>BTHU01000019.1:52684342-53324342 GCA_036184795.1 Tokudaia tokunoshimensis
TGCTCGCAACATAGAAATGCCTTGTCTACCAGAGCAGGCAACAGCTGCTGTAGCTTTCTAAGAAAGCAGTATTTGTAAATCTTTAAAGAAATACCTACAGCGAAAGCAATGTAATAATCTCTGCAGTTTGCTAACGAAGAATCCTGTCACAACAAGAGTAGAATTTTAAGTCTCATCCAGGAAACTTAATTTTATTCTAAGTTAGAAACAGACATGAACGGACTTCTTTTTGTTGTCATTGTCTTTGTTTTTTATTTGCTGTTATCCAGTCCTGAGAATTGAACCTGGGACTTCACCCATGCGAGACAGGACCTCTGCCGCTTCGATTTGTCTCTGGCACTCTTTTGACTTTTTTTTTTTAAGATAGAACCTACATTACTCAGTCTGGCTTTGAATTTGCTCTTCAGTCCAACTAGCTCAGGAACTTGAGATCTTTCTGCCTCACCTTCCCAAATAGCAATTCTGTGGTACCAGGCCTGGCCCCAGATGAACTTTATGTTACAATTAACATGATATCATCTTTGGATAGTCCCCTTGTTATGCAGAAATTATGCTACTGTGTAAGAATGAGAAGGTGAGGGTGTGGCATGAAGGTGGTCTGTACTGGTAAATTTCCCTCATCCAGAGGCCAGAATCTGAGCTTATCTGATCATCGCTGTGATCATCGCTGAGGCTTAGAGGTAACTGCTGATTGTATATATGACCATAGCTGAATGAAGCTTTAGGATTGAAAGTGTGTGTGTGTGTGTGTGTGTGTGTGTGTGTGTGTGTGTTGAATAGAAGTGTGTGTGAATATACTCACTTGTACATGTACATGGGAAAGACCAGATATAGAAATATGGTTTCTTTCTTGATATCTATATACCTTTATTACACAAGGTCTTTCACTGGGCCCAGATTCACTAACTTAGCTAGACTAGCTGACTATCATATTACCAGGATTCCACTCTCTCAGCACCCAGAGTCAAGATTAAGATGTCCTTTGTCATGCATAACTTTTTTTAAAAAATGTAAACTCTGTGAATCTACATTAAGGTCTTCACACGTCACATAAATCCCTTTACCCATCAAACTGTCTCCCCAGATATTTACTGAATACTTGTATCCAAAGAACTTTCCCAAATGTTTCTGGAGTCAAAGACACCAAAGAAAACTATGGACAGATTTCTCCACTAACCATGGAGACTAATCACAGATCACACACTATTATTAATTACACAAAATAACCCTTAGCACTGAGTCCTGTTCATCCAATCTGGCCCCATCCTACCACTGACAATGAAAGTCAATCATCAGTGTGGACAGGACATGATTTAATATGATGGGTACTTTTATAGCTATACTTCTATATATCCAGGAAGACAGCCCACATCCATGATTCCACTTATCCACAGTGGCAGCCGACAGCCATACTTTAACATATGCACAGTGACAGCTGTCAGCCACACTTCCACATATCCATGGTGACAGTTCATTGTTGACTAGTCAGTAGAGCCCAAATATGCAGTGCTGATGAAAGCATTATTATATATTATCTCTCCCCTCTCATACTTTGAATGATGTTTAAAATTCAAGTGTGTAACTACCCCCTTTTATAGAAATAGTTCCAGGAGTCCCAGGCTAATTCATCTCTACCCCCTGGATTGTTCCACAGCACTTGGTCCTTACTCATAAACAGCAAGATGCTGCCTTCCCAAAGTGCATCTAGAGACTACCTTTTAGAAGAATTGACAAGTGTTAAAAGCAATTGATATCAGGAGGCAAGAATTTCTACTCCCCTCAAATAAAATATTATTATTCATCAAAGCTAGACTTGTAATCAACAATTTTTTTCAAAATTATTCACAGGGCAACTAGAGGGTACACTTCCAACTACAACTGGATGTTTATTAATAAAATGAATATTTTAATTTCCCATCTGTCACTTAGAAATTTTCAAGTTTGTCCAGGTCTTAATCTGAGCCAATAGAATAGCATTTTACTGTGTTTCATAGAATATGAGGATGGATTTGCAAGTGAACACAATCTTTTACATTGTTATAAAACATGGAATTCTTATTTAAGATGCCATTTTAAACCTTCCACTCCAGCCAGAAGCCTCAATGACTTGGGAGTTGGATAACTGTTTTCCAAGTCAGTGGGTGTCCATCAGAAGAGGGAGGTGTGATTAGGATACACATGCAAATACCAAACTCTATGGAAGTCATTGAATGATATTGGAAAGAGCTACAAGGATGCTATTAATAGGGGAAAAAAAGTTTTCAGTTGAGAGCAGTAAGAGGGACCATTCTTTGTTTCATGCTTTTAAAATCTGCTAAGAAAGATGTGGTCAGAGTTAGTAACACAAAATAAAATAAAAATTATGGTAGGCCTTGCATATATGAATTAGGACAATGTAGTTGTTGTATAATACTCATATATTTCAATGTATCATCTTTTGCATGGTATCTATAAATATATGTAATCATAACATTCTAATTAAATAAATGATAAAATGGGAGTAATGGTAGAGAATATTAGTTGGAAGTGATTTTGAGGAGCACATACAAGGCTCCAACTGTCTGAGTAGGTGCCAAACGTCTGAGAATTCGAAACATAAAGTCAGTCTCCAGCTACAATGAACATAAAGCTAGAGATAATGAAAATAGAAACACAGCAATCAGGAGTGTGAACTGTGGCCACACGGGACTGGAGTTACCTGAGCAAGTGACATCTAAGTAGAATCTCCAGAGTGTGGTGCTGGTGACATAGGAGACAGTGGCTAAGTTGTTCACAGATATTGTGGGTCACAGGAAAGTTGACGCTGCATCTCCCACCTATCCCACCTCCTTCTGAAAGGAGAGGGCAGAGCTGAGAACACAAACTGAAGACCACAGCAGAATCCACAGCACATGGATTTGCACTCTGGAAGAAACATAAAGCAAGGAAGAAGGCCAGGGCCATGAGCATATCTTGCCAGGTGGAGTCACCCGCACTTGGTATTTTGGCCACAACATAAGGAGTAGGTTGAGGAGGTGGGTGGGCATCAGTAAGATAACTCACATGAACAAAATGAGGATGAGAGACTGTGGGATAGAACTGAGACATGGCCCCCACCTGAACCAAGAAGCGACGTAAGCTGTTTGCAATTTGTCACAGCTGCACAGAAATCTTGCCCAATGTGTTTGGGAGTGGTAGGATGTGACTGGGTGACCCATGACTGGATTACAGAAGCTTCTTGTAACGTCTCAAAATAATCACTTTAGCATGAAGAAGCTAAGATGGGTGAAACACACACAGTGGCTACTGAAGTCTTAACCGGGGGCTTCAGGAAGTCGAGAACTCATAACTGGAATGTTCACTCTCCTAACCCCAATCTGTTTTCTGCATACATAAATATTATTTTAAGTCTTTTGGTTTTTAGAGCAGCTTGAAGCTAGACAGAATGGAGGAACTAACCCCTCCACCAGCTCACAGGCGGCTCATCAACAACATTGCCAGAGGTCCCTGTGGAAGAGGGTGATTTCAGATAGTTATGTACTTGGGAAATGCAGGCCATATGAAAATACATGAAAGGGACTGGTCCAGCTACTGCTTTATGGAAGGCTGTGGGAAATGAGTTGTGTTGCCATAAATATTGGTGTTGATAGTTTGAGACATCATGTTCTTATGATACATTATGTTCTTGGTGAAAATAAAGTATAAACACTCCTTAACCTAAGTGTAATTACCCCCAGATAAATCCATTTTTAGGGTGAATGGCACAACAATTCAAGGTGCTTCCAATGCATAATCATACTGGAGAGTTGAGCACTCTGCAGACCCCACACTTCTCAACCAAGGATAGAGTAACTGTCATGAGTTGGTACAGAAGCAA
The DNA here is from genome assembly GCA_036184795.1 of Tokudaia tokunoshimensis. Classification (NCBI taxonomy): domain Eukaryota; kingdom Metazoa; phylum Chordata; class Mammalia; order Rodentia; family Muridae; genus Tokudaia; species Tokudaia tokunoshimensis. The sequence continues at coordinate 52,688,199 of BTHU01000019.1, forward strand.
ATTCCTGAGTAAGTGACCCATTTAAGGAAAGTACAGGACAAGCTTCTGATTAAAGACCCGTGACTAAGAACAGTAAGAAATGGAAAGAAAAGAAGGATCATATTCTATATTAACTATAATCAGAAATACTTATAGCCTGTAATAGTGTAATGTAATGTAATGAGCTGAGAGAATGAAGGGACCAGAGGAAGGAAGTACACAGGGAAGTTGTGACTCTCAGTGTCTCTATGGGGAGCTTCTTCCATAGAACATTCCTCAGAGCAAACAGGTCAGGATGCAAGGGCAGACTGCAGATGCCCCCGGCCCCCAGGACAAGGCATACTGTAGGACAAGAGGTCCTGAGAAGACAGATCTGTATAAAAGTCATCTCCTGAAAGCCATGCCTTCAGGGTGGCTGATCGAGAAGTGCGGCCACGGCTGATCTGCCCCAGCTGTAGCTGATGCTCAGCTCTTGGGAAAAAGGACCCCTTTCTTGTGACCCGGTGCAGGTATGTTGGGTGGCACCAGTATAGAACAGGCAGTTTGATCAATAGTCCCCTGACAAGCATCTGCCACTGGCCCCAGTGCACATCCTGTGACCAGCCTCTTCATTTTCATCCCTCTCTCTTTAACTCCCATCATTCCCAGTTGTTGAAGACCCGTCGTCTTCCTTACAGACTAAGGAGCAATAGGGTATTTCCCAGTCCAGTCAGAGTGACACACAAAAGCAGGCATCACAGCCTTAAAGTCGACAGGTTGGAGACACATGCCAGCTTCACCATAATCACGTCCTGCTAGCACCAAAGAACACTGCTTCCCTCTGGAATGCATAAAACAGTATTTCAGTAAAACGTGCGGTCCTCTAATGGTGCGCTTAGGGAGCTCTTGTCAGAAGACTGTCTCCCTGCAGGCCAGTCCCATCAGCCAGATGTACAGATCAGTTAGGAAAGGCCTGTCAAACTGAGCATTTTTGAAAGGGACCCATCCAGACCTGGTTAAGGGTTCCTGTGTGCGGGAGAACAGCTTGCCGCTGCACAGGCTGACCTTCCGCAGCTGCCTGTGATCACTGTCTTTTGAACGGCATGTCTTTGGTTTAAGTCTTCTGGCAGTTTGCTGGGATGCCACTTTTAAAAAGTTACTGTTTGTGTATCCTTAAGGACAAAACTCAGTTTCCTTGGGCTCTGGTGTGGGATGGTTCTGACTGAAATGTATGCAAGGAAGGATTTTCTGGAGCCCTCAGTTGCTTCCTTCCTTCTGGGCTGGAGCCTTGTGAGTTCTTCGCTGTTTTCAGAAGGCCTGGGGACTCTATCAGCTCATATGGATGGTACCCAAATGGATTAGGGTGAAGTCGAAAGCCTCATTTTAAGGAGTTCATACGAGCAACTGTTCAGTTTTCAAATACTGATTTATCCTGATGGGGAGCACGGGGATGCCAGGAGCATGGCTTAGCTGACCCGCTGGGCCAGCGAGTAGTGTGGAACCTCACTCCCAAAGACTGTTCTGTTGGGGCCCTGTGTTATTCGGGGGAGTGGAGAGCAATGTGCTTGTATAAGATGACATTTTTATGGAGACACATCTCTAAAGGAGCACACATTCAAAGAAACGACTGTGCCAGCTCCATAGACACAGACTGATGAAGCCCCTGCAGGCAGAACAGAGCTGATTATTTAGAACTCACGTGGGCATGCTCAGATACCCAGACAATTGTATAGTTTGCGGTTGAAATATGGGGCCTGATGGTGGAGACAAAATGAAAGAAATTAACCTTGAAAAATGTTTAAATTATACACTGTTGCTTCTTTACTTTGTTCACGACATAATTTCAATAAAGGAGACGTAGGGTAGGTGCCCTTCTATACATGGTAGGCGCCATGTTGGCATTCTACTGCTGTCATTCTGGACACAGCAGGTGTGCGGTAGGTGCCGTGTTGAAGGCAGTAGACTCCAGGTAGGTGTTGTCCTGTATAAAGTTCACGGGATTTCTTTAGTATATTCAGTATGGCTTATTTAGCCACATGCTCAGGAGAAAAGGTAATTGTGTGATGCTGTCTGAGTAAACCCATAATACCCTGGTTCTGCAGATGAGTAAAAAAGCATATTCAGTGATCACCTTCATGAGCAGAAGAAATAAGCATCAAACAAACTCGGTCTCTTTCAGAATGGAAAACCCAATCTTTTGCTATTTCCAGGTCATGACTTTGTAGAAGCACAAAACCGTAGATGAAAAAGTGACACGACACTGAAGGCAGAACTGAGAGAGCAGTGCGGTGCTCATAGAATGCTATACACTCGCTCGAAATGGCTCGAAATGGCTCTGTGTTACCTCGTACAGGACACATTTAAAAGTTAGCAAAGAGGATCGCACACTCTCACTCTAAGTGAACATACAGCTTCTACCTTAGGTGAAGCCCTGGTGTGTACGTGTGTGTACATGTGTGTATGTGTGTGTGTGTGTGTGTGTGTGTGTGTGTATGTGAAAGGGAGAGAGAGAAAGAGAGAGAGAGAGAGAGAGAGAGAGAGAGAGAGAGAGAGAGAGAGAGAGAGAGAATGAATAATGAATAGCTGAAACAAACCTGGAGGAAGGAGTTCATGCCTCTCCAGGCCTAAGAAATCAATGGTGGACGGACACCTCTATCCAGAGCACCTGGTGCCTCCTCATATCCAGAACAGGAAGGACAGGAAGTGGGTTATCACACCTCTTTCTCAAATCAAAACTAGTATTTTAAATCTGTAATATGTGTAATATGTAATATCTCTTTTCTGCCCTGCGATCTGAAAGTGACCTTGCACCATAACAGCACAAATGGGCTGCAGGTTCACCACTTCCTGAGATCCTGGGAATCTCATCCTCTTCTTAGGACAACCTTAGTCCTAGCTGGGTTTTGTTGTTTTTTATTTTTTCTACAGAAGTAGGACAACATGATGAAGGGGTGACTGTTTTTATTTATTTTTCTCTGACTCATGAGTTTTTATTGCTTCAAATGCAGTGTTTTTATCAGCCTATGTCAAAATCCCTCCAGTTATGTTGATAGATATTTGTCTAAAATAGTATTTGTCTTTATTTACCATGAATTATCTCCCAACTTATTCTAAGAAGAATAATACATTAATTTCCATTCTTTCCAAACCTAAACACAAATCACCAAATGTGTTAGAGCTTCAGTGGTTGAAGATTTCTGAGAGATACTAGAAGCCATTCCTATCTGAGAAACTTCCCTTCCACTGAATGGTCTTTTTTTTTAATTTTTTTTTTTTTACTTATGTTTAGAAGCAAAAGCTATAAGTATGGCCACATAAAGTCCATAAGTATTGGTGAGGCCTATTCCCTCCTTACTCTCTCCAGGACTGGGAAGCTCTGACACTGTGATCCCAGGCTTTTAACACAGAGGCACAAGCCAGGGATGGCCTTCAGAGAGGAAGGGATGGGGATAGAAGGACCTAGAATGGGTTTCTAGACAAGTTGGAGGCATTGATTTTCATGGCTATTTCTTGGGCCAGGGCAGTTTTTAGGGCATCTTTTGTGCATATGTTTCTGTAGGGCACATGTCCACTTGTAAATATGTGTGTGGAGGGCAGAAGGCAACATGGGAGTGTTCTACAGAAGCTGTCTGCATTGGTTTTAGAGGTGAAGTGTCTCACTGACCTGCAGCTCACTGACTAGGTTTGTCTGGTTGCCCATTAATTCCCAGTGCTGGGAAAACAAGTGTGAGATGCCACCTGTGACTTTTTTAGTGTGTGTTTTTGGAATCCAAAAGCAGGTCCTGGTACTGGCACAAATAAGCAACTTTTGTAGCCCTTGGCAATACGTTTTGATTTGTTTGTTCGTTTTGTGGTGGTGGTAGTGGAGTATGTGTATACATGTGCACACATGTGTCTGTATGTTAGAAATGGAATATAGGCCTTGGCCACAATAGGGAAGCCACACCACTAACATACATCCTTAGAGTTTTAAAATTTTGAGCAATAGAGAGAAACAAAAGGACTCCAAAATTAACTGGTGTGTTTTGCCAAGAAAGGCATGTTTACAAAAGCCATCTCCTCATCTCAGAAGTCTGCAGAATGGCCACAACAAAGCAAGAGATAGATTGGGGTTTCCAAAAGGCCCAGCCATGCTGGAGGGTCAGAGTCCTTGCTTCTTGTGAAACTCCGAAGCTGGAGTCATACCATTATACCTTCATGTAGTCAGATTCAGACAAGTGGGCTTGCTCTACCACCGTCTTTAGGGCCTGCCCTTTGGTCTAGCAGTTGCACTGCAGGCCAATGACTGAAAGTAAAGGAGGAGACATGATTACATAAACATCTATTAAGAGAAGCGAGAGGGGGTGGAATGGGGAACAGGGGGAGGGAAGAGGGCTTATGGGACTTTCGGGGAGGGAGGAACCGGGAAAGGGGAAATCATTGGGAATGTAAATAAAAAAATATAGAAAATTTAAAAAAGAGAGAGAGAGAATGTCTACTATACTTACCCTTCACTGCCAAGCATGTTGGTTGTTTGGTGAATGTGGAAACTGGGGTAACCACACAATGTTCTGAGAAGGTGAAAGGGGCTGTCATGAGAACTTGGCAGGGCTAGAGATAAGGAGTGGCCAGGGGATGCGGGGAATTCTCAGGGCTATAGAATACACTTTAAACCTCAGTATGATGCTCCACTGGTGATCGTGAAAGCACATAGATTGATGGGCCAAAGTCCAGGTCCTATGGCAACCTGTGGGTGAGAATACAGACTGTGGCTTCCCATACTAACAAATGAGTCACTCTGGTGGAGGACACAAAGGGAGCAAGGCTGTGCTCGTGTGCAGATAGGCAGAGATGGGAATTCTCTGCTTTTTCTTCATTGTTCCTGTGAGCCTAAGATTATACTAAAATGCTAAAGGTTATTTTGTTCTTTAAGAATTCTGTCGAAGTAAATAGAGAGGTGATAAGAGACAAGCCAGGTTGCCCCTGAGGGGGACATGTACACTGACTGTCTGCCTATTTAAAGGCTTGGCATCTCCTGTGCAGCCTGAGGTGTGACCTTCTCAAGTTGTATGTCACAGGGAGGGGACAAGACAATTATTGACTTCCCACCTCCATTTCTGAGCTCACCCCATGCCCATGCCAGCCTTCTTTTTTTTTTTTAATTTTAGTTTATTTTCTAAGTTTTTTTTATTTACATTCAAAATCATTTCCCCTTTCCCGTTTCCTCCCTCCCCGAAAGTCCCATAAGCCCCCTTCCCTCCCTCTTTCCCCCACTCAACCCCCTCTCGCTTCTCTATCTTGGCATTCCCCTACATCCAGTCTTTCCAGGACCAGGGGTCTCTCCTTTCATCTTCTTGGAAATCTATTGATATGCGGATTGTGTCTAGGGTATTCCGAGATTCTGGGTCAATATCCCCTTATCAGTGACTGCATACCATGTGTGCTCTTTTGTGATTGGGTTACCTCACTAAGGATGATATTTTCAAGATCTGACCATTTGCCTAGGAATTTCGTGAATTCATTGTTTTTAATTGCAGAGTAGTATTCCATTGTGTAGATATACCACATCTTCTGAATCCATTCCTCCGTTGAGGGACATCTGGGTTCTTTCCAGCTTCTGGCTATTATAAATAAGGAAATGCAAATCAAAACAACCCTGAGATTCCATCTCACACCAGTCAGAATGGCTAAGATCAAAAACACAGGAGACAGCAGTTGTTGGCGAGGATGTGGAGAAAGAGGAACACTCCTCCACTGCTGGTGGGATTGCAAGCTGGTACAACCACTCTGGAAAGCAGTCTGGCGGTTCCACAGAAAACTGGGCATGACACTCCCAGAGGATCTGGCTATACCACTCCTGGGCATATACCCAGAGGCTTTACTTGCATGCAATAAGGACACATGCTCCACTATGATCATAGCCAGCCTTCTTTTTATGTGAGAAAAAATACAATACACATGCTTAAGGCAGCCTTCATAGACTGTGTGTGTGTGTGTGTGTGTGTGTGTGTACATGTTAGTTGACTTGTAGTCAGATAAAATCCTGATACTTATAGGAAATCAAATTCAGAGTTCAGAGTGATGCATTTCCCATGACCCAGGATAAAAGTGAATTTCCATTTATGAGATTACTTAGCTGTTTGTGATGGAGAAATTTATCAGTATGTTTATCATATGCTTTACCGACTCTAGTCAATCCTCTGTGGTTATTTTGGAGGGTTGTGTGTGTAGTAAACTACTTTGGTCTCTGTGCATAAATCTTTGCTTTCGTCTAAATCGGAGGCCATAATTGGGAAGCTTCTCAGTTTCCGCTTGGATTCTACATGCATTGCATGTTTATCAAAACCTTTGTTGTCTGCAGTCAGGGCATCATCTGAATCAATGGTTCATTCATATGTTCATTTTTAAGACAGTAGCTGTTCCAGTTCTAGTGCTTACCTGTCCCAGGAAAGATAGATTCTTGGGGAAAAGGGTGGATTGTGCTCATACCACCATTAAGTGCACACATAGAGGCAGTATTCACTCCCTGTGGCCCTAGGGAAGGGGAGGGACCATGGAAGCTTCTCATATGTCCTCTTCCTACAGCCTGCCTCTTCCCACTTCCTCTGGGTAACAGCTGTGAAGCTGAGCCTTCCTGTGGGACTCCGAAATCCTGAGCAGGGTCTGTCTCTGACTACATTGCCTGCTTTCAGATCCCTTCCCGTAACTAGACTGCCTTGTCTAGTCCCGGTGGAAGAGGATGTACCTGGTCTTGCTGTGGCTTGATTTGCAGGGCCTGGTTGGTGTCCATGGGAGCTTCCTCTTCTGGGGAGAAGGGGAGGAGAGATGAATGGGGGAAGTGAGGGGAGGTGAGAGGGAGGGACTGAAAGGAAAGGAGGGAGGAGAATCACCGAATGGGTTTGGATGTACAGTGAATAAATAACTTCCTTAATAAAAAATTAATACTAATTTTAAATATTTGTCATAGACTAGAACATTCTGCAAGGACTAGAATCTTGTTAGAGTAAACGAGCAGCCCACACATTAGCAAGAACATGGCTGTGCTTGGACAAGCATCTCAAAGATCTTCATACATAGAAGATGGTTGATGCCAAATGGAATGTTCAGGACAGAAAGATTGTGTCTCTTCCATCATTCCGAGAGTGCTGGAATCTCTAGTACTGTTAAAGGACAGGTTCCCAGAGATGACTTTTACTGACTTATCTGCATCCCTCTTAGTTCTAATACCTTTCAAGTCCTTCAGAAAAGAACAGTCTGTAAACCCCAAAGAGGAGGGAAAGGATGGAGGGGAGTAAAAGGAGATGGAGAGAGAAAACGGAGGGGCATCTAGCCCCTGTGAATCTCCATCACTAGGAAGAAGAGTATCCACCAAATGGAGTTGCCAAATCACTGCACTGGTCCCAGTTCACTCTGAGACAAATGAGCGGCAATAGCTTCAAATATGATCCAATTTCTCTGTGTGTCACATCCTATTGTGAAAACTATTACCCAAATGTTTATAGCCACAGAATTTTTAAACAGTAATTAATCAATTAATGCAGGTGAGTTACAGCAAAGCAAGGACTCTCTGCTATAGGTTCCAGGCAATGGCACTGATGGCTTTGGGGTGAGTGAAAGTTCCTGGCTTCTGAAATGATAAGTGCCCAAAGTTTTAGTCCACAGTCACAATGATGTTAGCTCAGATACAGTGGTGGGTACCTCGGGGCTACTGAGGACTCTAAAGACAATGTGAGCTAAATTTGGGTTGCCAACAGCAGTAATTCAGATTCCTCACAATCCTCAAGTTTTCTGTAGCCAATTAGATCATCCCTGCCATTGTGGGATTTGGGGGAGCCTTCAGATCACAGAGAGAAGTAGCATTTAGGGAGAAAGGAAGGGGAATGTTTGAACGAGAAGAGTCTGTAATGTTCAGCTACCTTCTCTCACCTTTGCCTGGGAATCATGGGAATTATCACATGGAGAAGCCATAGTGCTGATTCCTTTATTTTTTCTTCTTTCTCTATTATTATTATGTTTTTTATTAGATGTTTTCTTTATTTACATTTCATATGCTATCCCCTTTCCTCGTTTCCCTTCCAAAACCGCCCTATCCCACCCCAGCTCCCCCTGCTCATTAACCCACCCATGCTCATTTCTCTGACCTGGCATTCCCCTACACTGGGGCAATGAGCCTTCACGGGTCCAATGGTCTCTCATTGATTTCAAACCAGGTCATCTGCTGCTACACATGTGGCTGGAGCCATGGGTTCCTCCATGTAGACTCTTTGGTTAGCGGTTAAGTCTCTGGGAGCTCTGGGGTTATTGGTTGGCTCATATTGTTGTTCCTCCTATGGGGCTGCAACTTCCTTCAGCTCCTTGGGTCCTTTCTCTAGCTCCTCTGTTGGGGACCCTGTGTTCAGTTCAATAGTTGGCTGATAGCATCCCCCTCTGTATTTTCTAACTTAGAAAACACGGCTCACATCGAATCAAGTGGCACCAGCAAGCAAGCGTTTACAGGTGCTTAGCTTGAGACAGTCGGGGACATTTCTAGGGTTAAGGGAAAGGTAAAAGGATGAATCTAAACCGGTGAGGCCATGGAGTGATCATCCTGATAAAGAACACAGGGTGGACACAGGTGTCACCAAGATAGTTTTTCATCTACCTGCATGGGCTGAGAAGTGCTGAGATCAGGCAGGTGCAAAGACTATAAGGCAAGGTGGGTGGTAATAGTTCTCTCTGGTGACCACACTTACAAAGATGCTGTATACCCTGTAGTGTTGTATCAAAATAATAATTGTAGCTTGGTTGATTGGGGGTGTGGCTTTATTTGATTATAATTGCATTTTGTAGCTCCAACCCTGTTAATCTACTCATTATCAGAGTTTATCATGATATTTGAATAACATTTCTTGGAGGTTGGCCTTGCCAGGTCCCTTGGGCTGCAGTTTTTGTGCTTCCTCTTCTAGGCTTTCTAGAATTCTGTCTGAGGGCATCGTCTCATTTCTGCAAACACATCTCTCTCTCCAGGTCCCACCTAAGATCAGAAGAAAGAAGAACCTGCAGGGACAAGCTCAGTTGTCAGTTCAGTGTTTTCATTCACTTGTGTCTCAGAACAGTTATACCAGCTTTCAAAACCGCTCACCCACATTCAGAGGGGAGTGAGCCCCGTTGCTGTTTTATTATGTGAGTGCGTATAGGCACAGTGTAAAGTGTCAAATGAAAATAAAATTTAGCAGGATGAATGATAAGTCGGGAATGTCATTCTAAGAAACATAGTTATAGAAAGGGTATTGAGATGCTCAAAAGTAAATACTTTGAATAGGTCAGGAAAAAGTGAGGTGAAAATTGAAAGTGGGAAACAATTTTAGCATTTCTAAAGGTGATAGTTAAAAGATACAACAATATATTACCATGGAGACCCCAAGAGACTTGGGCATAGATAGTTCCAGGAGACAGGACATCCATCTCAGAAAATTATAAAATGTTCTCTAGTCCACAGCTCTTCCCTCTGTGGTCACATTTCCAGAGAAGGATACGCTCATGGCATTGCTTTCTGTGAGGATTTGAACCTTTTATTTAAGTGTGAATTGGATTTCCAGGAGAATGTACCCAAGTCATCTCCAGCTTGTTATAGTCCATTTGGAAGAACACTTGACTCCATTCATGTGAAGAGAGGCTTGACTCCATCTCTAGAAGCAGGGGTGTGATGCTATATTAATCTGCACAGTCACCTTCTCCTTCTAGTCTCTTGATTCCTTCAAATACTCCCATGAAGCTTCAACAGAGATGTTCTCTTTAGCAAAACAGTCCTTAAATAAAAAATCTGGAATAACTGTCCATTAGGTCAATAATTGGGGGCATTTTGCAAGGTTCTGCATAAGATTTCAATGCAAATTGTCTTCACCACGTTCCCCCAGAGGGAAGTTACTCATTGTCATTGTTGAAGTTCTATAGACATGATTTATCTAGTTGTTAGACTGTGCTGATGGTTTGGAGAGGATGTGGTAGACATGGGTTCTTCAGAGTAGCTGCAGGCTGGCCTCTAGACAGGGCCCTTTACCACTTTGGCAGGAGAGACAGTTACAGACCTCCTGGCCCTTAGCACAAGAGGTTGATAAGCAGTAGGCTCTCAAGACTGTCTTGCAAATTAATAAATGAATAATATCTCTCAGCTGATAGCTACCGCGTTGTTAGCATTTGGAACAATGTCTGTAAACTCTTTATAGGTCTGGTGCATTTGTACTCTCACTCAATGCTTTGATGCTTTGAGGAAAGGGATCCAACTGTGTGTTTTCTTCTAGGATTGTAAACAGGTTCATTCTACATCATCGGATGTTTTAATATTCAGTTAAGAGGAAGAATATTTAAATAGATTAGGCTGGTTTAAATATCCTAGTGTTTGAAAATGATCTTGCTTGCCTTGTTCATATCCAGAAACATAGACTACACCTAAATTAGAGCTTGTGACTTAATCTTAGCAATGGCAGATAGAAGGCTGGGAGTGCTGGGAAGTGACATCTGTTGCCTGTGCTGCTTTCATAATCAGCACATCTGCACAGCCATGTGCCCTGTTCATCCTGGATTTTATAATAAACTATTGGAGGAACTGAGAATCTCTTTGAAACTTTTTATGCAAACAATGTTTGGATGCAGGAAAGGAGACAGCTCTTTCCTCTGTTAAAGTGCACAGTCTACCATGTTCTCTAAGGGGTGGCTTGTTTATTTCCTTCTCCTCAGAAATCGAGAAGGGAGGCTGTGGGGACCCTGGCATCCCAGCCTATGGGAAGCGGACTGGCAGCAGCTTCTTACATGGAGACACCCTCACCTTTGAGTGCCAGGCGGCTTTTGAGCTGGTGGGAGAGAGAGTGATTACCTGCCAGAAAAACAACCAGTGGTCAGGCAACAAGCCAAGCTGTGTGTGTGAGTACTACCTGTGGGGGATTTGCATCAGATATGGAGGAAGGGAAATGTATCAGAGAGGTGGGTGCTCAGGGCTTCCTGTTTCCTCACCCTGCTACAAACACCTTGATTCTGACTGTTTGGTAAGAAATAGCAGACATCACCCTCCTTTTTTTTTGAAAGGAATGAGACAGCTATCACCATCTCTACCAAGAACTCACATGGACTTAATTACCTTAGACAGTACCTGGATTGTATGAGCCAGGTGATGGTGGCCATTTATAATCCAGTTAGAGAATAAAGCATAATGTTTCAGACATCAAACTTTAGGTATTACACCCCCAAAATTTTTTAAAAAGTTTTCACTTATAAATAACTATAGCCACAGTGTTATTTTTAGCCAATCTGATAGAATTGTTTTCTAGAAAAAAAAAAGGATACTCAAGTATCGATAGGCTCTAGCTGTTCTTACAGTTGTGAAGGAGAACACCTGGGCTCCAGCACGCAGAGCTCAGAGTAGCTGTATTGTGAGCTCCTGCCAGTAGGATAGGCATCCCAAGTTCTCTGCAGCTGAGTTCATATGACAGTGCTTTGGGTCTGTGTAGAACTATTTGAATACATTTCCATGTGCCCGCAGTTTCGTGTTTCTTCAACTTCACGGCATCCTCTGGGATCATCCTCTCACCAAACTATCCTGAGGAGTATGGCAACAACATGAATTGTGTGTGGTTGATTATATCTGAACCCGGGAGCAGGATTCACCTCATCTTCAATGATTTCGATGTAGAGCCCCAGTTTGACTTCCTTGCCGTCAAAGATGATGGGATTTCTGACATCACAGTCCTCGGAACTTTCTCTGGCAATGAGGTTCCTGCACAGCTGGCCAGCAGTGGACACATAGTACGCCTGGAGTTTCAGTCTGATCACTCTACCACGGGCAGAGGGTTCAACATCACATACACCAGTGAGTGGGCCACACAAGTACCTCTTCCTTACCCAACTCTGTTCACATTTATAGGAACTAATATGAACTAAGAACTCAAGGCTGATACCTCAGGATTTTAAAAATAGCAAAATTATATATTATCTTTATGAACAAAAAGGCATTGCTCTATGTGGCCTGTGCTTTAGACAACTAGAGTAGAATCCTCACATAGATTCATTCTCTCTCTCTCTCTCTCTCTCTCTCTCTCTCTCTCTCTCTCTCTCTCTGTCTCTGTCTCTCTCTCTCTCTGGCCATCTCTCCACTCATCTACCCATTTATTATTCATTTCCCATGCAAACATCCATCCATCCATCCATCCACTATTATCTGCCTTTTCAGCTAGCTAGCCATCTGTCCATTCATTCATCTATCCATCAATTATATCATCTGTCCATTATTTCCCATCCATTTATTCTTTGTTATCTATTCATCCATGCACCAATCTATTCATTCATTTACTCATTCATCCATCCATCCATCCTCATTTCCATCCACCTATTTGCCATCCTTGCATCTATTCAACAACCTTTCATCTATCCACCTATTTATCCAGCCATTATTCCTCATATCCATTTATGCATACACACCTCTTTTGTTACCTATGGACCCTTTACTACCCATCCATCTCTCAATCCATTCTTCAGTATCTATTCATCCTTTATTATCTATCCATCCATCCTTTATTTATCCCTCTATCCACTCATTATCCATCAGTCATTGTAGCTACCTGTCCTTCAATCCATTCATCTGTTCATCCATCCAGCAACACATCTACCAAAAAATACATGCTCTAAAGAAGGATACAGGGTGGTAAAAACACACTGATGTATCAGATACAAATCCTAGGGATTAGAATAATGGTACCTGGAGATACCTTGTCAGTATCAATCTGATAGCTAACTTCTCTTTGTTTCAGTTTCCTCTTTTGAAAAACATTTGAAATAATAAAGGAAAAATGTGAGCTGATAGGACTAATATCAGTAATGCTGGACTGTTCTAAGTATAGAATTTGGCCATACTTATTTTAATTGGTCTTAACAATTAAAGGATATAAGCTTAATATTCTTCATGGTATAAACAAAAAGAGACAGGTCTAGATCATTAGATTTCTTCCCCAGATCACAAGGTTAGGCTACAAGCAGGGCTCAAACAGGTCAGAGTCCTTCTAATCTCTCTGCTTACCACCACATTGTGCTCTTCCCCTCTTGTTAGAGCACAGTGAAAGTGAGTTCCCCCTACAACATGCTGTGGAAAAATTAGGCAAAAGACATGTCAATCTGCTACACCCTCTTCCCTCTCCTACTTTCTTATACTAATATCTAACTGATTTGTAGAATTTATCTATGGAAGACACTATTGTTTTATAAGTATGATGTTTCCTTCCTTTTCAGGACATGAAATTAGTACTTACACATCTTTATTTTACGGATGTTTCTCTTTCATGATATAGCATTTGGTCAGAATGAGTGCCATGACCCTGGGATTCCTGTGAATGGACGGCGTTTTGGAGACAGGTTTCTGCTGGGAAGTTCTGTGTCCTTCCACTGTGATGATGGCTTTGTGAAGACTCAGGGTTCTGAGTCTATCACGTGCATCTTACAAGATGGAAACGTGGTTTGGAGCTCTACTGTCCCTCGCTGTGAAGGTGAGCCTATGACCCAGTCCTCCAAAAAGACAGCAAACAGACTGTTACTTCCCAGGGTCCCTTAACCCAGAAAAGTGACTCAAATGTGAGACGTCTTTCTTCCAAGATTATAACTTGGATGTCTAAGACCAGGGATTTGGTGGGGGCTGGGTCCATCTGGAAAGTGTGAGAAGGAATATTTCCTGGTGCCTCCCAGCCAGGCTCCTGTGGCTACTGATATTCAGAGGTACCCTTGACTTGCAGACCATTGGTGAGCTTGTGGCTTTACACCCACTTGCTGTTTTTCTTTGTGTCTGTTTTTCTGTTCAGTTCCTTGATAAGGCACATTTACATATGATCAGAGCATCTCTTCTGTTTAAGTTTCACCTAACATCTCACAATACCATCTCCAAATATGAGCCAATTCCAGGTCCAACGGTCAAGGGGATTGAGGTGATCAACATTATGATTCTAATTGATTATTTGGGAATTATTATCACAGCTTATAGAAATATGAGCTAATTTTCTCCTTGCTGTTTCTTCGTTACCTATGTAATGGAGCCAGAGAGAAACAATGATAAGGATAAAGATGCAGCCTGAGAATATTGATTGTTTTCAGAATGTCTTGTATCAGAGTATGCCTACATCTTTGTGGTCATAACCTTCCACTCACAAAGAGCTAAGAAATGCTTTCTTTGCAGGACTATCTTGTGTAAACAGCAAAGAAATAGAAAGTTAAAAGCAAAATCAATATGACATGATCAGCAAAGGGTTAAAAGTGCTAATAAGGTAGATAATTGTCAAGTTTGCAGGGAAAACCCTGTTGTCTCCTGGCTGTGATATCAAGAATAGATGATGACAGAATTCCAGAGTAAATTTAGACTGAGATCTACAATTCCTTTTGTCTTTTGAGCCATGATCTGTATTTTTAGAATAATATAATAACACCACAAAATAGTCTGACAACAATAAATGGTGTTTCTGAAGAATGTTGTTTGCACAAATACAAGAGCAAAGACTTAGAAATAAGGAAATCCCAAACCATGAAGCTTGTTTGGGTAATTAACTTGTACCCAAATGCAAGGGTTTAGCCACCACTGCAAACTTTGTAAGATCAAAATAACATTACTGAAACCTTATCATGTAAGAGAAGAAATCGCACAAAACTGTGGGTGCTAATGAGACAGTTTAAAACATAATCTTGCTACCTAAGGACCATGTGAACATATATAATGAGTCTTGATCTACCACAGCTTGAAAACATCTAAATAAGTAGTAGCTCATGTTAACAAAAAGCTCAAATGCATTAAGAGCTATTTGATAATTAGAGTTATAAGGAACTATTCTCCTTTGCTCTCTACTTCTCCTGTTTTTCTAATGTTAACATGTTTCTTTTTAGTAAGTAAACAGCGTTATGTAAATTGAAGGTCACTTCCCTGTTCAACTTTATCAACCTGCAGAGCCATAATGCCGTAATGTTACCAGTCCTGTGACCTGCAGGAAAACTAAGCCAAGTTTGACTTGATGTGCAGGTTAAGCTGCTGAGTAGCAGCCAATAACATAGTGGCCTAGTCCTGCCCCCACCATACCTCCACAGTTGTTCTTTGGTGTTTTAGCAGGCAGTGTGTCTAGTCAGGATGGATTTATCCTAACCTAGTCACACCTCTAGAGTTATCTCTTTAAATTCGAAAAAAAATATTGTGAATTTTATATACTATAGCTTGTAGTATATTTTCATCAAATCCACCTTCATTCCCTTTCCTATAGTTTTACCCCCCATTTACCACTTTTCCCTAGCAACTTGTGTACTCTTCTTCTTAAGCCTACCAACTGTACTCCCTGTATGTGCATGTGTGTAGGGCCATGTGTTGGAGCATGGGTAGGCTCAGGGACAGAATGTGTCTAACCAGGCCCTGGTCTTTGCCTCTTTGGGATCTGATGAAGTGCAGAACGCTGTTCTAGCTTCTTCCATGAATTGCCTACCACATTGGTGAACTATGGATACCACCTATAGGAATAAAAGAACATGAAAGAACAGGAAACAAAACAAAATTCACTACAATAAGAAATTTGATGTACCAAACACATACCATATAAATTGTGTATGTCACATTTTATAAAATGTTGAAGCATGGCAGTTTTTAATCCACCAGAAACATATAAATTCACCGCTGTGGGCTCTTAGGTTGATGACATGGCTAACCCTGTTTGTAGACACTGGCCTAGCCAAGCATTTCTGGCAACTTTGAGGCATGAATGATTTATTGACAATGGTGTTTAAAATAACAAGGCTCTAGCCTCTGCCCACAATTATCTTGTGCCTCTGTGAGCGATAGACTGTAGAGGGATGTGTTATAAGCTCCAAGGTGAGCATTTGCCTGAGGACAAGGAGAGTAAATGACTGGGTCAAGGCAGGGATGAGAAGGCTGGTAAAGGGGAAGCTATCAGTCACATTAAAAGTTGGTGGAGAATTCTTCCTTCTTTAGGAAGAGCCAGGCCCATCCCCATGAAGTGAAATGAAAACTCTAGCTGGGGTTGTTGGACAAAGCCAACCTTTAAGAGAGAAAGAAATGGGAATAGGTGACAAAGTCTGGATGTTTTCCTACTCCAGGAAACCCAATTACAGTTTGCAAATGAGTCCCTGGCAGGGCAGGTGAATACTCTGATAATAGTTGAGTAGACTTCCCAATCAATGCACCCGCTGAAATGGAATAAAGCTCAACTTTCAGATGGATGTGAATCAGGAGAGAAGAAAGGAGGAAGTGAGTAAGAACAGCATGTGCTGCCTAAGAGGGATATGAAGAATGGCACAGTCCTTATAGACTGTGAAGATGCTTTCATTCCTTACAGGATATGCACAGCCTCTCGCTACCCTTACAGAATATGGTATCTCTCACCCTGTACAGAATGAACAGCCTCTCGCTCCCCTTATAGAATACGATGTCTCTCATCCCCATACAGAATGCATAACCTCTCACTCCCCTTACAGAATAGACTGTCTCTCACCCTCTTACAGAATGCACAGTCTCTCATGCCTCTTACAGAATATGCACTCTCCCTTTCTTTAAGGAATATGTAGCCTCTCATTCTCCTTACAGAATAGACAGTCTCTCATGCGCCTCACACAACAGCCCTGTACAAAGAACCCTTCAGGCTCATAGAACACTCCTGTTCCTTGTGTTTCTCCAGGACTGACTTTTAAAATAATGCACATTGTTAGCTACAAAGCATGGTAAACAAGCTAAAATGAAAATTCATACTTGAATTAAAGAACCACAAGTAGTATTAAGAGTAAAACTCTAAAAAATAAATAAAATGGAAAGGGACCCTCTAATTGATTGTACACCTGGACTCCAAATCCCAGCCCATCTAGAACCCTGCACATCAGAAATCTTTCAGTTAGGAAGAATGTGGGGAACACACAGAGAAGACCCCCTACCCAGATATGGGGGAGCACACCCAGATGTGGAATTGTACACTGAGATGTGAGGGAACATACTTAGACGTAAGGAAACATATGCAGGCATAAAATAGACTACCCAGATTTGAGAGAGGACACCCAGATGTGCAAGTGCTGCCCAGATTTGAGGCAACACACCAAAGCCATGCTCAAAGTGTAATATTTGCAGACCTCCAGGGAAGGGCTAAAAGATAAGAATCTGGAAAAGGACTACTCAGATTTTTAAGATAAAGACAAAAAATAATATGAGGGTTAAGCTACTAAAAGTCAACACTAGAATGTAATTCAAGGTGAGCAGGAGTGAGTTCCTTGTAGGTGTCACTAAGAAGAGGCCTCAACAATTCTAATAAACTGTGGACAAGGGAAATAACAGTGACAGGCTCACAAGAGAGGAATGTTACTGGAGTAACAATATAACTTCAGATGGATAGACTCTGACCACAGATCATTCTGGCACATCCAATCCGCAGATGCCAAGAGCATCACTGGTAAACCATGTGTCCTCTAAGAAGTTTTCTCTGTGCATTACTTCAGCCTCCCCACTGCACCCTTCACTGCAACTCAGTGGCATTTGAGAAAGTCTCAGGTATTGTGAGGAAAATATTTGTACACAAAAACAAGAACTGTAGAAGGAAAAAGTTAAAAATAAAGCTAAATAATAAAGTTTAAAGTCCTTATAAAACTGATAACTTTTACTTCAGAAATATAAACTATCAATAAGAACCCCAAAAAGTAGGATATATAAACAAATTACCCAAAAAAATATTACCTGGGCACCCTTTCAGACCATAAGGATTTCTAATCTTAACTTGCATCTCCCAAATGCCATTTTCTATATAACAGGTCATTTTGTCCCAAAAGTCCTCAAAAGAACCAACACTTTACTTAATGAATTAGAGAGCACTGGTTGTGATTTGTAGCATTCACTCACAATTACATGCCTTCTGCAAGTAATTATAACAATGAGCCCTTGGCATGAATCTGTACAATCCCACACCGTCTCAGAACATTCCAGTTTAGACTTGAGATGGTTTAAAAGTAGATGTGCAGATACTTGTGTGTGTTGTGGATGATGGTTGTATGCACCTCAGCAAGAGTGAAGGTGATTGGAAATATCATCCCTGAAACTCATTTAACACAGATACCCTGCTTATATCCAGGGTATTATAGTAGAAAACCATACTGAGTCTGAGAAAAAAAAAAGCCAAGCAAATTGGTGGGATATACCCGTTGACTTCAGCCCTTAAGGTTTTCTGAGGAATGAGTTTTATTTGATGCAAACATTGATTTCCACCAATGACCATACAATGCCCACCCCTAGTGAGAGGCTGCTGTGGTGTGCCTTCCTAGATTTGACTTTTTTCTTGACAGATGTGTATGTCCTCTTCCAGCTCCATGTGGTGGGCACCTGACGGCTTCTAGTGGGGTCATATTACCACCAGGATGGCCAGGATATTACAAAGACTCTTTAAATTGTGAATGGGTCATTGAAGCAAAACCAGGACATTCCATCAAAATAACTTTTGACAGGTAAGATCAAACCCATTGCTTTTGTACCTAGAGCCACAGCTATACTTCCTTTGTTAAGTAAATAGAGCTTAAAGCATGAATACCCTTCAATCCCCAAGAAAGATCACAGAACAAAGACCAGGGCATAAAAATATGCCCATGCTGTTCTCATGATTCTGCTATTCAGTGGGCACAATGGCGTCTCAGATCTGAGCTGCCCATGGAGAAGCATCCTGGATGGTCATTTTTTCTGGTCTTACCTAGAGTCTGGATTTGGGACTTGGAATTGGGAGCTTGCTATGTGGTATTCTATGGAAGCAGCTCCTCACTCTGCTGGACCCTTCTGTATCCTCCATGAACACACAGAAAAGACTTCTCCAATTCTGGGCAGGCTACTAGCACTTGGAGGCAGCAAAAAGTTGCAGAGTCAGCAGCAGAGTTACTGTAGTTTAACTTTTACTGTAGATTAAAAGCCTCCTGAGTGGCCATGAGCCACTATAACTGGAACATCATTATATGGCTTAGCAAGCTGAACTTGTGTTTTTAATCTGTAAGAGTAAGGACACTGTTTGGACTCTAACATGTGTATCCAAAATTGAAATGAATTTCATGTTTGAAATATATATATGCTAAGGTATTTAGTAAAAGTATTTCATGGTCTCATTTGACTATCAAGTTTCAGTTGAAGGAAGATTCATGTTAAAATGTCCTTAGTGTGATATTTTCAGTATTGTTTTGATATAATATTGTGGTAAATTCTATTTGAGTGGTTAATATTCCTGGAAAGTTTAGATGTTAAACCTAGCTGCAGTCAGTGCTTAGCTCTTCAACACTGAACTCCATGACGCTGTTTTTGTTTGTTCTTGCTTCATAACTGATATGAAGTCTGTGGAAATAAGGTTTGGATTCTCCACAGATGACTTGGCCATATAAAGATGCCAGGCTGCCAAGTCATGATAAGCAATAAACGTTTATAGTTTTTCATTGTGGGTTTTTATCAATCCTTGCTACCCTAGCTAAAGGTGACATGAAAGAGTGTTCCATGAAGATTCAAACTCCATGCTCATGTAGACCTCTGGAATTTGAACTCAAATATCTGGTATATCATAGCATCTTTAGAACAGGTGTTAAAAGTAATAAAGTCAAAGCAGTCACCACCAGGCCTGAATCCACCAGTCTCATGTTTTGGTCCAGCCATCTGAGGCACATTGTTTGAATTTCTCTGTATAGAAGAATAGAGCTCAGAGTAGCAGCCTTGTTGGCTCGGGAAAACATAACATTATTGTGCCTTTGCAGAGGAACATCCACATTGATGATGAACAGGGCAGTGTTGTTAAATGAGGCTCAACATCTTTTTGCTGTTGTGGAGATGTGCAAATAAACTGAGCTAAGTTCCCTGGCTCCCTTCTCTTCCCAGCAATAGTCTGAGCCCAGCATGGAAATGGTGGCCCAGCTTCAGAGACACATTTGGCTCAGTTAATGAGTGAGTCAGAGTCAGGCAATGCTGAGATATTCCCTCAGAGCCAAAAGAGTTGCTTGGAAACCAAGTTAGCTCTTGGAGGATGAGATGGGTCTATTTAAGAAATTATCTTCATGCCCAGAATGGTGCCATCATTGCACTGAGGGGATCTGGGTGCCTCAGCTTTATATAAATATAATTGCAGGCTGGATTCACTGGAAGGACAAGCAGAGTTAAACACTATCTGGAAGCTGTTCTGGCTTCCCCAAATCGTTATGGCATCGTTGAGTTTGTGAAGTAGCAGCAGCTGGCTCAGCGTTGGTCCCTCAAGGGTTGGTGTGAACAAAAAAAGCACAGTGTGGTTTTCAGGAAAAATATTTAAATATCGTATGCTGTGAAGTCCTTCTTCCTTAAAAGGGGCATTCGTCCTCAGTATGTCTACTTCATGATGTCTATAATATGTTAAACAGAGGATTGTAAAAATAGTGCAAAATGCATAACTAGACATTGTTTCATTACTGAAGGTTATATTGTATTAGAACATCCCCAGTATCTCTTAATTTGTTACCTACCTGTCAATTCTATGTCTATCCATCACCTATCACTTATGTATCTATGTATCTTTCATCTAGTTATTTGAATCATATCTATTATATAATATATATAACATATATGTACATAATATGTTTATTATTTATCATCTACATAACATCTGGCCATCATTCATTTATCTGTCCATTATCTACCTATATAAGAGAACTTATATATTTCACAATATTTTTCTTTCAGAGGAAGATCCTGACCTTCTTTATAGCCTGATGTTTTACAGATAGAAAGTAGATATGGTAGAGGATTCACAATGTGCTTCTAGCAAACAGAACAATATATATATTTCTCAATTACTATGTTCACTTGAAGATTTTAGTAGGAGTGACACAGTTGGACAGGTGTGGAAGCTGACATGACTCTGCATGGCTTTTCCCTAGGTTCCAGACGGAAGTCAATTATGATACCCTGGAAGTACGGGATGGGCCAACCAGTTCATCCCCGCTGATTGGAGAGTACCATGGCACGCAGGCACCACAGTTCCTCATCAGCACAGGCAACTACATGTACCTGCTGTTTACCACTGATAGCAGTCGGGCTAGTGTTGGCTTCCTCATCCACTATGAGAGTAAGTGAACTGTGGCTGGCATCCAGGGCAGGACACGATATCCCCAGGTGATAGGGTTACATGTGCTTGCCTTCAAGGGTGAAGACAAATAGGCTGATTTCAAGGACAAGCTGACTGTCAGTTGTCTCCTACCGATTGTTTTGGAAGGTGGGAGATTGCTTTAGGTTCCCTAATAGATATTGATTGCCTATTACAAAGTAAAATGATACAATCATTAAGTGATGAATTGTAGTCTGTTAGTACACAATGCATTCATATATTCTATTATAATATTTTATTATGATGTCTCTCTCTCTCTCTCTCTCTCTCTCTCTCTCTCTCTCTGTGTGTGTGTGTGTGTGTGTGTGTGTGTGTGTTTGTGTGAAAAGATACAGACTGGCTAGAAGTAATACAGGGCATTTTCTTGAAGCAGTTTCATGAATGCCGAGTGGCATCTGTTGCCAGGGTGCTGTGCAGAACACTCTGGTCTCTGAGTTCATGCGAACGGGTTTTCCAGGGTGGCTAACCTTAGATCAGAGGTTGCAAGGAATTAAACCCCAGCTGTGCTTAGTGAATGCCAAGTAATTGCCTCGAACACTTAACTGTCAGTAGGCTGTGGTAGATCCAGTGTGCTCAGCAGACCAGGCTGTTTTCTTTCCAGCTTAGCTTTGAGTTTCAGCTTCTGAGGCTGTGAAGATGATACAGTATCATGTCATAGCCATAGTTATAGAAATATACTTTGGGTATTTACCAGGGGGCTTCCTCATAGTAGTGGGCTCTTAACAAGAGTCAACCAAACCCACACCCAAACAATGCTGCCACAGACCCGAACAGTGTTACCACAGCTCCCACTCAAAGTCCTTCACAGGAAAATCGAGTGACAAGGGAGGCTGTCAAGAACTAGCTGCAGCCCCAATGGAGCAATGGTTGTGTGGGGCACAAGATTTATGGCTCTTCCTATATTGTCTTTTCTCAAAAATAAATTGCTTACCTTTTAGTGATAACTATATATTACAAGTACACACCATTCTATAAATGCACAAATAGGATATTTGCATCTTTTTAAAGCTATACCTGCCTTCTCTCCTCCTCTACCATCGACTCTGCTAACCTCTTCCCAGAACCTCTGCTACTCAGGTGTAGAGACCTTCTGAATGCATTTCCCTGCATTTTATATATATGAACATTTGGACATGTATGATTAGGAATAATTTCCATTAAAAATGAATGATAATAAGTTCTAACTTTGGTACCCAAATGATTGCCAATTAATTAATTAAAATTTCATTGTGCTATATATGTATGTGTGTGTATGTGTGTATATATACACACATCAATACAAACACATTGTGAGCCATCTGAGGAGACGACTCAGTGGTTAAGAGTACTTCCTGCTCTTGCCAAGGACTGGAGTTCAGATCCTAGCTCCGCATCTTACTGTTCACAGCTGTTAGTAACTCAAACTACAGAGCTTCTGACATACCACACCCTTGAACTCTTTGTGTATCCATCCCATATATATGGCAAATATCTACACATACATAATATATTTCCATATATTTATACATATACATAAAAAACAAATACAATTTAAGAGTTAAGATATTTGTTCTCTTGTATCTTTTTGCGTCTGATTATACCTTCTTGGAGGGAAGGTGTACATGTAGATACCTTAGCTGCCCCAGTTCTGTGATTGACAGCTGACACAAAGCAGGACTCACATCAAAACACATTGAAATGTGAACAATACACATAGTCTTATAGTGATGACTATAAAAACAGCCACCTGCCTTCGCTCACCAAGGCATACATTCACTGTCAGCTCTTCACAAAGGCAACATGCTGAAAAAAAGTATGTTTGCATCATATTTAGGTCAAATATCAGCACTCGTATGTGTCATCTGAGAAACAGAAGAGAATCAAAATGTATCCCTCCTCTCGAAAACTACCCACTGATCTGTCTTTGCCTTGTGATGTGAAGTTGAGGCCAGGGTGAGTGAGGAACATGGCAGACAGTGGATGCTGCTGTGTGTGCACAGCAATCCTAATCAGCACCCATCTTGCTGCATTCTCGCAAGACTGATCTTACTGCTCTCTGTGCACCCAGTGTGTGCTTTCCCTCCTCCCGGTTTGGTGGGAATTCCTTGACCAGCCCTTCTTTAGGCAACTTGAGGATAAAATTCATGACTGTAATTCTACCAAAACACACCCATGCATAGACACATGGGCACACATGCACACGTGTACACGTGTTCACATGCACACATGCATGCCCATGCATATGCGCATACACACATTCACATGCACACCCCAAATTAGAAACACAGTGTTTTCATATTTCCCAACTCACATCTGTGCTACTGTGTATTGTATTTTTTGTAGGAAAAAAAAACAAATCAAACAAAACAAAACAAAAACAAACAAAAACTAAAAAGAAAAAAGAAAAAAAGAACACAGAATTACCTAATTTGTCTATCTGTATCCACTATGGCTTTCTAGGTGTCTCTAGACTTATTTCTGAATGATCAACAGAAAATTCTGTTTTGCTTTTGCTTAACAGTCATATATTTTAAGAAAGTTTTGTATGAAAATGAGGTTTCATTATAAATCTTGAATTTCACTGTAAACGTTCCTCATAAAACAATGCCCTCATGCTGTATGATGCCATCACCCATGGCCATTTCTGCATCAGCAATGTGAAAGTATGTTGTTAAGTTATTAATGTCAAAAATGTTTCCATAGAAAATGGAGGAAACAGGTGTGTGTGTGTGTGTGTGTGTGTGTGTGTGTGTGTGTGTGTGTTGAGAGAAGAGTCGGAGAACAAAGGAAAGAGGACAGGAGGAGGAAGGGTGTTTAGAAGAGGAGAGTGTGGGGAAAGGAGATAAAGAGAAAAGTGAGGGGATGAAGGAAAAGGAAGGGATTGGAAGGGAAAGAGGAAAAGAATGGGAGAAGGGAAGAGAAGAAAGAATAGGAGGGGTAGGAAGAAGGGAGAAGAAAAAAGAAGAGGAGAGAGGGGGAGAGAAGAGAGGAAGGGAGTAGAGGTTAGAAGAGAAGAGAGGAGAGGAGAGGAAAGGAGAGGAGAGGAGAGAGGGAGAGGAGAGAGGGAAAGGGAGAGAGAAGGGAAGAAGAGAAGAAAAAGGGAGGGGAAGAAAGTAGAGAAGAGAAGAAGAGGAGAGGAGAGGTAGGAAGAAGAAAGAAGAAAAAAGAGAGGAGAGAAGGGGAGGGGAGGGAAAGGAAGAGGAGGGTAAAGGGATAAAGGCAAGGGTAAGACTTCTGCAGACTGGTGCTCACCATTGATGGTCCTGCTCACATAGCCTGCCATAGGGCAGTGGGTGTTGCTGTGCTTCGTATCTATGGAAACCTTGGTCCATTGTTTTTAAGGACTTAGAAAGACCATTTAAGACAAATAATTATTGGTTAAAATAACGTAATTCTTTTCAATTTGCTTTTTATCCTATCATTGTTCAGCCACCTCCAACTTTTGAAAATGTGACTGAAAATCCATACTGGGTTTTATCCAGGGAGACTCAGGTCACAGGCTATAAATTCTAGATTCTTCAAACCTCTAAGTTCACAGATTTCCCAGACTGCTTTGGGCTTATTCATTTGCTCAGTTGCTAACTCCAAGAGCTCTCTCAGAATGAGAACACCCCATCCATCCTGTGACAGGGAAAGCACATGGGGTGAGCTTGGAAAAGTTCAGAGTATGGTGGGCATACTCTGTCAGAGAATATGGAAGACTGAGGAGGTTCTCCAGGAGGTAGAGTCTACAGGCATGGCTGCAGGAATCCCTGGAGAGGTGGCTAAGTTCCTTCTCCACTTGTGTGCCTGTTGGCTGGAAAGAATTGAAACAGCAATTAAGAGACCACAGGGGTAGGCAGAATGGTCCTGATGCTAGGAAACTACTGTGGATAACAGAACAGTCCTGATGAAATGTCCAGGGTATATAACCAGGATGGTCTTGGCCCTCAGAGAACTCCCACTGGGAGCAACCAAGGTGATCCCTAGGTTCATGAAACACCCACACAGGATAACCAGGATGGTCATGACTCACAGGAAAGGTTCAGCACTCACACATAGTCCTTCAGCAGCCAGCCTCTCCGTGGCCTGCCAGTTCTATCCCTTTTTGGGTCACAGTCTTCTGTGCTACTAGGGACACATTATTTTTGTTTAAACAGTCACTCTGAATTATATGAATCACTTGTTTAATCACAAAAAGTAAAACCTATCTCTACTGGTTACCTCAGTCCACTAAATTCCAATCGATCAGACACAGGATCCAGGAGTTCAGTGTTGGGGCCATGAAAGTCTGAAAGCCGGAACATTTTATGACCACAGACTATGTCTGAGCCTACTGCCGGAGGGGAAAACCGTAATGGAGTTTTCACTTCTCTAACTACACAAACATTGCAATGGCATTCCCTTCTCTGATTCTCATGTTCTTGAATAGATTTTTCTAGAAAAGAAGACAAATATAGAGCAGGGCAGAAAGCCTCATGATGAGGTGACCTACTTCCTTTTATATACCAGCTTATCTAGTGGCATGGGCAAGTGGCAGATGGTATGGAGACTTTAAAACTGTAGATTTTAGACTTACATTCTACAGTTAAAACTGTACAATATAGTTCTGTACAATATAGCTCTCATGAAGCTGTAAACTGTGTTTCATGTGTGTACTTGCCTGTACGAGTTCAGGTATAGGAGCAGGGCAGTGAAGCTGCCAAGACCCAACTGAAATGCAAACAATAAAAGCAAGGAGAGAGGAGAAGGAATAAGACCTGGCTTGCTGTTCCGTTAACAGTCCATTGGTTTTCTGGAGAACAAAGGTAAAATTCGAAGTCTTCGATGAATTATTCAAGGTTGTACCATTTCTCTACGACCTGAAGAGGAACACATGACTGTCTTTAATTTGAGAAACAAGGTCAAGTATTGGGAGACATTGCTTTTCACGTGAATGACTATTGGATATTAAAAGATCAATTCAGTAATGGAGTTCACTTAGATAACTCCCTGGGTCTGTGCGTATCTAGGAATATATTACAGCTTATGTTATAGAAATTTCTTTTTCTGTTATCCAGAAAGGCCTTTCAGTCTTGTGTACTCTCTGCACTTGCAGGTGTGACTCTGGAATCTGATTCCTGTCTGGACCCAGGCATCCCTGTAAATGGTCATCGGCATGGCAGTAACTTTGGTATCAGATCTACAGTGACCTTCAGCTGTGACCCTGGGTACACACTTAGCGATGACGAGCCCCTCATCTGTGAGAAGAATCATCAGTGGAACCACGCCTTGCCCAGCTGTGATGGTAGGTGAAGCCCAGGCAGGCAGAACTAAGCTAGTGCACAACAAAGACATGTAGACAAAAGGACATCTGAACATGTGGGCCACTGTGCACTGCACCTGACATGATCCAACATGACCAGAGAATCTGTTTCTTTTAGAAACTATACTTTTTTTTGACATCTTTCTTTTTTTAATTAGATATTTTCTTTATTTGCATTTCAAATGTTATCCCCTTTCCTCATTTCCCCTCCAAAAGCCCCCTACCCCCTCCCCCTCTGCCTGCTCACCAACCCATCCAAACTATACTCTTAAAGCATAGCATATTTGAAGGTTGCTCACCAGAACTGTTCTATTAAGTGGGGGTAAGTCTTTATTAACATTGAAAAATCATGGTCTTCTGTGCAACATTACTGACAAACATTGAGACTGAGAGAGCTCACTCACACATGTGTTTTTATAAGTGTTTACTTATAGAAGTGTTTATTTATATAGGCTTTGTGCTCTATTTAAACATTCTAGATGGTCAAGCCTCATTCTCTTCTGACTCAGGTGATCCACATACAGAGTTTCCTCAAAGCTAACATACATTGTCCCACTGACCTCTGACCTTTTCCCAGAATACCTCTGCAGGGCCTGCGGGCCCTCAGATAGTCTTTCAAATTATCTGTGCGTCATCATTTATCTTTTGGTCTGGTTCTGTTCCTATCCATTCCAGTAAATAGATTATAGATTACTATATATCACTGTTTCTCTCAATTTTACACTAAAAGTTAGGTAAATGCTTTATTTGTGATCCCTTGGATCTCTTTACTCATGAATATGTCTTGTTGTAACATTATTTCTTTACAAAAGCATATAGGTATATGGAACATAAATACTTAAATGTGAGTTATATACACATGTAATTTCAACTTCCTTTCCTTTTCCCAAACTGTAGGTACTCCTTTTAAAATGTTATATGTGTAATAAACACCTCAGTTCTCTCAAAATAATAGGTACAAATAGCAGGCTCTTTGGAAGGTTGTGTTTTCAGTATTGTTCAGGAATGGTAATCCTTGACCTTGGCACCAAAGTACTGGATTAACCAGTGCGTGGTATATGCAGATAAGAAGTGGAACACTTAGGGTAGGTGAAGGCCTTCACAGGTGAACACACAGAAGCAGTGGGGATACTGGACTCTGGACCGAACTGGGGAGCGGCTACTTACACACCTGTGAGGCTGCCTAGTAGGAGGGCACAAAGGATGGGTAACTGGGCATGATGACCTTCTTCAGGAAGATCACACATTGTTCACTATTTGCAGAAAGCAGCTGGGACAGTGTTGTTTGATGCCATACATTATAATTATATTGTCATCTATCCCTAAAGTCACGGTGTTTATTTTGTTGCTTGTTTCATTCTGAGACAGGATCTTATTGTATAGCCCATCCCACCCCAATCCTGCAACCTTCTTGCCTGACATTCCAGGCTATTGAGTCATGTTGTTTGGGCTACAAACTTTTCCACTGTGGCTATGAGGAATTGAAGAGTGAAATCTTGGGACTATATGGTGACTGATGTGTCCTTGCCCACCAGTGGACAGTCATCACATTGTCACCACATTGGTTAAGGCACCTGGCTGTGAATTGAAATGATGCTTCCAAGGAAAGGCTTTGCTTGACCCATTTGAAGTTAACATTCATAGGTGGATTCTTCTCAAAAATCGCCAGTGCTGACTGTTCTGTTAAAACAAATGTATAGACAGGAAATGACTTAGACATGGAGTGAGGCTCAGCTCTGCTAGAATGGCCGTGTGATCTGTAATTGGCCGAGATGTTAAGAGAGACCTGTTATAAATGGGATTTTCTAGAAAAAAAATAAAAGTACATTAAACTTAGACATTTTGTCTTTTGTCTTCCAAGGCAAATTTATGCAAATTTGAAATCTGATCCATCCAAGGGGATCCCTAATGTGATTTGTTATGCCACATTGTAGCACCTTTCCAGGACTAAAAAGCCTACAATGAAAGGTTATTAATAAATCTTCACATTTCAAGAGAGTTTAGAGTTTAGTATGAGAGTTTTATTTA
Source organism: Tokudaia tokunoshimensis (assembly GCA_036184795.1). Classification (NCBI taxonomy): domain Eukaryota; kingdom Metazoa; phylum Chordata; class Mammalia; order Rodentia; family Muridae; genus Tokudaia; species Tokudaia tokunoshimensis. The sequence continues at coordinate 52,716,555 of BTHU01000019.1, forward strand.
GTCATGGCTGTTTACACTGAGCTCTGAGAAACTCCTTGCCCTTTCTAATCTCACGCAATCTCTTAAATCTCACAGGTTTTTTTTTTATTGTAATAAACCATATATCAATAGGAAATGCAAACTTCTAAAAATTCATAGTTCTCAGCAAGGGAAAATAAATTAGAATTAATTATAATATTTTATCTCACCTGAAAAAAATAAACCTTTCCTTTTTTCAGGTACTACATTTGTTCATTTTTAATGCCATTGTTAGCACACTACAATTTTAAAAGAATAAATTGAGCATTGGCAGCAATATCTCTCTTCTATCTGATAAAGGACAAATGCATGGATCACTTTAGAAATGTTATTAAATATTTTTGCAAACTGTTTATTCTTTCTGCAAACCCTTATTGCAAAACAATTACGTTCATTGCCTCCTAACAGTTAACGTCAGCATAGCATTCTACATAGCTTTAATTCACACATAGAAGCAAGTGAAGAAAGAAAAATGACTAGGAATATGGAATGAAAAAATAATAAATACTACTTACAATATGCAGTCTTGAGAGACCTAGGAGGTATCTTTCAAACTCTATCTTCCTGAAGAGACTTGATTTTGGAAAAATAATTTGATTCAAGGCAAAAGAAATGAAAGAAAAAGAAGAGGAGAATGTGGGGCTCAGGCCAGACACTAGTTGCTGATATTGGAGGTCACAGTCCAAGGTGTTTAACACTAGTCTCTGGACATGGCCGAAACACAGGGCAAATACCTCAGCATCCCACAGCCAAAGTCCTTCATCTCTGATAGTGGAAACAATTGTGGATGTGTCTTAGAAGTTCTTGCCTTCTAAATGTGGGCAGTCCTAATTTAACATTGCCTTAAGCTACAGGGCATCTGTCTAATATTTCTTTGGGGAATATGAGTCCAATATAAATAAATAAGTAAGTAAGGAGACATAGACAATGACTTCTGTTAGCCATAGAAAGCCATGAGTCATCCTGCAATGGAGAGAAACTGAAATACAGCTCTGTTTACTCAGTATCATACTCATCACAGACACACAGGCACACACACACACACAGACACACAAATCTACAAATAGCTGAAAAGGAGTAAAGAAAGAAAAAAATGAAGCACAAGAATTTGTGTTTCATGTAGAATTTTTTTCAAAGAAGACACTAGTACAAGACCTCAGAATTCAGCTGGATCAAAAGACAAAAATGTCACCAAGCACGTTCATGGAGTAGGCAGAGGGAAATAACTCAAGGGTATGACAGGGTAGCTAACATGGAGAGTGCTTAATTTATGAAACCTCATTCATCCCTCTCTTGTAAACTTTTCTCATTAAAAAAAGGACTGTGGCCTGAAGTCCAGTCCCCATATGTCAACTCCTACCATCCTCAGTGAAGGTAGATACTTAGTCCTGAACATGTTAAGTCCCAAGTCTTGGATCCAAGAAATGAAAACAGCCTACAATTTCAATGTAATATTAAACAGCTCTTGTCACGATCTTGGAGATGACTTGGGTGGAGAAAGGGGGTGATAATGATGGAAAACAGTAATGACAACATCCATGGGGGAGTGTCTGTGAATTTTGCAGAAAGATGTGCATTACCCTCATGCTGGTAAGAACAGGGCAAAGTAATGACATCAGACCACATACCACTGGGCAATGCAGGAAGAGTGACCCTCACATCCTACCAACATGTCCTCCCTTATGGGGTATCTACCTTTGTTAGGGACATCAGCTTGCCTTCTTGTTACCATCTCAACAGCACTTTGTATACTAAACATCTAGGCTGCCTTTGAGATGTGAAGGCTACTTGATATTATTTATTTGCAGAATAATTCTCACTTTGTTATCTATATTTTTAATTTGATTTTGGCTAATACTACTAGATTACAATTTTGAGGATGTCAAAGACTTCTTTGAGTATTTATTTTGTATGCTTGAGAGCATGAAGAGTGTTAATAAGACAGAGATTAAGCCCTAGGTCAATGATTTCCCAGGGAGTCTGAGACCTAAGCAGAGGTCAACACCAACAAATCATTGGTAGGAGCTTACCTCAGTACACTTGGGGAAATATGTCAACCTACCCATCTCACCCCAGCCTCATATCCTTTTTTATTTTCTACATATTCTAGTCATCTTTCCAAGGGGCATTTGATAAAAACTGTCTATGTCCTGGATGGCAGGCAGATATTAGAAATACAAATGTCAAATTCACAGAATAGCAGCCTCTAGGAAATTGGAAGTAAGTTTTATACTGTAGCTTTTATAACTACCCCAAAAAGGCTCTACAGTGCATGAATAAATAGGTTCATGTAATTCAAATTCTATGTGGCTAAATTGGTGGCGCTGCCGAGGGAGCAGAGACATGGCCATCTATGAATAGTCAAATCCTGTAGGGATCCTGTAGGGAAAGTCTAGGTTTTATCTTATTCTCTACTCTCTTTAGAATTATCTGAGAATCTCATTCCATTTCCTGCATATAAAATTCCCCTTTCCTTAAGCTTGCGGGCTTTGTGCAGGTATTTTTATTTAGAACATTGGTAATGGGAGGCTCAGAAATTCCTGTGTATCCATCAGGGGATCAAGATTGACAGAGACATCCACCTCACCTGCAAATTTCTCCCAAATGGAAATATCATGTGGCTGATTAGTACTCTTGGCCTTTGTAATAGGATGCAAAGTCACTGAATAGCAGCAGAGAGGCAGAGCCCTGCTGACCTCTGGGGCTTACTGATCTGCTCACTGGCTAAAGGAATCACTGTCCTCTAGGCCCAGTGAGGAACTCCATCTCCATTCCCTAAGCAATCGCTCTGAGGTGTGACCTCTGACTTCCACGCATGCACATTTGCATATGCACATGAGCCTGCACATAATGAACTGCAGATTTTGTGATTATTTAGTGTAGTTGGATATGAACTCCTTTTTAATGAACTAAAGAGAATGGGTAGGTTTTAGAGTACCTGGTTCCAGAAACATTGGATATAAAGCATCTTTGTGTTATATAAAAATACTATTCCTTACAGCTAAATCCTTCATAAAACTTGAGAATTCATTGTCCTGATTTATGCCTGTCCCATAATAGATGAAAATTATTACATCATCTCCAATTAGGACCTCAGGCCTCTGTTTCCCCATACTCTTTCCTGAATACTCCACTTCCATCTCCACTATGCTGTCCATATGGTAAATGCCTAGGTTCTGTTTTCTGTTTGTTTACAGCCACAGTACTGGCTGTCCACCAATGTTTCTTGGTCAATGTTTCCCACAGGAAACTGGCGTGTCCACCCCATTCCAACTCCAGCCCTTTGCATGGGGTGCTCAATAGCAACACGCTTCAGAGTTCCGAAGTTGACTCCTGTTTTCCCCTGCTCACACGCCTGGATCCCATTCCTGTGTCACCCTTAGGCTTCCAGTTTGCATTCTCCCTACTGCTATGCCAGTCCTGTAAGAAGAAAGTTATAATAGCTCTATAGTGTGTATTTGTCTGCCCCTCTCTCTCTAGCTGCCCATAATATCTGGCCATCAGCTAGCAGGTGAAGGGACTGTTATTTGAACTCTAACACAGGGGTAACAGTTCCCCAATTGTCCTCTTGTGATAAACTGCAGACTTTCTCTCTCTGTGCCTGGCTTGCTTCCAGCTATCACGTGCCCCAGGCTCACCCTGGCTGTTGCCATGTGACAGCACCCTATTCTCTTCAGGCCAGATGACCTCCCAGTGTGGATAGATAGCAAGCTCTCTTTATGTTTGCATCTGTCTATGGTTGTTTCTGTATGTTGGCTATCAGGATAATTTCTACAGTCAGTGTGGGAGACCGAGAGGACCTCTTTGCTGCACTGATTTCCTTCCCAACCCTGGGTGACTGGGTCCTGTGGATAGTAGTCGTCTGATTTCCATGTGAACTGAGCCGGTTTATTTTCCTAGCACTGTGTCCCGGTTTCATTTCCGTGTGCTGTGATAAGTATCTTGCAGAAAGCTAGTGATGAGAGAAAGGGCTTGATTTCAGCTTATACTTCAAGGCAACAACAGAGACAGTACAGGGCCAGGAACTTGAAGCAAGTGGTCAAATGCATAGTCTAGAGCAAGTAGAGTTGAATGCCTGCACGGCCACTGCCCAACAGCTTTCTCTACTCTATTAGCTAAATTAAGACTAATTCCAGATAAAGCCATTCTCTGCTACCTATGTAGCTGGAGCCATGGGTCCCTCCATATGTAATCTTTGATTGGTGATTTAGTCCCTGGGAGCTCTAGGAGCTCTTGTTGGTTGATATTATTGTTCCTCCCATGGAGTTGTAAGCCCCTTCAGCTCCTTCATTCCTTCCCCTAACTCTTCCATTGGGGTCCCCCCTGGCTTGGTGTGATTGTTGGCTGTGAGAATCTGCATCTGTCTCATTCAGATGCGGACAGAGCCTAGTGTAGGGGGATGCTAGAGGGGTGAAATGGTAATGGATGGATGGGTGGGGGAGAACCCTCTTTAAGACAAAGGGGAGTGGAATGGAATGGGGGGTTGCAGAGGAAAGACCAGGAAGGGGAACATTTGAAATGTAAATAAATAAAATAACCAATTAATAAAATTAATAATTCCCTAGATATATCCATGTATCAACCTGATCTAAATGATCCCTATGGAGACTTTCTTCCCATTTGATTTTAGGGTACATCAAGTTCACAAAAACTAGCCATCACAGATAGTGTATGAGCCTTTTCGCATTGAAAACCAAAGAGGTTACTCTCATAGAAGTACCCACAGAACACAACAGGTCCAAAAGCTGCTGAAGGTGCATCATGGTAGAAGAATAGCTATACTGTACTAGTATAGTGCAGGGTGACTGTAGCTGGAATGAACCAATTGAATGGTTCAAAACAACTAGCACAGGGTATTTTAATTGTTCCCAGAACAAAGAAGCAATGAATGTGTTGGGGGATAGTAATTCCATTGACTTCAACTTTGTCATTAAGTATTACACTCAAGCACATATGTGCCATAACTGTCTGTCAAGAACATAAGCTGCATATCTGTCTACAGGTATTGGCCTATAATAGAGCTTATATGTGAATATGGATGTAGGTGCCTGGGTATGTGTTTCAATCTGAAAAGCAAACTAAAAGGGGAAGAAAGTTATTTTTCTCTTCCAAAATTATGTAACAGTTTCATACATATATGTAATATACTTTTAATTTTAAACCTTTTCTTGCTTATACATGTATTTTAATTAAATCCATATCTCCATTTCCTTCTGTCTAATTCATTCTCTGACCTCTTTCCACTTTTCCCTCTCAACATTCATGTGCTTTCTTTTTTAAAAAAAAAACACATTGAATTCACTTAGTGTTGCTATATGTGCATGGTTATGAGCCATTCATCGAAGCATGGGTGGTCTCTCAGGGGCTATGTCTTGAAGTGAATTGATCTTCTTTCCACAGAGCTCATCATTTTCCAATAGCTCTTCATCTAGGGGTGGCACTTCATAATCCCTTCCCCCATACAAATCAAGGCTTAGACTGGTTGATCTTCTCCTGGTCATGTCCATGCAATCACAGCTGCTGCGACTTCATGCATGCCATGTCTTTAATATATCTGTCAAAAATCCTCAAAGCTCCTATCATACTGCTATCTACGATTTTTTTCCTGTTTGACGTATTGTAAATAACTTTATAGTTCTTAAATATTTGAGTTAGTGTGAATATGGCATATTGTGCTGCAAGAATTTTGAATTCACTCAAGGAGTGCTAAGAAGTCCCACCATGGAAGACAGGAATGACAACTTAAATGTATCCCCAGTTCTCCAGGTGTATTGACACAGTTTGGCATTCTCTGCCCTGCACTACACTGAGTTAGGTTCTGTGTCTGTACTGTGATAGAGACACCTGCTTATGAACTGGCATCTCATAACAGCAGGCAAAACAATATCTAGGTTTCAACTTTATCTTCTGTTGTTGCTTATGCAAATTCAGTGTCCATCTTGAAGCACTCCATCCTGGCAATCACTGTGGACCGCTCATGTTTTCTGCCATTTCAGCCCTGTGTGGAGGCTACATCCATGGAAAGAGTGGGACTGTCCTTTCTCCAGGGTTTCCAGACTTTTATCCAAACTCTCTGAACTGCACATGGACCATTGAAGTCTCTCATGGCAAGGGTAAGACCTTAGCACAAATGATGTACAATGGGGGAGCACAGGCTAGAAGAATCAGTAAGGATGGGAGCACCATGGACTAGTGGAAGCAGTAAGGGTGGGGAGCACAGACTAGAGGAAGCAGTAAGTATGGGGAGCATGGACCAGAAGAAACATTAAGGAAAGGCCAGGACAATGAATGAATTTTTATGGTTTCCAAGTCCTTAACTTTTATCGTTTGATAAGACTAAAAGAAAACAAGATCTTCGTATTATTGGAGAGTTAAGCAGAAGTCATTTTTGTTGTTGTTCTCCATTCAGTAACCTGGCTGTATATATGTGAATAAAAACCTGGAAAATAGATGCAATGATAAGGAAAATGAGTTTTGATTAAGTAAAATGTGCCTATTGATTTAATATAAGAAGAATTTTAAACTTCTGTAATACGTCTGGGAAACATCTGTGCTTCTGTTCTGACTCTGCTAGGCATTGTTCTTTAAGATAATAATTGTCAGGTCTTCACAGAATCCAATGGTGTTTTAGCCCCATGGAGTCCCCCATCCTTAAACAAATGGTAAATGTAAAAGAAGCAAATTAGTATTTTGTGCAGGAAATATGCATTATAAATACTGGGCTTAGCAATGTACCCTGAGTATGTTCTTATATCTGTAACTTTAAAAAACTTTGGTCAGTAGACTTTGCCTTTAGACATATATTTAAACTCCACTAGGTGTTTTGCTGACCTAGATGTTGCAATGACCCACATTTTCCAGCGCCCCTATGGATATGTTTACATTCTGCCAGGAGCAAAAACATGTAGAAATAACTCAGCAGTTAAGAGCATAAGAGCATATCCTTACAGAGGACTTGAGCTCCAATCCAAGCATCCACATCAGTCAGCTCAAAATAACCTAGAACTCCAATTCCAGAGAGGTCACATGCCTATGGCCTCTGAGGGTACATGCACTCACATGCACATATCTACACAGAGACCCAGGGATGCGAATATAAATCAAAACAGTAAATCTCCAAGGAAGGAAGGAAGGAAGGAAGATGTGGTCCTGAAATAAATTAAATAGATTATAAGTAACAAAGAGTTTTTTTAATTAGAAAAATGTAAATTTTTAAAGGAATCTGCTTTTAGATCAGTTTATCTGCTTCAGCAGAGAAACTCAGAGATAGTGTATTGAGTCTGATTTTTATGAAGACAACATAAGGTTTACAAAACTATAATTTCAAGAGAATTTGCCCTCCACAATGTATGTTTGCATATGATATATTCAAACTAATACTTCTAAAAATGGGAGGGGGAGTGGAAATAGAGAGGTTTTCAGTATTTTGTCTCTGGGATGAACATTCCCCCCGAGCCTAGTGGCCATTCTTGAGCACAGTCAAATATCAGCATACTTATTGCACTTATGAAACCATACCTGCATCTATAGATTCCTTTAAGCTTTTGTCTATATGAATAATCACACTAACATCCCTATCACCAGAGACAGACATCTGCACACACCTGTGATGCAATCTAAATCTGTGTCCATACTTGTTCGCATGAACATCAATATCATGCCCATGCTGGTATTTAATTAGTTTCTTTATTTCCACCTAGATCCATGAGCTTATCAGTAGCTATATACAGCCCTTCTATACCAATATCCATGTCCATATCTCCACCAAAACCCATAGCAGTAACTGGCCCAACAACTATTTGAACATTTGTTTTTGTTTAACTCTTCTTGAATTTAGAACAGCCTCTATCTAATTTTTCTCGGAAAGTTCAAAGTTAGAGTCATACAAGATAATTTTAATATTTAAAATTTAAGATATTTTGATCCAAACCTTTGATGTCTATAATTATGCCTAGAAGAGATTCCTTTCAGCTGCAGTTAAATCGACTATCCCGCCCTCATCTCTCAGGAGTGCAGATGAATTTCCACACCTTTCACCTTGAAAGTTCCCATGACTATTTGCTGATCACAGAGGATGGCAGTTTCTCAGAGCCAGTAGCCAGGCTCACTGGCTCAGTCCTGCCTCACACCATTAAGGCTGGCTTGTTTGGAAACTTCACCGCACAGCTCAGGTTCATCTCTGACTTCTCTATCTCCTATGAGGGCTTCAACATTACGTTTGCAGGTACGTTGATTCTTTGGTCTTCTTTGTGGTTTCTGTCTTTGGCCATAATATGGTCTTAGATTCTCTCTCTCTCTCTCTCTCTCTCTCTCTCTCTCTCTCTCTCTCTCTCTCTCTCTCTCTCTCTCTCTCTCTCTCTCCTCTCCCTTGTCTCTGTCTTTCTCCTTCCCTCCTTACTTCTCTCTCTTTCCCACTTCCCCTCTATCTCCTGTATCTCTGTTTCCCTGTGTCCATCTCCGTGTGTGTGTGTGTGTGTGTGTGTGTGTGTGTGTGTGTGTGTGTGTGTGTGTCTCCTCAGCAAAATTTTGATCCTTAGGCTGTAGAGGGCTCATGATGCTGAGGGCTAGCATGTCTGTCTGGCAACTGATTTGCCATTTGGCCTTGAGCTATATGTAAATCCTTTTCCTTGGAAATTGATAAATAAGACTCTGTTTCCTCTAAAGGTTTCCTTGCTCACCTCTCCTCAACAGTTCTAGCAACTCTGAGCACACCCCAATCCCTGGGATCAATGTGCAGGGGCAGCTGACACTGACTCTTGCCCCTCCAGTGGAGACTCAGTTACACACAGAGGAGGGCAGACTGTTAGTTCCTTTATCAGAACTATACATGGTGACATTATCCTAATAGCACAGTCAAGAAACTTTGGGGTTCTTTTTTAACTTTTTTTTCTTTTTCATTTAACTGTACTATATAGTGATAACCTGTGTAGGCTTTCTGGTGCATTTGATACTTTTTACATAGGTGTGATTACATATTTCTGTTGCTTTTGACATAGGTAATCTTTGCACATACAGTAAAAATGCTTGTCCAAATGAGCAAGATAAATGTGATGTTTTAAACAAGGTTCCAAGAGCACTCTTCTTTTATTTCCTACCCACCCGCTGACAAGGACTGAACTCCCACCACTAGGGGGAGTGAACAGTTACACTTCCTTGTGCTGATCGACTACATGTTCTGACCAAGACCCAGTGCGATTCATCACAGTTCAGAAGGACTTCAGTTTTGTAATACAGTCTCCAAAGACCTTAGTTGTCTTATGATTTCCTCTGTGCATAAGATCTCAAGTCTAAATGCCAGGAAAACTATCAGAGACACTTAGTGATTGTTATAATATTTGGTGATTTATCTATATCCTGTGGGTAGAAGGCTCTTCCCATCCCCACCCCCAGCAGTTCTGCGTCCCATTTGTCACATGGCAGAGGTTCTACCACTTGTTATATGAAGTTTGTGTTGTCTAACTTGGAATGCCTCTCAAAAACAAAAACAAAACAACAACAAACAAACAAAACTCCTAACACTTTTGTTTCTAATTCCAAAGAGCTGCGATTATTTTAATTTGACTTAATTTGACTTTGTTGATTTTCTTGCTATGTCTCAGCATAAAAGAGGCTTCCAGGACTGGCTCGAAAACATTGCCTTCTTGAAATTGTACTGTAGTCAAATTAATGATAAAATTGGCCATATTATCAATCAAAGACTTCAGTCTCCTCATGCTAGTGCCTGAATATCTCCTCTGTAGTATCCCTAGATGATCTGTTAGGGTCACTATGAGAATTTCATTCACCTCTCTGTTCTTGCATCCTGATCTCTAATGAGTAAAGTGGGATACTCTTGAAGAGATGGCAGTGAGGCCCATGGCTGCCTCCCATAGTCATTACCCATGGGACTATGCACTTCTCATTCATCTGTCCCCATTTGTTTGTAAGTTCTATTTCTCCCCACACATGGCTCACAGTTGGGTCTTTGGATTTCTACTTCAGTCCATCTGTGCTACTGTAACAGAACATCTCAGATTCTGGGGAAGAAGAGAAATTCCATTGCCACAGTTCTGGTCGCAGGAAGGTCACAGAGCTACATTCCAGCATCTGGCACGATGCTTCTGAGCTACTGAGGCTGCTACTTTGCCTCCTTCTCCTACAGTGCTCAAGTTAACCCTTTTAGGAGAGTAACGGCCAGCACCTACCCAACACATACCATTGAGCCAGTCATTCAGAACAAAGCAACTATAAACTTCAGAAGTTAAACCTCAACTCATCTGTTCCTTCCACGATCCATTTTAGCTATCACACACATCACAGCACAGGAAATATTGGTTCTGGGTCTTTGGAGCCCTTATGGAAAGTCTCTCTCTAGATGAATGCAGTTTCTTAGGCATGTGGCTCTGCTGCTATAAATGTAACAACATGGCCTTCATACATGGAGAGATCTTTTGTGCTCTGTCAACTCATACACCCAGGCAAAGCAGCAGGGAGGTGACCTGATGGAAAAGTGGAGCCGAGCATACTCTTGGTGTGAGACGCTTCCTGCAGCTGGAGTAGCACCACTAAACCATCATGCATTTGTGTGGGGAGAGGTCTCACCATATCTCACCTCTCAAAACTCAATACTCAATGGTACTGTCATAATGACAACTGAATTCCCACAGGGCCTTTAAAAGACATAGAACACCCACAAAATGTGTATTGTAACCCTGTTTATTGCTTTCAATCTGCCACGCACGGTCAGAGGGGATGATGTCTCTTGCCACTGTTGAACTGTTAGTACTGGGCATGGAGAAGAACCCACTCAGTGTTTCATTTCACTTTAACCATTCAACAAATATTCCAGAGCAGCTGCACTGTAACCTTTCTGAGGTAAGCAGCGTTTGTAGAAGCCGATTCCTATACTCCACACAAGGCAGGCCCTGAAGCACACAGGTTCCGCTGACATGAAAAGCAAGTAGAGAAAAATAAGGAAGATAATGTTCCAAGTGAAAACCTTTCATTCGAAAGGAAGATAAAATATTGAGAGCAACAGATTTCTTTTCTGGCTTAAGAATTGTAAATGATGGGGCTTGGTAGCTGGCTCTGCCAAGAAGAGCACATTTTGTTCTTGCTGCAGACCTGGGTTGAGTTCTCAACACCCATCTCTTCTGACTTCCATAGGCACCAGACCTGTATACAGTACACATACATACACATAAGTCAAACATTCATACCTATAGAACAAAATGAATGCACACACTTCATAGAAGAAAGCATATGAGAAATGCACATTGCAAGTCTTCATCATAAATGGTGAATACATTGCAACTTAATTGAGAAGCCATGGCTATATAGATGGATAATAGAAACTAATACCCCCATGTCCTGCGGGATAAGATCAGACACTTTCTATTCTAATAGGCACAGGGAGAGGACATCAGATAAACTATCAAATAAGGGACCAGAGAGATGGCACAGTGGTTAAAAGCAGTCTCTGCTCTCATGGAGCTTCTGAATTGGGGTCCTAATATTTATATGAAGTAGTTCATAGTCATTTGTAACACTACAGGGGATCCAATGCCTTCTTTTGACCTCTATGACTACTCTTACACATGTGTACACACAGAGACACATAAACATAAATGAAGATGAAATAAATATTTTAAAATGTAAAAAATGAACTACAAAATAAAATGTCCACAAAGCAGAGGACCTTGATGCCATGGGCACCTTTATAGAAAATATGCCAGGAACCATGTGGATGCCATTAGCATCTTTGCAAAGAGTTTCCAATTGTTTTTAAGAGAAGAGAAAGACACCATCTTCTCAGATGAAAGGAAAGAACCACTTCAGGAGGAAATGTCTGCTAGGTCATAACGTTTTTACTTTAGGATGTCCTATGGAGTCTATGTCATCTCCAACAGGTTTGCTGGGAGTGTTGGTTGAGTTCACTAGATAACATTTTCCATCTTTTCTTCCCTGGAGCATAGTGAACTGGGGTCATAGTAATATGTGCATTCTCAGAATGGCGAGATGAGCTCAAGAATTTTATAGATCTAGAGAATTTTGACCCAAATGAAGAAGAGCATAGGCAGCAGTGACAGCATTGTCCCCAGCAGCTAACCAGGGGCTTGATGAAATGAGGGACTTGTCTCTAGTGTTCTGCAGTGAGATTTTGGTAAGATTCTAGCAATCTGATAATGCAGTGTGACAGAACGAAAGAGTTGGGTTTGAAAACACAAACTGAAGAAAACACCATGGAATCGGGTTTCTCTGTGTGTTCATCGCCAACACTGAATCTAAAATTTAGAGATAGGACAATCAGAGATTGGAAATAAGAAAGTGGAGGTGATATTTTCTTAGGAACAAGTTCAGGTTCCCACTTGATCACACACCTCACTCAGAAGAAATGGTGTCGGTGCGCCTGGGAATTTTCAGTAACTATTACTCCTCAGTAAAACTTCCATTGTCTCTGTTCTGCCTAGTTTTTATTGCCAGCTTGTCAAAAGGTAGAGTCACCTGGGAAAAGGAAACTCTTAAATGAAGACTTGCTTGGATCACAGTGGCCTGTGGGCCTGTCCTGATTGATAGTTGAGGTGGGAAAGCACCTCCTAAGGTAGGATCATGCCTAGGCAAATGGCCCTGACTGTGTAAGAAAACAGACCAAGCAAGCCAGAGAGCAAGCCAGCGAGCAGTACTCCTTCCTCCATGGTTCCTGCTTCATTTTCTTCCCTCCATGAAGCACTGTGCCTCCTTCCACTGTGCCATGGTTCCTGCTTCATTTTCTTCCCTCCATGAAGCACTGTGCCAGGAAGTGTAAGCCAAACAAGCTTTTTCCTGCCTTCAGTTGGTTTTGGCCAGTCTCTTATCACAGCAACAGAAAGGAAAACAGAGCAGTTCCTTATATCATTTCCTATCTCTAGACTAGGGACATTTGCTCAGTCTATGACCTGGCACTGACATGACTGTAGGGAACATGGAAGGTTTCAGACAGAGCAAGCAGCAAGAGAATAGCGAATGGGCATCTTCTGTCCATCCCTCATTGTACTCCTGACTCACAACATCTTAGTCCCTCCAGAGACAAACAAGAGGACCAGTGGCGAACAGTGACCAACTTGCACACACAGGGCGATTCCCAACCAGGAGCTTAAAGCAAGAGGTGGGCACAGAAGATCCACCACGATGCCAACCTTCTGAAGACATACTCTCCACAGGCGGCCACATAGCAGACACTGCAGCTTTGTTTAAAATTCATTCAGTGCTTGCTTCTGAAGTGACTTATAGAAATTTCTAGTTGATAAAGTACCTTCCATTGTGTGTCAATAAAACAAGCTTCAGATACTGAGAATAGCTTCACTGCATACATACCTGTTCACAGGTGACTCAGCCATGATGAGCTGACGGTTAGCATTAGGCTTGGCCCTGCTCTGCCTTCGGCCCTGTGCCTTCATGAAAAGTACATTTAAGGAGAGTGCAGAGCTGAATTTAGCAGCTGTAAATATAGGAAAATTGATCCTATCCTCTCAAAGTAATAGGCAGAAATGATTCATCCCATTTTTACCTTATTACACATATGTGTTTGCATTGTAAACTACAGAGACATGCTAGAGTCCATGGGACAAAGGACAGGAATACATAAGACAAAAGAGAGGGAGAGGGAAAAAGAGAGAGAAAGTGGGGTGAAAGAGAAGTGTCTTCAGTGTTCTCTCTTTCCTAGTCTATGCCAAATATTTGTGCTTACTTCCCATGCCCTATACCCTCTCCCTGTCTCTTTTGTTCCCAGAATATGACCTGGAGCCCTGTGACGACCCTGGAGTCCCTGCCTTCAGCCGAAGAATTGGGTTCCAGTTCGGTGTGGGTGACACCCTGGCTTTCACCTGCTTCCAGGGATACCGCTTAGAAGGTGCAACCAAGCTTACCTGCCTGGGTGGGGGACGCCGAGTGTGGAGTGCACCTCTGCCAAGGTGTGTGGGTAGGTGGCCACACGCTTTCATTTCATTCATCCATGGGCAGTGGGTCAGGAAACAGAGAGAGGGCTGGGCAGGAAGGGCAGAGGCTGAAACTGGAATCAACTGGGCTGAGGGCAGCTACCTCACTTTTGGAGCGTGACTACCACATCTACAGATATTTCTGAGGTACAGAAACTGAGTCTATGTTAGCTAGAAGGTTCAGTGGAAAAAGGAGATCAGAGTATATTCCCAGTGTCTCCATGAAAGAAAAAGGAAGAAAGAAAATGGGGAAACTGCAAAGGCTTGAAGACATGCTATAGAAACACAAGTTCCACAGTTCCTGAGAGCCACACTCTCTGTGATGACAGTGGCAGATTAGAAGCATGGCTTTGTTGTCCCTTAGAGCCCTCCATTGTGGGTTTGTTGTGTGGTCCAGAAAAGAAGCTTCACTGGTGTTTGGGTTCAGAGTTAGCTTTACAGCATCATCTGTGAGAAGGAAGCAGCTGTTCTGCTATACAGTGCAACGAGGTTCTCAGGACATGGAACCATCAGTACTGTCATTCAGAGCAGTGGTACCATACTCCTGTTGGGCATTGTGCTGGTCTGAGGAACTGGGGGAACAGAGTCACCACTTTCCCCTTGGTTTTAGCACAAGACTGCTGGGAAGCCTGAAGGCCTGGTATGTTATTCCTGAGACACAGACTGATAGCTGTCACTCAGTCCCAACATTAAGCAACTCGTGACTAGACATCCTAACAAAGAAAAAAAAATGTGAGAGATTGGTCATGTTTTCCCTAAGGCTTCCGTGTTCACAGACAAAACGGAGGCAGGTATGGCATCCTGAGAGAGACAGGCTATGAAATAGAAGCACACTTGAGATCCCTGAGAGAGACTAAATAACAAGAAATTCTCGAAAGGTTAGCTGGATATGCCTATATTTCTCCATAGCTCCGAGTCTCTTCTATTCTAGGCATGACTTAGTACTGGTTTGGAGTTCAAAGGACAGTACTGGCCTTTGCTTCCTCATGAGTCTCAGAGGATCCAAACTCAACTGTAGACAAAGTTAAGTCATCATCAAAGGTGTTTTCCTTCCTCTTCGTTCTCTTCTTCCCTGCACTCTCACCCTGTGTTGAAAAATGACCTCAAGTTTCAAAGACTATCTGAACATTGTTCTGTTTATATTCTGAGAATTTCTCAGACTTCCCTGAAATGGAATCCCATGTTTAAACACTTTCACACTTACAGTTGGAGTTCTTGGGGAAAACCCACTTGAATGAAATCAAGCAGTTGGTCCAGCGACTGTGACATTCATTTCTTCTGCTGTTTTACTTGAATTCATCATTACAACTCTGGTTTTCTTGGTAAACAGGATTTTGCACTGTTGTCTTACATGAGAAACAATTTCCTGAGTTTTGCCTGGAGGGTACTGAGAGCTTTGCCTGCCTTGATGTATTTGCTTGGTGCTGTGTCTAGACAGTAAGCGTGGCATTGCCAGGTCTATTTTATAGTTACAACAACCTAGACAGAATCTCATCAGGAAATCTCATAGCTTGTGGGTTGCCAAGCAGCAGATGCCGTTGGCTTTCACCCACCCACAGCTCTTGGGAGAGCCCACACAGGGCTTACATTGGCCTCTCCTCTCTTCAGCCTTTTGTCCTTTGCCAGCTGCTGCCTGTATTACTTTCCAGCGAAACAGGTTGCATGACACCTGTGTCAAAGGGTCACAAGCTACACTGAATCCAACAGACATAAGGCAGACCTTGTACCACCTCGGTGTCTGCAGTTGCCCACGCTCCTAGACTTCTGCTTACTATGACATTACCTACTATGCAATCCATGATTCGCTCTGACTTTGGGATCTCTGCTATTTCTGCACTGGGGATCCTGAGTCCCCACTGACCCCTCAAGTCTTGGTGCTGAAAGAAATCATCTACTCTGGGAAATTCATATACTTCTTCACAGAAACCTGCTAAGTCACTTCTGATTTTACTCAAAAGGAACCTTCTTTATTATTATTATTATTATTATTATTATTATTATTATTATTATTATCATTACTATTATTATTTTACTTATTCACTTTACAGCCCTGTTTACTGCCCATTTCCCGATCACCCCCTCCTGCAGACTGTCCCCCCATCCTCCCTCCCCTTCTTCTCCTAGTGGGTGGGGCCCCTCCTGGGTATCCCCCTATCCTAGCACATCAACTTATCTCTGTGAGGCTAGGTACATCCACTCACACTAAGGCCAGAAAAGGCAACCCAACTAAAAGAACATATCCATGAATAGGCAACAGCTTTTGGGATAGCCCCTCCTTCAGTTGAGGAACCTTCTCTTAATGATGGCCATGACAAGACTCTTCCCACCTTGGACTTCTCTCATCCAATATGTCTTTGCCTGGACCAACAAAGTTGAGCTCAATACTTCAGTGTTCTGTTTGCACCCCATGTATCCCAGTGGGGGAGGCTTGGACCATCCTGACAAGTTGGTTCCTTCTGTTTTCTGAGCACATGTGTGTGTGTGTGTGTGTGTGTGTGTGCATGTGTGTGTCACATGCACACACAATACACTTTCAGATCTTCTGTGACTCGTACCATGAGCCAGGAATTTGCTTGGATTCATTATCACCCTTTGGAACTATAGTTCCTTTTCTGGAACCCTAAGAGCTAACTCTTCATCAGACAGATATAACAGACTTCTTCAAACCCTTTTCTCTTCTGGAATCTTTGATCAATAAATACTCTCTCTTCTTTCATTAAAGTTATGAAAATACAATTGATTTTTCTCTGGCCTAAACTTAGGATCCACCCGAATGACTGCAGGTTGATTATTTGTAGGAAATATGTACTATACAGGATATAGTGAATATTTCAGGATATTTCAAATGAATGAACTCACAGTGTTATGCAGATGGGACGGTCTCTGAGGTGGCTTAAGCCTGATTCCAGTTTAAGGACCAAACAGGCAGCTTGGAAGGTTATATTCTACATAAACCAATCTAAAGAATTAGCATCTCCAGTAAAGTAATCTTCCTGCGGTTGAGTACTTGTGAGTCCACAGAGACGGCATGTGGCTAGTGCTTGGGTGTCAGCCTCAGAATGTGTCTGAGCAGCGTGCACCTGCAGGTTCTCATGCTTAGTCTTGTGAGAGTTCTATGCAGCAGCAGCTCTCTGAGAGACACTTGACTTCATAGATTGATGCTACTATATACAGAATGAATAGAAGAATCAACCTGTCCCATCATGTCCAATCTTATTTTAATTAACTTAGTCCTAAAACTCTCAAAAATAATCCAATATTTCATTACTGTTTCATTAGGTTCTCTATAAAGATGAAAGAGATTCACATCAAGGAATATTATATTCAAGCACTTTAGAGAAATATTAAATGAACTATTGAAATAATTTTAAAAGATTTAAAAAGGGAAACATTTAATTGCTGTGATGATGAAGTGGATTCCTTGAACAAAGCTCAAAGAATTTTCAACATGTGGATCAGCTCACTTGGCAGTTTTCTGAGCATCTGAGTTATCAATGTAGATGCCATGTTTTCTGTAGTGATTCCCCTGGGACAGAGCAGCAGGGGTCAGGGACCTCTCAGGAGCTTTGGCATATTACAAGTTTTGTTTGTTGTGTCCATCTTAGCAGATTGAAGGCTTAATTTTTAAAGCAGGCTACCTGTGACAGGCCATGTAGCCCGATGAATTGCCATCTACCTAAGACTGTTACTGTTGAGTCTGTAAAAACTTTCTACCTGGCAAGTTCATAAACATAAAAGAAACAGAAGCAACTTAGCAGTGTTAGTCTACTGTTAAAGAGATGATTTCCAAGTCTACACATTCTACTGTGTTATAATCTCTCAATTAATAAATGAGACTAAATAATATATAAATAAATGTATATTAAATTCTATGTAAATTGGGACATAGATGAATAGATTGATCAATGCAAGAAAGTAGAAATAAACATCTATATACATATACATATATGATAAATAGTTGATAGATAGTTGATCCATCATTCATAGATAGAGAACAACATAAACAAATAAAATAAGCAGAGAAAATTCTCTTAAATAAAGCAAATATCTAATAAAAATATAAAATAAAAAAAGTAGAAAAACAAACCTGGTGGTATGTAGGGTTCAGAGGTCAGGAAAATCCTGTTCCATCATGATTAAAACAAGGGAAGCAAACAGCTTGAAATCAAGCTCAAGGCAGTTGCTGTTACAGAAGCCTTGCCCCCTGACACACTGCCCAGACAGAGATGGTGATAATTGATGACGGTGATGATGGTGGTGTTGACAGTGATGATGGTGACAAAATGATGATGATGGTGATGACGATGGTGATGATGGAGATGATGATGATGGTGATGATGATGGTGATGATGGTGATGATGATGGTGATGACGATGGTGATGATGATGGGATGATGATGGAGATGATGATGATGGTGATGATGGAGATGATGATGATGGTGATGATGGAGATGATGATGATGGTGATGATGATGGAGATGATGATGATGGTGATGATGGAGATGATGGTGATGGTGATGATGGAGATGATGATGATGGTGATGATGGAGATGATGATGATGATGGTGATGATGGAGATGATGATGATGGTGATGATGGAGATGATGGTGATGGTGATGATGGAGATGATGATGATGGTGATGATGGAGATGATGATGATGGTGATGATGGAGATGATGATGATGGTGATGATGATGATGATGATGATGGAGATGATGATGATGGTGATGATGGAGATGATGATGATGGTGATGATGGAGATGATGATGATGGAGATGATGATGATGGTGGTGATGGAGATGATGGTGATGGTGATGGTGGCAGCGGTGGTGGTAGTGGTACCATTTTGCATGTTCCCTTCAACATTTTAGAGGTGAGGGAGTTCTTGACTAAAATTACTCGCATGAGTGAAAAAACATATTTTGACTTCAGTGGCTTCCTCAGGCTTTACAGAAAGTTAGGTCAGCTTAAACTTGATTAAAGGTATTTTGTTTCAAATAAATTTGGCTCTGGACGTCAGTGACCATTTTCTCTCATGAAGAAAGGAAAAGAATTCTATCCCTGTCATCAAATGCTCTCCCATCCTAATAAGTTCAGCACTAAGTCACAAACCTTTAGCAGAGGACACTTCCTTCCATACAGGAGTAAAACAGAAATGTGCCTAGGCCAATGACGAGTCAGAGAGCAGGCACAGTGTGTTCACTGCGGTGCTTGGAGCATGCTGATTTTTATTCTTGAGCTGGAGCTGGTGTTGTGCAGGGTCTACGTAGTAAGAACTGTGTGTTCTTACTGTAACTAAGAACAATCTGGAAGTAAGATGGGTGGGGTGTGCTTCCCGCTGAGCTGTAAAACACTAAAATCCTGCATTTGAGGGTATCCTTGGGTAGCAGCGGTACATGGTCAGAGGTGGGGTGGCCATTCAGTTGGAGTATTTAATCTATTTTAATCAATAATTCCACTTTTGAATCCTCTTTTTTTTAATGTCCCATTTATTTTAGCTGAATGTGGAGCAAGTGTCAAAGGAAATGAAGGAACATTACTCTCTCCAAATTTCCCATCCCATTATGAAAATAACCATGAGTGTATCTATAAAATAGAAACAGAAGCCGGAAAGGGGATCCACCTCAGAGCTCGAACCTTCCACCTCTTCGAAGGAGATACTCTAAAGGTAAACTTCCCTGTAGGATGAAATTGAGGCTCTTCTTCTCATGGAATCCATCACCAGTCTACCTGGCATCCGTTATCTGATGGCTATTGTCCATTGTATTTTTTTATTTATCTGTGTGTCTATCTATTTGTGTCTATCTCTATGTCTATCATCTATACACTATCTGTCTTTTTACTATATATCCGTGTCTCTTTTATCTTTATGTCTTTTTGTCTATTTGCATTCATCTGTTTTCTATTATCCACTATCTGTCTATCTATGATGTATCAACTCTGTAGCAGCTAGTTATCATATATGTACATATATTAACTCTTTCTTGTATTGATCAATCCATTCGTCCATGTGTCAATTTATACAGAATGTTAATATATATTTATTTAAATATTATTTAGTCCTATTTATCAATTGAGAGATTGTAACACAGTAGAATGTGCAGATTTAGAAATCATCTCTGTAACAGTAGACCAACACTAAGCCATGTATCTTGGGATTATTAACTCAACACCTGAATTACTCATTTGTGGGGACGTGCAATGAAACTGACTTTTCTGGCTGTTCCAGTGTTATGTGTAATGTATATAATAATAATAATAATAATAATAATAATAATAATAATAATAATAATAATAACTGACACAGCCCATCCACTCATTTCCCTGGTTATGTTTAGTTATCAAATGTGGTCACTACACTTATATTGGGAAGGATCTGCTATAGTGATGAAAGAAGTCCAGGCCCTGTCTATAGACATGGCATTAGGTAAGCAAGAATCTTACCACAGAACAGTGGGATACCACCAGCTATCTGATCAGATTCCAGCTCTAGCAGAAATATACTTAATGCTAATATTTCTCAAGTAACTCCCTCATCATCTGTAACTGTTTCAAGAAACTGAAGACCTTCAAGAACCTAGGCAAGAAAGGCAGACATTGGTAGACTTTACCCCAAGACCATGAAAAAGAAAGTTTTGAAAAAAAATGCACAAACCATGGAGCTTGCCCCCTGCCCCTTCCAGAGAGAAGGGAGTGATTTTCCTGGTCACAGGGCTGATTTGTGTCAATGGAACAGGATATTGACATCCTCAGGTCCTTCTGAAGTTCCAGAGTATGTGAGTTAGATTCAGTCTCATGCACATAGCAAGGGTACCTCTCAGATGTTGTAGCTTCAACTCACATTAAAAGACTGAGTCACTTCTGAGGAAAGAGTGGTCACCTACCTTCCAGCATCCTTGCACCTGGGCTGACTGCTGCCCTCTGGGCTTCCACTCAACTTCACAAGGAGTGTCATGTGTGGGTCAGAGACTCAGAGACTTCTATATATTAACCAGCCTTCCTTCCTCCCATGTCCAAGAGGGCCTTTTTTTTAAATGCCATAATTTAACAGAGTCATGTTTTTTTCCTGGTAATTCTTTCATTTCTATAGACTTTCACAGTCTCTTGCTGACATCTTGAAGGGCTATCATTAAGCCAAGGAACTAGCAATCTCCCTAAAGCAAAAGTTAGGGTGCAAGTAAGAAGTTTCTGGACTCTTTGATAACCTCAAATTTAGAAGTCAGTGTAACTTTAGATAAGCTTTTAGGTAAAACTTAAATATGTTCTGTGTATGGGTCATTAGAAACAGAGTGAAATTCATGATTGGAGCAGAAGCAAGGAAATCATGTCCATTTTGAAACTTATTCATTGTAAATAAGTAAGTAAGTAAGTGAAAAGGGGAGGGGAAGGAGGATGGGGAGGGGAGGGGGAGGAGAGTGAAGGGGGGAGGAGAAGGGGAAGGGAGTGGGAGGGAGAGGGAAGGAGAGGAAAGAGAGGGAGGGGAAAGGGGAGGAGAGGGGAGGAGGAGGGGATAGGAGGAGGGAGGAGCAGAAGGAGAAGAAAGAGAAGAAGGAGGAGGAGAAGGAGGAGGAGGAGGAGGAGGAGAGAACGAGAGAACAAGAGAAAGAAAGAAAGAAAGAAAGAAAGAAAGAAAGAAAGAAAGAAAGAAAGAAAGAAAGAAAGAAAGAAAGAAAGAAAGAAAGAATTTTTGTTTACCACATTTAATAGCAGGGAAATTGCCCAGCCTTTAAAATGCCAAAACTCACACTTCATTGAGTTTTATAATAAATGCTTCATGTTTAAATACTATGTTTGAAGTTAAATCATTTCATTAGGGGCACAGGCTGTTCACACTCACCTCTCAGACCACTGTGGCCTAGCGGAAAGGACTTTGATTTCATTTGCACACTCACAAGCATACGCAGTGTGAACAGAGGGCAGAGCTCAGTGATCATGCCAGCCCTGTGCAAGGAGGAGGCCAACTCAAAAAGAGCTCCAGGGCTCAGCTCTGTAAGCCAGGAAAGGCTCCACGAGAATGCTCAGCTGTGACTCACATGTGTCACATACTGTGTTGTGACCTATGGACAACATTTCTGTGAGCCTAAGAAGCAATTAAATGTCAAGATTGGAGTAAGGGGTTGCAGGTTGCTTCACAGATCCTCATACCACGTAGAACAAGAGACTCCCAAGTTCTGTTGCTAAACACCACAGACTTGTGAGTTTGCTGCTGGTGGCTGAGGAACTCTGCCTATTGGATGCCCTGAGAACTAGCATAGCTCATCTTTTTATTTCACTGTGAGTTAAGGCAACTTTGAGCCCCCATTTTCACTCTGCAATCAAAAAACCCTGGCCACTCACTGATGGCCAACTACGTGTTCACTGTCTGAGTGCTCGTTCAAGGATGTTCACAGCTGACCGCAGAGTACACAGATCAAGTGACGTGGACATGGTTGGATGGCTTGCTGTCTGGGGAATGGTGGGATGTACACAAGTTTTTTGTTTTTTTGTTTTTTTTTTTTAACTCTTGATGGTGTAACCAGGAGGTCACTGTGAGCAAGTCATGGCCCATGAAACCACTGAGAGTTTGTCAGAGGACTCCATCCTGCTCCTGGTAAACAGGGACTCAGTGCCAAACAGCAGACTAATCTGTGTGTACCTCCATCTCTGCCATCACACCTCTCTATGAATTCCCATACATAAAAAAAGGCCTGATGTATGGGGGGACCCGGGAACTTTCAGAGGACTTGCACATAGAACCTATTATTATTTTGACTGTAAGAGCTCTCCTTATGTCTGGGAGTGCCACATGTAAAGCAATGCTTATTCTTAAAACAATAGCTTATGATAAGAGCCTTTCAGTAATGAAATGGTATCGGACTCTACAGTGTATTTAATTGCAATGAAATAAAATCAACTTATTTTTCTGTATGCATTTTGTTTTTATGAGTGCATATAGGTATGGGTCAGACTTTTGAGCCACATTGGGTTTACACATTGATAGAAGGGAGATGATAGTGCGGGATCAAAGGTAGACAGATCCCCAGGCAGATATATAGGAAAAAAGGACCACAGATAAACGACAAATATGAGAATCTTTCAGGTTCTTTCTCACCCTCCTAACCTAGGATAAAGATCTAGTAAGACTTCTATCTTGCCAGCAGGGCTCTCCTTCCAGCCGACTGGTCCAGACTACTCATATATGTTCAACAATTGCCTAGGCATGTTTAACTGAAGCAGTGGGCCTATCAGCTCCCATTCTTATGTATAAACTGACCAGTGCCAAAGAAGAGACAGGAGACCTATCCCAGGCCTCCAGAAACCCTTAACCCACAGCCCTCAAGAGAAATGGATTTTGACTTCTGGATTCTTTTTCCACTTTGTAGGGAGTCCCTGTCTGTCTGTGTCCGTGTCTCTATGTGTCAATGTCTGTGTGTCTGTCTCTCCTTTCCTGTGTATTTGCGTGTGCTTCCCTTTTAATAAAGTGTATCACCTGCTGCTCTGCTACATTTCGGGTTTGTTGTCTTTTTCTGCCTTTAAGTTGTACAGTTAGTAGAAAAAATAAACCCAACCAAAGCCCCTAGCTCATACATTAGTGAAATATGATGGTCTCTGAGGATGGACAGCAACAGGACTGGGTCAGATGTCAGAAGATGCTGCACACATCTCTAGTGACCTTGATCAAGTTCTTTAAGAAAAAGAAATGGATGCTGTTCAAGAGAGTCTAAGGCATTTTTAGTTTTCTTTCCTTGAGACCTCCACGCACAAGATTTTCACCTTTCAGTGATGGAGGTGCAAGACACCATTCCCATGCCACACACCACCAACACTGGAAAACTAGAGGGTGCCACACTCATTGTGACCAGAATAACCAGGATAGAGTCATACTTCAGCAGAAAGAGTACCATGGGAAGAGGGATGTGCATCCCAGGCTCTGAAATAGTTTGATAAAGTATCTGTTCAGGGTGTAGGGCTGGTTTGCTCATTAATGAGAACTCATTCTTTACTCCAAACCTCTTTTCTGCATCCTCACCTCAATTATCTGTTCTGAGCCTGGGGATCCTTTCTCCACACAAAGATTATTTCTCTCAATTTCGTACCACTTGGTAACAATAAAGCATTCGTGGGATTTAAGAGCAAACTCCACTGCTATTGTGTGACAGGACTCTTATCCAGTGCATGCACATGCCACTTACACATGGTGATGGTTTTAACACTACCATGGTTCAGGGCATTAGACCTAGGAGCAAGAAGGATGAGATGCCTGTGCCTTGGCTCATGCTTCACAGAATGTTTTTGCAATGAAACTGTGAGACTAGTGGGTGATGAGAAGAATGAAAAGTACAGGACAGAACCTGGAATCCCACAGATACTCAATTGTAAAAAGATAAAATAAAAGCTCGTCTTCAGGGCTGGAGAGATGGTTCAATGGTTAAGAGCACTGACTGCTCTTCCAGAGGTCCTGAGTTCAATTCCTAGCAACAACATAGTGGCTCAAAACTGTCTATAACATAATCTGATGCCTCTTCCAGTGAGTCTGAAGATAGCTACAGTGTACTCATACATACATAGTAAATAAATTTTTAAAATGAACTGGTCTTCAAAGCAATGAATGGGAAAATATTTGGAATAAAAAAAATGGGACTAGGAATCTTTTGTGTGGTGTTAGTGGGAAAGGTAAAATGGAATAATTAGATTATTTAGCCTCACTATCCATCTGTGTTTCTGTAAACTGAGTTTCAAATTTTGAATGAAGCCACATCCTTAAAGTTAGGAACGGCTTGTTAAAATCGTTGCCTAACAACAGGGCTTTAATGAATTTGGGACTCTCTCTGCCTACTTCCACTAGGTTTATGATGGAAAGGACAGCTCCTCAAGGTCACTGGGAGTCTTCACAAGAAGCGAATTGATGGGGCTGGTGCTAAACAGTACCTCCAACCACCTGAGGCTGGAGTTCAACACCAATGGGTCAGACACCGCCCAAGGCTTCCAGCTCACCTACACCAGTGAGTAGACCATGGTCAACCACACACTTTAACCTTGTTGTCTGGTTAGGATGCATCTACTGCCTCACCTTACAGTGAGTTTGTATGATAGATTTCTATGCTGGCTGTACCATGTGTTCAGTTTTAATTATCTCCATTGTTGATCAGGATGTAACAGAGGCCATGGTTTCATATTGATCCATATAGATGACTTCCCATGTTAATAATTGATCAGCTTGGCCTGAAAAGGAAATACCTTGAGACATTTAGAGGCAGACTGGGTATACAGATACAGATTCTTCTGTAGTCAATATGCTCAAAACTTGAGCATGCGTGTGAAAGATTTAGAGATAACATTTGATATAATTATGATAATTGTTGAGTATGTAGTGTATATATACGTATATAACATATACATATAAGCACATATATAAATATATGATGACTGAACATATTACATATTTATGGAGTATATATTACAATATATAGTCACAGTGAACATCACAGTGTTGAATTATGATAACAAATCTCTTTAGGTGAATCCCACTTAAAACTCTCACTGTGAGAACATTCCTTGGGAGCTCTTACAAAGCCTCTGTGGGTGTGCTGACAGGTGGGGCACCTACCTAATTTTTGAATGACAAATACAAGGTATATAGACATATTTGTATGTATATTCTCTTTTAAAATTTGTTTATTATGTTTATTTATATGTATGAGTGTGTTCCTATGTGAGTTTATGTGCACCCTAGAACTAAAGTTAAAGGTGGTTATGAGTCACCTGATGTGGATGGTGGGAACTGAATGCAAGTCCTTTATATAAGCAGTGTGCACAAAACCTACAGAACCCTCTGGGCAGCGCTGTGTGCATGTTCACATGTGTATATTATCATATACATCTACCTATATGAGCCCGAACATAAATTATGCAAGTGGGAGTTGTTACCAGCAAGGACATGGATACCTGCTACTTTGTAGTAATAAAGGAAGCTGATAAACTAAGATGCTGAACACATCTAAGGCAACCCAAATTTTCAATGATCTGATGGTTTGGGACTTTGTGGTATTGACTCTGGGCCCTGGGAATTTTGAAATTTTCATATTTTATCATGAAAGTCCATGAGAGTGTTTGAGAACTGATACCTCTGTTCAAACGATAAGCATATGAGGGGCGGTGAAGGCCACAATCCTCAGCTGGTATCCTAAGCTAATACAGGTATGGAACAGGAAGACCAACAGCCTCAGACCCTCCTCTGTAGATGACAGCTCAATTGAAGCCTTGAAGAGCTTTGAACAAAAAGAGAAGTTAGTGACCAATTTTATGAGAACGCCATTGTTTCCTGTTTGCGAATAATGCTGTTGAAATGACTCAGTAAATAGGAAGGTTTATTAACTAACTCACATGTGTAGTAAGTCACAGTGAACATCATAGTGTTGAATTGGGATTACAGATCTCTTTCGGTGAATCCCACTTAAAGTTCTCACTGTGAGAATGTTCCTTGGGAGCTCTTGCAAAGCCCCTGAGGGTGGGTTTATAGATGGAGCACCTGTAAGTGATCTTTTTCCCACCCCAAGCTCACCATAATTGAGTTTGATGGCTTTTGTTTTCTCCCTGTGTGTCTTAGTCTCCACTTGCTAGCTCCTCATCTTGGAGGAACACAAGTTTGATTGTGAAAAACTTTTAGGGCAATCTTTCAGTACTGTTCTGAGAGTAGTACATAAAAACAACATGCCCACACTTGGCTAGGAGGCCCTTTTGTTCTTTTGCCAATGAACACCTCTTTGGTTCCTTTTCTCACCAGCCACATCTTCTATCATGATTCTTTTAATGAAGAACAGGAAACATTCACCTGAGTGGCACTCACTTTTCTCTTACCTGCCCAACACATTCCTGCCAGCTGACAAGTGTCTAAGCTCCCACAGCTCCTCCTGAGGCTGTCCTGGGAAAGACCCTGGCCCTAACTTACAGTGTGTCATTGCTTTCCCAACACTGGGAACTGCTTTCTGTTTCTAGTTGGTGTGACTATTTATCTATGAGCATCCAG
This sequence comes from Tokudaia tokunoshimensis, assembly GCA_036184795.1. Classification (NCBI taxonomy): domain Eukaryota; kingdom Metazoa; phylum Chordata; class Mammalia; order Rodentia; family Muridae; genus Tokudaia; species Tokudaia tokunoshimensis. Next base: position 52,743,530 of record BTHU01000019.1, read on the forward strand.
TTATGTGTTCTTATGTGTGTGTATACAGTACCTAGATTCACTCATGCTGGAGCCTCAAGATCCAGCTGTGAGAGAAAGAGGAAATCACAAACCATTTCTAGCTTTTTGATATCACCTCCATTTTTCAAACAGCATTTAGGAGATCCCCTGGGCTCTAAAACCCTGGAGTTCATAGAGCCTACAGAGTGTTGGCTTGTGTTTCTGGTGACCACCATCATCATTGACAAGATTTGTGCAATGTGATCTTCCCAGCTCACACCTGCCCCCTTAGATAATGGAATTCTAGGTTCACCTTTGTCATTAGTGCAGCTAAAGGTCTTTGGCTTCTCCTGTTCCACTGAGAATCTTTATTAAAGCATCAGTCCATTATCTATTTGTTTATGAGCATGCTACAGTTATAAGACCTGTGTTTTATTATATAGAAAATCAGGCATTCCATGAAAAGAAGAAAAGGATACAGATAACACTTGATCTTGGATTCTCAGTTTTATCTGGAAAGAGGACTGACCTCTCCCCATTCACCCACAGCTACACTTCTTGCTACTATCTGAAGAAGCCCAAGCCTGGGAGTTGTTCTTGTACAATTGTTTCAGAACCTGGCCATGCTGTCACATGGAAATGATAGTGATGATATAGACAGGACGGTGACAATGGCTGTATAATCAAAATAGTATTGATTTCACATTAAGACCCTGGATTTAAACAGTCAATAATTTGATTTTAGGAATCCCAAGCTCACACATTGCAACCCAATACCTGAAACAAATTTCCATCCCTGAAACAATGCTCACAAGTGATCTTAACTGGCTCTTGGTAGCTTGCATTGCTTGGGGAAACATCAGGATGCAAAGGTTTTGGATCCATTAATGTGCACACAGAGGTGGATTTTACTCCTTACGAAGTGTGATTACAGAGTTCAGCATACACAAGGAAGTGTATGCTTAGAAATAGACACAGTATTTGGGTGTCCTTTAAAAAAAGGATGTGCAATTCTTTACTTTGAGTCCCAGGTCTTGCTAAAACACTATTTTTTCAATAAATTTGAACATTTATCCAGATATTAAAGGGATTTTCTGAAGTTTCACACAAGGAATGATATGATGGTACCTCAAATCTCAGCTTGTGACTGAATCCCAAAGCTGCTGGCATACTTACCTGCAAATATTGACACCACTGCACTTAAAAAAGAAAATGTGTTCACAGGCTGATATTGATATAAATAAAGGCACTGGCCAGGAAGATAGAGAAAAGGTCAAACTTTGGCCAATTTGTAATAGATATGTAAATTAGTCATCTGTTAAGGAATTATTATTTGCAGAGAGAACATCTTGTGTGTTGTATGGATGCATTACCTGTCAATTAAAAAGCCTATGACCTATGGCTTAGACAGGAAATAGAAGGTGAAACATGGGAGGAGAAAGACTTCTGGGAGAGAAGCTGGCAGGGAGATTCGGTGGAAAGATGTGACCAGGTGGACGCATGGTACCTGAACACAGATAACCAGCCATATGGCAGGATGTGGACTAGAATAAATGGAATATTTTAAGTTATATCTAGACAGAGAAGACTCAAGCCATATGGCCAAAGTATTTGTAAACATATTTTGAGTCTGAGTCTTATTTCTGGAAGCACAGGGATGGGAGGAAGAACCAGAGCCGTACTTTTTTATTTCTATATTTTTTTATTAACATTCCAAATGATTTCCCCTTTCCCGTTTCCTCCCTCCCCAAAAGTCCCATAAGGCCCCTTCCTTCCCTCTGTTCCCCATTCAACCCCCTCTCGCTTCTCTGCCCTGGTATTCCTCTACATCCAGTCTTTCCAGGACCAGGGGTCTCTCCTTCCATCTTCTTGGAAATCTATTGATATGTGACTTGTATCTTGGATGTTTCGAGATTCTGGGTTAATATCCCCTTCTCAGTACTTTAACAACTATCGCTTAAGGGCTAACCAAAGAAACCAAAATGATACCTCCAAGTAAACCTGCATCAGAAACACTGCTTCAGCCCTCAGGGGTGCTCTGGACTGACAGATGGAATACGCCCATAATGTTACCATGTCTTAGATCTAGTTCTTGTAGTCTCTTTTAGACCGGGGACAACAGTGTCCAGTTTGTGTCCCTCTGCACATTACAGATATGTCCAATCTGCCATGACCTGCACAGCTTTGTCATTGACCTCACTGGGGCAAAGATGAGATGATGAAAGACACATAGACACATAGAAAAGTTGGGCCTGGGTAGGTCATGTGCCCCAATGGAGCTGCCCCAGGGAAACTCAAGGTGTTTATTTTATACACCAGAATGGAGGGGGCAGGTTTATTATAAACAGTTGAAAGAGGAGGCAGGTCCCCATTCAGGAAGAGGAAGTTTCAGGCTACACTTCCCATGCACTCTGTCAGTGTACACACATGGACCAAGGGATGGCTTTGCCATTTCCATGGAGCTGAGGCACTCAGATGCTTGACACAGCTGGGCTCGTATCAACAATATCCGTTCCCTCAGGACCTCATCTATTTGCCACAGTGTTCTGAAAGGTGGCATAGAATGATGCTTTCCTCACATCCAAGTTTTCCTCATGCAGACACAGTGATGAAGTACGTAAGAACCAATCCTCTCTACTTCCCAAAGCCTTGCAGTGCTGTCCAAGAGAATAGTGTCAGTAGTTTGAACTGTGACAAGGAACTTGTCACAAGCATTAGGTTTGGCTATGCAATGTACCTGAAGGAATGTTCTTGTTTAATGATAGATAAAAACAGTTGGCTATTAGGCACTTACTTACCTTTTCCATACCTACTGTATGTTGTCAAAGAGGACTCACACAGGAGAACTTAGTTTTAGGATGAATTTGAGGCCCTGACTTGGCCTTTCCCAGAGCTGGTTTAAGGGATAGTCTCCCTGTATTCTAGCATTAGGCATGATACTAACAGCAGGAGAGGTTACTAGTCACCAAGAGTCTGCACTGCTATTCTCTGTGTGCCTCAACTGTGTTGCTCAGCTTAGCATCTCTGTGATAAATCACTGGAGAATCTCCCTGCCAACTTCTCTCCCAGAAGTCTTTCTCCTCCCATGTTTCACCTTCTATTTCCTGTCTAAGCCATAGGTCATAGGCTTTTTAATTGACAGGTAATGCATCCATACAACACATAAGATGTTCTCTCTGAAAAAAGTAATTCCTTAACAGATGACTAATTTAGGTCAAAAATCAAAGATCTTTGACATCTGATTTCAGTTCATGCTTTCCTTGCCCAGTTGCTTATTTGTCTGTGTGGAGGGAGTACATCATGGCGGACGTGTGTGATAAAAGAAAGCTCACTTCATGTTGACAACAGCATAAAGGAAGGGGCAGGGGTAGAATATTTCCCTCAAGATGTTGGTATTTCCCTCAAGATGTTGGTAGCTCCCAGATAAGTCTTCCCTCATGGAGTTTTCATTCCTTTCTAGTAACCCATTAAACCATGAATCCATGAATGCATCAATCCAGCCATGGGTCAGATCCTACACCCTCTACTCACACTCCTAACACCTGGAATGCTGCTGTATTGTGAACTAAGTTTTCAATATGACTGCCTTTCCAGATGTTTAAGATCTAAATCATGATATTATCACTAAAGGAAAAAGAACTCAAACCCAAATGGATTTTCATATCCTCCAAGCAAACCCAAACTTAAATTTTGGTTCTATAAAAATGTTATAGGTTATGGTCATATATGAGTGTAAAACTGCAGGAAAAATACTGGCTTATACCAGAGATATGTTTACTGAGTAGATATGAAAATGTTTAATAAGGGCTCAGGAGATGGCTCAGTGGTTAAGTGCTCTTCTAGAGGTCCTGAGTTCAATTCCCAGCAACCGCATGGTGGCTCATAACCATCTATAATGGGATCTGATACCCATTCCAGTGTCTGTGAAGAGAGTGGCAGTGTATTCACATAGAATAAATAAATCTTTTTTTTAAAGAAAATAAAATGTTTAATAATAATGTCACAAATGATAGAAAACAACTTGGTTATATTTAGTATGCCTTCCTAAGTTTCTTCACACCTTTCACCTTTCTTTCTTTCTTTCTTTCTTTCTTTCTTTCTTTCTTTCTTTCTTTCTTTCTTTCTTTCTTTCTTTCTTTCTTTCTTTCTTTTTTCTGTCCTTGAAAATTCTGACTGTACACACTAAGAAAAGAAGGAGAAGGACCCAGAAATGGTGTGTCTGCCTACTGCAGGAATAGGCTTCCCATTGGCATTCCTGCCAGGATCAGTCAGAGCTTTGGAATGCTTTTACCCTCTGACCTTCCCATTACCATGAATGCCATTGAGAGCTTTGGGTGGGTTACAGTAGGTCTGGGCAGGGAGGAACAGCAGTCCTACCTCCTAGCCCTTTATCTGTTGCTTCTGACATAAAAAGGAAAAGACCCTTAGGCTGGAGGAGTCATTGATATTGTAAGACACATGGAGAATACGAGGGCATGCAAAACTTTCAGCCTGTATTCAGCAATTGTTTGTTCAATAACTTGTATTGGGAAGGTCGCCTGCTCACAGTTTGAAGAAACTCAGAGAAAAAAAAATATAGGAAGTGTCCCTGAAACTATAATTTATAACAAGTGAAGATAGTGTCCATGGTTGGTGTCTATTCATTAGAAGAACACATTCATTCATAGGCTGGGAGCCCAGTGGGTAGGAGGTAAGATGATTGACAGGAAGGGCTGATTCGCATAGTGCAATTAAAGGATAGGAAAAGTGAGACCTGACTGTGTACTTGGCCATCTGTTATCCTGATTTTACTAAATGCAGATGGAATAAAACCAAAAGCAGCATTTATATCTCTGTTATACTGGAGAGTAGACAGTGCATCTCTTCTCCAGGTATGGATGAATGTCACCTTAAACACATTAAAGTCACAGTAATTATGGTCACTTTTGTGCTTAAAAATAAGCCAGAAATGATGTGATATGCTGGGGAGATAGCTCAGTTGGGTGAAATATTTGCCTTGCATAAATAAGGTCTAGGGTTTGAGTCCTGGTACACATGAAACTAGGCATGATGACATATGCTTGTAATCTTAGTACTAAGAAAGTGGAGCATGGAGATCAGAAGTTCAAGGTTATCCTCAGCAACATAAGGAAATCAAGGCCAAGCTGGCACATGTAAGACTCTTCCTCAACTCATACCTAAAAAGAAATATAATGAGTCTGAAGTACCCAGATACAGACACTATACAATTACTGAGAGCACACCCTAAGGCTGAGAGCAGGAGGGATGGCACATTCTATATTATAGTCCTTGAGGTCATGGATTGGCATATAACACTTAAAGGATTGGTTGGTGGCCAGAAGAGGTTGGTTGGTGTACTTTCTTTGGGGAGTGCTATTCCCCCTCCCTCTCCCGTACAGATCCAAATCAGTATCTACTTCTGATAGAGATGTTACCAACCAACCACCAAGACCGTGAATAAGACTCAAGGACTTGACAATGTTCTCCTGTCATAACGGATTACATTTGAAAACTAGATTTTGGAAGTTCTGTATAAGCTAACAGTCCTCAAATACAAAGTATAACAACTAACCTCATTAAAAATATAGACAGTTTCCAGACATTTTTGGTACCTATGTGTAAGCAGCACTACTTTCATTTCAATAGGACATGCTATTCAAAGAACAGCATCCCTAATTTTTTTATGAATATTTTTCAACTTTTATGTGTATGCATCTTTAGCCTGCATGTATGTGTGAATATTACATGTGTTCAGCAAGTGCCTGAGGAGATCATAAAGGGGTGTCATATCCCCTCAAACTGAAGTTACAGACAGTTGTGAACTGCCTAGTGTAGGTACTGGGGATCAAACGCAGGTCATCTGCAAGAGCAACCAGTGTTCTTACCTACCAAACCATCTCTCCAGCCCCCTTACCTTCTTAGTGTTTTATACACTTGGGAATTATGTCAGGGCAGCTTATTATTGCAGTGAATAGTTCTAAAAAGTGTTTACAATTGTACAATGAACAATATGTAGAACAGAACAGTCAGGAAAACGAGAAAATCAACCTGCACAGGGTCCATTGAAACAGCTACAGACTTTTATTTAATATTCAATGGAGATTAAAATTGAGATAAACATAACACATGTCTTACAGTGCTGTCATGAGACACTATTGTGTCTACATAGGCTTTATTCAAAAGAGCTTTTGCTCCCAAGTAGCCATTAGTGCAGCTGGGAAAACTGTTGGAAACTGTTGTAAGCATGATTTGTTTTCCCATAGTTGGCTGCTAGACAATTCTATGAAGATATTTTAAAATAATAGGTAGCTCTTTGGATGTCAATTTCCTATTGGTGTGAAACAAATTGCCATAAATAGCCAACTCTCATTCATTCAGGGTGCCCATGAGTCACAACTTGGTTTGTCCTCAGAGTCTCAGAGGCTACAAGGAGAGATGAAACCTTTTTGAAACTTAATGTTTTCCAGGCTACAGGCAGACCAATGGCTCTTGGATCCTTAGTGGTGCCCACCCTTGCCTACCATAGCATTTCTTCTTGAAGTTCATGGTAGTGTTCCTGCTGCCCCAAAGCTTACCCCTCTCAAAGGCTAACCCTCTCGGAAGGGTGTCCCCTGATTACTGCAGTCTCTCACAGGATAACCCTATTCCACCAACTCAGTGTTAGCCCATGTGGAACCTTCATACACCTGCAGCTTCTCTCCCACACTGAACAGGAAGTAAGTTTAAGGGTCTACTCACACTACAGTAATTAGAATGGGTTATGTGTGCAGAGGGTAGCCCTATAGAAGTGAACCATCAACATCACTGTAGCATCTGTGCCCACCTTCTCTCCTTTAGGATACTTGTCTGTCACAATTCCTTTTCACACGATCCCATAAATTGACAGTGTGAATGGGAACATGCATAGTAGAAATTATACTTTTAATTTAAGTACTTTTATAATTTAAATAAAATAGTTTAATAGATTTAAATAATTTTGAATGTATTGTCTGCCCAAAATCCATGGGTTGTAAAGTCCTCTTCCATGTTGTTGTCCATACAGTAATTTGATCTGCACAAATCTCTGAAAGCATTGACAGGCCTGTAGCTATCACTTTTCCAACATTTCTTCTCTGGTCTCCTATATCCTAACTCAAGTGGATGTTGGATTGGACTGTGGGTAACCAGTCCCAGGCAAGACCCCACAGAGCCAGTTGGCCTTTCAGCACTATCAGAAATGCTCACACTCAAAGCAGGCTTCTACAAGATGACAGTAAGCAGAGGTGACGACTACTAACCTTGCTGGAGTCATGAGTTCAGTTCCTCAGACCCAAATGATAGAGAATAGAAAAGACTTTGCAAGTTGTCTGCTGACCTCTATATATGCCTGATGGCATATATGTACTCTCTATGTGTAAATAAACAAATAAATGTAATAAAAATGAGAAAGATATAAAACAAAAGCAATGAATGGTCTTGTCATCAAGGTTTAGTCTTATTTATTTATCTTGTCCCTGCCTCTCTTTTTACAGAAGACAGCATAACTCCAGCAGAATAGAGTGAGTGTTATCTGATTTCATGTGACATCACTGTCATGTGAGAACTATGTATGAGTAGCTGTAACACCACACACATGAAACTTTTGTGCAACGAGTAAGACTGAGCTAGAAATAAGAACAAAAAAAAGCGAAAAGGAAACAGAAAGAATTGACCTGTGCAACATGGTTTTTATCAGCAAGGGACTTTGAAGAATGTCTCAAATGAAGAGAAATTAGAAGACCAGGCCACACTCTGATACACTGATGCCAACAACACGGCTTAAGGTCATGATGTCTGTCTTTGAAGACAAGTAGTGCCCTGTTTTGTCATTGTTGTTGTATATTTTAGATTTTTTTTAAATTTCTGCAAGTGTATGTGAGTAGTGGGTATATGTATGTATATGTAAATGCACACACCTATGTACATGTGCTCACAGAATGGAGAAGAGGAGGACATCACATGTTCTGTTCTATCACTGTCTTGTTCCCCTAAGACAAACTTTCTGACTGAACTTGAAGCATGCCCACAACAGCAGTCTCTCTGTCTCTGCCTAGGTATGGCTGGTATTACAGATGAGAACAGACGCACCCAGGTCTCTACGTGGGTGCTGGAGACTTGAACTCAGGTCCTTCCTCACACTTACACAGCAAGCACTCATACCCACTCAGCAATCTCTACAGTCCCAAGCTTGCTCTTCTGTGCTTGCTTATGTCCCCTCTGCTCTATGCTGGAATCTTGCTGCCATAGAAACTGGTTATTATTCTATGACCCAGAACCCTGAGACATAATCTTGCTATATAATGTCTGGTCTGCAATGTTACAGGTGTCTGCAGCTCCCTGTCTGTTGAGTTTCTTCACCTGTGCATTTACTATCTATATGGTACCAACCTTTATGCTTTCTAGACTGTGTGTCTGTTTGTGTGTGTGTGTGTGTGTATGTGTTTGTATATGTGTGTATCATCCAAATGATCTTCTGTTAATAATTCATTGTGTGTCTCTTTTTATTATCATCCAAATGATCATCTGTTAATAGTCCATTGTGTGTCAAGTAAATCATCTCTGAAAAAGTCATGTGACTGTGCCCATGACCTGTGATAATGTATCTGAGGGAGATACTAGGCCATAGTTGTCCAATATGGGTCACTTTCAAACCATCATGTGCATGATACAGAAGAGTCCTGTGAAGAGGAAGGTAGATGAAGCACTGGGAGGCAGGGCTGAGCTCATGAATAACATCATGTCCTAGAGTAGGATGGGGAAGGTTGTGACACCATACTGACATTGAGACTCACTGTTCAGAGAGACTGTTAAAAGTCAGAGACTCAGGCACAAGGAAAGGGAAATACTCCATCTACCAAAAGGTCCTTAGAAAGACCTGGGGGTATAGTAACAGTATGCAGTTTCAATTTGTCATTGAGTTAAATGACATACCTAACCACACATCAGCAATGGCCTCCTGAAAACCTTACAACAAGGCAGGTTTACCACCAACCCAAGATAAGGATAAAACTCAGAGCCTGAAGTCTTCTTGGTTGGGACTTCCAGTCTGCTTAATGACAGGGCCACCTTAGTCTTGTGGCACTTAAGAATTAGTCAAGTAAAAAGCAGCAGGCCACCCACTTAGAGCATGAGTGGGTTAGATGAAAGAGGCCTGGGAGTGAGCTGAGCCCAGGGGAGTAATAGAGTTGGTGGTAGTAAAGAATAACAGGGGTGCTGGGATGGTGAGAACAGAGGATGGAGCCCAGTGAGGTGGTCCACAATCATACAAATGAGCTCTGCAGAAGTGAAGAAACACATTAACTGGTGACATGGTTTTTATTTTTACCTATAATTTACCTTGACATTCTCCAGTACTCAGTTCAATTCCCATAATTAGTTATAGATCTGTGACTAGCTATCACCAGTTGACCACATTTAATTTGGGGGTCACTGTTGAGATAATTACCCCATGAATTTTCTTTAAAGGACAATGTAGTGACATTAAACTTAGGAGAAGAATAATCTTAATTTTAATGGGCTTCAAAATGATTTTTTAATATCAAACGTTCTGTAATTTGAAAGAGACATTGTATACTCAGAGGATGTTGTTCCATGTAAAAGTAACATCATGAGGAGGGTCAGTTTGAATGTCAAGGCTGTGACAATGTGACACACAGCCTCTGTGATTATGTGTTTGTAACCTTTCCTTTCTCTACATGGAATAACATCTGTCTGTCTGTTATAACTTAGAACACCACGTTTTTACACTGCTTCTGTGAGAGATGCCAACCCATAAAGCTGTGTGGTGTGTAATCCATTTCTTGACACAAATGACTTCCAGGGGAAATGTCACAATAGCAATTCAAATACAATAGAGATATAGACTGCTAAAAAGACCTAGAAGAAACTCCAAAAATTACTGTGAAACAGGATGGATATTTTGTAAAGAGGAGAGGCAACTCTACCCTGGAGAATTCAGTTCTATCTATAAGATAAATCTCCATCTGACCCTGCAGTCTGTGGCTTACATAATAATGTCTCATCCCCATAGTATGTTTTTAGATACATAGCAGAATAAAAGTTTACAAAGTGTAAGATGCTATTAAAAAATAAGTATGGCCAAATCTGACAACCTTCCTAAGAAGATGTTGGTTTGTGAATGTGGATGTGTTTTGTCTTGAACTTAAAATCCATGCCACTTCCACTGTCTCAAAGTGAGGTTACAGTGGGATCAGGACATAAGTCTTTTTGCCTCTTAGAGGGAGAAGCTCGGAGAGTGTCCTTACTGCACTTAAGGGAAGAAGAGGCAGAGATGATGCCTATCTGATAAACTCAGCATCAAAGTGCAAATTGGAGGTAGAGGTGGACCATACAGCCCATTTTCTGCCTTTTAATCGGATATTTTTTTCTCTGATAACTTTCTAATACCTACATCATAACAAAGATAAACTAGGGGACTTTACTATGTTAGAAAAAAATTTCCCAGGGAGGTTGTTAGTTGCTTGACTCAGGGCTAAGGTAAAGTTGCTAAGGTCAGTATTTGGGATTCCCTGGTGATATACAAAATCACCTCCATTAAAGATATGTTAGCTCAGAACCAGTTTTTGCAGCCTTATGCATAAGGTTTTCTTTGGTTTATGGGTTTTTTTTCCTTATATAAACAATTTATTCTTTATTTTTCACAACTTAAATTGCTCTTGCTATCAGAACTACTGTGGTGTTACTGGCCACCAGGACTTGGTGGAAGATAAGAGGACCCAGAGAAGGGCACTTGAAGATGCTAATTACAATGGCTATTGTCAAAGCTCATGACTTAAGAGAGAAATAAAATGAAGGCCGACAGATGATGTCACAAAACACTATAAAATATCAAATTTTATGGAGCAGTGATGATGGAATCCCCCCCACCACCACTACCTTCTTAGTGGTAATAAAAAGCAATAATAATTGTCTTTATCTGTCATCAATACACTGCACATGTGCAGGGTCATCTGTGATTAGTAGAATTCTCAGATACCTGGTCCTTTTGTCAGGAAGGCAGTAGCACTGGTCATGGGTTGACAGAGACTGACTCTTCTTCCCTACATTAAGTCATCTTTCATCATGCCTTAAAGAATAAAAATCATGGGCTGCAGAGATGGCTCAGCTATTAAAGGCTCTCATCTCACAACCAAAAATAAAAATCATGTAACGGATTCAAACTCAAAATTTTTTTTTTACTTCACATACTTTGACACAAGGACAGCGATGGCTATTTAAATTGTGACAATATTGCCAATTTTTTATGATTAAATAAGCATATTTGAAGGCACCAATCTGCAAACAACCCCTTTGGATAGAATCTGATATGAGGATGCTAGGCTGAGGGAACATGAAACAGGCATCAAAAGACTCAGAAACATGGAGCTTGAAGCTGGTCAAGAATCTAGAGTTGGAAAACAAATGGTGACCAACAGAGAGTGCCAAGAATGACCCTTGCCTCCTCAGACTGTGTCCCAGGGAACGGGTGTGGGAGGAGGATGTGTACATGAGTATCCGGACACCAGCATCATGTCTCGGCTTGGGTATAGCCAACTGCTTGGCCTGCCACATGCCCTATTTTCCTTCTAAAAATAAACAATTAACCTTGGATCTTTTAGTCTTGAAATTCAAAGAAATTGAAAAGAAAACATCAGAGGGTATTTCAGTGCTGAAAGAGATTTTATATTTGTTGTGATTTCAAGAATGCTGCCCTCCTGTCTCTTCTGAGGCTGTGTCACAAAGCCCTTAGGTGTAGAGTGTAAAATAAAGAGCAGTTGGACTTAAGGCCCAGGTTCTTAGCCCTGATCAGTGTTTCTTCATGTGAAAAACAGAGAGGAGAAAGTTTTTTAAGTAAGTCTAGCTCTCACATCTCATCAAAGGGATGTCTTTTACAGTAGATGAAGACCATTACAGAAATCCATTACTGGAAAAAATATGGAAAACTGATCACCTTGGGATACCCAACTTAAACTGATACTCCTTCAATATCAGACCTACACTTAAGACTCAGAAAACACTGAGGAAGAGAGGGCAGGAAGAGTATAAGGGCAAGAAGATGAGGCTGTCTGCTGTGAGGCCATTAATATGACCCTGTGATTGATTGAAGCCTTTGAATAAAATAGGAGTCTTCTGACCTGGAGTAGGCCACGTAGCTCCTTACTAAGAGCTCCATGGCCACAAAGCTTGGCATCTTGGGAATAGGCCAGGCCTAGAGGTCAGGATTCCATGGAATTCCTTCTGCTTTGATTAACTCATTGGAACTCAGCACATTATGCATCTTGGCCAATGAAACATGAATTATAAGGGTAAGATAGTAAAATATCTGTGGTGTTCTTCTATGCACTGGGAATCTCTGAGAATCATTATCTTTCTAGAATCTTCCACTAATGACAATGTGCCTCTCTTTGAAGTAAGGCTAATGTGGATCAGGGAGGCCTGTGAAGGATCAGAGATTACTGATTTGTCCTCTTAGATAATAAAGAAGTTGAAGAAAGTGGTTGGAAATGGGTTAACTGCTGACTTGAACGGATGCTTGTGGCTTCACTGATACTTTTAAATGAAAGACACATTCGGACATGAAGGTATGCAATATCTTTTGCAGAGAATAAAAACAAGAAAATCTTTCATCAAGAAATGCAAACAGTTTGGATGGTTGCCCATGTTTATAATCCCAGTGACAGAGTGAGACAGAAGGAGGACTGGTTCCAGGATAGCCTGGCCCACAAGGGGAAAGTCAATCTCAAATCAAAGCCTAGAAACAAAAGAACAGGAGAGGATTCTCTCTTTCTGTTGTTAATCTATCCTGCCGCCCAGGGATTAGCTCACACACAAACCTGAGATTTCACATTCAGCTCCTGTTACATCCTCTAACTCAATTTACTATGGCCAAAATAAAACCACTTTGTATTTCTAATGAAGATGTCTGTACTGAAATGTATGTGATGTAAAATAATCCATGTTTGTGTCTGTCTTAATATGTGCGTATGCTGTGAGCATCCTTCAATCGGCACAACATGGGACCGATGGGATTCCCTCTTTGGAAACTCAATTTGCAGAGAAATGGGAAACTTGCCAGCTTCTTTTCTAACCACATGAATTATTATTATTAAACTCGTTTTGAAATTTCCATTGCTGCATATTTCTGATTGAATGCTATTTTTAAGTCCTTGCAATTTCTTGTGGAAATTAGGAAGTATTAAAATTCGCAGGGCACAAATTTATCTTCTTGATTTTGAAAGCCCGTTTGCTAGTTGCTTTATGTGGACAAGCAGTGAAGTTTGTATTTCACTAAAGATGGAATTCACTAGAAGGTTGTTATTTTAGTTTAGTCAGCGGCAGCTATCAGCTCATTTTCTAGATTAAACTGAGTATCAAGTATGGTGACAGAAGCTTATGGCCTGCTTTATACATTAAGGGTCAGGATTGTGTAGATTAAAATTAATGTAATCCTGTACCTGTTTCCCAGTTATGTCCTTCCTGGAATAACAGACACAAAGAAAATGAAAAAATAAAAAGCAAGAACAATACTGGTATTTGTATTTGTGGCAGGATTCATAAGAAATTCCAGAGTATACTTAGTGCATAGCAAGGGGCAGTGTAACAAGCTCCAAAAAGAGTATGTTCCATCTTAGGGCACAAACTGATTTGGACAGTACTAAGCCACTCTTTGTCCCAATAAAACAGAATAAGACAGACAGACAGACAGACAGACAGACAGACAGACAGCTTCGGGGGATTGCTTGGATGACCACATCACTGGAAGTTAAAACGGGAGACTCTCTGTGTTCTTGGCTCCAGCTTATAGGAAGGCCTCCAGGGGAAGATGGGGACGTGGCCAAGGAGGACGCACTTGGGAAGCATGAGATTGCATACTCCAAGGAGCCTGCAGGAAAACCTGTAATGGCTAACCTCACAGGACAGGAGAATAGATCCGATGTAATGACTTTGATGAATAGATCCAACATAATGACTTTGTTCTACTGGAGGTAGTTTGTGTTGTGAAATGTATCCTTACTTCATGTTTGGAATTTGTACTGAACCCATTAGGGCATCATGGAGCTTCAGCTACTGCACAGGTAGCTGTTCATTCAGGAGTTACAGTCAGACTGACAGCTGGCTGTCATTCAGCCATTCTGAGTGAAATGTATGGGTTGGTCTGGTGCTGGTAGATAGTCAAATGCTAAATACTGCCCCAATGAAGAGATCCCCATGTACACCAAATGATGCTATGTAAACATTGCCACCCCCCAAGTTATCTATCCCCAACTGATTAATAAAGATGCCTACAACCTAGATTTGGCAGAAGAGAGAGGGGCAGGTCTCAGGCAGGGACCTCGGAGAGAGTGAGGATGAAGAAGAAAGTCACCATGCTTGGATTGTGAGTGCATGGCTCACAATCCTTATAGACTGACAAGGGAAACATGCCTTGAAGGGGTGTATCCAAAACATACTAACCTTTGCTAATAGCTGTATCAGTAACTGCCCTCAGAGTCATATGGGGAGCAGGTGTGGGTCAGCTAGGGTGGTGAAACATTTTTTAAAGATTTATTTATTTAATGTATATTAGTACACTGTCCCTGTCTTCAGACATACCAGAAGAGGATATCAGATCCCATTACAGATGTTTGTGAGCCACCATGTGATTGCTGGGAATTGAACTCAGGACCTCTGGAAGAGCATCCAGTGTTCTTAAGCACTGAGCCATCTCTCCAGACTCAGAGGGTAGGAAAACTTAGCATGAGGAGTACTAGGCACATTGCTTAGTCCAAAGTTGAACAAGTTCCTGGGGCAATGGAAGTCTCGTTATGACTCTCAACCAAAGCCTCTTCAGCATGATGCTGAATGATTGAGTAGCACATGATTCCACCTAAACAAGCAAAGAGAGCTGCAGTCTAACCTCCCACAGTATGTCTTAGCCAAGCACCTAGGCCTCTGCACTGCATGGAAGGTCAGATGGCAGGCTATTTCTCCAGGGCTAAATTTGGAGGTCGGGGGGTTGCACCTCCCCTGCCCTAGCTACATGCCCTCCCCTTTCCCAGAATTTGGGTTAAAATTCCTAAGTGGATATGAAGTCTATTGCTTTAGGAATCCTCCAGCCTCACACTACCTCATGAAACCTAAAGATTGCCAGGCTTTGAACATTTTACTAGACTGCACCAGTCCTTGTCCTAATGTTCTGCCTTAGAGCCCTCACCTCAGATTGTGTTAGGGGTAACTGCAATCTGCCTTACATGGCACGGACCGTGTGTTCTGTCATGGGCAGACAAGTCCTTGCCAAGTGAAGGTCATATAAAGGGACATGTTCCTAAATAAGTTACCAGGGCCAGAACCAGCCACCTCCTCAAGCTCCTAAGCCAACAGTAGATGAAAAGAATATATTACCCAGAGTGTATAGAAAGTATTTTTAGAGGTGCCAATTTGGATATTATCATGAAAATTAAATACATATGAATGTAGGCAGTACTGAGTTTTAGACAATGGGAATTAAAGTTGGATGCTGAAAAACTATATATATATATATATATGTATATATATATATGTGTAACTATATATATATAGTTATATATATATGTGTAACTATATATATAGTTATATATATATATATATATATACATATGTATATATATGTTTTCCTAATTGTCTCTCCAACATTTGAATTTAAATGATTTCATGTTGAGGCTATTCCTAACTTTAAAAATAATTGTGTAATTCAATTTCACAAAAATGCTGAAGACTCTTAGAAACATTGTTGAAAGGGTACATTTAAAGGGAATTTAACATCTTAAAGGCACATTAGAACCTGTACGTTCTGCATTTTGGCATGTGGGCTGTGTTGACGGGGGTCGCCTTCTGTCATTACCTTCCCCTGCAGGTCGGCTCCATTTGTGCTGACATTCCAGGTTTTAAATTCTATGCTCGATCTTGCTTTATTTCCTATCTCACTTTGTAAAATGAATATTTATTAAAGAATTATATAAACCTATTTCTATCTCATAAGTTTTCGCTCATTTTTGTCCAGGAAGACTCTGCAGTTGCACAGACCTTCCTGCCAGCAAAGCAGATGCTCAGAACCATCTAGATATTTTAATAAATTGTAGAATTTCAGAGCGTAAAACAAAAATAATACTTTGACTTATTCCTTAAAGAACAAATTTGAAAAAAAAAAGAGACAGAGAGAGAGGAAAAGCAGACTCTTGAAGGGGGGAGTTACATTTTAAATTACTAAATCACCTGTGTGTAAACCACTAGTTTGTCCTGTATTACGTTCTCGACATTGGTACTTCTGCTATGAAATGTGGAATGTTGCTACCTGAGGTCACAGCTGTACTTCTCCTGGGCATTCCTGTGTAAACATGTTTGCATGAATGTTGCTTGCATGTGCACTTGTGAAACTAAAGGAGGAGCCAAGCCAGGCTCACCTGTGTGGCTTCTCATCTGTACCTTGTCCCCAGGGAAGCACAGGTGGCTCATTTAGAAGCAGCCATACACACTCAGAGAGTGGCTGCCTATACATGGGCTTTCCTGTGCTCCTCTCCTGTTGCCACGGACCCTCAACAAAGGAGCCATGCAACTCGGCATGTGACCTCCTTTGCTGGTAGCCACCAACACAAGGATGCCCTCTGTCATCCTTAGGCACTCGCTGATGGATCTGTGACACCTCTTGTGAGGCTGAGTCCTGGAAGCTGCAGCTGGGGCTATGGAATGAAATCTGATGTTCTACCCAGTGAAGTTGTTATGTGTTCAGTGTATGCTGAGTGAGCACATGATGTTCTGCTAACATGCCACATGGTAACTGTTACATGTTGGTTTTCAACCAGTACCAACCATAAGCTCTTAATGAACAAGGTTTTATTTTTTTCAACTCTGTAGCATCTAATGTTCTTCTTCAGCATAAATCAGGAATAGACAATGTGCTTTATATATGTTTGAAGCGATATAGCCTCAGTAACCAATGAGTAAAGCAAAGATGATATACCTTAGTATGACTCCTCAGGTAGATAATGAGAGCAATCGTTTCTGTGCATTCTGTCTCTGTCTGTTTCTCTTCCTCCCTGTCTCTTTAGTTTTAACATCCCTTAATGTATTCTATCCAAAAATAATATAAAAATAACAAATATGTTGGCTTAGGAAGATAACTCCATCAATAAATTGCTTCCCATGTAAGCATGAGGACCTGAGTTCAGTTCCTAGAACCCATATTAAAAGCATGTCTTTGGCAATATGTGATTGGAAAGTGTGAGGATGCAAAGACAGGGGGATGCTCAGGCTCACTGGGAAGGCAGTCTGGCCAAAATGGCAGGTTATAGGGTCAGTGGGAGAACGTGTCTCAAAAAATAATGTGGAGAGTGATTGAGGAAGATACCTGATATCTATGTCTGCCTTTTACATGCACATGAGTCTGTACACACATGAACATGTGTACATGCAAAAACACACGAGAGAAGTTATTATGCTCACAGATATATTTCATCAATAAAAAGAAATTTGAGTGATCCCAGTAAATTATTATATTTGATTAGTATCAAAAGTTCATCATCAGTCAGAAATCTTAATTAAAGAATAATATTGAAATCTTAATTGAAGAATAACATTGAAATTTTGCTTATACATCCAAGTATCAGATTTTCACTCAAATGTATAATTAAGTATGAAAAAAAGCTATAATACATGGGCATATTAAGCAGATATGCTAGAAACCCATTAATACCAGGCCACATAACTAAGTGGCTTCCATGTGATCCTGAAGCTTGCAAGGACTCTGGGAATATCAAAATGGAAGCTAAAAATGATCTGTGCTTCCTCTTGCCACATACATCCTTCCTTTCATTTAAAAAGATAGAAATGGATAGCATGCTCGTGTCATTGGGAAGAACCAGGAGCAAGAACAACAAAGGACTTCCAAAACATGAATAAGCATGTCGTGCTTTGGCTGGGATGACTCAGGTGCATGTCTTAATGTGTCCCGAGACAACAGTCACAATTTGAGCCGAGTCATAAATCTGATTTTCCAATTGTAATCCAAGAGGCCCCAAAATGTCTTGTTCTGTGTGGGAGTAAGTAATCTCTGAAACGTGTTTATTAAAATTAGCTCCCAGTTATCATCAGTGAAAGGTTCTCTGCTTCCCCATGCCTCAGGAAGCCTTGGTGAGGGCTGATCTCTTAGTCAACGGTGGGTTCAGGCTCAGTTTCCACTGAACACAGGTATCTAATCCTTGCTTGTGCTCAGTGTATGCTCTCTCCCTTGGGAGCTCTGCTCTTCCACCTCCACATTAGCTAACATGTACTCATCCGAACCGTTGTCCTCTAACCCTACTTTTGATAGCTTTGCAGTGTCTCTACCTCCCTATCTGTTCTCACACCAATCTACTCCACATGACCACAAAGGAACTCTTAAATGCTTGGTCTGTGGTGTGCATCACTCCCTGTATCCCTGTGTGTCTGTGGTTGTTTGTATGCCCCTCCCAGCATCTCTATGCCAGTATCTCCGAGCCAGGTTCGGTGATACAACAGTGTTGGGTCAGTGTGTTTCGTATTCCCCAACCTTTCTCCTCCCCGTTCTACCCATCTGACTCCACTTCTTTGACAGATAGCTTCAGCAGATACAGAGGTCATAGGTGAGCTGCACAGCATTAATTCTTCTCTGGGTACCACTGAGAACCATGACTATCATTCTTCTCTGGGTACCACAATGTTTTCTTCTCCACCATGTCCAAGAATTTTCCTTCCAGAATGTTTCCACTCTGGCACTCTGGCTTGATGACTTGGTAAGGTAGCTGTACTTCCTTCTAGAACTATCCAAATGGCTTTCTTCCTGCTACTGCCCAGAAATAAAATCAACCAATGAAAAATTACCTTACCTTATAAATCAATGGAAACCTATTGTAATCATGACCAAGGAATGACTGTTTTCAAACCAAATGTAAACACTGCACTTAGAGTTTTATACTTATGAGCTATATTTTAAAACACAAGTCAATTAACCACTTCAAGAAGTTCACTATTAATTAACTCTCCTTCTCAAGTAAGTTACAAAATTGGTTTAAGCAGTAACCCCATACTGACCTCTCTTTTATTTCGTAAGGTTGCTACCAGAGTTAACAAAATTGGTGTTTAGATTTTTTTCAGTATACTTCTCCTTTCTGAAGCAGATGTGTGAAATCATTGTCCAAATTTTGGAGGTGGTAAGCATTTATAGATTACTAAGAAAATTATTATTTTGCCAAGGCAAGAACATGGTTCACATTGAAATGCTGTCTGTTAGACTGTGAGGTAGTGGTTTTCTTTAAGTGTCTGATGGCTTCGGTTACTCCCAGAAGACCTTAGGGATCCACAGGTGACAGGTGCCTCCTCTAACCTGATTCTGTAGCTCACTGAGCAGAAAAGGCACATTCCCTGGGACACTTAGCCAGAGTTAAGAATACCCCACTCCAGGTCCTCACTACATAGAGGAATACATATAAAGTGAAGTTTTAGTTAGGAAGTTAGAGGAGGAATATTCACTCTACTCTATCAGTAGGTCCTCATGAGATTTGGGAGAGCTGTAGGAGAAGGACATGTCTTAGAAAAGAGGTAATGTAAGGAACATCAAAATGCATAATCATTGCCAAAGATATTAGGGAGTAATTTTAATATACTTGATGTTTGAATTTTGTTTTGACTAGAACATATCGATTTCTGACTGCTCTGATGACTTATTCTCTAGAAGACAGACTGAAGCAAAATGACTAAACATTCAGGCTTAGACTATAGTTCCTCAGAATGTTTTGACACAAATAACTTGATTTATTTTTTTCAAAGTTCCTGTGGCAAAAAGAAAACATACAGGCAGTATTTACCCTGTCTCTGGCAGCATGTGGCTTCACTGTAGGAGAGGTTACTTGTCAGCATTTTAAAGCTATTATGGCTTAGTGGTTTTTACATACACTATTTAGAAATTTTTTAACTTCACATTATATAGGAGATGTCTCTTTTTCATAGAAATATTTTTATAGATGCAAATAAAATGTCTTCTAATAACTTGGAATTAAAAGAATAAGTTGTAGTAAAAACACATTCCCTAAAAGAGTGAAGATTTAGCATCCTAGAATGATGCAGAACAATTTTAGACTTCTGCAGTTACAAATCAACTCAATCCCTTTATCAATTTTGAAAGTAGTGTTATATTATTCTAGGATCAAATGGTGTGGATTTTTTTTTTTAAAAAAACCAGACACACTGAAACTAATAGAAGGGAAACTAGGGAAGAACCTTGGACATATGGGCACAGGGGAGAATTTCCTGAACAGAACTCCAATAGCTTATGCTCTAAGATCAAGAATAGACAAATGGGACCTCATTAAATTACAAAGATTTTGCAAGGCAAAAGACACTGTCAAAAAGACAAAGCGGCAACCAACTAACTGGGAAATGATCTTTACCAACCTTACATCTGACAGAGGGCTAATATCCAATATATACAAAGAACTCAAGAAGTTAAACTCCAGAGAGGCAAGTAACCCTATTAAAAAATGGGGTACAGAGCTAAACAAAGAGTTCTCACCTGAAGAATATCTAATGGCTGAGAAGCACCTAAAGAGAGATGTTCATCATCCTGAGTCATTAGGGAAATGCAAATCAAAACAACCCTGAGATTCCATCTCACACCAGTCAGAATGGCTAAGATCAAAAACACAGGAGACAGCAGTTGTTGGTGAGGATGTGGAGAAAGAGGAACACTCCTCCACTGCTGGTGGGATTGCAAGCTGGTACAACCACTCTGGAAAGCAGTCTGGCATTTCCTCAGAAAACTGGGCATGACACTCCTGGAGGATCCGGCTATACCACTCCTGAGCATATACCCAGAGGCTTTACCTGCATGCAATAAGGACACATGCTCCACTATGCTCATAGCAGCCTTATTTATAATAGCCAGAAGCTGGAAAGAACCCAGATGTCCCTCAACGGAGGAATGGATTCAGAAGATGTGGTATATCTACACAATGGAATACTACTCTGCAATTAAAAACAATGAATTCACGAAATTCCTAGGCAAATGGTCAGATCTTGAAAATATCATCCTTAGTGAGGTAACCCAATCACAAAAGAACACACATGGTATGCAGTCACTGATAAGGGGATATTGACCCAGAATCTCGGAATACCCTAGACACAATCCGCATATCAATAGATTTCTAAGAAGATGGAAGGAGAGACCCCTGGTCCTGGAAAGACTGGATGTAGGGGAACGCCAGGACAGAGTAATGAGAGGGGGTTGAATGGGGAAAAGAGGGAGGGAAGGGGGCTTATGGGACTTTCGGGGAGGGAGGAAACGGGAAAGGGGAAGTGATTTGGAATGCAAATTAAATTTATTAAAAAAAAATGGTGTGGATTGATCTTCCTGCATCATGGTAGACTTCTGTTGCTGGATACCCAGAGTCAGACATGGGCTCCGAGTGTCTACAGAAATTGATGCCTCTAAGGCTGGAGACCTAGGCAGACTCTGGTCAAACCCTGAGTACCCACAGAGACACTACCTTGTTTCATGTCTTGTGACTTAGCTTCTTTGTGGTACAAAGGGCACACAGACTTATCTCTGAAAGATGATATACCTTCCTCTCACCCCACTAAAATATCAACCAAGGCCACATTCCATGCATCTCCCCTATATAAGTGTCTCTGATTTCTGCTGTAACTGTGTCAAGTATACAACAAGCAATTAGAAATTTAGAAGACAAAGCTCTCTTTGATGGATTGACAATTGGACAAATGAGTTCTGGAATGGTCAAATACTCCCCTACCTTCCAGAGTGGAAGGATGTATCTCACAAAAGAACTAGGTAAGCCTACACGTGTGAAGAATTGAGTGCAGGACTTTTATGAGGCAACAGATTTCTTGTGACCTTTGGAGTAAATAATAAAGGCAAAGAAAAATAGCACATAGCCTAGGAAGACTGTTTCCTGATGATGGTCCCCCTCATCAATAAAAGCTTCCTTCCCTGCTTGGCCTGACATGTACTGCAAACAAATTTCTCAGCTACACAATAAAATTGGCACTAAACATAATTCTTTAAAACCTTGCTTCACATCAAATTCAGTTGACATTTTTACTGATATATGTTACTATCTCTCTCTCTCTTGTTTCTTTTTTTTAATTCCTCCTTCCTTGCCTCAAATAAAGGCTTCAAGCCATTAGAGGAGAAGAAAATGTTCTTCTAAGATCATTGTGGAATAAAAGTTCTTGTGGACCTAGGATATTTGGTCCCACAAAGAACATATTTGCTCAGCCTAAAAGACACACGTTTTGAGTAATATCATAGACACATCCATAGACCATCTAGGCAGTGGTGACTATGCAATACTGAAATCATTCACTGAACTCCCAAGAGCATCGCTGCCCTTGTTTCATAAATGCAAGCACACGTCCACACTAAACAAAGTTTTCTGGGGGTTGTGCACTTTCTTCATGGAAGACATGATTTATTATTAAAACTGGATGGCCACTGTGACCATTTGTGTGTGTACATTCTCATCTCACCTAAAATGTGTGTGTGTGCACGCGCACACACAATTACTACTTGACATGCATTAATGGAATGGAAACCTTATCCTACTCCAACTGTGCTTCAGACCATTGCACCAAACAGGCAATTTTCAAAGATTCCAAGCATGTGTACAGTTTAAAACCCTGATCAAATACCCAGTTCCCTCAATCTTATCAACAACCTGTTATAGATATCCAACTGAGGGTTTGGTTCTGTACACATCCTGAATATGGATCCACATGTGGCATTTTTATGAACTTGCAATATCTGGATTCTCTCAGCAGATGAACTTTTGGATGATGGTAGATGAACTTTAGATATTCTGTAGGCTGCGGTCATGGAGAGAGTCTCTGGATGGCCTGCAGTTGGGCTCCCTCAATAACAAAACCTGGGTGAACTATTGTGTGCAAAGTGTCATACTAACTGAATGCTTTAGTTGGTTCTGTGTCCTAATACAATAGCCCTGACAATAAGGCTCAATATTGTCTTCACGGTGTTGATGATTTTCTGCCTAGACTTTTTTGGTTTAATAGATTCCCAAGTGTATGTCCCCCTGGATGATATTAAGCATACTCAGTTTAAGAAGACGGGATATTTGGGCATAACAATTGCTCTCATCACCAGAACTTCCCTGGAGGTGTAAGGTTACTACAACCTAGCTGATCATTCAGCCCCCTGTTGACCCAAGGCCTTGGCAGGATTGAATCCTTTAGTACAGTTCAGATGACATCCCTTTCAAATTCCAAAGTCATCTGCAACCGCATCAGAACGATCGAGGCTTACATCATCACTCAAGCCTGATGCAGCACCGGGGCCAGGCCCTGGAGGACTTGTTCACATGCTGCACAAACCTCCAGTATTTTACTGAGATGGTATCTTTAAAGCCCCAGCTCTGCTTGCAACTGAGGCCCTTTCCTTATTCCCACACTGAAATGTGACAATTCAAACTGTCCCTCTTCGCACTTACATGACAGGTGCTTCTTCAGCTCTTGCGGTCCTGTTTTCTTACATGGTTAGCATTTGAAAATAGAGCAAAGTTACTGTGAAGATAATGACTTTGTGGCTCTGATACCGTAGAGCAGGGAATTTTGCAAAAGAAAGCTGTGGTGCTGCCCGGGTAAAGGACCGGCAGCCTGTGCTTTCCTTTCCATTCCATCTGCAAAGGAGCAAGACTTAGTCTTGCTTATTTAAAGCTCCGTGGAGTAAAACCAGATTGCAAATGTAAAGAGCAACTCTCCTCAAAGGCTTGCAAGCTTGACAGGCAAATAGTGTGGAGAGTCGCACATCCATTTTCAAATTTAATCTAATTTAGCAAAGAAAGGTTACATAGAAATGGAAGCAAACAGACCACATGGCTCCCCAAACTTTCTAGCTCTGCTTTTTATATTCATTGCATCTGCATCATGATCTGCAGAGAAATGTGTTAGGATAAGGCTGTCTCCATAGATAGCCCTAAAATACTAACTCCTGTGAAAACGATTTACAGTTTAGAACCACAGTGGCTAAACATCCATTTTGGTCATCCACTCACTTAAGGGTTCAAGGTAAGATGTCTCTGTGATTCCTTCTGGAGTCTGAGCTGCTGAGGTCCTCGGGTGGCTCTAGACCAGGCTAGAGGCCCATGTCAGATTGGAGGTGCTGAGACCCAGTTTGGATAAGCAGAAGTGACTTGGTGATTATGCCTGTATTCTATATGAGTGTAAAGGTGGGAGGTTGATGAAGGGTGTCTCCCTCAATTGCTCTCCATCTTATTTTTGTAGACAAGGTCTTTCACTGAACCTGGAGCTCAGTGACTGGCTAGCAAGCTTCATGGATCCTCCTGTTTTTGTCTCCCACTGTAGCAGGCATTCTGTGTAGTTACTGAGGATCCAGACTCAAGTCTTGTGCTTCCAAGGCAGGCACTTAACTAACGGACTGAGTTATTTCCCAAGTCCTAACAACACCTTTTTAATTCGTAGAGTGTTTGAGATCTTGGAGGTAGGGAAATTGTCAGGAGGTGGGTGTGTGACCACCCACTGCTGTGGATTCTTGCTGTGAGTTTCCTGTACAATGCTCTCATGACAGCCATTCAACACCCTCCCTCAGGATATCTGAGGTGAAGAGGAGCTACATGTAGAGGCTATGAGCTTATGACTGTAAGGAACTTGGAGCTGGAGAAAGCAGCATGTTGACCAGAGCGGTGGATGGGATCGTGGAAACACAGAACCCTTGTGAGACAGATAATAGAGAAAGGAGGGGTGACAATGGCAAGTCATATTCTTTAGAACAATGCCATTTGCTCTTAGATCTTACCAAGACCCACAGTTCTCCCCCCCCCCCCCCGCCTTTGGAAGCACACCTGTATCCTTTTCTTCCAACACTTGAAGGTGTAAAGGCTGATGTGCATTCTCTCTTGAGTTGATTCACCTGTCCCTTTCTCCCTCTAGGTTTTGACCTAGTAAAATGTGAGGATCCAGGCATCCCTAACTATGGCTACAGGATCCGGGATGATGGCCACTTCACAGACACTGTGGTTCTCTACAGCTGCAATCCAGGCTATGCAATGCATGGCAGCAGTACCCTGACCTGCCTGAGTGGGGACCGCAGGGTGTGGGACAAACCTATGCCTTCCTGTGTGGGTGAGTTGATAACCCTGGGTCAGACTCTTATCAAGAACTAGTCCAAAGAGGTCACGCTATATGTGGCTTGGTACAAGTTCCTGGGAAAGGGCAGGGATCTCACTATGTTTGTATATATGCTTATTGCATCCCAAGGTAGACATAACAAAATATACCCCTCCTGCTATGGTCTCAACCACAAACTGAAGTTCATTCAGTTCCACCAGTTTGTTCTTGGAATCAGGGAGTTTATTAGTCTTACTCATAAAATATTGTGTGAGGAGTAGCATGGGTGGTCTTAAAGTAGTCGCAGCGGAAAGTGTGTACCGAGAATGCATAGTAACTCCCTCATGGCTTGTAGATGGAGGTCCCCACACCCAGTTCTTCCCCACATACCTACACTAGCCCTTCCCTGAGACTGCCAGGCCATATGAAATTGGAGCAGAATTATATACAACTGGTTGTGGGAAGGGGTGGATACTCAGGTGAGGGCCATCACTCTTCGGTGAAGGAACAGTCAACAAGCCAAAGATGATAATCTTTTGTGAATAATTCAGGCAAACTCCTGAAATTGGCAGCATTGTGGCTAGGAGGATAGTCCTCTACACCAGATCCCAAGATGTGTGTGCAGGTGTGTGCACATTCTAGGAATAAAGGATAGACAGCCTTACTTTGGAGTGTTGACTGCATGTATGGTTGTCGCTAGAACAACAGGACAAAAGAGTGCTAATGTTTGTATGCTCAGCTTTGATAGCTTGGGAGATTTGGCTTACCTGTTCCATTTTAGCATGGGGAGAAGAAAAGAGAAGTGAAGGGCAAGCAATTGATTCCTCGTATATTAATTAATACAGGCATGATAGGGTTTGCTTGCAGAACTAAACAGGAGTTCAGGCAGGCAGACACCCGAGTAGACTTTCCCCTCTCTTGTCTTTTGCAGCTGAATGTGGTGGTCTTGTCCATGCAGCAACATCAGGGCGCATACTGTCTCCTGGTTACCCTGCCCCATATGACAACAACCTTCATTGTACTTGGACCATAGAGGCCGATCCTGGAAAGACCATCAGGTACTTGCTGTGTGGTATCAATCATTCGACAGTGGTAGGTCTGTCTGTTCAGTGTCCTCTCATGAGAACCAGTAGGCCATGTATTCTGTGATTAAAACCTGTGAGCTTAAGAAGAAAACATTCAGCTGTGGCTAAACTTTTTCTCACATCCTTTCCTATGTCTTTGTAATTGTATGTTCAGCTGCCTACAATAAGGGGAAGAACCTGTGTCTGACAGTGAGCTTTGCAGTATAACACAGTACCATCAACACTGAGTACTAATTCTGTGGGTTGTCTGTGTTTTTAAAGTGTGCATGAGCTTGGCTGAGCTGAACTTCAGTAGCCATCCTCCAGCATTCAGCCTCAGCTAGGTGGTCCGAGAAGGCCAGAGACCCTCCCTGGGTTCTCTTCCTGCAGAATGAGTTGTGATAGAGTAGTCTTAGCAGTAAGAAAGGACAAATTATGTCTTCTGCTTACTTCACATTAGCTGGTAAGCCATGTGCCAAAGCAGGCCTCAGAGACTAGCAAGGGTTCCAGGTGTGAAGAAATCAATTCAGTCCCTATCCCTGTTAATAAAAGAAAATCAAAAGATAAAAAACAAAACAACAACAAACAAAGAAACAAAACAGGAATTGGCCTTGGTCCTGGGAGAAGGTAGAACAAAAAATGCCAACTTAGATTTAGACTGATAAAATCGAATTTTGAAAAACTGACGAAAACAAAGAAATGTTTAAACCAAGCTTTCTGTTGCAATCATAAGTTGTGATGGTTTGTATATGCTTGGCCCAGGGAGTGGCACTATTAGGTGTGACCTTGTTGGAGTAGGTGTGTCACTGTGGGCATGGACTTAACACCCTCACCCTAGCTACCTGGAAGTCAGTCTTCCACTAGCAGCCTTCAGATGAAGATGTAGAACTCTCAGCTCTGCCTGCACCATGCCTGCCTAGATGTTTTCCTGCTTCCACCTTGATGATGATGGACTAAAGTTCTGAACCTGTAAGCCAGCCCCAATTAAATGTTGTTCTTTCTAAGAGTTGCCTTGGTCATGGTGTCTATTTGTAGCAGTAAAACCCTAAAAGGTACCAGGGACTGGGGTATTGCTGTGATAGTTCTGAACATGGTTTTGTTTGGAAGAATGTGGATTTGGGGACTTTGGATTTGGAAAGCACTGGAATGCCTTAAGTGGGGGCTTAATGGGATATCTTAGAAGGAATATGGAAGACTTTGTTGCTGTGAGTGGTTTGAACTGTGCTAATCTGGCCCAAGAGGTTTCAGTGGATAAGCATTTCAGTACATGATCTAGAACTTTTTTTGTCATATTTTGGTGAATGTGGCTGCTTTTTGGCATTTTCCTAAGAGTCTGCCTGAGGAAGATGTTTAGATTAATTACTTTGAAAAGGGAAGTTTCTAAATAGCCTGTGGTAAATTCTGTTGTGTAGTTACTAAATTCACTCATATGAATTGCATTTTAATGAAAAGGAGCAAGATGAGAAAGAAAAAATATAAAATATATGGTTGGAATATTAAAGGGGTACCCAGAAGTAAAATGGAGCTGGATCCCGTGTTCAAGGATATTAAATTGAATTAAGGGAGTAGTGACCTTGGGGCAAGATACCACTGAGCTAAGTTTAGGTCTAGGCTTGGTAGAACAAGCCTTTAAACCCAGGAGGCAAAGACAAGCAGATCTCTTGAGTTCAAGACCAACCTAGAACAGAGTTCTAGGTAAAGAAAAATTTAAATTCAGGCTTGGTGGACCACACCTTTTAATCCCAGTGCTTAGGAGAAAGGCATGTAGATCTCTTGAGTTCAAAGTCAGTCTACAGAGCAAGATCCAAGACAACCAAGGTTAGGCAGTGAAGGAGTTGGAAAACAGAAAGCTGGTGATAATGTAATAGAACAAGGGGGTCATGTTTCTGCCCCAGCAAGCAATAGAACTCCACAGCTTTGGCCACATGACTCTGGCTTTAGAGTGCAGAATAGAACTGATTCTGGTTAGCTGGAGCTAAGAAATTAGTGGTGATTAAGAAGAGACCAGCATCACTGAGATGAAATCTTCTGGGAAGTGTTTTCTGAGAGTACAAAGAAGCTGTATTCCAGAGATAGCCAAGGTTGTACCTCATGCTGCAGCTGTACTTG
Organism: Tokudaia tokunoshimensis; assembly: GCA_036184795.1. NCBI lineage: Eukaryota > Metazoa > Chordata > Mammalia > Rodentia > Muridae > Tokudaia > Tokudaia tokunoshimensis. Next base: position 52,771,822 of record BTHU01000019.1, read on the forward strand.
GTGCTGTGTAAGACTCACCCAGGTGGTACTGGTTTTGAAGGCATGAAGGCGTCATGAAGAACAGCTGAGGCTTGGTGTTTACGAGAGGCCATGCAAGGCCATTGGTGAAAGTACAGCCTCAGTTGCAGTTGATGGCCCAGGACTGAAGGGGACATGCAGAAGTGTGCCTGCAGTGAAATAGAAATCATTTCTCTGGCTCTAAGGAGTAGAAAACATCCACTATTGTGGACGATTCTGTGAAAACAGAGTTTTCTGTCTCTGTGGAAGACTTCAATGTTTATGCTTCTTGTAATTCCCGTGTGGTTTGTTTCTCTGGATGGAAAAGGGCAATGTCTCCCCTGAAAGAGAGCATTTGTTGGGTCAAACCTGCAGGTGAATGTAAGTCTTCATTTAAGTATTGATAAGAAAAGAGAGAGGGAATCAGCAAAGGATGGTGCGATGTAAAATTAATAAGTATAGAAATTTATTTTTTTTATTTATTTATTTAATTTGTGTGTGCATGGTAGAAAGGGTACAGGAATGCATACATCCTTAACATAAAGCTTCAGTGTTATTCCCAGGAGCTATTCATCACCTTTTCTACCATGTTGTGGTTGTTGTTGTGTTTATTTGTTTGTTTGGCTGGTTGTATTTTGTTGACGTTGTTTCTTTTGTTTTGGTTTTCCTAAATTAGTGTCCTTCACTGCCCAGAGCTCACCAATTGGGCTCAGCTAGCTGGATAGAGAATCCCAGGAACCTGTTTGTCTCTGCCTCTCTGGTGCTGGGAGGAGAAGGGTGTGCCACCATCCCCAGATTTTTTTTTTTATGTAAGTTCTAAGGATCAAGCCCAGATCCTCATGCTGGCATGGAAACACATCACTGACTGAGCATCTCCTCAGCCCATGGTTTTCTAGTCATCAGCCTAGAGGCAATCAAATATACATCTATACCATTCTAGAACATTCTCAGTCCACACCTCCTCCTAAAAGTCAGTATTTTCAAATGTATCAGCGCAGCTTTTAAAAATTTATTTATGCATTTACCTATATATTTATTCATATCCCAAAATGCTGTGCCTTCCCAGTCTCCCTTCGTCCTTTCACCTCTAAGAAGGCAACCTCACATCCGGGCATCCCCCCTACCCTGGTGATCAAGTCTCTGCAGGATTAGGCACATCCACTCTCACTGAGGCCAGACAAGGCATCTCTCTGCTACATTTGTGCCCAGGACCTCAGACCAGCCAGTGTATGTTCTTTGGTTGGTGCCTCAGTCTCTGAGAGTTCCTAGAAGTTCAGAATAATTGACACTTTTGTTGTCTTGTGGGTGTGCCATCTCCTTGAGGGCTTTCAATTCTTTCCCTAACTCTTCCATAGGGATCGTTGACCTCCATCTAATGTTTGTCTGTGGGTATCTGCATCTGTCTCAGTCAACTGCTGGGTAGAGTCTCTCAGAGGGCTGCTATGCTAGGCTCCTGTCCTCAAGCACAACATAGCATGATTAATAGTGTAAAGATTTGGTATCTGGCCATGGGATGGGTCTCAAAATGGGCTGGTCAGTGGTCAGTCATTCCTTCAGTCTCTGCTCCATCTTTGTCCCTGAATTTCTTTTAGATAGTATCAGTTTTGTGTCAAAAGTTTTGTAGGTCAGTTGGTGTCCCCATCCCTCCACTGGAGGTCCTGTCTGGTGCCTAGAGGTAGTCTATTCAGTTTCTATATGCCCACTGTTGGGCATTTCTGCTAAGGTACCTGCATTGACTCCTGGGGTCCTCCCTAATCCCTTCTCTCTGGGACTTCCTAGAGAATCCTCCCCATACCCACCTCCCACCCCAGCAGCTACAAATTTCCATTCATTATCCTGGTCCTCTGGGCCCCTTTTCTGTCTTTCTCCATGTTCGATCTTGCTACCCTATTCCCCTCACCCTTCCCTATCATACCCAGATCCTTCCCTCCATCTGCCTCCCATGATTATTGTGTTCCCCCTTCTAATTGGGATTCAAGCACCCTCATGTGGGCCTTCCTTGTTTAACTTCTTACAGTCTATGGGGTATATCATGGGTATTCTGAACTTTTTGGCTAATATCCCCTTATTATTGAGTATATTACCATGAATGTTCTGTCCTTTTGAGTCTGGGTTACCTCACTCAGGATGTTATTTTCTAGTTATATTCATTTGCCTGCAAAACTCATAATGTCCTCATTCTTAATAGCTGAATAGCATTCCACTATTTAAATGTGTGACATTTTTTATATCCATTCATCAGTTTTGAGGGTTATCTGGGTTGCTTCCAGTTTCTGGCTATTTTGAATAAAGCTGCTCTAAACATAGTGGAGCACATGTCCTTGGGGTATGGTGAAGCATCTTTTGGGTATATGCCCAGGAGCAGTATAGCTGGGTCTTCAGGTAGAACTATTTCCAATTTTCTGAGAAACCACTGGATTGATTCCAGAGTGTTTTTACTAGTTTGCAATCCCACCAACAATGGAGGAGTGTTCCTCTTTCTCCACATCCTTGACAGCATATGCTGTCACTTGAGATTTTTACCTTAGTTGTTCTGATTGGTATAAAGTAGGATGTCAAGGTCATTTTGATCTGTATTTCCCTGATGATTAAGGATGTTGAATATTTCTTTAAGTGCTTTTCATCCATTCAAGATTCCTCTGTTGAGAATTCTCTGTTTAGTTCTCTACTCCATTTTTTGAATGTGTGATTTGGGTTTTTGGAGTCTAACTTCTTGAGTTCTTTATATATTTTAGATATAAGCCCACTGTCAGATTTAGGGTTAGGGAAGATCATTTCCCAATGTGTAGGCTGCCTTTTTTGTCCTATTAACAGTGTTATTTGCCTTACAAAAGTTTTTCAGTTTCATGAGGTCCCATTTATTACTTCTTGACCTTAGTACCTGAGCCATTGGTGTTCAGCTTAGAAAACTCCTGAAATCACAACTTTTTAATTCAAAGAAATTAAACAATAAAGCTAAGAGAGAGGCATAAGCATTCATAAATAATTTACTAAATTGATATTCAACTCACCCACCCATAATTTTGATGAAGTAACTCATTTCAGAAAATACGCTTGACTTTTGAAAATGGGAAAATAACTAAAAGTGCACATTGTACTTTTTTTTTTAATTTCACTATGCTCACAGAACAGAAGCTGATCTTAGTTTTAATATTTGTTGTGAGTTTTACAAGCCTTAATAAATTCACTGGAGACATAGTCAATACAACCTACGTTTTCTACGTGAAAATTACTAGTAAACACAGTGCAGTTTGTCCTACAATGGGGGAAGCATTGCTGTCCACTCATGCTATGGTTTTTACAAAGAGATGGTTTTCATGGTCTATTCATGAGCAGCCACATATGGACACGATGAGGGTGGTTGCATTTGCAGAGATAGTTGTAGCTGGGTCTCTTTAGAATCCCTGGAAGCCCAGACCATTCTTGGATGCTGTTTTGTCAAGAACAGCGAGAGAAAATGTTAATATGGCCATCACGAACTGTTTGTTCTGGAAAAGATTGTAACTCTAACATTTTTCATGGTGCGTATGTATCTTTACATGGGACTGTGTCATACTAGATATAGTGCAATTACAGGTTATAGGTCGGCTGTCTCTCCCTACATACTTTCTTACCCCCAGTGATTCTTTTTCATTCCACTGGAGAGTTCTACAGAGACTTTTCTTTATAACTTTAACATTATGCTATAATTACCTCATCTGAATTTAATTATACGTCTAATAACAAAGCACTGTAGTGAATTTGGTCCTATTAAGAGTTGTGGACTGATGTTTCTCTGGGATACTGCACGTACTTCAATACAAGAGCTTGACATTTTAGAAAAGCTTTTTGAGAAGCATATATTATCTCTTTACCAGATATCACCATTCTACATTGACAAATACCTCACATCAACTTATTTGTGCGGTTGTTCCTTGGCATCTGTGGGTGCTTAGGCCCAAGGAGACCCATCTGTACTTCAATCTACCTTCTACACACTGGTTATATGCATCCTTCATGAATGCTCACTGCCTCGCTGATCCCTAGAGTATCTACTACTCCTAGTGCAAAGTAGATGCTGTGCTAACAGCTGGGTGGCTATATAGACCAGTAAGTGGCCAGACAAAAAAGCATGTGCACATACATCACAGAAGCAATTTAAAAATATTCATTTTAATTTGATTAGATTTGTGGGCTTGTAACCCACAAGATAGAATGGACTGCATTGGGTAGTATGTATTATGAACATGAATAATTAAACATCTTTTCTCTTGTCAGATGTTTGTATTTCTAGCTTACCCACAATGATTTGACAAGCCATCTTACAAGAAAATCTCTGTCCATGTTTATGATTAATTCCTTAGAACAAATCCCACAAAATAATTTACTGAATTAAACAGTGCAAGCATTCCCAAATTCCTTAATACAAATCCTACTTTAGGGCATTGCCTAAATGATACACACCTTCTAATTCCACCTACTTTCACTAAAAATGATAGAATATTATTTTAAAAAGACTAAAATTTAAAAGACATTTACTAAAATCTTAGGAACAAGATTTAGGAAACAGTTTAAAAGATATTATTTGTGTGAAAATACAAATACTTATGTTTGATTTGCAAGATATCTACTTATTTATAGAACTGTATGGAATTTATTCTCCTGAAGGATTTTTCAGTTAGTAATCACAGTCAGATTTTTATGTTTTTATTGGCATACCCTGTTCTCTGAAATTGCTGAAAACTATTCCATTGTCTGAACATATTTGAATTTATTTAAATGACATTTCTTGGTTATATTTGAGTTGTTCTCCATTTATTCTGTGTTGTAAGAAATACAATATAAGCAAGGCCCTCCCAGTGTGTCACCTGGAATTCTTTCCATGATAGATATGTAGCTGGGATTGCTCTGAGTGTATATTTAGATCTTCATAGCCATGACCAAACTGCTGTGCAGGAGCACGTGTAGCCAGAGGTAGTGTGTGATAGTGTAACCACCTTCTCCAATTGAATACTGCCAGACTCAAGCATCTTAGCATTTGTAGAACTCTCATAGCTGGACTCTGGGGGAATTTAAACATGGACTTATTTACCGAGTTTCTTTTTTTTTTTAATTAGATATTTTCTTTATTTACATTTCAAACGTTGTCCCCTTTCCTCATTTCCCCTCCCGAAATCCCCTATCCCATCCCCCCTTCCCCTGCTCACTAACCCACCCACTCCCACTTCCCTGTCCTGGCATTCCCCTAAACTGGGGCATTGAGCCTTCACAGGACCAAGTGCTTTTCTTCTCCTCTCATTGATGTCCAACAAGGCCATCCTCTGCCTTGTAGCTGGAGCCATGGGTCTCTCCATGTGTACTCTTTGGTGGGTGGTTTAGTCCCTTGGAGCTCTGGGGGTACTGGTTGGTTCATATTGTTGTTCCTCTTATGGGGCTACAAACCCCTTCAGCTCCTTGGGTCCTTTCTCTAGCTCTTCCATTGAAGACCCTGTCCACAGTCCAATGGTTGGTTGAGAGCATCCACCTCTGTGAGGCACTGCCAGAGCCTCTCAGGAGACATTTATATCAGGCTGCTGTCAGCAAGCACTTATTGGCATCCACAATAGTGTCTGGGTTTGGTCACTGTATATGGGATGAAACCCCAGGTGGGGCAGTCTCTGGATGGCCTTTACTTCAGTCTCTGCTCCACACTTTGTCTCTGTATCTCCTCCCATGGTTATTTTGTTCCCCCTTCTAAGAAGGACCGAAATATCCACATTTTGATCTTTCTTCTTGAGCTTCATGTGGTCTGTGAATTGTATATTAGATATTTTGAGCTTCTGAACTAATAGACACTTATCAATGAGTACATACCATGCGTGTTACTTTGTGATTGGGTTACCTTACTCAGGATGATTTTTTTCTAGTTCCATCCATTTGCCTAAGAATTTCATGAATTAATTGTTTTTAATAGCTGAGCTCCATTGTGTAAATGTGTATCACATTTTCTGTATCCAATCCTCTGTGGAGGAACATCTGGGTTCTTTCCAGTTTCTGGCTATTATAAATAAGGCAGCTATGAACATCGTGGAGCATGTGTCCTTATTACTTGTTGGAAAATCTTCTGGGTATATTCTCAGGAGTGGTATAGCTGGGTCCTCAGGTAATACTATGTCCAGTTTTCTGAGGAACAGCCAAATTAATTCCAGAGTGGTTGTACCAGCTTGCAATCCCAGCAGCAATGGAGGAATGTTCCTCTTTCTCCACATCCTCGCCAGCACCTGCTATCTCCTGAGTTAGTTTTTGATCTTAGCCATTCAGACTGGTGTGAGGTGGAATCCCAGGGTTGTTTTGATTTGCATTTCCCTGATGACTAAGGTTGTTGAACATTTCTTTAGTTTCTTCTCAGCCATTCGGTATTCCTCAGTTGAGAATTCTTTATCTTTGTTCCCCATTTTTTTTTTAATTTAATTTAATTTTATTTTTTTAATTTACATTCCAAATCACTTCCCCTTTCCCGTTTCCTCCCTCCCCGAAAGTCCCATAAGCCCCCTTCCCTCCCTCTTTTCTCCATTCAACCCCCTCTCATTACTCTGTCCTGGCGTTCCCCTACATCCAGTCTTTCCAGGACCAGGGGTCTCTCCTTCCATCTTTTTAGAAATCTATTGATATGCTGATTGTGTCTAGGGTATTCTGAGATTCTGGGTCAATATCCCCTTATCAGTGACTTCATACCATGTGTGATCTTTTGTGATTGGGTTACCTCACTAAGGATGATATTTTCAAGTTCTGACCATTTGCCTAGGAATTTCGTGAATTCATTGTTTTTAATTGCAGAGTAGTATTCCATTGTGTAAATATACCACATCTTCTGAATCCATTCCTCCGTTGAGGGACATCTGGGCTCTTTCCAGCTTCTGGCTATTATAAATAAGGCTGCTATGAATATAGTGGAGCATGTGTCCTTATTGCATGCAGGTAAAGTCTCTGGGTATATGCCCAGGAGTGGTATAGCCGGATCCTCCGGAAGTGTCATGCCCAGTTTTCTGAGGAGCCGCCAGACTGCTTTCCAGAGTGGTTGTACCAGCCTGCAATTCCACCAGCAGTGGAGGAGTGTTCCTCTTTCTCCACATCCTCGCCAACAACTGCTGTCTCCTGTGTTTTTGATCTTAGTCATCCTGACTGGTGTGAGATGGAATCTCAGGGTTGTTTTGATTTGCATTTCCCTAATGACTAAGGATGATGAACATCTCTTTAGGTGCTTCTCAGCCATTAGATATTCTTCAGGTGAGAACTCTTTGTGTAGCTCTGTACCCCATTTTTTAATAGGGTTATTTGGTTCTCTGGAGTCTAACTTCTTCAGTTCTTTGTATATATTTGGTATTTGCACTCTATTAGATTTAGGATTGGTCAAAATCTTTTTCTAAACTGTTGACTTCCATTTTGTCTTATTAACAGTGTCCTTTACCTTATAGAATCTTTGCAATTTTATAAGGTACCATTTGCCAATTCTTTTTTTTAATTGAAAAAGGAAGTAAAAACATTTTATGATAAAATTAAAGATTTATGTGGAAAATATTTCTGATAAAATTGAAGAAATATGTACAAAAACAAGTTAAAATTGACAATTTTCATGGAACAAAGAGGAAAGTTGTAGACATAAAAACATTGCTAAATTAATTGAAAAAATGAAATACAAACATTTTATGATAGCATTGAAGATTTACATGGAAAGTATTTCTGAGAAAATTGTAGAAAAATGTAGAAAAACATGTTAAAATTGAAGATTAACATGGAAAATTTTATATAGATATAATAGTAAGCATAAAACTATTCCTAAATTGATTAAAAGTGGAATTATAAATATTTTCTGATAAACTTGAAGATTTACATGGAAAATATTTCTGATAAAATTGAAGAAATATATAGAAAAACATGTTAAAATTGAAGATTATCATGGCAACTATACAGATAAAATGATAGACATAAAAATAATTCTAGGGCGGTGGTGGCACACGCCTTTAATCCCAGCACTTGGGAGGCAGAGGCTGGAGGATTTCTGAGTTCGAGGCCAGCCTGGGCTACAAAGTGAGTTCCAGGACAGCCAGGGCTACACAAGGAAACCCTGTCTTGAAAAAACCAAAAAAAACAAAAATAAAATAAAATAATTCTAATTTGATTGGTAGTAGAATTATAAACATTTTCTGATAAACTTGAAGATTTAAATGGAAAATATTTCTGATAAAATTAAAGAAATATATAGATAAACACATTTAAATTGACTATTTCATGGTAAATTATACAGATAAAATGGTAGACATAATAAACCTTTCTAAATTAATTGAAGATGGAATTAATATTTTGTGATAAAATCAGAGATTAACATTGAAAACATTTCTGATAAAATAGAAAAAATATATAGAAAAACATTTTTTTTTTTTTTTTTTTTGGTTTTTTGAGACAGGGTTTCTCTGTGTAGCCCTGGCTGTCCTGGAACTCACTTTGTAGACCAGGCTGGCCTCGACTCAGAAATCCTCCTGCCTCTGCCTCCCAAGTGCTGGGATTAAAGGCATGCGCCACCACCGCCCGGCAGAAAAACATTTTAAAATTGAAGATTATCATGAAAAATAATGCAGATAAAATGGCAGACATAAAAAAACATTGCTAAATTAATTGAAAGAGGAATTACAAACATTTTCTGATACAATTGAAAATTTACATGAAAAATATTTGTTAGTATATGTCTTTTTGTCTTTTTATTGGGAAATTGAGTCTATTGATATTAAGAGATATTAAGGAATAGTGTTTGTTGCTTCTTATTTTTGATGTTATTTTTATGTTTGTATGGGTATCTTCTTTTGGGTTTGTTGGAAGATTATTTTCTTGTTTTTTCTAGGGTGTAGTTTCCCTTCTTGTGTTGGTATTTTCCATCTCTTATCCTTTGTAGGGCTGGATTTGTGGACAGATATTGTGTAAATTTGGTTTTATCATGGAATATCTAGGTTTCTTCATCTATGGTGATTGAGAGTTTTGCTGGGTATAGTAGTCTGGGCTGACATTTGTATTCTCTGAGGGTCTGTATGATCTGCCCAGGATCTTCTAGCTTTCATGGTCTCTGGTGAGAAGTCTGGTGTAATTCTGATAGGTCTGTCTTTATAAGTTACTTGCCCTTTTTCCCTTACTGCTTTTAATATTCTTTCTTTGTTCAGTGCATTTGGTGTTTTGATTATTATGTGCTGGGAGGACTTTCTGATCTGATCCAGTCTGTTTGGAGTTCTGAAGGCTTCTCATATGTTCATGAGCATCTCTTTCTTTAGGATAGGGAAGTTTTCTTCTATAATTTTGTTGAAGATATTTACTGGCCCTTTAAGTTGTAAATCTTTGATCTCTTCTATACCTATAATCCTTAGGTTTAGTCTTATCATTGTGTCCTGGAATTCCTGGATGTTTTGGGTTACAAGCTTTATGCATTTTGCATTTTCTTTGACTGTAGAGTCAATGTTTTCTATGGTATCTTCAGCAGCTGAGATTCTTTCTTCTATCTCTTGTATTCTGTTGTTGATGCCTGCATCTATGACTCCTGAATTCTTTCCAAGGTTTTCTGTCTCCAAAGATGTCTCACTTTGTGACTTCTTTATTGTTTCTACTTCCACTTTTAGATCCTGGATGGTTTTGTTCAGTTCCTTCACTTGATTGTTTGTGTTTTCCTGTAATTCTTTAATGGATTTTTTTGTTTCCTCGTTAAGGGCCTCTGCCTGTTGACCCATGATCTCCTGTATTTCTTTAAGGGATTTTTATGTTTCCTCTTTAAGGGCTTTTACCTGTTGACCATTGTTCTCCTGTATTTCTTTAAGAGAGTTATTTATTCTTTCTTGAAGCCCTATCAGCATCATGAGATACAATTTTAAATCCAAGTCTTGATTTTCTGGTGTGTTAGGGTATCCGGGACTTGCTGTGGTGGGAGAACTGGGTTCTGATGTTGCCAGTTGGCCTCGGTTTCTGTTGGTAACTTGTACTTGCCTTTTGTCATCTGGTTATCTCTGTTGCTAGTTGGTCTTGCTGTCTCTGTCTGGAGCTTGTTCCTCCTGTGGGCCTGTAAGCTTGTGTCCTTACTACTGGGAGACCAACTCTCTTCTGTCAGGGTCTGTGCACTACCTGGCTCCCTGGTACAAATGGCAGCCTGAAGACCTATGTCCCAGCTGCTCCACTAGTCTTATGCCCTATGTGCTCCTAGCTGTTCCCCTCCAGAGAGAAGGCGGAGATCTCACTGCAAGTTCAGCTGTGAAAGCACTGCTGGAGATCACTCTTTCCTGGAAGACCGTGCACAGAAGGCTCTGGAGCTACACGGCTCCCTGGTCCAAAAATCCATTTGTCAATTCTTGATCTTACAGCATAAACTCTTGGTGTTCTGTTCAGGAAATTTTCCCTTGTGCTCATGTGCTCGAGGTTCTTCCCCACTTTCTTTTCTATCAGTTTTAGTGTATCTGGTTTTATGTGGAGGTCCTTAATCCACTTCAACTTGAGCTTTGTACAAGGAGATAAGAATGGATAAATTTGCATTCTTCTGCATGCTGACCAGTTGAAGCAGCACCATTTTTTGAAATGCTCTCTTCTTTCCACTGGATGGTTTTAGCTCCTTTGTCATAGATCAAGTGACCATAGACATGTGGGTTTATTTCTGGGTCTTATATTCTATTCCATTGATCTACCCGCCTGTCATGGTACCAATACCATGCAGTTTTTATCATTATTGCTCTGTAGTACAGACTGAGGTCAGGGATGGTGATTCTGCCAGAAGTTCTTTTATTGTTGAGAATACTTTTCGCCATCCTCTGTTTTTTGTTATTCCAGATAAATTTGCATATTGCTCTTTCTAGCTCTATGAAGAATTGAGTTGGAATATTGATGAGGATTGTATTGAATCTGTAGATTGCTTTCGGCAAGATGACCATTTTTACTATATTAATCCTGCAAATCCATGATTTGTTTGACTTAATTTTATATCCAGCCACATTGCTGAAGTTGTTTAGCAAGTTTAGGAATTCTTTGGTGTAATTTTTGGGGTCATTTAAGTATACTATCATATCATCTGCAAATTGTGATATTTTGACTTCTTCCTTTCCAGTTTGTATCCCTTTAACCTCCTTTGCTATCTAATTGCTCTGGCTAGGACTTTTCATACAATATTGAATAGGTAGGGAAAGAGTGGGCAGCCTTATCCCTGATTTTAGTAGGATCGCTTCATGTTTCACTCCATTTAGTTTGATGTTGGCTTCTCATATGTTGTAGATTGCTTTTACTATGTTTAGGTATGGGCCTTGAATTCCTGATCTTTCCAAGACTTTCATCGTTTTGTGTGCTGGATTTTGTAAAATGCTTCTCAACATCTAATGAAGTGATCATGTGGGTGTTTTTCTTTGAGTTTGTTTATATAGTAGATTATGAAGTTGTTGGATTTCCATATATTGAATGATCCCTGCATACCTGGGATGAAGCCTACTTGATCATGATGGATGTTCATTTTGATATGTTCTTGGATTCGGTTTATGAGAATTTTATTGAGTATTTTTTCATTGATATTCATAAGGGAAATTGATCTGAAGTTCTCCTTTGTTGGGTCTTTGTGTAGTTTAGTTATCAGCATAATTATGGCTTCATAGAATGAATTGGGTAGTTCCTTCTGTTTCTATTTTGTAGAATAGTTTGAAGAGTATTGGTATTAAGTCTCCTTTAAAGGTCTGATAGAACTCTGCACTAAACTTATCTGGTCCTGGGCTTTTTTTTTTTTTTGATGGGAGACTATTAATGACTCCTTCTATTTTTTTTAGGGATTATGAGACTGCCTAGATCATTTATCTGATTCTGATTTAACTTTGGTACCTGGTATCTGTCTAGAAAATAGTCCATTTCATCCAGATTTTCAAGTTTTGTTGAGTAGTAGGAACAAATGATTTTTTTTTTGATTTCCTCAGTTTCTGTTCCTATGTCTCCCATTTCATTTCTGATTTTGTTGATTTGGATACTGTCTCTGTGCCCTCTTGTTAGTCTGGCTAAGGGTTTACCTATTTTGTTGATTTTCTCAAAAAAAAAATCTCCTGGTTTTGCTGATTCTTTGTGTACTTCTTTTTGTTTCTACTTGGTTGATTTCAGCCCTGAGTTTGATAACTTCCTACTGTCTACTCCTCTTGAATGTATTTGTTCCTTTTTGTTCAGATGTGCTTTCAGATGTGCTGGCAAGTTGCTAGTGTTTGTTCTTTCCATTTTCTTCTTGAAAGTACTCAGAGCTATGAGTTTTCCTCTTAGGATTGTTTTCATTGTGTTGCATAAGTTTAGGTATGTTATGGCTTCATTTTCCTTAAATTCTAAAAAGTATTTAATTTCTTTATTTCTTCCTTGACCAAGTTATCATTGAATGGAGTGCTGTTTAGCTTCCATGTGTATTTGGGCTTTCTATTGTTTTTGTTGTTATTGAAGACAAGCTTTAGTCCATGGCAAACTAATAGGATACAAGGGATTACTTCAAACTTCTTGTATCATTTGAGGCCTGTTTTGTTACCGATTATATGGTCAATTTTGGAGAAGATACTATGAGGTGCTAAGAATAAGGTATATTTTTTTGCTTTAGGATAAAATGTTCTATAGATATCTTTTAAATCCATTTGGTTCATAACTTCTGTTAGTTTCACTGTATCTCTGTTTAGTTTCTGTTTCCATGATCTGTCCATTGAAGAAAGTGGGGTGTTGAAGTCTCCCACTATTATTACGTGAGGTGCAATGTGTGCTTTGAATTTTAGTAAAGTTTCTTTTATGGATGCCAGTGCCCTTGCATTTGGAGCATAGTTGTTTGGAGTTGAGAGTTCTTCTCGGTAGATTTTTCCTTCGATTAGTATGAAGTGTCCTTCCTTATCTTTTTTAATAACTTTAGGTTGAAAGTTGATTTTATTTGATATTAAAATGACTACTCCAGCTTGTTTCTTGGGGCCATTTGCTTGGAAAATTGTTTTCCAGCCTTCTACTCTGATGTAGTGTCTGTCTTTGTCACTGAGGTGGGTTTCCTGTATGAAACAAAATATTGAGTCCTGTTTACATATCTGAACTGTTAGTCTATGTCTTTTTATGGGGGAATTTAGTCCTTTGATATTACACAATATTAAGGAAAAGTGATTGTTGCTTCCTGCTAATTTTGTTCACAAAGTTAGAGGTATGTTTATGTGGCTATCATCTTATGTGGTTTGTTAAAAGAATATTTTTTTGCTTTTTCTAGGGCATAATTCCCCTACTTGTGTTGGAGATTTATATTTATTGTCCTTTGAAGGTTTGGATTTGTGGAAAGATATTGTGTAAATTTGTTTTTGTCTGGATATCTTGGTTTCTCCATTTATGGTAATATAGCATTTTGCTGGGTATAGTAGCCTGGGCTGGTATTTGTGTTCTCATAGGCTCTGTATGACATCTTCCCAGGACCTCCTGACTTTTATAGTCTCTGGTGGGAAGTCTGGTGTAATTCTGATAGGGCTGCCTTTATATGTTACTTGACCTTTTCCCCTTACTGCTTTTAATATTCTTTCTTTGTTTAGTGCATTTGGTATTTTGAATATTATGTGACAGGGGGAATTTCTGTTCTGGTTCAATCTATTTGGAGTTCTGTAGGCATCTTGTATGTTCCTAGGCATCTCTTTCCAGTACTTGCTGTGGTGCGAGAAGTGTGTTCTGATGATGCCAAATAGCATTGGTTTCTGTAGGTAAGTTTCTTGCGCTTGTTTTTCACTACCTGGTTATATCTGGTGTTAGTTCGTCTTGCTTTCTGGCTGGAGCTTGCCCCTCCTGTGGGTCTGTAAGCCTGTGTTAGTACTCCTGGGAGACCCAGCTCTCTTCGAGTGGGGCCTGTATACAGAGGGCTTTGGAATAGCCCTAGCTCCTGGGTGTGGATGGAGACTGAAAGGATCCTGTCCCAGTTGCTCCCCTGTTCCTGTGCCCTGTGTCCTCCTGGAATGTCCTGCTTTGGACAGATATTGGAGAGAAAGCAGCGACCTCACTTCTGAGCCAGGGAGTGAGAACACTCCTGGGAGATCTGCTTTCTCCTGGGGGCACCTGTTTACAGAGGGCTGTAAACAGAGCTCCTGGGTGCAGATGGTGACTGGAAGGATGCATTATTTCCTCTTGAAAGTTCTCCCTAATAAAGTTGCTGCCATCTCCTATGTCCTAGTTCCTTTTCTGATTTTCAATGAGATTCTCTTGATGGGAACATGACTCAGAATGGGATTGCATGGTGGTTTGCTTGGTGTAAGGCTTGGTTTACACATCTTTTGCTCTCATTACTGTGCATTTGAACCTGTTGCATGAAGCCACAATAAACCCTATTTCTGTTCAGAGCACTGGTGGGTGCACAGTTTAGGTCATTACAGGTAATCCTGTTTTGAATAGGTGGCTATGAGCCAATTTTAAGTGTAGATTCAGGATTCTAGAGAAGATGTAGAGCTGCTGGGACACCGTGGTTCACATCCTCAGCAAGCCACGGGCTCCATCTAATGTCAACATTTCATTTCTTCCACAGCAGCATTGCAAAGAATCAAGAACCTTTTCTCAATCTGCTTGTCATTGGATCTCTTTCTGTTTTGGCCAGGCTCATCTAGTTTAGATTGCCTTTGGTTCCCCATAACTACTCATGACTCTCTAATACATTCTTTGATAGTTGACACATGCCATCTTTGGTCTGTTTCTCACATTTCTTGTTAATTTCCATGTGGTATTCTATTCCATAAGCACAACATTTCACTGGCTATGTAGTATACCCATTTATTCATGTATTCCTAGCCTTGTTGTCCTGTCTTGACTTCACAGAATATTCATTCCAATGTATTGTATTCATCTTTACTCCATTTTAATCACTATTAGAAATTTCAGATTCATATTTAAAGTACGTTGTATCATGTATTTTCTTAGTTATTTCCTGTTCAAATTGAGATACCTGGACTCCCTTGGGTTTGCTTCTAGATTGTTTTAGCTTACACATTTTTTTTTCTTCTAAAGAATTTTAATTGCTTTATGATGCAGTAAGTCCTTTCTTCACAAGATTTCGTGTGAGGTTTTGGTCATAATTTAGACATCTGTATCTCAGTTTGCCTGTTTCTGGGTTTTAATTTCATCCATTGAGATATGTGTCCATCTAGTGTAATGCTTTGCTATAATTTTTGGTTATTTTAAGTCTTCTTTCTGACACTGAGTTCAAGGCTAGTCAGGGTTAAAAACTCAAAAAAAAAAAATGGCCAAGCGTGTGATTTGTATTAGAGTGATGGTATAGCATCGGATGACTCTAGGGAAGTTAATACATTTTACAGTGCTGAAAAATGGTTACTGGCAGGCAGGACCTGTTGTTTAGTGTGTTTATTTGTGTAGCTATCATGTGATTTTATCAAGAACACTTTGTGGCTTTCTGTATTGAGATTTTGTATATCTCTTCTTGGAACTTCTACTAACCATAAGAATGTTTTAAAATAAAATATAAATAGCATTTTATGTTGTTTTTATTTTTGTGGTTATCCTGAAGGAATGAATTGTGGTTTTGCCCTGTTTAAGTATTTACTCAATTCTGAAAGTTTTCTTCAGTAGAAATGACAATATTATCTACAGTGTGCTAATTCCAACTTCTCTTTCTTGAGTTACTACATTGACTAGCATCCCAAAATGACAAGGTATGATTTAACAACCATCTTGATACATTTTTCCCCTTTCAACTCATTTATTATACTTTTAATTTATACATATTATTTTTGTAATAATAAAACTGTTGACTAAATTCTTAAAAATATTATTTTTATAATAAAATGGAATTTTTTCTTTCTTTTTTTATTAGATATATTCTTTATTTACATTTCAAATGATTTCCCTCTTACTGGATCCCCCCTCCCCAAAAGTCCCATATGCCTTATTCCCTCCCCCTGCTCCCCAACCAACCCACTCCTGCCTCCCCTTCCTGGCATTCCCCTACACTGCTGCATTGAACCCTTCCAGGATCAGGGGCCTCTCCTTCCTTCTTCTTGGGCATCATTTGATATGTGAATTGTTTCTTTGGTACTCCAAGCTTCTGGGCTAATATTCGCTTATCAGTGAGTGCATATCATCTGTGATCATTTGTGAATGGGTTACCTCACTCAGGATGACATTCTCCAGTTCCACCTACTTGCCTAAGAATTTCATGAGTTCATTGATTTTAATAGTTGAGTAGTATTCCATAATGAAAATATACCACATTTTCTGTATCCATTCCTCCGTTGAGGTTATTTCCAACTTCTAGCTATTATAAATAAGGCTGCTATGAACATAGTGGAGCATGTGTCCTTATTGCATGATGGAGAATCCTCTGGGTATTTGCCCAGGAGTGGTATAGCTGGGTCCTCCGGTAGTATTATGCCGAGTTTTCTGAGGTGCCACCAAACTGATTTCCAGAATGGTTTTACCAGCTTGCAATCCCACCAGCAGTGGAGGAGTGTTCCTCTTTCCACATCCTCGCTAGCACCAGCTTTCTCCTGAGTTTTTGATCTTAGCCATTCTGACTGGTATGAGGTGAAATCTCAGGGTTGTTTTGATTTGCATTTTCCTGATGACTAAGGATGTTGAACATTTCTTTAGGTGCTTCTCAGCCATTCGATATTCCTCAGGTAAAAATTCTTTGTCTAGCTCTGTACCCCATTTTTTTAATAGGGTTATTTGACTCTCTGGAATCTACCTTCTTGAGTTCTTTATACATCTTGGATATTAGCCCTCTGTTGGAGGTAGGGTTGGTAAAGATCTTTTCCCAATTTGTTGGTTGCTGTTTTGTCCTTTTGACAGTGTCCTTTGCCTTACAGAAACTTTGTAATTTTATGAGGTCCCATTTGTCAATTCTTGATCTTAGAGCATAAGCTATTGGTGTTCTGTTCAGGAAATTTTCCCCTGTGCCCATGTGCTCAAGGCTCTTCCCCAGTGTCTTTTCTATTAGTTTCAGTGTTTCTGGTTTTATATTGAGGTCCTTGATCCACTTGGACTTGAGCTTAGTACAAGGAGATAAGAATGGATTGATTTGCATTATTCTGCATGCTGACCTTCAGTTGAGCCAGCACCATCTATTGAAAAGGCTATCTTTTTTCCACTGGATGGTTGTAGCTCCTTTGTCAATGATCAAGTGACCATAGGTGTGTGGGTTCATTTCTGGGTCTTCAATTCTGTTCCATTGATCTACCTGCCTGTCACTGTACCAATACCATGCAGTTTTAAACACTATCGTTCTGTAGTACTGCTTGAGGTCGGGGATACTGATTCCCCCATAAATTCTTTTACTTAAAATATTATTTTTATAAGCACTTCAAAATACTCTGTTTAGCTTTCAACCTAGTATATTGCCTTGGAAAAATCTCCATATCTTCTTGTCATTGATAACTAATGAGAAGATTTTCTAGTTTGCAAAAACTGAAAAAGTCAGAAAAAATAATAAATCCAAAGAAAATAGAATAAGAAAACAAAAAGGATAGACAAAAATAAACCAAGAAGAAATCATGCAAAGCAGTTCAACAAATGAAACTTAGCTAAAAGGCTTAGCCTTTTGAAATAATTCTGAAAGCTGGCAAATTCTTAAGTTAAAAAGAGAAGGGCAGTTTCTAAAAGTAGCACATATTTGTAAATAGCCAGGATTGTAAATTCAATGGGTATTAAAGGTCTAATACCTTTAATAAAAATAACAAAAAATGAGAAGAATAAGAATAAAACGAATCTTACATCATATTTAATGAAATGGGTAATATCTAGAAAAGTATAAATTGTTAAAATTTAGATGAAACTGAAAACCAAATGTTTACACAACATCATGAGATCTAGATTTGTAAAATCCAGTACTCAATCTCCAAAAAAAAAAGTATTGAAAACTTAGTGATCTTTATTAACTTCCATGGAATAAATAATTACAATTTGATGTGATTTTTTCATTGATTGAAAATAGATTTTGTTTTCCGATAATATGCCCTGATTACAGATTCCCCTCCCTCTTCCCTAGTTCCTTTCTGCTTTTCCCTTTAGGATACCCAGGCACCATTGTACCCAATGTTAGACTGGAAGAAATGAAGCTTAGACAAGTGGGTGGGTTAGAAGGACCTACGTCCACATGAGTACAGCATAAACATCCTTCTCTGGAGATGGTTCTCAGTGAAACATCTCTCTTTATTGGGGTGAACAAGGGCTATGTAAATCTTCAAGAGTGGGTAGGGGTTTAGGGGATAAGCATACATCATATGCTGGTTCTGAGGTTCTGAGAATGCCCATTTGTATGAAGAAGAATTCCAGGCACTACCTGGACATGTCATTTTAGGGAGAGAGGAAGACCTGTAATCTGGCCACCAAACTATGTGACCACCTCAAGTGTGGTGGAAGTGAGCATTTTAAGGTCTACCTTCATTGGAATATGCAGGCCCAGAGAAATGAAGCATTACTAATGCCTCCTGGTCCCAGGAGGAAACTTTCAGTGTTTGAACACCTCTGGATCTCATTCTTGCTTCCCGGACTGGCTCCCCGAGTCACACATCTTTGCAGGCCCATACCTATCTCATCTTCTTTCTGGATCTACCCCCTTTCTGTCTCTCATTAGAAAATAACCAGGCCGCTAAGGAATAATAATATGATATAATAAAATAAAATGAGGCAAAAATAAACATATCAGAATAGGACAAAACAAACAAACAGAAGGAAAAGAGTCCAAGAAACAAATATTGATGCAAAGATCCATTCATTCACTAATTTGCACATTCAAAAATTCTCAAAACAAGAATAAACAAAACCATCATATAAAGGTAAATAGTCTTGGGATGTGGGGGAGAGGGGATAAATAAAAGAGAAAAATAGATAAAACATTAAAATTAAAAATTAAAAGTTTACTTAAAACAATTAAACAAAAAACAAAAACAAAACAAACAAACAAAACCCTTATCATAACATTATAAGACAAGAAAACTCCAAGGGTGCTACAGAGTTCATTTTCTGTTGACCATTTAGTGATGAACATGCAGTCTACTTGTCAGAGAGAGTGCTTTCCTTTCCCAGCCACTCTCTTGGAGAAAATTGTCATTTGTAAGTAGCTATAAATTGATGACAGTGTCCAGGTTAGGGATGGTTACGTTATGTCCCCTTCTTTCAGCTCTAGGACCTCATTTGGTACATTCTCATGCACGCTACTTCAGTTTCTGTGTGTCCATCAGTCTTGGTGTGTTTCAAGTGCCTTATTTTCTTTGTGTCCTCCATTCTGCTTCCTCTTTCACAGTGACTTGAGCCCTGAGGGGAGGAATTTGGTAGAGACATCCTATTTAGGACTGAGTGTTCCAGGGACATTCACTCCCTGCATATTGTCTGACTGTGTGTCTCTGTATTTGTTTCTATCTGTGCAGGAAGAAGCTTATCTGGTGATGGCCGATCAAGGCCTATGAGTATAGTGGAATGACATTGGAAGTCATTTTATTGTTACGTTCCTTTAGAACAGTAGCACTTGGTTTCAACCTAGGTCCCTGGCTATCTAGTTTCTTCAGGTTCTTGGTTATTAAAGCATTATAGCATATGAATTCCATCTTGCAAAGTGGGCCTTCAGTCAAATCAATTCAAGGTATAACCATTGCACAAGGATATCTTGCAAGCAGAATACCATCATAGTACAAGTGTTTATAGCTGGATTGGCATTTACATGTCTGCTTTGGTAGCATACAGAATCTCTTCCAGTACCAAGGACATTAGGCCATATGAGTGAAGGCTCTAGAAGACATCAGCTCAATTGCTCTGTGTTCAATGACTTGCGTAGATAATGTCTTCAGCCATGGGACTAGGTGGGGAGAGCAGCCTATAGCCTTGGAAACAGCCTGGTTGTTTGAGGTTTCCTGTGGGATCTCTTTAGCAAATAACTCAATTAGATGTTACCAGTTCTCAGTACAAGAAAATTCATTTGGTGACATAAAGTATCTAGTTGAGGCTCTGTCTCCTCCATTATTTGGTTATTTTATTTAGATTAAATGCCCATTCATTTTAGCTATATCCCCCCATATTTTCTTCCCATGTCCCCATCTCTGTTTGATACTTCCATTTCTGTCTCCCTCCACACGCATCTACAACTGTCAACGATTCTATTTCCCTTTTCTAGGAAAATCTGTCCCCCCAGTCTCTTACTGTAAACCTAACCTCTATGGTTCTAAGGATTGCAGCTTGCTTACCCATGACTTAACAGTTAATATCCACATATAAGTGAATATATACCATATTGTCTTTCTGAGTCAGTGTTATCTCACTTAGTGTTATTTTTTTCTAGTTCCATTTATTTACCTATACATTCACTCTTTTTTTCCCCACTGTTCCTTAATATCTCTCTTTTTTAAATTGGGTATTTTATTTATTTACATTTCAAATGTTATCCTCGTTCCTGGTTACCCTCTGCAAACCCCCTATGCCATCCCCCCTTACCCTGCTTCTATGAGGGTGCTCCCCACCCACCCACCTACTCCAGTCTCACCATCCTAGCTTTCCTCTACACTGGGGCAAGCCTTCACAGGACCAAGGGCCCTCCCTCCCACTGATGCTAGATAAGGCCCCTTCAGCTCCTTCAGTCCTTCTCCTAAATCCTCCATTGGAGTCCTTGTGCTCAGTCCGATAGTTGGTTGCAAGCATCCATATCTGTATTGGCCAGGCTCTGGCAGAGCCTCTCAGGAGACATCTGTATCAGGCTCCTGTCAGCTACCACTTCTTTGCTTTCCCAATAGTGTCTGGGTTTGGTGTCTGCATGTGAGATGGATCCCCAGGTGGGGCAGTCTCTGGAAAGCCTTTCCTTCAGTCTCTGATCTACTCTTTGTCCCTGTATTTCCTTTAGACAGGAGCAATTCTGGTTTAAAATTTTGGAGATGAGTGGGTGGCCCCATTCCTCAACCGGAGGTTGGGGGAAAAGCATGCCTAACCTCTTTTTTTTTTAATTTTATTTTGTTTTCTAAGTTTTTTTTTATTTACATTCAAAATCATTTCCCCTTTCCCGTTTCCTCCCTCCCCGAAAGTCCCATAAGCCCCCTTCCCTCCCTCTTTTCCCCATTCAACCCCCTCTCGCTTTTCTGTCTTGGCTTTCCCCTACATCCAGTCTTTCCAGGACCAGGGGTCTCTCCTTCCATCTTCTTGGGAATCTATTGATATGTGAATTGTGTCTAGGGTATTCCGAGAATCTGGGTTAATATCCCCTTATCAGTGACTGCATACCATGTGTGTTCTTTTGTGATTGGGTTACCTCACTAAGGATGATATTTTCAAGTTCTGACCATTTGCCTAGGAATTTTGTGAGTTCATTGTTTTTAATTGCAGAGTAGTATTCCATTGTGTAAATATACCACATCTTCTGAATCCATTCCTCCATTGAGGGACATCTGGGCTCTTTCCAGCTTCTGGCTATTATAAATAAGGCTGCTATGAACATAGTGGAGCATGTGTCCTTATTGCATGCAGGTAAACCTCTGGGTATATGCCCAGGAGTGGATGCTCAGATGCATGCAGGTAAACCTCTGGGTATATGCCCAGGAGTGGATCCCAGATGCTCCGGGAGTGTCATGCCCAGTTTTCTGAGGAAATGCCAGACTGCTTTCCAGAGTGGTTGTACCAGCTTGCAATCCCACCAGCAGTGGAGGAGTGTTCCTCTTTCTCCACATCCTCACCAACAACTGCTGTCTCCTGTGTTTTTGATCTTAGCCATTCTGACTGGTGTGAGATGGAATCTCAGGGTTGTTTTGATTTGCATTTCCCTAATGACTCAGGATGATGAACATCTCTCTTTAGGTGCTTCTCAGCCATTAGATATTCTTCAGGTGAGAACTCTTTGTTTAGCTCTGTACCCCATTTTTTAATAGGGTTACTTGCCTCTCTGGAGTTTAACTTCTTGAGTTCTTTGTATATATTGGATATTAGCCCTCTGTCGGATGTAGGGTTGGTAAAGATCATTTCCCAGTTAGTTGGTTGCCGCTTTGTCTTTTTGACAGTGTCTTTTGCCCTGCAAAAAACTTTGTAATTTAATGAGGTCCCATTTGTCAATTCTTGATCTTAGAGCATAAGCTATTGGAGTTCTATTCAGGAAATTCTCCCCTGTGCCCATATGTTCAAGATTCTTCCCTAGTTTCCTTTCTATTAGTTTCAGTGTGTCTGGTTTTATGTGGAGGTCATTGATCCACTTGGAATTGAGCTTAGTGCAAGGAGATAAGAATGGGTCGATTTGCATTCTTCTGCATGTTGACCTCCAGTTGACCCAGCACCATTTGTTGAAAAGGCTATCTTTTTTCCACTGGATGGTTTTAGCTCCTTTGTCAAAGATCAAGTGACCATAGGAGTGTGGATTCATTTCTGGGTCTTCAATTCTGTTCCATTGATCTACATGCCTGTCACTGTACCAATTCCATGCAGTTTTTAACACTATTGCTCAGTAGTACAGCTTGAGGTCCGGGATACTGATTCCCCCAGAGGTTCTTTTACTCTTGAGAATAGTTTTAGCTATTCTGGGTTTTCTGTTATTCCAGATGAATTTCTGAATTGCTCTTTCTAACTCTATGAAGAATTGAGTTGGGATTTTGATAGGGATTGCATTGAATCTGTGTATTACTTTTGGCAAGATGGTCATTTTTACTATATTAATCCTGCCAATCCATGAGCATGGCAGATTTTTCCATCTTCTGAGGTCTGCTTCAATTTCTTTCTTCAGAGACTTGAAGTTCTTGTCATACAGATCTTTCACTTGTTTGGTTAGAGTCACATCAAGATACTTTATATTGTTTGTGGCTATCGTGAAGGGTATCATTTCTCTTACTTCTTTCTCAGCCTGCTTATCCTTTGAGTATAGGAAAGCTACTGACTTGCTTGAGTTGATTTTATATCCGGCCACTTTGCTGAAGTTGTTTATCAGCTGTAGGAGTTCTCTGGTGTAGATCTTTGGGTCACTTAAATATACTATCATATCGTCTGCAAATAGTGATAGTTTGACTTCTTCCTTTCCAATTTGTATCCCTTTGACCTCCTTTTGTTGTCTAATTGCTCTAGCTAGAACTTCAAGTACTATATTGAAAAGATATGGAGAGAGAGGGCAGCCTTGTCTAGTCCCTGATTTTAGTGGGATTGCTTCAAGTTTCTCTCCATTTAGATTGATGCTGGCTACCGGTTTGCTGTAAATTGCTTTTACTATGTTTAGATATGGACCTCGAATTCCTGATCTTTCCAAGACCTTTAGCATGAAAGGATGCTGAATTTTGTCAAATGCTTTCTCAGCGTCTAATGAGATGACCATGTGGTTTTTTTCTTTGAGATTGTTTATATAGTGGATTACATTGATGGATTTCCTTATATTGAACCATCCCTGCATCCCTGGGATGAAGACTACTTGATCGTGGTGAATGATCATTTTGATGTGTTCTTGGATTCAGTTGACAAGAATTTTATTAAGTATTTTTGCATCGATATTCATAAGAGAGATTGGCCTGAGATTCTCTTTCTTTGTCGGATCTTTGTGTGCTTTTGGTATTAGCATAATTGTGGCTTCATAGAACGAGTTGGGTATTGTTCCTTCTGTTTCTATTTTGTGTAATAGTTTGAGAAGTATTGGTGTTAGGTCTTCTTTGAAGGTCTGATAGAATTCTGCCCTAAAACCAACTGGCCCTGTGCTTTTTTTGACTGGAAGACTTCCAATGACAACTTCTATTTCTTCAGGGGTTATAGGACGGTTTAGATGGTCTATTTGATCCTGATTTAATTTTGGTATTTGGTATCTGTCAAGGAAATTGTCCATTTCCTCGAGATTTTCTAGTTGTGTTGAATACAAGCTTTTGTAGTAGGATCTGATGATTTTTTGAATTTCCTCAGTTTCTGTTGTTATCTCTCCCTTTTCGTTTCTGATTTTGTTAATTTGGATACTGTCTCTATGCTCTCTGGCTAGTTTGGCTAAGGGCTTATCTATCTTGTTGATTTTCACAAAGAATCAGTTCCTCGTTTTGTTGATTATTTGTATGGTTTTATTTGTTTCTACTTGATTGATTTCAGCCCTGAGTTTGATGATTTCCTGCCTTCTACTCCTCTTTGGTGTATTTGCTTCTTTTTGTTCCAGGGCTTTCAGGTGTGCCATTAAGCTGCTAGTGTATGCTGTCTCCCATTTCTTTTTGGCGGCACTCAGAGCTATGAATTTTCCTCTTAGCACTGCTTTCCTTGTGTCCCATAAATTAGGGTATGTTGTGCCTTCATTTTTATTAAATTTTAAAAAGTCTTTGATTTCTTTCTTTATTTCCTCCTTGACCAAGTTATCATTGAGTAGAGCATTGTTCTGCCTCCATGTGTATGTGGGTTTTCTGTTGTTTTTGTTGCCATTGAAGACCACCCTTATTCCAGTGATCTGATAGGAGGCATGGGATTAGTTCAATCTTCTTTTATCTGTTGATTTCTGATTTGTGACCAATTATATGGTCGTTTTGGGAGAAGGTACTGTGAGGTGCTGAGAAGAAGGTGTATTCTTTAGCTCTAGGATGAAATGTTCTATATATATCTGTTAGTTCCATTTGGTCCAAGGCTTCAATTAGATTCACTGTGTCCCTGTTTAGTTTCTGCTTTCCTGAACGATCCATTTCAGAGAGAGGGGTGTTGAAGTCACCCACTATTATTGTGTGAGGTGCAATGTGTGCTTTGAGCTTTAGTAAAGTTTCTTTTATGAATGAGGGTGCCCTTGCATTTGGAGCATAGATATTCAGAATTGAGAGTTCTTCTTGGGGGATTTTTCCTTTGATCAGTATGTAGTATCCTTCTGTGGTTTTTTTTTTTTTTTTTTTTTGATGACTTTAGGTTGAAAGTCAATTTTATCTGATATTAGGATGGCTACTCCGGCTCATTTCCTGGGACCATTTGCTTGTAAAATTGTTTTCCAGCCTTTTACCCTGAGGTAGTGTTTGTCTTTGACCCTGAGTTGCGTTTCCTGCATGCAGCAAAATGCTGGGTCCTGTTTACGTATCCAGTCTGTTAGTCTATGTCTTTTTATTGGGGAATTGAGACGATTGATACTAAGAGAGATTAAGGAATAGTGATTATTGCCACCTGCTATTCTTGACGCTATCTATATGTTTGAGTGGTTATCTACTTTTGGGTTTGATGCAAGAAGGTTACCATCTCATTTTTTCCAGGGTGTTGTTTCTCTTCTTTTATTGGTGGTTTCCACCCATTACCCTTTGCAGGGCTGGGTTTGTGGAAAGATATTGTGAAAATTTGGTTTTATCATGGAATATCTTGGTCTCTCCATCTATGGTGATTGAGAGTTTTGCTGGGTATAGTAGTCTAGGCTGGCATTTGTGTTCTCTTAGTGTCTGCATGAGAACTGCCCAGGATCTTCTGGCTTTCATAGTCTCTGGTGAGATGTCTGATGTGTTTCGGATAGGTTTTCCTTTGTATGTTACTTGGCCCTTTTCTCTTACTGCTTTTAATATTCTTTCTTTGTTTAGTACATTTGATGTATTGATTATTATGTGACAGGAGGTATTTCTGCTCTGGTACAGTCTGTTTGGAGTTCTTTAGGCTTCTTGTACGTTCATCAGCATCTCTCTCCTTAGGTTAGGGAAGTTTTCCTCCATAGTTTTGTTGAAGATATTTACTGGCCCTTTAAGTTGCAAATCTTCACTCTCATCTATACCTATAATCCTTAGGTTTGGTCTTCTCATTGTGTCCTGGATTTCCTGGATGTTTTGGGTTACACGTTTTTTGCATTTTGCATTTTCTTTGACTGTTGAGTCGATGCTTTCTATGGTATCTTCAGCAACTGAGATTCTTTCTTCCATCTCTTGTATTCTATTGTTGATTTTTGCATCTATGACTCCTGATTTCTTCCCAAGGTTTTCTATCTCCAAAGTTGTCTCCCTTTGAAATTTCTTAGTTGTTTCTGCTTCCTTTTTTAGTTCCTGGATGGATTTGCTGAGATCCTTCACTTGTTTGTTTGTATTTTCCTGTATTTCTTTAAGGTATTTTGCGTTTCCTCTTTCAGGATTTCTGGCTGTTGACCCAAGTTCTCCTGTATTTCTCTAAGCGATTTTTTTGTGTTTCCTCCTTATGGGCTTCCATCTGTTGATCCATCATCTCCTGCATTTCTTTAAGCAATTCTCGTGTTTCCTTTGTAAGGGCATCTATCCGTTGATTCATTTCTTTAAGCAATTTTTGTGTTGCCTCCCTATGGGCATCCATCTTTTGACCCATGATCTTCTGCATTTCTTTATGCAATTTTTGTGATTCCTTTGTAAGTGCATCTACCCGTTGATTCATTTCTTTAAGCGATTTTTGTGTTGCCTCCTTGTGGGCCTCCATATGTTGATCCATGTTCTCCTGCATTTCTCTAAGCGATTTTTGTGTTTCCTTTGTAAGGGCTTCTAACCGTTGATCTCCTGTAATTCTTTATTATATTTATTTGTGTCCTTCTTGAAACCCTCTAATAGCATCATGAAAAGTGATTTTAAATCCAGATCTTGTCTTTCGGGTGTGGCGGGGTATCCAGGACTTGCTGCTGTTGGAGAGTTAGGTTCGGATGGTGCCATATTACTTTGATTTCTGTTAGTAACATTCCTACGTTTGCCTTTTGCCATCTGGTTACCTCTGGTGTTAGTTGGTCCTGCTGTCACTGGCTGATGGTTGGACCTCCTGTGAGCCTGCAAAGCTATTTCTGATCCCCCTGGATTACGGGGATTCCCCTGGCACCGATTTCTGGGGCCTGCCCTGCTCCTGAGTGACTTTGGAGCCCTGATGTGCCTTGCCCCAAGTGATGTTATATTGGGAATTCCTGCACATCCAAAGGCTCAGCGTAGTGGATTCCTGGAGCAGAGGTCGCCAAAGGGAGGCTGGTAGGCTCCTGCCCTGTGCAGGGGTGTGTGATCTCTCCTGGGGGGGGGGAGGGGGCGTCCCTCTCTCAGGCAGAAGTCCCACAGCAGAGCTGGCGTGCTGGTTACTGCAGATCAGCCCAGCACTTGGGAGCTGCATACACACAAGTCGCCCGAGATCCAAGCGATATTAAGCCTGTCTGTCTCTGAGCCTGGAGGTCCCAACTGCCCTGATGCTGGAGCAAAGATGGCGGAGTGCACTCTGTACTCTCTCGGGGCAGATCATTCTGCAGGGGAGATGGCCCACAGCAGAGCTGGCACCCAGACGACCGCAGTGCTGTCCTGCTCTTGGGCGTAGATGGAAGCCCAACAGGCTGTGTCCCAAGTGATGTTATATTGGGGAGAACCTGGGTACCTGTCTCTTCAGTGCAGTCGATCCAGGAACAGAGGTTGCCAAAGGGAAGCTGGTAAGCTCCTGCCCAGTGTGGGGGTACCTCTGCAAGGCAGAAGTCCCACAGCAGAGCTGGCACGCCGGTTACTGCAGATCTGCCCAGCTCTTGGGAGCAGGGTACACACAAGCTGCCTGAGACCCAAGCAATATTATGCCTGTCTGTCTCTGAGCCTGGAGGTCCCGACTACCCTGATGCTGGCGCAAAGATGGTGGCATGCCTAACCTCTTGATATGATCTTGACAGGTTCTCCTCCTCTTTGTGGAGGTATTTCAGTTAATGACATCCCTGTGGGGTCCTGGGAGGCTCTTGCTTTCCTGGCATCTGGGACTTAGTGGTTGCTACTCACAGTTTCCATCACTACACACCCCTGTTCAATTTCCTGACCCTCTGTACATCTCCTCCATCTCATCCTATACCTGATACTTCCCCCTTTTCCCATCTCCCTCTTCTCTTCCTCCCAAGTCCATCCCACCCTCTACTTCCCTTGATTATTTTGTTCCCCCTTCTAAGTAGGACTGAAGCATTCATTCTTTGATCTTCCTTCCTCTTGAATTTCATGTGGTCCATGAGTTGTATCGTGGGTATTCCATGCTTTTTGCCTAATATCCACTTATCAGTGAGTATATACCATGTGTGTTCTTTTGTAACTGAGTTACCTCATTCAGGATGATATTTTCTAGATCCATCCATTTGCCTGTGAATTTCATAGCATCATTGATTTTAATAGCTGAGTAGTATTACATTGTGTAAATGTACCACATGTTTTGTATCCATTCCTCTGCTGAGGGACATATGGGTTTCCAGCTTCTGGCTATAATAAATATGGCTGCCATGAACATAGTGGAGCATGTGTCCTTATTACCTCTTGGAGAATCTTCTGGATTCTCCAGAAGAGAATGCCCAGGAGTGGTATAGCTGGGTCCTCAGGTAGTACTATGTCCAATTTTATGAGGAACCTCCAGACTGATTTCTAGATTAGTTGTACCAGCTTGCAATCCTAATAGCAATGGAGGAGTGTTCCTCTTTCTCCATATCCTCACCAGCATCTGTTGTCATCTGAGTTTTTGATCTTAGCCATTCTGACTGGTATGAGGTGAAATCTCAGGGTCATTTTGATTTGCATTTCCCTGATGACTAAGAATATTGAACATTTCTTTAGATGATTCACAGTCATTCAAGGTTCCTCATTTGAGAATTCTTTCTTCAGCTCTGTTCCCCATTTTTTAATAGGGTTATTTGGTTGTCTGGAGTCTACCTTCTTGAATTCTTTGCATATATTGGTTATTAGCCCTCTATGGGAAGTAGGATTGGTAAAAAAAAAAAAAAAAAAAAACTTTTCCCAATTTGTTGGTTGCCATTTTGTCCTATTGACAGTGTCCTTTGCCTTATAGAAGCTTTGCAATTTTATGAGGTTCCATTTGTCAATTCTTGGTAGAGATTGCTCAGTTGTTAAGAGCACTGAGTGTTCTTCCAGAGGTCCTGAGTTTAATTCCCAGCAACCACATAATAGCTCATAACCATCTGTAATGGGATCCAATGCCTTCTTCTGGTATTTCTGAAGACAGCTACAGTGTACTCATATACATTAAATAAATTAATTAAAAAAATGTAAAAAAGGTTTCATTCTTTTAAAATGCCTGAGTAATAGTTAATTGTATAAATATACAACATTTTCTTTATCCATTCATCTGTTGAGAGACATCTAGATTGTTTCCAATTTCTAGTTATTATGAATAGAGCAGCAACGAACATAGATGAGAAAGTGACTTTGTGTTAGGATAAAGTGTCCTATGGGCATATGCCTAAGAGTGATATAGCTGGATCTTGAGGTAGATCCATCTTCCAGGGGCACTGCCACACTGATTTCCAAGTAGGCTATGCAAATTTGCATTCCCACCAGCAGTGAATGACTTCTGTCCTTCCTTTACATCCATGCCAGCTCGAGCCATCTTTGTTTCACTGATTTTAGCTATGCTAAGGAATGTAAGATAAAATCACTGAGTAGTTTTGATTTGCATATCCCCAATGACTAAGCATGTTGAACATTTTTTAAGTGTTTCTTAGCCATTTTACTTTCCTATCTTGAGAATTCTGTTTAGATCTATACCCATTTTTTAATTGGGGTTTTTGTTTTCTTGATAGCTAATTTTTGAGTTCTTTATAAAGTTTTCTCATTAGCTCGCTCTCTCTATTGGATATGGAATTGGTAAAAATATTTTCTCATCTTGTAAGCTGCTGCTTTTTCCAAATGATAGTACCCTTTGCCATAAAGAAGTATCTTGGTTACATGAGGTCCCATTTATTAACTTCTGACCTTAGTGCCGATGCTAATGGTGTTCTGTACAGAAATACCTTTTCTGTGTCAATGAGCTCAAGGTTATTCCATATTTTCTCATCTATCAGTTCTAGTGTTTCTGGTTTTGTGCTGAGGTCTTTGATCCATTTAGAATTGATTTTTGTGCAGGGTGATGAGTATGGATCTATTTGGATCTTCTACGTTCAGTTGTCTGGTTTGACCAGCACCATTTGTTAAAGATGCTGTCTTTTTTCCATTATCTATTTGTGGCTTCTTTATCAAAAATCAGGTGCGTGGGTTTATGACAGGTTATTCAAATTGACTTCATTAATCAATATGTCTGTTTTTATGCCTACTGTCATAGGGTTACTATGCTCTAGTAGAGATCATGCCCTGGCTGTTATTGTGTTTTGTTTTATTTTAAAGATTTATTTTATTTGTATGAGTACACTGTAGCTGTCTCCAGACATACCAGAAGAGGGCATCAGATCTCATTACAGATGGTTGTGAGCTACCATATGGTTGCTGGGAATTGAACTCAGGACCTTTGGAAGAGCAGTCAGTGCTCTTAACCGCTGAGCCATCTCTCCAGCCCTTGATCATGTTTTAAAGATAGAGTCCCAGCATCTGTATTTGAGATGATTGTAACTCTAGATCCTGATATCTTGTCTTTGTTGAGTGGCTGTTTTGTTCTTTAGTTTCTGTTGCCTTCTCTGGTCCTTAGGAAGGTATAGCCACTGGAGGTTACAGGTATAATGTGTTTAATGCAAGTGGATACTTTCAAATGGGGACGGGCTAAAAGTGGGGCCTGAAGGGATATTCCCTTAGGATCTGCTTAGTTCTCTGAGAATGAGATAAAAGAATGAGAAGAGGCCATAAGAGGGTAGCCTGCTACAGAGCAAGGGATGAAACTGGGGACTGGATATAGAGGAAAGGAGGAAGAGTAAAGATGAGACGCTCACCCACCGGCTTCACTGCTTGCAGGAGTGGCCAGTGAGCTCCCAGAAAAAGCCTACTGGAGCTGGGGGCTGGGATACAGATTTGAGTTGCAAGTGCCTGTTTACTCTTCATTCTATATAGGAAAGAATACAGATGGGTAGTGTGAAATCTGTGACCTTCCTGAACGATGCCAGAAGCAGATCTATGCTCCCTATGGAAGTTCCACAGTGGAGACCCTGAGGGCTGGCAGATTCTAATACACTTTGTAAGGTAGCAAAACCAGACAGAGGTATCATGGGAAAGAGGGTATAAGAACTGTTGTGAGTTTAAGGCCAGCGTGGGCTCCATAGTGAGTTACAGGTAAGGCCAGCAGAGTGTGAAATCCTGCCTCAACAAATAAATCAAAGAAAAGAGATAATAAAGACAATAAATGTAAAAGACACAAACAAAAAAACAAATATTCTCTCTGGATATCATTGAGTAGAAAAATAACTGACAATTTTTTTTTCTGAAAGGAAATTACTCTTTGTATAATAACTACCTTAAGATGATATATTGTAAATAGCTTCCAGATCAGAAAAATCAATAAAGAAGGAAGTGATCTAATTTTTTTAATAGTCTTAAGCAACCCATCCATCAAAGGATGAAGGGAGCAAGCAGAGGAGGAAAGAAAACACATCTGAACTTTACAGTCAATCTTATTTACATGCTAGTAAAAAAAAAAGTATGGCTATCCAAATGATTAGGGAGGAATAACTTAATAAGATTTCAGTCTTTGTTATGAGAAACTAAAGACCCCGAAATGCAACAAACATGCCCATGCTATAAGTGGCAGGTGTCTTTTTTTGTTGTTGTTTTAATTCAGCAAGATGATAGTAGTACACATCTGTTAGGTGTCAAACCTTGGGACAAATGGTTGGGGTGCTTATTTAACATATCAAAGCAGACTTGGCCACCAGGTTCTCCTGGCATCCCTCATTCCTACCTGTTACAGAGTCCTCCTGGCTGGCATACCCCACCTGCTACCCTAACATTTCCTGCCAAGGTTAGTTGTCTGGGCTTCCCTTCCCCCAGAGGCTCTTCCCTAGGTAATTCAGTCATATTGGTTACCCAGCCCTCTTTTACCTTTTGCATTCTTGGCTTCAGTACCAGGTTTCCTTCTCCCTGGACTCTTGCAGATGTTCTTGCCCCTGGCTATGCTCTCCCTTTTATCTACAATAAACTTTCTCCCCCACTATACCTAGGCACAGTCATGTCCTTTCCTTTTCATTTAATTAATTAATTAAATATCAACCCTAATTAGAAAGATAAAAGACACATTGTACAAATCAGCAAATACCTATGATCAGGTAATATGTTGGCTATGGTTCTGTTCCTGCCTTTGGTGGCTTCATCTTCTCTTAGGATTTAAAATCATGCATCAGAGGAATCCAGACTTCTCTGGAGCCCCGTACCATCTAGAGCTGCCTGTCCATTTCCTCTGCACAGGTCTGAGCTCAAAAATCCAACCCAGAGATTCCACTCTTCTAAGCCACACAAGTGGCTACTCCCTTTCTTAACTGGCCACTCCATCCTTCTTAGTTTTGAGGCTAAAATTTTAAAAGTGCCTTGCATGTTCTCTTCCACAGCCCCTCCATCATGTTTTGCTACCTTTCAAAGTGTATTAGAATCTGCCAGACCCTCAGGGTCTCCACTCTGGAACTTCCATAGGAGGCATGGATCTGCTTCTGGCATCCTTTGGGAAGGTCAAGTATTTGATCTATCTGCATTCTATTAAAAGTGTGAATAAGAACATTTTCACAGTTGACAGTGAGGTCATTGTTTCACAATTACCTGACCTGATACTTTACCCAGCCAGAAGTCCCTTTTCTTTTGTCCCCTCTTTCTCCTTACCACCTCCCCTTCATTTCTTCTCTGGTCTTATGACTTACTTACTTCTCTCTCTGTCTCTCTGTCTCTGTGTCTTTCTTTCTATCCTCCCTCCTCCTTTCCTCTGTCCCTCCCTTTCTCCCTCCTTCTTTTCCTCACTTTCCTGGTTGCTTTGGATTCTTGGGTCTTCCCCAAGGTGGAAGTCCTCTGTATTGGGTTTTAGTTTGTTGGAATGCACCCACTCTCTCAACCCTATGTGACTGTTTCAGGGTTCTTGGTTTCCTCAAGTCTGTGTATATACCACATCCTGCCATGTGGCTTGTCTCTCCTACCCCAGGCCTGATAGTTTCACCTTTCCTCCCCTGTCCCCATTTCATCCTCACTATATACTAGAACGTGGTATTCTTTGTTTATTCTTGTTGTTGTTCAGTTCAGTTGCAACACAAACAGTGATGGCTGCTTATGTAATTCAATGACTTCTTCCATGGTCTCAGAGATGGACTTCGTATACTGCTGGAATTCTACAAATACAGAGTTGATCAGCTACTTTGAAGGAAAACTGACTTTCAAACATACATACACACACACATACACACATACACACACACACACACACACACACACATGCACGCGCACACACACACACAGAGAGAGAGAGAGAGAGAGAGAGAGAGAGAGAGAGAATAGCCAATCTCATTAATCACCAATGGTCACAATTAACCAGACCCCCTGAATCTATTCTTTCTTTATCATGTGTACTGTTGGGGATTGGCAAAGATGTTAAGGGCCTTGGTGCATTATTACAAGACTAGAAGTAGAGTCACAGGGAGGGCAAGGTGACTTTAAGTGTTTGTTAATGAGTCATGCCACGCCTCCAAAGCCTCTTCAATGGCCATTCTAGAATGCCCAGTGTAGTACTGAGAGAGAGAAAGAGAGAGAGAGAGGCCTTGACCAACTGTGCTGTAACAGAGGGAGGAAAATAAGCACAGCCCTGGACCTTTGAAGTAATTAACGGAGATGGAGAGATGTCTCAGTTGTTAAGAGTACACACTGTATTTGCAGAGGACTAAAGTTCTGTTTCTAGCCCCCACATCAGCACCATTACTCTACTTATTACTCCAACTCCAGGGCATCTGACATCCTCTTCTGGCCTCTGCAAGCACCTTAAATCCACTTACGTGCACAGGAATACATACGTATTCATATAAATTTTAAAAAACTTATCTTAAAGTAAATTAAGAGACTCTATACTTTTCACCCTTGGAGACTCACAATTCCAAATATAAAGATGAACTGAAAATGGTATAGGCACATACAGTTTACATGGTTCCAGCTACATGCTTTCCATTAAACATGTGGGTGTCCCGGGGACTCATGAATCTGTGCACACTAGCACATATGGGAATATTGAAAGTATAGACGAGGATATCATAACATACAGTGAGGGGTATTGGAACAAGCAGGTAATTCGCTAGTAGTATACAGGAGATGTATAGGTGTACCCATACATTTTTATTTTAAAAAAGGATTGAAACAGGAAGGACAAATGATTGAGAAGATAAATGCTGAGAAATAGATTCTACCATATTCTGTTCTTTATATATAATATTCTGTACTAAAGTACACTACATATTTTATTTCTTTACCCAGGTGAAATGTGCTTATCCTTTGTATATATAATATGTGGAAAACAATGTAGTGGAGATTCACATATAGCTCTAGGTAGGTCAGCTACTGAAATTGTGTTTGTAGCACAATCCATGAGCAATAACCAGTAAATGAAAACCTATAAAGAACTCGCTGGGGGAAAAGCCTTTTGCCGGCATTTAAGCTAACTTCTTCTATTTGTCCGTTGTCATTGCAAGTTTCCTCAAGCATAAAGATGGTTCTGGGAAATACGTGAAAGTCTAATATAAGCGTGCTAAAGGTGTTATAAAGAAGAGAATTTATATTGGAAAGTTCTGCTTTTGTGTTGTCTCAAATAATGTACTAACTCTGAAGACAAAATTTACCCAAATAACATCAGACCAGACTGTTCAAAGAGACTTCTGCAAGTCTTTCTCCTGATTAGTGTGCTGCCACCAAGTGGCATGCCAAGACCAACATTAATAAGAAGTTAGTGTATGGAGTTTGTTTGGTGTGTGTGCTCTGACTCGAGTTTTGAAAACAGTCTAGCAGTATTGGGATGAAACGATGCGTCCTTGGCAAGCAGTTTAGCCTATAACTTGGCTCTCTACAGTGGTGACTGATGTGTTTGTACCATGGCATGTTTTGAACTGTTTGGAAACTCATTCTTCTTTGTCAGGTGCCTAAAGAACACATTTGATGCGATTGTGAAATGGGCTGGTGGTCAGTACAACCTTGTGGCTTAGGATGATTCCCTCTGTGGAGGGGAAGTGTGATTCTCGCTGAACACAGACGCTCTGCTGTCTCTTTCAGCCTCCACTTCATTGTTTTTGACACTGAAACGGCGCATGACATCCTCAAGGTCTGGGATGGCCCAGTGGACAGCAACATCCTGCTGAAGGAGTGGAGTGGTTCAGCCCTGCCTGAGGACATCCACAGCACCTTCAACTCACTCACCCTCCAGTTCGACAGTGACTTCTTCATCAGCAAGTCTGGCTTCTCCATCCAGTTCTCCAGTAGGTGCAAACATAGGTTTCTTGTTTGAACACCAGAACTTGCCAAGGGCACAGAACTCTGTTCATATGTGAGTGAGCAATATTTCCTTAGCATAAATGGAGTCTTGGAAAGGAGGTATTATAAAGGAAAAATGGTTTTTTGTGTGTGTTTTCTTTTTAATTAAGTGGGGGGGGGAAGACTTCTTGTCTCTGGATAGGTTCATAACCAAACAAAAAAACGAACAACAGGATGCATGTATTACCAACTTAGTATTGGTTTTGTGTGAGCTGAGTGCCAAGGAAAGAGGGCAAAGCTTTGGTGGAAACCTCTGGCAAATTATTACTGAGAGCCACATTCCTGTACTTAGGTACTTAAGATAGACAAATCCACACTGCCCAGTTTGATTCCATTCCATTCAAATGAATTCCTTTCAAAAGAATTACTTCCTCCAAAGGATGGGATTGCTACACACTCTGGTGGTTCAATCTTTTACTACCTTCCAAAGAACATCAGAGAAAGTTGCTATGTAATTTGATAACATACAAGGTCAGCAAAAAGAGTTTTGCTAATATACATGTGCCCACAAACTTGGCTCTTGGTAGGCTAGTAGAGTGCCCTGTTTAGGATTTACATAACGAAATTTGTTTAGATCAAGTTAATGTTTTAAGGGGTCATTCATGAAACCCAGGTTTCAGATTCTGCAGTTTCTTACTCTGGTATCCCTCTGATTTGAGATGGCAGTTCACAAACATGTCTCTATTTATTTTGATTATTATTTTTCTTTCTTTCTTTTCTTCTTTCTTTCTTTCTTTCTTTCATTCATTCTTTCCTTTTTGTTTGTTTTTTTTTTCTTTTCTGTTTTTTTGAGACAAAGTCTTAAACTTTGAACTTCTGATCTTCCTGCCTCTACCTCCCTACTGTTATGATTGCAGGTATGAGTTTATGTGGTACTGGGTATTGAAGGGGTCATTTCATGCATGATAGACCTGTATTCTATGGACAGAGCCGAATCTGGGCAGTGGAACCTGTCTGAAGATGCTCCAACCCAGTGCCCATCCTACCTTGGAAACCAAAACTGAAAGAAAGAAAAAAGAAGAGTGGGGTGCAGGCAGGCAGGCAGGAACGAAGGAAGGAAGGAAGGAAGGAAGGAAGGAAGGAAGGAAGGAAGGAAGGAAGGAAGGAAGGAAAGAAGGAAGGAAGGAAGGTCTTTTAGTTTGGTATTGTACACTTTAGCTTTCTGTTGTATAAAAGCATCCTTTGTTTTTGGAATGTGCAGTAAACCAGTTGGTAATCAGTATATTTTATTTAGCAAACAGAAAGGTTCACAGGGTCAGAGGAGATGTGCTCTACCTTTTCCCTTCTCTATATACCCAGCTTTTACATTTTCAACAGACTTTGTTTTCTACAGTATTTTGAAGCTCACTGAAAAATTAAAGAGAAAATGCAGAGTTCTCATAGACTTCCATCCCCTCAGCTCCTAACACACTGGTTTCCCCACTGTCCATCTGGAGAGTGGCACTTTGTCAGTCTATGAGCCCAGCAGATATGTCATTGTAACTCAGCACCCCATTTTATGCCAGCACTTGCTCTGTCTGTTGTCAGAGGTTAGACCAGGGGTAAACACATAGCCACTGTCACAGTGTCATTCCAAATAGTAATTACCTTGTGGCTGGACATGAACTCTCTGCTCTCCCCCTTCTTTCCACACCCCATTCCCCAGACATCCCTGATCAACTCCCACTTTGAGTTTGTCTTTTTCAAACGTGGCACAGCTGCAGTTGCACATCACACAACCTTTTCCCATGGGGCTTCTTCCTCTTGGCAGCACACAGCTAAATCTCATCCATGTCTTTTCAAAGTTGAGTACCACAAGTTAAGATGCGAGAGCAATCCATTATGGGAAGTCCTTTAACCATCACCCACCAAAATGAAGGATGTCTCAACAACTTCCAGGTTTGGGCAACTATGATTATGGCTGCTGGGAACTTCCATGTTCAGATTTTGAATGGACATAAATTTTCAGCACACTTCAGTAAGCATCTCAGTGCTCAGTCACATGGGCTTGGGGGACTTAGCACTATAACAAGGCTTCTCTCAGGTTTTAAAAAATGTTTCCACTTAAAAGGGTATTATCCCTAAGATCACTAACTTTTCTATATTTTTTCATGATTCATATTCAAAGAATATGTTCCTAGTTTGGGATTTAAAAAAGACAACTTTTGAAGATCATAAGATACTTTTCCTCCCTCCGTATAATAATTTAATATATTGCTAGTAATGTGTGATGGTAAAAATACATCTGCAGACATTTATATGGAAAAGAAACTTTATAATTTTATCTCATAGCATTCCCATGTGTATTACTTTGCAATGTGTAGAATTATAGAGAGTGACATGAGTGTTGTCAATTTTGTATAATTTAACAAAGTCCTTACATATTCTCTGATTGTTCTGTTCTAGTAGTAAACATCCAATGTGTCATGTATGTAGATAAATGTCATGTTAGATATTCTTTCTCTTTCTCTGCGCATTGGTTTTGAGGTAGGATCTCACCATGTAGTTCTGGCTAGCTTGCAAACAAGCCCTCTTCCTGCTTCTGCATCCCTGTGCTGGGATTAAATGTGTTTCCACATCAAGTATCAGGCTTTTTCTAGATATCATCTTCAAATCTGTAGAAAGGAAAAATCAGTATATAAAAACATGGTATGGACTGTGACTTAGAAATTTTGGTCTCCTTTCTTGGAATAAGAGGAGTCTCTCTCTCTCTCTCTCTCTCTCTCTCTCTCTCTCTCTCTCTCTCTCTCTCTCTCTCTCTCTGTGTGTGTGTGTGTGTGTGTGTGTGTGTTTGTTTGTTTGTGGCTTTGTTAGCCCAGAATGGCAGAGAAAGTTGTCATGTTCAAGGTTACATTCCTGAAACAGAACAGTGTGGTTTTCAAGTATAGAGATAGCACAGCAGGGCAAGGATAATGCTGAAAGGTAGGGAAAGCCTAGGGTGCACAGAAGGAACATCCACACAAGATAGTAGATACAGCTCAAGAGGACAGGGTTCACAAAGGAGAGCACAGGCTCTTGTCTACAACCACAATAGAGGAAGGATGAGGGACCCAGAAAGGATAGAGAATCTACAACACTAACAGAGTCAACTAACCTGGGTTCTTGGAGGATCCCAAAGACTGAACCACCAACCAAAGAGCATACATGAGCTGGACCTAGGTCCTCCACATATATGTAGCAGATGTACAACTTGGTCTTCATGTGGGCTCCCCAACAACTAGAAAAGAGTGGTGTCCTTGACTCTGTCACCTGTCTATGGATCCTGTTCCATAGACGTTTGTTTAACTAAGACATTCTCGGTGTCTTAGTTAAACAAGAATAAGAAAAATAAAGCAGAATGGATGGAAATAGAAAATTACAAATGCAAATTATCCATATTTATAGCTAACAAGATCTGATATTAAAAGACTACAAAGACTACAAACTGCCATTAATGGAAAATACTCTTACTAAAATTAATACAGAGAATCAATAGCTTTTCTGTGTACTAATAACCAACATGCCAAGAAAGAAATTAGGAAACTGTCTCATTCACAATAGTTTTAACCCCCATAAAATACAATAAATGTAGCCATGGGGGTTAAAACTTTCTACAACGAAAACTTTAAGATAGTGAAGAAAGAAAGTGAAGGACATACTAGACTATGGGTGGGCCTCTAAGGATTATGAATGGGCAGAATAACTACTGTGAAAATTGTTACACGCCTAAGAAGATCTGCATTTCCAACCAAAATTCCAATAGTATTCCCACAGAAATAGAAAAGTCAAAACTAAAATTCAAAAGGAAGAACAAGAGACATTTAGGAGCTAAAGGAGTCTTTAGCAGAAAGAGCAATGCTAGAAACAGCACATTAGCATCATGATCTCAAACTATATTACAGAGCCATAGTGACAAAACAGCACAGTGCCAGCATAGAAACAGACAAGCCAAAAAGGCTATAGAATAGAAAGATGACCAAGACAGTTGCAATCACTCCATTTTTTTTTTGATAATTATATCAAACGTTTGCACTGGAGAAAATAATAGCCTATTAAACAAAAGGTGCTAGGATTGTAATAGAATAAAAATAGACCTTTTCTCAGCCCATGTAGAAATCAAGCTAAGTTTTATCAAAGAC
The DNA here is from genome assembly GCA_036184795.1 of Tokudaia tokunoshimensis. Classification (NCBI taxonomy): domain Eukaryota; kingdom Metazoa; phylum Chordata; class Mammalia; order Rodentia; family Muridae; genus Tokudaia; species Tokudaia tokunoshimensis. The sequence goes on from BTHU01000019.1 coordinate 52,810,976, forward strand.
CTTAGCTAAAATATATGAAATAGCTAGAGGCAAACATAAAACTTTATGACATAAGCAAAAACTGTGTAAATGTGATGCCAGTAGCAATAGGAGTTTGTGTCATGAACTGAAAAGTGGGATTACATGAAATTCAAGAGTTTGCATAGCAAGGAAAGAGTCAGCAGTATGAAGAAATAGCCCTTCTAATAGGAATAACATCTTGGCTAACTACACATCAGAGGGTTAATATCACAAATGTATAAAGAAAACTATATTTTTCCCAAGGTTGTAGCCTAGAGTCTTAAGACCTGTTTGATAATTCTGGGTTTATTTTTGTTTGTTTTGTTTTGTTTGTTTGTTTTTTAATCTCCTACCTGAGTCATATGGAAGTAGAGGTACTAAACCACCCATGGCTTCCCAGAAGAATCCATTAGGGAGAATTAGCTAGCACATATTTTTATCCAATACAGGTGTTTGGGTTATTTTCTTAATACATAATTGAGATATATTATGTGTCAGCCAAATCACTTTTTTAAATTTTGCAGTTCTGTGAATTTCAGTATACTTAAAGCATGCAGTCAGGATGGCTACATACAACATAGTGTCTATTGGTCCTTACTGACCTACATTTTTTAACCTAATGATCATCAGTAGAATTGCATTTTCTACATATTTTAAGCTGGAATGATACAATCTGTGATGTGTTGTGGTTTGCCTTTCATTTTGTACAATGGTTTTTTTTTGACTCATCTCTGTTTTAGAATAAATCAGTATTTCATCCCTTTCTAGATTTGAAGAAGCAAGAACTACATTCTTTAAAAGCCCAATTAAAAATATAAGCTAATGAACTAAACTGCTCTCTGAAGAAGATATACAAATGGTCAACAAATGCCTAAAATACGTTCAATATTCTTAGTTCTCAGGGAAATACAAGATAAAAAACCTCTTTGGGTCTCCATCTCACCTTAGTCAGAGTGGCTAATGTTAAAGGACTTTAACGTGTGATATAGCCATTCCATCTCCTGCAGATGAAGGAACTCAGCCTCTCTCAGATGTCTCTCCAGATGCCTGAGAAATCCACCCCCTTATGCAGATTTAGTGGTGAGGAACCATCCCAGCACAGCTGTGAGGAAGAGCTTTTTCTCCCAGGCTGGTTCTTGCTGTGTCTCCTTGTCTTGAGTGATGAACACATATTGCTCTTCCACACAAGATACACACCTTTGTTGGCCTTCCCCATGGAGCTGCTTCTTGTAATCTTTTCTTTAATGCATCAGTGTCTACTATGTGGAGGCTAGTTGAAAACCCAGTGGTATGTTTTCCTTTTATAAACTTACCCATTTTTTAAATGTGCATGAATTCTCCCATTATTAATAATTTTTAAAATGATTATTAATGCTCATTTTCACCTGCCTCAAAATAATGCTCAGGGTCTGGGGCTCAATTGGTAGAGTTCTTGCTTACCATTCATGGAGGCCTGGGTTCATGTCTTCTCACTGTATAACTTGGCATGGTGTGGAATACCTGTGAATATAGGAACTGTAGATAGAAATGGGAGGGCTAGGAAGTTCAAGACCATCCTCAGTTACCTAATGAATTTGAGAGCAACCTGAGTTACAAGAGACCCTATCTTAAAATAATAGAATTGGAAAGGATGGGATAGGATGGAATTTAAAAAATAAAATACAATACAAATATTGAGGTAGGGACATTGTTCCCCTGGCTGCTGCTTCAACATGTGAGTCAAGGCCCCAAAGGAAGCGACGGTGCCACATACTTCTTTACTTCATGTAAGACAAAATTCCCTCCTCAAGGAGATGAGCCTTGAGTTCTAGGATGATATCACCCATCAAATGTCCATTGTCCTGCCTGCTTAGCATAGCGTGTAAAATGGGGACATAGTGAGGGCTGCAATTACGCCCACTGTAATCAGCCAAACACTTTCCATTACTGTGTAATTACCATTTAATCATGCATGAAACACAAGAAAATGGAATTCATTGCCCAAAACTGACCTTCCTTCATGGGTTAAGTCAACTTGGACTGTTGGACCAATTTCTCCAGGGCCTGACTAGAGCCACCAGCTTTTATAATCTGAGGAAATGGTGGGAATAGCTTTTCAAGATCTGACTCTGCCAGATCAATTTCTTGATGGCTCATGGCAGTGGCTGAGGGCTACGTGACTGGTCTCTCTAATTTACTTTATTGAAGGATAATTAAATAGCCATGTTTTCATTTAAAAGTAATTGGTTGTTTACAACAGGGGGAGACTTTGGTGCTGCTAATTGCTGAATGTGGTGGGACTGTTTACGGGCAAGAAACCGTTAGAAACTGGAGGCTTGCTTGCAAGCTGAATTTCCAGATAAAGATAGCCTGTAACAAGTGGTTTTGTAACCATGGAGGTTGTCTACTTCCTTAGAACCTTCTAGAGTCTTGTAGAGAGCAGACCACACAGCAGTGCATCGCTACTGGTGGACAAGTCATGGTTAAAGAGAGTTGAGTCCTCCTTTTAAAGATCCTTATTGTATTTTCTGTGTGTAAACCTGAGGGTATGTATGTTCATCACATGAGTACAGGAGCCTGCTTGGGTTAGAAAAGGATATCAGATCCTCTGGAACTTAAGTTCCAGGTAGTTATGAGAGCTACTGTGGGTACAAGAAAACAAACCTGGGTCCTCTGAAAGAGTAGCAAACAGTCTTCACCACTGAGTGTCCAGCATCATCTTTGATGTGTCAAGTCACATGGCCTCTGGACTAGACATGGACACCATATGCATTGAGTAATGGAGACGATGATGCTGATGTTCTTGATCCTAATTCTGAGGCATGCTGATGTCTTAGCTGTGCTTCTTTTAATTGACAGTGTTTATGTCAAATGAGAGGTGAGTAGTGTTGCTCTAAAGCCCGCCTACTTTTGTTTCTTCCTCTGTTACCCAGTGGTTCTCAACCTTCTTGTCACATGCTACCTGCAAGTCGTCCCCAGTATATATCCTTGTCAAGTAGTCTCCTAACCAGCTTCCTGCAGAAACTTGTTGCTGAGGTCTTCCCTGCACGAGACACTCTACTGCACTTATGTTATTGTCCATATATGTCCCTGCCTTTCCCCTCCATTTCAATCATTCACAGAGTCCTTTCTCTCACCTGCTCTGGGTATGTGCATATCTTCTCATGTGAGTAACCACTTGGGGACAGCTGCTTTCTTTATCCATATTGTCATGGAGTTAGCATCTTCTTCACCTAGCTTAGACAAAGATACACAAGAGGTGTTGCTATAGACTGTTCTGCTTTGTCAGCTTGTAAGATGCCAATTAATTAACTTCAATTGGGTATCTAGAGATATCTCAAAAAAGACAAAAAAAACAAAAAACAACAACAAAATAAAACAAAGCAAACAAAAAAGCAATGCCTACCCTGGAGACTTTTCATGCCAATGGGCCAAATTTCCAACAAGGCTTAGAGCCCGGTCTCTGTTACATAGCTACGTTATCCCAGTCCCCTCAAAAAGATCAGTCCATAGTACTAACCCAAATCACATTGAGTTTTGTTTCAGGAAAGCATTTTTTAACCTCAGAGAGCAAATTAAACCAAGCTAACCCTTCATGGAAGAGCCTCCAAGTTGCCAGTTTCAGTAGAATGTAAAACCCCACCACCACCACCACCACCGCTGCCACCCAGAATTGATTCTAAGTCGGCTCTGTGCTCAGAGCGGTAAGCCTAGGTTCTCTCTCCTTTTCTGTCTTCATTCATACTCTATGTCCTGTTTCCTGGCTTTTGACCCTGCACGGTACCCTCTATGGGACTCCTTCTTCCTCTTTTACCCAGTCACTTCTCCTACCTGCTGGGATGCTAACTTCCAAGTTGCACATAACTATTGCTCCTTATGAGGAAACCTCAGAGTGGTGGGAAACTGCTTCCTCTGAATATCATCCTTCTCCTTCAGACAGTCATGATGATTATTCCTACAACTATGTTGATTGGTCCTTCTGTTCAGAGAATATTGACCTGATTGATACCTAGACACCCATATTTACCACCTCTCTCCTACCTGACACCTGATGGTATTTTGTCTTTACTTTTTCACCCAACACAAGTACTTGGACTAATTTCTTCTCTTTCCTTACTTTTCAGCTATTGCTTCTGATGATGCTATGGTTTTCCAAAGTGAGTGTTTGTTCTAATACTCACAGTTCTTAGTGAGCTTTGATTACCTAAGAACCTTCCCTTAATGAGACATACATGGACTTGCATCTTAAAGGGGCTTGAAGACATTTTCCCCAGAATAATGCACATTCTTACTCAGATAGTTAAAAATCATGAGGGATATAGATCTGGATGATATATTGTGCAGCATGAAACATACTCATACTAGCAACTTCTCACTAATTGCAAAGAAAATAGAATGTGTGTGTATGTGTGTGTGTGCGTGCCTAATTTATTATCATGTACAGCATTACATAACTCTAAGCATAAAGAAACCTACTTGCAAACTGTGTAAGAGCAGAGGAATCGCCAGTGTAGATGCATTCTGCTCAGAGTTATGTAACCCTCAGACTAGGCAAAATGAGCCCAGTCCTTGTGGCCGGGCATGACTCCATTTGCAGCAGCCTGTAACCTCAAGTATGGATACCAGATTCCATTGGCATCTGTCTCCTAGCTAATTAGGCTAAATTAGGACTTAACAGTCTTTTTACTGCTGCACAGTTTTAGCAAGCCTGCCCACAAAGGTGGGGACACAAAGGCACTTTGATGTGTTTCCTCCAAACACTGGATTCTGATTACTTATTCTCAGCTCTGGAGGTACGTTGACTCCAGGGAAGCATTTTGTGATAAACGATTCAGTCCGCGGTTCTCAAATTAGATTTCCCCCTCTCTTTGGCCTCCTGCTTCACAACACTCAATTCAAACAGACAACAGAGTGATTCTCCTGATGCCTGCTTGGCAGGACAGCCACAATCCCACAGTTTTGACTAAGAAGCAGGAGGAGCAGTAAATGCCTGAATAGCATGTTGCTGTGCCAGGGTTACCAGGCTGGTGGATATTTGCACGCTGCCAGCAAGCAGCTAAGGTGATGAACATCCTGACATTATGAACCAAGCACCTGTTAGTAGTGACACATAAGCAGATTTCAGGATGGTTAATGGAAACCATTAATGATTTCCCTACCTCTAATCCACCTCTGTCAATAAAAGCACTGTTATTGCTTACAGTAGTAAGGAAGCTGAAAATCAATTTAACTATAATAAGAGACATGAATAAGTGTTTTCAAGAGGGTCTTTGCATAAGAGTTAACATTTTCAATTGTTTTGATTTTATTAGTTACAAAGAAACTTAATCTAAGACATTGAACAAAGGAATTTGTAGTTCATGAATATGGAAATCTAATTTGAGGGCATTTAAAAGTTTAATTCCTATTGAACATAAAGCATTTTTAAAATAGGTTTAAATAGTATACAGATTTTAAACACCAAAAAAGCAAAAGATATTTAACTTTCTAAAAGTTCTTTTTTTATTTTTGATGTGATGAAATGAAAATTACTAACTAATATTTTGTCTCTGCACATTTATAGCTGCCCTTTTGTGAGATGCTTGCTTGAGTTTATAATGGGTATGGACTGTCAGCAATGCACAGTGATTCACATCTGTGAACATGGCATGGGGAAACCCACTTTAAAAAAAATCAGCTGTTAATCTCTTGAGTCCACATATTTGCCATGATCTCATTTGATCAGCCACATTGTATCCTATGTAGAAGACATCACTGGGTTTGTTTCCAAGAATAGAAAGATAATGACACATGTGTTGAGTTCTGATAAATATTTTAGGTGTTGTGTTTGTGGTACATAAAGAGCTAACATTACAATATATGAATGATGGCATTAAAATATAACTATGAAACATGGCTAAACAAGAGGAAAATTATGAGGATAGTTGCCTACAAATGGTTAAATGATATGAATTCCAAAGTAAAAACAGATGTGCATGTGTGGTGTGTGTTCAGGGAGGGGAGTGGTCCAGCCTAGCTTAGCAACTATATCAGCAACCTTCTGGAATAGTATATACTCTCTTAATTATCTTATTCCTACTGGGTTCTTGCTTTTAATGAAATTGGTATGACTGTACTGTGAAATCAAAGTGGTTGATTTATTTCTTGAAGTTTTTTAGTTATAAAACTTGATATACTTGTCTGTATGGTAGATATACCACACAGCATATTTTTCATCACCAATAAGTGCATATCAGTAAGAAGCAAATTCACATAGTCAGAGCAATGGCTCAATAATCAAGAACTTTGCTGCTATCCTGAAGACTAGAGTTCAGATCCCAGCACCTATACTGGGGCGGCTCACAACAGTCTGTAACTCTAGTTCTAAAAGATTCAATACCTTCTTTTGTACCAGTGTCCCTGTCCCTCTCTACACATGTATCTTAATACTTCCCTTTCCTCTCACAAGTTAAACCCTTTCGTGTTCTAGGATGTTGAACAGATCTGTCTGGGGAATTGGTGTCCTTTTTCTTATTCATCTTGTCTTTCTTCTGGCTTACAGCACCAGCCTCCTGGGTAATAGAAATTGTGTTAACTGGAATAGGCTTTTGTGTGGTTTGATCTTCTTTAAATGCTTATTATCCAAAAGAAAGCAGCCACCAGGACCTGCTGTGAGCAGTGTGATTGTGTCTCCTCAAATCTGTCAACAGTTACAGGAATTTTACAACTTGAAACCACCAAGGCTTCTACAGGAAAAGAACATTCAGAAATGCAAGAGCTGTGTGACAACTTCGGGCAACTTTGAATTTTTAAATTAAACATGTGTGTGCATATGATTTCCTGTAATGAAAACTATATTGCATGCAGCAAAGCAAGTACTCACTATGCACACCCAGGCCAGTCCCACTGCATGTAATCACACACAGGCACACACACACACACACACACACACACACACACACACACACACACACACACACAGAAAGAACTGAATACTAACTGAACAGTCACCCAAGTTCCATCATGTGTTATGTGTGGCTTTCTAAGTATGATGTGTTCTGAAGTAGTTGGGGAGTCAGTGGTAGCATTAGGAGTGTGCCCTTTGCATAGGGAACCAAACAGTGTTTGCAAACTTACCCACAACTAGTTGATTGTGGTTAGAAGACTGAGGTGGTAAGTCTTGGGAGCAGATTAAAATGGCAATCTAGAGCTCCCTAAAGGAGACAGAGATGATCTCCCTGCTCATAAACCTGATGTCAACATCTGTTTCTGCTCTTTTGTCATTTTGAGTATTTTACCATATTGTGGAAGGCTCAGGCAGCATCCAGCTCTAGGGTTGGCCTTGCTCCCCCATGTAACTCTGTGGAAACTGACCTTGGCATCTCTGTAGTCAGCAGTTGGTTGTGTTTCTTTGAAATACTTGATGCACAGGCTGTAGCAGTTTGCTTCAGCATACTTTAGTCATGCATGTGGAAAACTATGTGGGTTATTTTCCGTCTGGACTATCATGAGTGGAATTCCTTTGACCTTGGTCATTTTGCTGAAGCTCCCAGGAAGGTTGGCTCCTCTTTGAACATTTGGAAGCTAGAACCCACATAGCTCTCATGTAGGTGCTGAATTCCTTCACTCAGGAGCTATCACCCTCAATTAGCATGGAACATTAACCTCAGGTCACACCTCCTCTCCTCTACCCCAGCTTCTTCCCCATCTTCTAATCCCCTTCCCCAAGGCCCAGCTCCAGGACCCATTCCACTCTGAAGGAAGTGAAACTCTCTCACCCCTTAGAGTTGAAATGGCTTCTGCATGTCCTCTGTGCCACTGTCATGGCTCCTACAGGGCTTGTCCACTCACTATTAGCTTAGGGGACCTTCTTTAAAGAGGTCATTGGGAATCATGAGGTTCCAACATGTTCCATGACCCTTGGGATTTTGATGCATGGTCTTCTCAACTGCTACTGTAATCCAGGTAATTCACAATGAGTTTGAAGAGACACAGATCTAGAATCTGAGGCTACAAAGGTTAAGGCCATAGAACTTGCCTCTGGTAAGTTCCTCCATGCTTCCCCATAACAAAGGCCAAAGAACATAAGAGAACTTGGAAATAAGGCTAGCCCTGGCAATATGACTGACTGTGTTAACCTAGGATGAAAGATCTCTCTAACATCTCACAGGCCATCCTCAACCTAAAGAGACAGAAACCTAGTCTCTTCCTTCTTTCTTTCCTTCCTTCCTTCCTTCCTTCCTTCCTTAATTTCTTTCTCTTTTTCTCTCACTCTATAACATCTTTTAATAGAGCTTATATTTACTTGATTTAATACTTTTGCTTTTACTCACCCATATAAATCTAGCTCTCCAAGTAGGAAAATTCTCATTTTCCTCTTAGTTCTAGTATACCTCTGCACATAGTGGGTTCTCAGAATATTCTGGATGGCTTCCTAGCCTAGGTGAATGAATGAAAGTCAAACCCACTTCTAAAATAGACCAATTTTCTTTCTGCATGTTTCTCAGCTTTGAGAAATATGTACACCTTCTTAGTTGATATACTATTTTTTTTGTTTGTCAAGAGTTATAAGGAAATGTTACAGTATGAATTCTGTCCCTTTGGATGGGACTGCATAGGAGAATAACTGGTTGACAAGCACGCAGGGCTGTTCTTTGGTAAGTGAGGAATTTAGACATATACTCATCTGATGTAGCTGCACTGGATATTGACAGTACAATGGTGGCCAGGGAACAGAGGTCTTGTAGAGCTGAAATTACTGCAGTTTAACAAATGGGGAGTAATATATTTCCTTCTACGATCCATGACTCCTGGGTAGTCAACCAGATTTCTAGTACCAGGCAACACATATCTCTAGTTAAGCAAGCCTAAGACCGACCAGACAGCTGTTGGTTACAACCATATTATTAGTGCCACTATTGCACCTTTAGGCATCTCTTGCAATGCCACTCACTGTTATGTTCCACAAGTATCAAGGCTTAGAAGCTTTCATAGAACCTTCTGGTGTTATCATGGGAAAGATGTTTTCAGGCCAGACACTGCTAAAACTTCCTAGTTCTGTGTCATACATAAGTGTCATAAGTGTATGGTTTCTTCAGAGATAGGACCTACCCTCTACCTCTGGAAGGCAACCAAGGGCAGCAGCAATGGCCTACCTTGTTTTGGAGTCACATGTAGTCTACTGATTAGTAGTGTTGAGGGAGGATACTCATGCCTGGTACTGGGGTTTTGTTAAGCAATTTTTATTTTATGTCTCTGGGTGATTTGCCTGTCTTTATTCTTCTTCAATCCATTTTTGGCCTGGTACCTGTAGAGATCAGAAGTGGGTGTCGCGTCCCCTTGGAACTGATGTTACAGACAGTTGAGAATGTCACGAACCAAACCTTGTTTTCTATTTTGTTTTGTTTTGTTTTTAAGAGCAGCCAGTGCTCATATAACCACTGAGTCATCTCTCCAGCCTCATTGTTTTTACTCAAATCAGTTTTTATTTTACATTTGTCCAGGATTATATTGTGGTGCTGTATGTGGAAAGTGCTAGTTATCTTCAAAATTACTTGTTCATGTTTTATACCTATAACCAGTCTTCCTCTTTAGTTGGCAGTGGGGTTTTTTTGTTTTGCTTTGCTTTTTTGTATAGTTGGGGTTTTTGTTGTTGTTGTTTGGTTTTTTAAGCTTGTATAAGTGACTATTCAGTATATCAACACTCCATTCAACCTAGAATTTTGTGTCCTGCAGCATTCGAGCCACACATCTGGGTGTCTGGTTTATCCTCCAGCAAGACAGGAAGTTAAAAGCCCTGCTTGCTCTAATTTCTATCATAGATCCAGGACACGTGGGGAGTGAGGGATGTTTCTCTATGGGGATAGGTCACACTTGAATAAATATGTGAGGTGGAAAGGAGACAGAAATGGAAAACAGTCTGGATTTTAATTTGGGGAAGTGGAGCCATGCACAAGGGCAGTAAATGAATAATGTGTTCACCCTGGTGATAAAGATTTCACAATATGCTTAGTAACTCAGCACTAGCATGTCCCTGTCTCCTGAAGTGGGTCTTCTGATACTCCTCTCTGTCCTGTTAGCTGAAGACCAAGTGTCTTCTCTGGAGGGATCCCGTTTCTCAAGAAAACCCTTCAAAGGAAGGTGTGGGGCTCACACTCTCCCAGAGAGCTCAGTTAAGAACTGCATGCCCAGGATGGGTAGAGCTAAAGTTCCCAAGGACACAGAGTTCCTCTGCTGTGTGCTGTCACCACTGAAAGCTGATCAGAGACCCATCTTTCACTATGACACTCTGCCTATGTCCTCACCTTGTGTTTCCAATTTCATTCTTCATATATGTACTCAACTCTCATTTCCCCCCCAAAACGATCACTTGCTTTTGATTCTCTGAGCAACTGATGCTCAAACCCTCAGTCAGAGGAAGGAAAAGGCTGAATCCTTACTGCCCATGTGTCCACCCAGGATCAGAACTTTGTATCCAAGGACGCTGAATTTCCTCAGACAGAGGTACCTCTGTCTGGCCAGAGGTGACCTAAACATAATTTTCAATGAAAATTCTGGGCCCACCAGCTACAAACACATCTCATTTCTCCTATAAGTTCCTTGAGAAAACAAATTCTTTTATGCTTCTACAGACCTCTAGCCTGTTATAAAGAACCTAGTCTCCATGGAAACTTAAGCTGGTGCCTCACCCAGTGCCATGTGTAGGACTTGACCTACATCTGTACACCAAAAGGACAATTCTGAGGTTGCGACAGTCCCAAGGCTTTATCAGCCTGACACATGAAAAAAGAAGGAACCTGTCATGATGAAGGATATTAATGTATATAGAATCATATTCCCAGGAGAATGTACAAACATGTACAATGTCACATATTCATATACACTTATATACACATATATGCATACAAATATACACACATGCTTGCACATATACATGCATGCTTATACACATATACATGTATGTACCCACACAGGCACGTATACACATATACCCATATGTTTGTACAAACACAGACATATATGCATATACACATACAGCTATACATATGTATACACAAATATATATATGCACACTCACACATATATCTATGTGCACACATTCATATGTACACATGTATATGCATACATATGAACATATATGCAAATCTACATTACATAGGTACTATGTAGATATGTACATAAGCATGCACATACCCATGTATACATATACATATACATGTATACATATACATATACACAGGCACATACACATGCACCTGTGTGCTCACAAATGAAATAGTGTTTTCTTCCAGGCACCTGCCTCATGACCACCATGTTGTACACTGCAAACTGTCAGTCCATGCCTAACACAATGGCCATCTCACGTATAGGAGACAGATCTTTTACTTCGTGCTCAGGTTGCAAAATGAACTTTGTCTCTGTGTGTTATGTAGTGTGGTATGTAGTGACATCATTTTATGTTTACACAGATGTCATAAACATCACATCTCTATGAAGAACCACACTAGAGGATTTTCAATAATGAAAGCATATTAAGCAGGCTATCACCTCAATTCCTCAGGAGCCTCTGGATTGGTTCCTCCACCCTCATAAGTTTCCATAATTTGCGGGTGATTGAGTTCCTGAAACAACATGTTGTAGTACTTGTAAATAACAGTACATTTTCATATGGCCTTTAAATATTTTCTAGATATATACACACTTAATGCAATGAGATATTCTGTAAGCAGTCTTGAACTTTACTGTACCTAGAGAGACAGCAAGGCAAATATGTCTGTTCATGTCCAACTATTTTCAGGTTCATGGATTGGAAACCATAAACATGGAGGGTCACCTATTCTATGAATTTAGTCAAAAAATATGTCTTAAGTGATGAGGTAAAGGCATCTATGGAGAAATTCATTCATTTAACAGGATGTAGCCTAAATTCTTAATATCTATTCTAGTGAAACAGAAAAATTACTTTTATATAATTAACAATTATATTTCACAAAATCCCTAGGGCCAAATTGACAGTCTAGTTAGAGATTTCCCCAGGGGCAAATTGACCACCTAGCTGGAAGTTAGCATCACTGCAGCTTTTCCTCATGGGAGAGTTCTACACTGTAACTGCTGTGAATTGCCAATAAAATGTCCCCTGTGTTGAAGTCACTTAGAACTTACTTGTGCAGTCATTGCTCAAACGTGCAAGATGGTTCTGTATTCTACAGGGTAGCTACTGCTGTGTCCTCCGGATATAGTGGTTGGAGAAAGGTCTCTATGGCTTGTAACAAACTGGTGATCATGGCAAACCAGAAACCTGAACATCAGTCATCTTGGGATGCCACCCTTTCCCTAAGAGACTGTTGGGGATTGGGTAGCATCAAATGCATCCATTCCTTCTTGATAGTGAAAAGCTTGAAAGATTGAGACTCACTTAGGTTCCATCTGGAGCAATTCCTGCCCAGTAGGGAATCTGTGGTTGGGAGGCTTTCTGACTTTTGAACAATGAGTTATATGGCCTTTCCCAAGGAATAGCTATCCTTGATTAATAACTCAAGGAGAATAAAGTGACATTTGTTTCAAATATGCAGCCCACGTATTCCTTCAAGCTTTGTTGAAAACTGTTTCTTTCCTCCATCCTCAACTCTACTAATTTCTTCTTAAAGTCAATCTGGATAACCCTGGGTACTTTTTATTTTTTATTTTGCAATTTCAAAAGTCTGAGTTGCAAGTACATTTCAGCTGGACTAAGCCTCAGTTGTGGGTTGACTGGTAATCTCAATTAATCCTTGAAAGTGTGCAACAACAGGAACATCCTATTTGACACATATGTAGCTAGCCTAGTATACCTGCCCAATAGCTGGAAGTATTGAGAGTTATTTGGATATGGTATTTCTGTTTATCATGGAACACAGGCTGCACAAGAGCATGACTTTCCAAGGCCTCAGATGCTAATGTTCATCATTATTGCAGCTATTCTAAGGAAAAGCTTAGTAAAAAGGACATCTTCAAAAATGCGTCAAGCCTCTTACTATTAAAGAATAGTCAGGGGTCCGTGTGAGCTTGCCTCTGTGGGTCTTTATTTTGGAAGAATTTTAATCATTCTTAGGGAATGATTAAGGGAATATGTTATGCATTTCTGTAAATTCCTAATGCATTGTTTCCGACTGTGAGAAAAGCTTGTTTACGGTAGGACAATGCTAATCCTGCCATCCTGCAGAGACATGCAGAGGGATCTCAGCAGAAACCTGGACAGTGTTTGCTCTTATTTGACCATATTCTTTCAATGTTTAGGAAAGTGTTATTGTTATCTTAATATAACCTGGAGTCACTTGGAAAATAGAAACCTCAAGTGAGAATCTGTGCACAACAGATTGGCGTAGGCACCCAGCACTGAAAGAGATTATCCTAATTGTTAATTGATGTGGGAATGCCCAGCCAACGGGCCAAAACTATCTGTAGGAAGGTGGCCCTGGCCTGTGTAAGAAAGCTAGCTGAGCATGATCCAGATGTGGAGCTAGTAAGCAGAATCACATTGCTAGACTCCCTTTTCTGAGTTCCTCCAATGATGATCTGTGACCTGGAAGTATAAACTGAAATAATTGTTGCTTCTCTTAAGTTAATTTGATTATACTCTATATCACAGCAACAGACACCAAACTAGAACATAATTTGTACCAGAAGTGAAGTATGATGATCTGACCATGTCATCTGTGAGAGGATTGTGGAGGCATTTGGAATTTTGGGCTGGAAAAGCCAGTGAATGAATACTCAAAGCTTAATGAGCTATCACTCTTGAAGCTTGGATGGTAATACTGAGAGTAACTTAGACTATGAAGAACTGGTTCTTGAAGTTTCAGAGGAACCATAAATGTGGTATGGGGACTTTTGATGTGCTATTTTGTTTACGAATCTGTGGTTTCTTTCTGGCTCTGGATAATCTCACTTGGAATTTTTTTTCTAGTTCCATCCAGTTGGCTGATAATTTCATGATATTATTTTTTTAATGGCTGAGTAATACTAGATTGTGTAAATGCACCTCATTGTCTTTATTCGTTCTTTGGGTGAGAGATACCAATGTTGTTCCTAGGTTCTGGCTATTATGAATGAAGCTGCTATGAACATAATTGAACAAGCGTCTTCTTAGTGGTAGGATGAAGGGTCCTTTGGGTATATGCACAGAAGCAGTATAGCTAGGTCTTGAGGTAGATCAATTTCCAATTTTCTGAGAAACTGTCAAATTGATTTCCAAAGTGCCTGTACAGGTTTGCTCTCCCACCAGAAATGGAGGGGTGCTCCCCTTGCTCCACATCATCCTCACCAGCATGTGCTATCAATTATGTTTTTTAATCTTAGCCATTCTGACTGGTGTAAGATAGAATCGTAGAGTCATACTGATTCACATTTACCTAATGGCTAAAATGTGTTAAACACTCCTCTGTTTCTGAGCCGTTTGAGATTCCTCTGTTGAGAATTCTGTTTAGATATGTATCCCATTTTTAAATGGATTATTTGGTTTGTTGATATCTCACTTCTTGAGTTCTTTATATGTTTTGGATATTAGCCCTCTGTCAGATGTGGAGGTGGTGAAAAACTTTTTCCAATCTGCAGGCTGCCATTTTATCCTTTTGACAATGTTCTTTGCCTTTCAGTCACTTTTCAATTACATGAGGTCCCATTTCTTAATTTTTGATCTTAGTGCCTGAGCTATTGGTGTTCTGTTCAGGAAGTTGTCTCCTGTCCCAGTGCATTCAAGGCTATTCCCTGCTTTCTCTTCTATCAGGTTCAATGTATACTCACTTATAAGTGGACATAAACTATAAAGTAACAGATAACCATGTTACAATCCACAAACCCAGAGAGGCACAAGGGGGGAATATCCATGTATCTCTCTGATAAGGGGGATTAGAATAGATTTCAAGGGTGGACTGTGGTTGGGATAGAATGGGAAGAAGAGGGATCAGGTGGGATGGTTGTGAGAGAGAGAGTACAAGGAGGAACAACTGAAATTGAAGGGCAAGGTTAGGAACATTCTGCAATGCAAGCTCCCAGGAATCATGAGGGTGACCCTAACAAAAACTCCTAGTAATGGGGATATGAACCTGACCTGGCCATCCTTCATAACCAGCTTTCAGTGGAGGGATTGTAACACTGACCCAGCTACAAAACCTTCAAACTACAATTGGTCCTGCATGCAAGATGCACTGGGTTAAAGGTGGTTCAGAACTTGTGAGTAGTCTACCAATGACTGGTTCAACTTGAGACCCATGCCATGAGAGGAAGCCCATGCTGGACATCACATGGAGGACCAGAAATCAAGAGTCTGAATAGCCCAGTGACACAGCATAGAAGCAAATGTGACCAGAAAAAAAATCAGTGAAATGATTACTAATGGTCAATCTGCTATACTGGTAGAGCAGAGCCTAGCATCATTGTCATAAGGCGCATATGTTATGGTTGTGTAGCTTGGTGTTCTTGTGGAACTACTAACAGTGGAAGGAGAGGTGTCTCAGACACTTTTGTCTGCTTCTGGGACCCTTTTCCTCCTGCTAGGTTGGCTCATTCAGTCTTAATATGAAGGGTTATGCCTAGTCTTACTATATCTTAATATTCTGTGATTGGTTGATATTCCTGGGCGGCTGCCCTTTTCTGAAGGGAAATTAGGAAGAATGGATCTGGGTGAGGGGAGGAAGGGATATGGGGGAAGAGAAACTTGGAGGAGAGGAAAAAGTAGAGAATAAAGGGGGAAAAAAACCCGTGGTTTCTGATCAGCTAAGGCTAAAACATAGGCTATGATTTACAGTAGACCAGCATCCCTGGGGTAAAAAGTCTTCTGTGAAGTTGTTCCTTAAAGTCAGCACATAAAAGCTCTTGTCCAGGGAAGTCTCAGTTGAAGTTCAAGCTGATAGTTGAACTTGGCAGTATATAAGAATCGCCTACCTTTCACTGTGTTTGAAAGCATAATAGATACATCATTGTCAAGAACAATGAGAATGGCTGAGGTCAGGCACTGGGTGGCATAGCTGAAATCGCTGAAGAAGGACCAGGAGCCATTGATAAAGGTGTAGCCTCATCCACAGTGGAGAACCCAGGATTGAGGGCTTGCCATCATACAGCAAGATTAGGATCCCTGAAGAGACTTCAGGGTGACAGTGGAGACACTGCAACCTGTTTCAATGGAAACCCAAGATTTTGGAGATTCCAGGATCATGAGACACTGACAAGGACAGCAGCATGTATGGAATGGGCCCAGGCTGATCCTACGAGACGTGTGTGTGTGTGTGTGTGTGTGTGTGCTACAAATGGTCAAAGCTGTGGATCTAGGCGTCCCAGAAGATCATGAGTGAAGCCCAAATGCTATGTTGTACTATTTATACTGCTAGATCTTGGTTTTACTCTGATCTATTTGTTTTTATGTTCCAGATTTTTCTTGGAATAAGAAAACGTATAACTTAATTTTATTACTTTACATGAGCCTAAAAAATGAGATTTCAGATTTTTTAAAATATACACATGTAAGAGGAGGATGAAGAGATTATGATACAGGCATGTGGGCTGGGGAGAGGGTTTCATAGGTAAAGTGCTTACACAGCAAGAATGAGGGCCTAGATTCAATTCCTAGCACCTCTACAAAAACGTGGACATGATGCTGAGTGCCTGTAACCACAGCACCTGGAAATCAGGGTAGGAAGATTCCCAGAGGCTTGCTGGCCACCTTATCTAACCAGTCAGTAGGCTGCATGTTTGGTGAAAAAATTGTCTCAAAAATTAGAGAATGATCTCTGGCCTCTACACATGAGGGCACAAATATTCTCATTCACATGAATGTGCACAGGTGCATGTGTGTGTGCACACGCCCACACACACGCACACACACACACACACACACGAGAAAGAGAGAGAGAGAACTATATAGCAGAGAGATGGATAATCTGAGCTTCATGCCCACCCAGACCCTCAGAAGTATAACACTGAGAAAAGGTCAAGAGAGTGTTCCAGCCGAGTTGGTATAAGCCTGTGTGCAGAACTCATAAGAACATATAACATTGAGCCTCCTGGGAACTTACTACTGAAAGACAGAACTAGAAATCAACCAGGAAAGCAAAGAATTATAGAAGACCATTCAGAAAAGCCATTACTAGAGTATCGGGAAGGATAGACCTAGTTGTGTGCCGATACCATTTGTGTGCGTGTAAAGGCAGGAGGAGTTTTGCTATGCTGATCTTGCCATGCTGGAGATATACAGGAGCCTGTGACACAATTGCAGTGGGACCCTGTGAGAGAATGGTAGTGAGGGGTAAGACAGCTACTTGCAGTCTTCCCCTAACTCTAAAAGGAAACAGGACCAGTAAGGAGGCCATTTCTCACAATGCCTCTGCTCATGCCTCATCTAAAGATTTGGCTATTGGCCTTGTTTTTACTGTTTTACCTGTTTTACTGAGTACAAATCAGTGTGTGAGTCATTAGGCTTTAACTGCATCCCGCTGATCAGGGCTGTGATCTGACAGGGTCCTACTCTCCATGGGGTTCTTGATGTTGGCTCTAGCACCTCTCCCTCCCTACCTCCTGTGTGTGTGTGTGTGTGTGTGTGTGTGTGTGTATGTGTGTGTGTATCGCAGGAGTCCTGTCTGTGATTGCATGGTGACATATTCATCTCTCTGCTGTACTCCCAGAGGTTCTCCATAAGCCCGGAAACCCCTTCACCCATTCAGGTCTTGGATTTTAGTTTTAGTATTACACATTTGAGACAAGGTCTCTTGTATATCATTTGCCTCATGACGTCACACTCACTATGTAGTCAAGGATAATGTTGAAATTTTGGCCTCCTGCCTTTACCTTCAGAGTGCTGGGATTCCAGGCATTTGCCATCATTCTGGGTTTGTGTGGTACTGGGGATGGAACACATGGCTTCATGCATGTTAGAGCAAGTTTACTACTTAATGTTTTATACCCATCCCATACTCCACACTCTTTTAAAAAG
Source organism: Tokudaia tokunoshimensis (assembly GCA_036184795.1). Taxonomy (NCBI): domain Eukaryota; kingdom Metazoa; phylum Chordata; class Mammalia; order Rodentia; family Muridae; genus Tokudaia; species Tokudaia tokunoshimensis. The sequence continues at coordinate 52,828,896 of BTHU01000019.1, forward strand.
GTGTATCTTATAGCTTTTTATTTAGGTGAGTTTATTTAACTACTCATGAATAAATATAATATATTGCACACATATATAGATATAAGTAGCATACTATCTATAGGCACACACACACAGATAGAGAGAGAGAGAGAGAGAGAGAGAGAGAGAGAGAGAGAGAGAGAGAGAGAGAGAGAAGAATGTTAGAAAAGTCACTAGCAAATGTAAAGACTGTTCTTTAACTTCAGATTGTGGGTCAGGTGTTCATGTCTGTTTCTTATTTCCTCTGTGTCCTGAATGGAGGTGTTAACTCACTCTAGCTTCTCATAACAGTATTAATTTTCTATTGTCATCACTAAGACAGAAGCAAGAAAAAAAAGAACTCCATAGGGGAAGAACTTTCAGTTTTGTGTCTTTGTGTGTCTCTCCTAGCTATAGCACAGAGCATATGACTGCTATAGAAACGGGAAGATGTGGTCACTCTTTCCTTGGGCTGTAAGCTCAATGTGATGATGGGGTCCAGAACCTTAGAGTGAGTTCTGGCTCCTGTGTATTCATCTTCCATAGGCTGGATGGGAAGACAGATGCTCTTATGACATAATCTCAGGAGTGTGCTTTGGTAACTGCCAGCAGGAACAAGACACCATGTCCAATGATTTCTGTCTCCAGAAAAGAGTGTGCAAGACAGCCTGAAAACAACTTGTTGAAATCCTTTAACTTCTTTATTTCTCTTCATTCTCTTCCCTTTCTTTTATTGCTCTCTTTCTGTTTTTGTGTGCATATCTGGGCCTATATATGCTCATACATACATATGTATAGGTATGTGTATATATAATATGTATATACATATATATCTTCAAATAAGTATATATAACCTGCTCTGTCTTAATAATGTTATCTGTATGATTTTTATGTTTCCAGGGCTGATCATTTAGCATTGGATAACTAACTTATTGAGATAAGCCTACTCATTGAACATGGGGCTACCTTTTTGCCTAGACTGAGCAGGGAATAGGCATCCTCCTCTCTCTACCTCCCCAGCACTGGGGTTACAGTTGTATGCCATAGCATACCTGGGTTCTTGCATGGGTGCTAAAGATACAGAAGTAGGTCCTAATGCTTGGACAGACAGCAAGTTACCCACTGAGCAATTTTGCCAAGCCTTCTTTCCTTCTTTCCTTCCTCCCCCTCCCATTCCCACCCTCTCTCTTCAACCTCTCCACATCCCTCACTTTTCTCACTTCTGCTCTTTCCCTCCCCACTCCTCCCTGTCTTTTCCAAGGACATATCTTGTGGTATTTTCTAAAGACTAAGTGACTAAATTACAAGGCTTAAAAATGTGTAATTGATCATTTTGTCTGGAAAGTAGTATCCTGTGGATCTATGGTGCCTCTGATTAGATTGACACCTGGCCCACTTCTGCAGCCACTGTGATGGGTCACATCAGGGAAACCTTGCCCTTGCACTTGTAGTTTCCAGGTTAAGACTAGAGTTCTTTAATTAAATCATTTAAACAGTGATATTTATAAATTATTATGGAAGGACAAACTAGAGGGGAATGTGTGTATAATACATACTAAGTATGATATGGTAAGATTGATTATTTAGGATTTCATAAGTGGACAACTTTCAATATAGATTTTAGTAAAATTTAATCATCATGAGCAGAAGCAAAGTGCATCGCATTGAATCCTCCCCCAAGGAAAGACTCCTTTTCTCAAGCTCCCAAGAAACATTTGGTGCACTAAACCAACACTGAGTGCTTTACCCGGGAGGCAACAGCCACCCCAGCAAGAGTGGGTACCTGGTTCTCAGTCACCTGAGCAGCTCTTGTTTGCTTTTCCACAGCTTCCATTGCGTCCACCTGCAATGACCCTGGGATGCCTCAGAATGGTACCCGCTATGGTGACAGCCGGGAACCTGGAGACACCATCACCTTCCAGTGTGACCCTGGATACCAGCTCCAAGGACAAGCCAAGATCACTTGTGTTCAGCTTAACAACCGCTTCTTCTGGCAGCCAGACCCTCCTTCATGCATAGGTACCGGGCCCGGGAAATGGAAATGTCAGGCTTAGAAATGAGTGAACTCTAGCTTCCAATCTGCCTGCTAACCTTTTGTTTCTTCAGGAGGACATTTCAGGAGTTTCTTAAACGGCCTCAGGCTCTCTGAGACAACGAAGAATTTTTATTGCAAACCTTTATTTTATTAGATGAAATAAAGGATATGGTTTCTTTAATGTGCAGTAATTGACATTTATCTAACATTTCTTGTCCTTAACAGTTCTTATGTAAATATATATCAACCAATCCAGACTTAAAATTTTACGTGGCTCAAAATTTATAAGCCTATAACTGCTGGCCACATTTTTAATATAAAACACACCTTCAAGCAAAACCTACTACTGGAAAACACTTTCTCTTTTCAGAAGTATGTTTTTCTATAACATCTGTACATTTTAGATAGAATCCTGAAAAGCAGATTATATATTGCCTTTGGGGACAATGAAAATAAATACTAAAATTATGTAAAACACTAATTAAAATTCCCCATCCAACTTATTAATGTAGTAACAAATGGCTTTGCTAACTATGGTCATTAATAGACATTTAAGATGATTTTTCACAAATATGATTTTAGGAAAATAGATTTTTTTTCATCTGAAACAGAAATTACATGTAAATTGCCCTTCATTCTGTTAAATATTTTAACATAAAATACCTATTTAGAGTATTTAATCGTCATTCCAAAATGAAATTTAACTAAATGTTACTTTTTAACAAACTATTTGGCTTAGTTGGTACTTCCAGATATTCTGTTTGAAAAATGTAGAATTCAATTCATCTGTGACAAGAAGGCTGTGGCGGAGAAGTGAGGGACTCTTTCAGGGCCTTGAGGACAGATGAAATTCAAGTGCTCTGTTATTAGCTTCTGGCCTCAAGGAAAGCCTCCCCTGTTTAGTAGCCTTCTCTGTATCTTCATATCCCTCGGCTGTGAGCACAGTCAGCTTTTTGATGCTCACCCCATTAACAGGAGGCTTGTGATGCTTTGGATATTTTTCAGAATAGAGTAAATGCAGCTGTCCTTGTGAATCTCTCTTTCCCTTTGTGAAGCTCCCTGCAAATGGAGCTTCTTTCTCCTCCTGCCTTTTGTTGCTCAGCCGTATTGTAAGTGTGTATCTATGTAATATGTATATATCTATATGTGTGTTGTATGTGTATTATGTGTGTGTTTGAATGTGTGTCTCTGTGCCTGTATTTTTGTGTGCCCATGTCATGGTCGTTGTGTGTGTTATATATTGCTGTGTGTGCATGTGTGTTGTATATGTATCTATGTTGTTTAAAATGAAGGTTTAATTTTCTTCCACTTTGTATTTTGAATCTCACAGAGGAGAAAACCCTTAAAAAGCCACTTTAAATTAACCTCTTAAAGGCAATCTATCCTTTCTACATTCAAGACATAATTGTAAAATTTGACCATTTTTCTAGCTACTCCGCAGCCTTTGACATAACTATCTATCACTTACCTAATTTTGAGCAAGAACTGAAAATCCCTAAGCTCATCACGAAGCACTCATTGTCCTTCTTGCTCTCAAACCCCACTTCCAAGGACAGATGGAAATAATTTGCAACAATTGAATAGCCAAATATTTGAGGGACTAGACATGCCTACACGCATAGATGTCATATGACAGGAAGGCAGATGCTACCTCTTCATTACACTGTGAGTTTTGCTTTTCAGAAGTAAGGGTTGTGCCCCCTGAACCATATTGGCTAACTAGGCCTGCACAGTATAAATCCCTTCCTCAACAGGCAACATTTTTAAACAGTAGTTTCTTATTAGGAGATAATTCGTGTTTATTGCAGGTGTTTTATAAACTACAACAAAGCAGGAAGTGAGAAAAGCTGTTGTCTTTTTACCTGGAGATAGTTGCTATTAACATAAACTACACCAATAAAATTCATAAGCATGCACATATATTTTGATTTACAATAATTTTAACCATGCCCTGCCTGAATACTAACTTAAGAGTACAAGGTGTTTGGATGCTATTTTATGTTATCCACCAGATTTTTAGTGACTGGGGGGTGTCTCTGAGCACAGCTCCTATTTTATGACACTAGGGACTCCGTCCAGTGTCTCATAAGTTCAGCCTAGCAGTGCTAGGACCTTTATTTCTGTACAAGTGAACAGGGAGTTTCCCACTTATGAAGTCAACATGGCAAAACACAGATGTTTATGGAGGAATTGTGTATTTCCTCTGACTTCTTTCTCTAAGACACTCCCCCTGCCCCAAATCTGCATAAATATTTACAGCAACTCCACCTCTCATTATCCATTTTTTTTTAATTCTCTCTGCCAGAAAAACACAACTTAGGATTATTTTTAACCTTCTGGTCTGGGCAGAAAGTGATGTGTTCTTCTTGTGTTAATTCACATCTTAGGTTAGACACGGGTCTGAGCTTTATCTTTCTTTCCATTTGCTGACGGGCTGTGTGATTTGTGCGTTGTAGATTGGCCAGCTAACTTCCTATCCCTTTTCTTCATCATCAGTATTCTCTGCTTTCTCTTTGTGTACTAGCTCTCCCGACAGCCACCAGCTCCCCATGACACATAGGTTCCAAGATTTGCTGTTAATTTCCTCAAGATCTGCTCCCTCTTCATTTTCTTCCTGAAGACCCATGAAAATGGAACTTCTATCTTGGACTTTTAAACTTGAGTTCATTCTCTCTCTCTCTCTCTCTCTCTCTCTCTCTCTCTCTCTCTCTCTCTCTCTCTCTTTCTGTTGTATGTGTGTACTTTATGTGTGTATGTGTCTGTGCATGTATTGCATGTGTGTTTCTGTATCTGTCTTTGTATATGTGTCATTGTACGCTTTATGTGTGTGAGTGTGTGTTGGGTGTTATATGTATATGCATGTGTGTTGTATATATATATGTTCATGCATATGTATGTGCATGTGTATATGTATATGCACATGTACATGTGTCTGTATGTGTTATATGTATGTGTAAGTGGATAGATATATACATGTATGTGTGATTGTGCTTACCCATGCATGTGTACACATGTGGATCCTAGAAGTCAATGTCAGTTGTCTCCTGTAACCATCTTACTTTTTGAGACAGAGTCTCTCTCTAAGCCCAGAGCTCACCAGTTTGGCTAGTCAGGCTCAATAGCAAGTCCTGAGGTCCATGTGTCACCACACTCCCACACTTTCACTATGGTTACCGCTATATTTGACCCAGGCTCAGCTTTATACATCAGTACTGGGGGAGCAAATTTGGATTCTCATCCTAGCACACTGTGCACTTCATCTTTGAGCCTTCTCTTCAGCAATATATCTGAATCTTAAGGGATGAAGTCTCCACACTAACTTTGATGTCCTGTCCCTCAAAACCCTCCAGTTTTGCTTTCCTTAGTTTCTTTTGCTAGAGTCCAAATTCTATAGATCCTCACAAAGTGTCCACAAATCACCAATCTGCACATCCTATTTGATGACTGGAGCTGGCCCTGACCTTCAAGATGACTACCTAAAGCCTCACCGTCTCACTCTATGGTGCGAATGCTCCAGTGTTTTGTGAAGAGATGTTGGCTGTCTCCTTAGAGTGGAGAGCTGTGCACCAGCTGTGTGGAGTGGGAGCTGACCTGTGTGATGGACTTGTGTGTGCATGCATGCATGCATTTAGTATATTCATGCAGTCCTGGGTAGACTTTCTAGAGTCTCTGAAATGCATCTTCTAAACTCTAATAGTATCTGAAAGGTTTTATGAGCTCTCTAATTAAAGACTAATGAAACTAAAATGAAGGATTCCAGACTCTGAGAGAGCAAACATGCCAAAACAGTGCTACTTAACACCATACTTGGTGTTAACATTCTCATTTTGTGGAGCTCCTGGTACCAGCAGCAGGAACCAGAGTCCCTGTGGTTTCCTTTAAGTCAATATTTGAATCATAGTCTAAGCACCCCTCTGAGCCAGTGCCCCAAATCTGTCACTTTTCATCTTTGAAGCCCTGCATGGAGTAGGGCTCTTCTCGGCTTTCAGGCACCTCCACCGACTACATCCATAAGGCTGCTCTATCAGAGTCAGATTCTTGTGCCAGGTGCAGTAAGCATCCATCCTGAGTGTAGGGGAAAGAGTCAAATTAGAGCGAAGAAGGGACCACCTGATGCTGACCACATCATTATTAAGATGGAACCTCATACCAGCAGACATAGGGCTTCACATTTCGTCAACATGTCTCATATAATGTGAGTGTACTCCTGGGCCATTCAGAGTTTGCACTGACCTGACTGAATTTAGCACAAAAAAAAAAAAAAACCCACATGATTTCACTGCACTTCTTGTTTTGAAAAAAATGGATTTTCAGGAATGTTAAGTGACTGTTGAAAGTCCAGTCAATACTGAAAACTGTGGACTACGTCCTTCCACCTTCTTTAATTTTATTTACACAAAGCAAATCTTTGTTTGTGGAGGGAGAAAGGGAGAACCAAATAGAATATTTCATTATTTATTTATTCCTAAATATGCAGGTATATTTATATTGTCAGTGATATAAAATGTCTATAATTTGGGAGAAATGCTGTGGTTTAACTAGTGTGATATTTTGAAACAACATGGTCACAAGCCACAGAATTTACCTAAAGAGCCATGATATCCATGATAGCACCAGCACCTTAAATATGTGAACTTCTATATTTCCAGGGTTTGAACAGGGAGAGAACTGCAACCCCACACTGTGTGAACTTTAAATCTGAGGGAGTCACTCACCAAGCAGCTGTTACCTGAGTGCTTATGATGAAGGAAGTGTCCTAGACATTAGACAAAATGAAATGTCAAAAGCCTGATAATCATTATACCATGCAGAGCCTCTGTTCTAGAATGTTCACTAACTTTGCAAACTGATAAGAAATGGCAGCAGAATTATTGGGATCCTGTGTTGACATTCATGAAGGGTTTTACTTCAAGTTTTGTGTGTGAGTACATACATGCACATGTGTGCGCTTACATATATAGAAGGTGTGAGGGTTAAGAAGATCGTTCTATCTATTTTAGGAATATTTAAGTCATAAAAAGACATTTTATTTGTCAAATGTAATAATATAAAACATAGCTGGAGGTGTAGGCTCATGCCTGTAATCCTTATACTTAGGAGAGATAAAAATCATGCTGGTTGCAAGGTCAGCCTATGTAGAGCATGAGTTCTAGAATAGCCTGGGCTACAGAATGAGACGCTCTCTCAAAAGTAGATAGGAAGGTTGGTTGGTTGGTAGATAGATAGATAGATAGATAGATAGAAGATAGATAATTGATTAATAGATACATAGATGAGAGAAAGAGATGTTTGGAATTTTTCTCTAAAACTGGAACGTGATATAATCTAAACTTCTCAAGGATCACACGGAAAGGTACAGACTTGGTGGGCTTATTAACTTGTCTCTACATTTGTAGGCAAAACGTGTCTTTTATGGAAGTGGGGACAATTGTACCCTTTCTAAAAAGAATTACCTACCTGTGTTTGGTATTCTGGATCTCTGCTCTAAAAATAAAATTCTCCTTTGAATTTGTTCTGTGACAGCTGCTTGTGGTGGGAATCTGACAGGCCCTGCTGGAGTGATTTTATCCCCAAACTACCCACAGCCATACCCTCCAGGGAAGGAGTGTGACTGGAGAATTAAGGTGAACCCAGACTTTGTCATTGCCTTGATATTCAAAAGGTACGTGTACTGCAGACTACCTGTTTTTAGTAGAATTTTAATGCCATTCCTAGCTCACCACATTTGTTTCCTCAGAGTGTGCAACTTTGCAGGTAGTGAGTCGTCAGCTCAGATGCCCAGTCAGAGGCTGGGTGGCAGGAGAGGAAAGATTGTGCCTTGATGAACAGCATTCTACATGAAAGACACACATGAATGTCTTCCATGCACTAGCCATCTGGCCCACGGAGTGTTTTGTACATGAAGACTTCAGACCAGTGGTTAAAACCATGCTGTGGATGCTGGAGAGATGCCCTGTTAACAGCCCATTTGCTGCAGTCTGCAGAGGCTGGCTCTTTTCCACAGCATGCTCTGCCTGAGAGTCCACAGGGCAATGCTGTTTCTGTCATTAAAACTCTTGGGTTGAAGTAGAGATAAAAACAGAAGATATCGGTGTCTAAGAAATGGTCATTCATCCCTGCTACACTAGATGATAAAACTCAGTACTGGAATGATTTACTCGAGTCAACTCCCTTGTGGTTATAGCTTAAACATGAAATGACCTCTGCTTCTCCTGTCTGAACTCTTGAGCACCAGATGATGGTGCTGATGAGGGGAGGTTTAGAGCTTTCTAAACATGAGGCCTCATTCATAGGCATATAGTCATATAGGTGGAACTTGGGTGGGGTGTCATATCATAGCCCTGCTTACAGCTAGGCTGTTTCTGGGACACCAAGATATAAGTGAGCCAGGCCATAACTTCTGGCCTTCATGGATGGAGTAATAAGAAGCCATGTTTTCCCACCATTATGAACTATAGTCACTGGACTTGGAGCCAGAATATATCATTTCTTCCTTTGGTTGCTTCTGTCAGGTAGTTGTTCACTGTGAGTGAAAATAGTTTATACAGTAATATATTATCACATTAGTATTTACTATATAGTAATTAATTTTTTTGTGAATCCTGAGATCTTATCCAAAAACAATGCTTCGACTTCTTAAAAAAAAAAACATAAATGAATGTGATGTTTTGAAAGCTAAATATCTGAAAGGTGGTGGTTACTAGCTAGACTCTTAACCCATCAGAACAAAGGAGACTAGATATTTGATTTCTCTGGCATAGTACAAGCTCCTTGCTTTTGAGCCAGCACTCAGCCCCTCAGGGGCTCTGGTGTCCCTCACTGTCTCTGATTCAGTATAACTTATGGGTCTGAGAGTCTACTTTAGCCAGTAGCCAAGCATGTTCTCCTGAAAGTACTTCTACTAATGACCAAAAGAACAAATAATTTCAGGATACTTGGCCAACATGCAGAATGAGTGAGCCTGTGTCGGTGGAGACAGCCATGCAATTGGTCATTGTGGAGTTTGGTAGACGTTCCTTAAAACCTGGTTGCCCATCTGATTCCTGGAGATAAAGAGTGAATTGACCCTTGACTCTAAGCAGAGCCTCATTATTCAGTTTCACACATCCCCTGTGGCAATGACCAATGATGAAAGCCATCAAGGAACAGTTCATTTGATAATCAATAGGGTCATTTATCACTGGAAGATTCTTTACTGTGTTTTACACAATTCTCTGAAAGATATACAGCACAGATAATCCCCAAACTCTTGGGCTCTGTGAACCATTAGCTTGTCCCCTATCTGTTTAGTTCTGCATTCTGGCAGCTTCTCTAAGCTTAAAAATCTTTGTGTTAAGATGAGCCTCATGGTGTCACTGTCACAGAATCCATATGGTGGGAGAGAAGTAGCCAGAATTCTGTGTGGGGACAAGGATGCTCAAACAGGAAGAATCTAAGGCACACTGGTGAGGCCTCCATGTATGCACATCAGCCACACATTCTTCAGAGGACTCCCCAAAAGACTGAATTCTGACGTTTTTTTGTGGGGATGATGAGAGTCTGACACTAGCAAATTGGAGGAGAGCATTCTAGGGCCACAGGGGAAGTGTATGCTGGTATTGTTGACTATGGAGAATAAGGCTTATCACTGTCCCTGTAGACTATATGGTAATGTGGATTCACAGGGACTCAAAACTCCCTACAGAGACTGGGTTAGACCTGGGAAAGTTACTAAAGTTTATAGGTATATAATGTTATGGTAAGTGGAAATAAGTCTGATTATTACAAAAGAAACTGGAATTAATTATAAATTAAGTATCAGGACTCTGTGTCAAAACTACTGTATGACCAAAAAGAGGTTAAGCACAAAATGTTTTTTTTTTAATTTCCCATGACTGATTGAATTTCAGTGTTCTGTGGGCAATTATAACCATAATCACCTTTGCTAGACACTGCTGATGGTACAGGAGCAGATTCTAGAATTATCCATGAACATAACCATGACTAAAATTATTTTTCCAGTAAAATCAAATGCAGCATTTGTGATTACACCAAATCCCTGAGCTTTGGGCCTCTTCTCTTCTTTCTTCATGTCTGGCAGCAGCAAACTTGCAAATAAAATTTAAATTTACAAATTTATAAACGTACAAATAGATTAAAAAAAACCAACCGTGATATCCCTGTAACCTTTGAGCGCAGACAACGCAAGTCATAACATGGGCTGGGTAATAATATTAGAAAGGAAAAGAGAGAGAGAAACACAATATGGGAAGGAGGAAAGAATATGGTGAAGGAATAACAGAAAGTTTGGTTGGAATATTCAACATGGTAACATGATAGGGAATGTTTGTGGGCAGAAACCGTAACCATTGGCCTCTGACCTAAGGAAACAAAGATAATTACAATTTTTAATGTAAAAACAAACCAATGAGGGGTTTTAAATTTTTAACATTTATAATGTACATCAGTACCAAGTACATACATTTTAAATCTCAAAATACTCACCTAATAATCAAGACTCTGGATGAATCCGTCTCTTTTGAGACTGACTTCTTTCTGGTTGCCCTTATTTAATAATTTAATAAGTTCATGGGAAAAGGAAGAGGTAACACCCCCGTGCTACTATTGTTTGCTTTGTTTTAACGCCATTCAAAGCTGTCTACTATTGAATATATTGGCCATTATGCAAAACATTGATAGAGATTATGACAAATGATACTTCTAATTTAGCATGTTGATTAGTGTTGTATGTAATTTTGATTACTGTAATCATTTAAATAATTATACAAAAGCAAACTAAACTGTAATATGTTCCCAAAAACTTACTCTAAGACATGAGGTGAGTTTGTGTTGGAGACATAGGTGACACTCTTCTTCCTTGTAGTTTTAGCATGGAGCCGAGTTATGACTTCCTGCATATCTATGAAGGGGGGGACTCCAACAGCCCACTGATTGGAAGCTTCCAGGGCTCTCAAGCCCCAGAGAGGATCGAAAGCAGTGGGAACAGCCTCTTCCTGGCATTCAGGAGCGATGCTTCTGTTGGCCTGTCGGGGTTCGCCATTGAATTTAAAGGTGCGTGATGCGATGGATTTGTGGGGAAGTTAACTTGTGTCAGGGGCTGCTTCTACTCTCAGCATTTCTTCATGGAATCCTATACACATGTGTTCCTTATCTGCATACATGAGTTGTGTGTGTGTGTGTGTGTGTGTGTGTGTGTGTGTGTGTAGTTTTTCTGAAGAAGAGAGCCCCACCTTTCATGTGTTAAAAATATTTCTATCTCTGATGAAAAATAAGAGAAAGTGGAGAAAGAAAATGTTTTTGGCATGTACATTTGCATCTGAGGATAGATTATGACAGGTGCAATAACTGATTTAATGACATCTGAGAATCATTTGATATGTGTTAGCATTTTCTGATTTGTTTCCATAAGATGCCTAGACTTACATTCACTAAAATAGGGTTGCCTCAGTCTCCCCATTGGGATACTACCCATCACCCTCTGTGTCTTCCTCACTCATTGACACAGACTAGATGAGAAGCTCTGGCCCAGGCAGATACTCATGTCTCAGATACACATATTCATTGCCTGTGGGTGCTTTGGGATTTATTGAAGTCTAAGAAAAACAGCCCCACACAAAACACCCTACCCCAAGCTCTTTGATATAATAGAGTTCATGAAAACAAATGCCATTGTGCAATATGAGTTCATGTATGAATGAAGGATTAAGACACAGCAATAATTAGAATTTAGCCTGATATTATCAATAGTAATGAAGATTTGGGTAAAAATAAGTAAGCAGATAAATTAACTAAATTTCATTTATTCAAATCATTAAATTTGAAGTGGAAATTATAAAATAAAATGAAAGTATGTTTTATAGTCGCCATTTCAATAGGTTTGTATTGCTTTATATGGCTCTCAGATTAAAAAATAATGCTTAAAAATCTCAAAATCCATAAATGTAAGGGTATTTCTTAAAACATATGGTAAAACTCATGCAGTTGTGCTGTGCCTTTGGGGTAGAAACAGCTGTGTTTTGGGAGATGCGAACAACCTTTATACATATGCACCATATCAGATGACACATATGTTATCAAGACTCTAGATGACCCTCTCCAAAATCTATAATAGCGATAGCCCAAACAGTTAATCAAGTCACTAAATGCAAGCTATATAAAGTTATAATACGAATAAACAAAGATGAGGATGGCCTCTCTTTTTAGGCTTATTCATTCCAAAATATTCATCCTTTAATTGAATATTTGTAGCTTTTAATGTTTAAAACATTTGTTTGAGGTCAGTGGGAAGGACTCCCCAGGGGTTAACAGGACTAGTGCCAATACATTGTGAAGGGCAAGCAATCTCGAGGCAAGTGCAACAGACTGCAGAGACTGTTGCTAGATGCAGTGGGCCAGGAAGGGACCCAGGGCAGTCACACTGTGTGTAGCCACCCGAGGGGCCCTGCATGTACCAATTTTCTATACAGAGCAGGAGTTTACAAAGGTATTTCTAAGTGGAATGGACAAGAACAACAGAAAAATACACAGGGCTATGAAGCCATTTAATTAGAAAAAATAGCAAAATGTAAGCAGAGACAGGACTGTGATTTATCACTGAGCACCTAAAACTGGCAGTCGGTAAATGGAACCAGAAGATGAGATGCAGTCATTTAAAGGCGAACCAGTTACTCAACTCTCAGTCAGTGGCATGAAATAGAGAGGCCCAAAAGCCATGCCTTACCAAGCCACACGTGGGTCTGAAAGAGATTTATAGCAAAAGATAATCAGAAAGAAAGGTAAGGCCTTGGCTCTACACTGATTGACATAACAGGAAAGGTTCAGTTTTTAATGAGGCAAGGACGATGCTTGCAAACAAATCTGTGCTTGCCTATATCTTGAATGACTCAATAAACAATGAAATGGGACGACTTTGATGTATATAAGCAAACAAGAATAAAAAAATAGACAGCTTTATTTATTTTCTGGTTCTTTGTTTAAATATTCAGTGATCTACATAGGGTACAGAACTCCTATAAATAACTATGATACTACCAGCTACTATCTGAAACATACAAATAGGCTCTCAATGAAGTATCTAGAGACACTGGTCCCTGCATATGAGCTGCTTGATTAGGGACCATGGATAAGAGAAAAAGGGTTTCAGTTAAATCAATGCTGTCGACCAAAATATATAAAAATGAATTAGTTTGCTAAATTTAATAAATTACCACAAGACAGGCTCAGTGTCTACAGAGCATTCAGCTATAACATGTTATATAGATTGGGAGAATATTTATCAAGGAGATCTCCCTTTGCTGATATTGATCCACAGAGTGTTAAAAACCTAAATGAAAATATTGAAAACTAATGAATACAACAGCGAGACAAGCCTCTTGTGCTTTCCATAGGACTTGCCAGGATGTGATATTTGTTAGATATTTTTCTTTCTCAGTAATTACTTGTCAGTCATGTCCTGGGGGGTTATCTCTGAACCTACTCCATTCTTTCTCTTGCACACCTGATCAACTCTATAACACCCTACATCCTGAGATTAATTCTTGTAATTGTTAGATTAAATGATGAACAGCATGTTGACCATGATTGGGAAGAAATGAAAGTAACATCACCAATCTTAATCCCAGACCAAAAACACAAAATGGAATTCAGTGTAGCACTTGTATGTCACAACACTTCTTACATGTATGATTGGCACTTAATTTTCTGTAGTAGATCAAAGAATTAGCATTTGTAAACTTTTTCATGGAGACAAGAGTTTACAAATCCAAAGTATGCTTTGAAGTTATCCTAGAGCCTAAACTAGTACTAATCAACTCACTACCCCTCCATATCTCCTACACTAAAAAAGAGAAGACCATAACAATGAGCTGAGTAGTGTCCTCTACCTTCTGGAACATGCACTGGGAAGTCTGGGAAATTCAGCCTCACTAGGTAGGCCCTCTCATGGAGAGGTGAAGAATGAAGATATGTTTAACAAGCAAAGCATGAGTCAAATCTAAAATGTCACAGAACATGTGGTTGCAGATAGATGTTGATTGATTTTTTTTTTTTGATATTTTGAATGACCCATTGAATCATAAAGAACTAAAGCTGACTGCATAGCAACAAACTCAGGTCAAGTAGACAGATATTACGTAGCACTAACACTGAACCTTCCAGTCAGTAGTCACAGTAATTAGTAGTGCACACTTGTGTGTCCTTGTGAATGGCCTGCCTTGATTTGAACTTCAAACTGTCACCACTTACACTGAAGAATGTTGGTAATAATTGGCATTGAGCTCTCTGCTCCGTCTGGCATGTGGCATGCCCTCATGGAGCCAGCAAATGCAGTTATTGCAATTAAGATAAAATCTTGGGACAACTGTCAGGCACCAGATGTAGTAGTTGACACTTGTCATTCAGATGTCATTTCCCTGCTAAGTTTGACAGTGTTCAACGTACCAGCCCCAAGAACTGTAATTAGAGTGCTTTCTGAGTTTCTAACCTGCGTCTATCTGCATTGCCATGAAAAGGTACAAGGGATTTTAAGGGAATGCTCCAGTTTTCATTTTACAAAGCCAAGTTATCAGTTTTTGAAAGCTGTGCAACAAGTTCACAGTGGATGAGTCAGAAACCAGCTGGAAAATGAGCCTCGAATTTTCCTCCATCAGTTTTAAAATGCATACAAATTAGACCCTCAACAAGCTAAAAAATAGCACATCACAAAACACCCTGTCTTTGCTTACATGAAAATAATTTTATATAAATTATTTTCAATAATAAAAATGGCATTTTCAAAAGAGTATAAATATAATTTATTGGAAAATAATTCCCTGCCGTGAACTAGTAAGCTAACTTGGTCGTTAGTTGATGAGGAAATATTTCTACAAAGTTTTCCCATGCTGGACACTGTGGTAGGTCTTGAATGAAATAGGCAAAGTAACAAAGAGAATAACTACACACAGATGTAATCCTGGTATGTTGGCCTTTCTTCTTTAGAGAAACCCCGGGAAGCTTGCTTTGACCCTGGGAACATAATGAATGGGACAAGGATTGGAACTGACTTTAAGCTGGGCTCTACAGTGACCTATCAATGTGACTCTGGCTACAAGATTGTGGATCCCTCATCCATTGAGTGTGTGACAGGGGCTGATGGGAAGCCGTCCTGGGACCGGGCACTACCTGCCTGCCAAGGTACTTCTGACTCAGTTTCTCTTCCCACATCTACCTATTATTCAGTCTCACTTTTCCAGGACTATAATCCCCAGTCGTGGTGGGACTCACTCACTTAGACAGTTATTACTCAGTCTCCTGGACAGTCACTTATCTGTTCCTATTGTTCTTGAACAAAGCAATGCTTTAATTTAATTCACATAGTTTGAAACTTTTATGCCTGTTTTGTTCACTTTTCCATCTGATACACAAGAGGTACATGATGACATTCTCTAGAAGGTTCTCAATAAAGAGATGAATATAGATGATGGATAAGATAGATGGTAGAGATAGATAGATGATAAATCAATAGATATATGATAGATAGATAGATAGATAGATAGATAGATAGATAGATAGATAGATAGATAATAGATGGATGGATAGATAGATAGATAGATAGATAGATAGATAGATAGATGATAGAGGTTGGTGGATAGGTAGGTGGACTGACAGATGGACAGACAAACAGGTAGATAGATAAATGATATAGTTAAACGATATGTAAGAATGGAGTATTTGTAAAATTAGCTGATTGGATTTCATATGACCAAGCTAAAATAAAATAGGTTTCTATTCTTCATATTTATTTTTAGAACTTTGGTTGATAAGCTTTTAAAATAGCAAACTTTTATTTTTTTTGAAATAGCCTGTTTGAGCTGATGTAGCTGAGATGGAAACAGTGATCTGTCTGCATAGATGGCCTGAGTTACAGCAGCTCAGTGGAAATTTCCCCTTTGGGATTAGTTTACAGAAATATCCTCCATCTAAAAGAGGAATGAACATTTCCATTTTAAAATTGTGAAATAGTTATCTTAGGTAGGGTTTCTATTTGCTGTACTAAAACAGCTCTTCCAAAAGCAACTTGGAAAGGAAATGGTTATTTCAGCTTAACATGCTCAGGTCATACTCTATATTTGAGCAAAGTCAGGGCAGGAACCTGAATGTAGAAACTGAAGCAAAAGGTATGGAGAAACTCTACTTACCAGTTTGTTCCTATGGCTTGCTCTGTTACCCAGGACCACCTTCTCAGAGCTGACACTGTCCACAGGGAGCTGTGCCCTCTCCCAACAATCATTGGTCAAGCAAATGCGCTACAGGCTTTCCCACAGACCAGTCTGATAGAGGCACATTTTCAATTGAAGTTCCCGCTTCCCAAATGAATCTGGTTTGTATTAACCAACCAGCACAATAGTCATCTTAGATGTTTTGGAACATAAAACTACTCTGCAATGTGATATCAGAAGTAATTGCGGTTTGTTTAAGTCCATTAAGCCTTTCCTGGCTGGCCCTCAATGTGTTAAAGCTGTCAGATAGATGAGCTACTGTCCTGAGCTAAGAGGTGAGCTTGCCAAGTCAAGCAATGCAGGATTGGGGACAGTCTCCCAACAGTCATTAACTGTCTCAACAAACCAGTAACGAGTGCCTTCCCCCTTAGCATTACCACATTCTACAGAGTTTATTAATCATGGAAAATGTCCTGTTTGTCCATTAGGACTTAATAGTGTGCTAATTATCACTGAACAGATTAAACATGCTATTTTTAATTTCCTTTTTTTTTATCTGCTCGAAAATTGCCATATCGAGAATAAATGAACTGTAATAATGTAGTGAACGGGAAGGAGGCCAGGAGAAAATGAGAGAGGGAGAAAGAAAGGGAGGAAGAGGGGGGATTTCAGTCAAAGCACCATGTCTGATATGTTCATGCAGTGAAACTCATTAACTTACATATTTAAGGATGAAGCAATGTTTATAATAAAGAGAAGCAAAGATCTTAGAAACAAACTGAACCTTCTCATATCCTAGAAGCAACTTTGAATTTAAATCAGTCTTGGTGCCCCAAAGAAAAAGGGCCAACAAGTGATACAGGATGTCAGAAAAAACTAGGGGCATGGGATGCTCAGCCCTGGTGCTTCAGTCCCCAGTCGCGCAGTTGGACAGATGAACAGGTGTCAGTTCCCCTGACATGACATAGAAGATGCCAATGTTGGGACTTAACTCACAACCTGAATGCAAGTGATTGGGGCTTAATTGGATTTCAGTACCAGGATGTTTGAAAAGAGCTTTACATGTAAGCTAAACAGTTTTCCAGTTTACCTAGAAAAGAAACATCAAAGCTAGTAAGATTATCAGAAGGAAAAGGTCCATATAACCTCGTAGTACATGCAGGCACATACATAAACACAAATACACATACATATATATACACAAATGTATATATGCACATATTCTCATTATACACATACACATACATACACACATATATAATTCACATACACACAGATACTTGAATGTATATACAAATGTACATAAACACATACATATGCATTAAGCACACATGCATGCATACACACATGTATATCATACACACTCATCTACATACATACACTCACATACAAATATACACTCATATACACAGACATATATGCATGCATATGTACACACGTATAGACATACATGTGTATACCCACATACATGCAAACACGTACATATGCACAGTATAGCTAGTAGTAGTATAGCTATTTTCATTATTATTTGAACATGCCTCAGGCAGGTCTTGATAATAACATCAGTCTTTTTTGAGTCAAAAGCTTTTGTTCTGAGTCTCTGGCTCGGTGTTCCTGTGGTCCTGCGGTTGTCAGGGCCAGCTGTTAAAATGGATACTTGTGTTTGTTATGAGATGAGCGGGCTGCGAGTGTTCAGACCTGTCTACGGAGCTTACCTGTCGCCAGCATCATCATCTTCACATACAATGCTCACCATTCTTGGCTGTCTCTCTTTGCAGCACCCTGTGGAGGTCAATACGTGGGCTCAGAGGGGGTAGTTTTGTCACCGAACTACCCCCATAACTACACAGCTGGACAGATATGCATCTATTCCATCACGGTGCCCAAGGAATTTGGTAAGACATTGCTATTGTTTTTTGATTCATTGGTACATGCTTTAGAGCTAGCTAATTTATCTGTTGTTTGGTGAAATTAGGACAAAATGATACAAAGGAAATGATATTCACTAAAGAGACTGACTTCCTAAACACACAGTACAGTGTGCCCTGATGCTCTTGTACCAAAGAGGTAGAAGACATGTGCTCATGTTTAACCTTAGAGTGCTGTTGTATTTCAGCCATTAATGTGGCCTCATCCTATGCTCTGCCCAGAAATGGATTTGAAGTCAGTTGTTTGTAAATGTCATGCAGGAAATCACATGCAGTTCAAGAGCATAAGTCATATCTCTGTTGTAGTAAATATTTGACATTAATGAAGGATCTGTATATCACCTCTGATAATTCAGTTCTCAGATAAAAAACCACAACACTTTTATATTTATATTGAGCCTTTAAAGTACTAGAGCTGGGCAGATATCTACCCCTTTGTGCTATTAGGTCTGCTTCCCTACCAATAACCCTGAGATAAGGCCGTGTTTCCACTGGGCTGCACTTAAGTCCAGTTGGCCAGCCCTCAAGGCCATGTTTTCGTGATTCACCTAACCCATGGCATCTTCTCCTCTCTCCATCTTCTTCTCTTCTCCTCCTCCTCCTGGTCTCTCAGACCCCAAGTCGGAGAACTGAAACTCCGCCTACCTCTCCTTTTCCCTGGGGGCAACCAGGCCTTGGAGGGGTATTTAGTATTGGAGGTCAGTATTTAGTATTACAGTACAAACCAACAGACCAAACCTCAACACATTCCTGCAAGCTGGCAGATGGAGTCACCATCCTTGAGACTTTGAGATGTACGGAGGGGTCCTGGTTGTCTTGCACTGCTTTATGTAATTTCCTCCCTGGCTTCCAGCCAGGAAGACTGATATTATGTGGTTCTTCCCTCGGGGAAGCCAGACAATAGCTTTTACACTCTTGCAAGCGATTTCCATTTTCCTCAATGATCAACCAAAGGGGAGGAAAAAAAGCCATAGACCCACAATTTCCCTTTACATTAAATCAACAGTCACCTACCTCCACAGAAATCTAACACATTAATTTCAATATGAGAATGTATGTGAGACAAAAAGCAAACAAAAAACAAACAAAAAACCTTAAAAGATTTTTCTATTATTTTAAATTGTGTGCATCTGTGTGTCTATGTGTATTTGTGCTTGAGCTCACTCCAGTTTGAGAGGCTCTGACACCTCTGGCTTCCACAAGCACCTACACTCATGTGCATATACTGACACACAGACACATATTTAAAGATAAATAAATAAATCTTAAAACAATATAAAAAGGTCATTGTAGTTCCTGAGTTTCTGTCTTTATATCTAACAGGAGCCCAGAGCTCCCTTTATATAACACAAGTCTGATCCAGTCACTAACTGGGTAATGCTTCCTCCCAACTCCTGTTGAGTGACGTGCATGTGTTCAGCTCTGGTTTTTCTAGGCCTAGAAGATGCTGCTACCTTAGGTCTTCACAGCTGTTCCCCACTTCCAAAGATAAACCATCCAGAGTATCATCTTCACAGTGCTGCTACTTATGTACGCTGGAAGAATCTCCTTATATCTCATGTTAACACACAGACACAAGGGTTTATCTCGCCTACTGTTTAGTCACTACATTAATCTTCTCCCTGAGACAGCACCGATGTGGTTGTTACACACCTTGCTGAAGTTTACAACCCCACAGCTTTCTTCTTTCAGCAGATGAGTTGGACCCATTTGTTCACCCAGGTAGAGAGAGCTTGACTTAGGGGAGATGCCTAGGCCTCCCCTAGGTGACTTGAGTGTCCTAATCCTGCTGATATCACAGACTCAGCCCCTGTGTTTGCAATGGAGCCTGTGCACTGATAGGTGGACAGCTACAAACCATGTTCTTGAGTTCTTTAGTACTCCTGTAGTTTCAATGTAAAGTTTATGTTCCCAAATATTCTTAACAGAAAATAGGACTTGGGCACATGTGACTCACGATTCTTTTTTTTTTTCTAAGTTTTTTTATTTACATTCCAAATCATTTCCCCTTTCCCGTTTCCTCCCTCCCCGAAAGTCCCATAAGCCCCCTTCCCTCCATCTTTTCCCCATTCAACCCCCTCTCCCTTCTCTGTCCTGGCATTCCCCTACATCCAGTCTTTCCAGGGCCAGGGGTCTCTCCTTCCATCTTGTTGGAAATCTATTGATATGTGAATTGTGTCTTGGGTATTCCGAGATTCTGGGATAATATCCCCTTATCAATGACTGCATACCATGTGTGTTCTTTTGTGATTGGGTTACCTCACTAAGGATGATATTTTCCAGTTCTGACCATTTGCCTAGGAATTTTGTGAATTCATTGTTTTAAATTGCATTCCATTGTGTAAATTGTATTCCATTGTGTAAATATACCACATCTTCTGAATCCATTCCTCTGTTGAGGGACATCTGGGAACTCAAGCTGTGGCCATCCAATATAAGAAAATTCAGTTCTCTTGGGAGGTGGTAGTTGGGGGTGAGGCAGGAACAGGGGTGAGGTGAGATGTGGCTCCTGCTGTGATCTCTGAAGCACAAGTCCTTAGTGAGTCTCATCTACTGAGAAAAACCTACTTAGCCTACAGGCTGGCTTTGTGGTGCTCACTAGAAGGTTATATCTCAAAGGGCAAGCTTCAGTATGTGTGTGTGTGTGTGTGTGTGTGTGTGTGTGTGTGTGTGTGTGTGTGTGTTTTCATCTGTATAGTGCCATGTGTGTCTGCGTCTTCACACACACCTTCATAATAAACAACCTCCATTATGCTTACCAACACACTAATTTTCTTCTGCTAGAATGTTTTCCTTCAAGCAGAGTATATATCTCAGTCCCCTTATTGTTATTCTTTAGAAGGACCTTTGGGTAAACCTCACACATAAACAAGTAAAGGATAATTTGTTTCTGGCTTATATGTCAATACTAAATCACTGGCTCCACAAAATATTGTACAGCTCTTTTATTTCATCAATTTTAAAATATAAATATTGACAATTTGAAAGCCGACCAATGTTACTATGTTTTACTTGAAGGCAGTATATGCTACCAGTTTCATATCATAAAAGATATTTTTTTTAAAAAAAATATATGGAATGACCCACAAAATCCATGAAATGGGGTTCTAAATAAAATGCTTGTTCATTTGGCAGTATGGCAACATGAATGAAGGATTCTAATAAGTTTTTAATTCCTTATCAAAGTGTCATGGAGCTTTGTTCCAATGTAACTAATATTTCATAGAACAAAATATAACTAATCATTAAAAAGAGCAGAATGCCCTCATAAATATTTTTATATTATTTGAATGCTGTATATTAAAAATGTGTCTTACACAATATTCAAACTCATAAAATAATCCCTTTTTAATAAAAGAACAGTGAATTAAAACTGTTTTAATCACTGAAAACTCAGAAACCCTAGAAAATAAGTTTGTCTGGTTGTTCTCGCTTTGTTACAATTTATTCTATTTTATGTGTAAGAATGTTTGCCTGTGGATATGACTGTGCACCAGACACGTGCTGTGCATGCAGGAGCCAGAGAGGGCATCAGATTCTCTGGAAGTGGAGTTAGAGCTGAGTCACCGTGTGGGTGCAGGGAATCTAAACCCTGTCCTCTACAAGAACAAGTTCGTTTAACCACTGGGCTATCTCTCCAGCCCCTAATTTGTGCTTATTTTTATAAGACTACTGGAAAAGTGATTTTCAGGGGGGATAATTAATGTGCATGTACAAGCTCTCCTTTGCTCTTTGTAAGACTCCGCCTGACCCCACCCCCTTGTTTTCTAGTGGTGTTTGGACAGTTTGCCTACTTCCAGACTGCGTTGAATGACTTGGCCGAGTTGTTTGATGGAACCCATCCACAGGCCAGGCTTCTCAGTTCTCTCTCTGGTTCCCATTCAGGTAAAAGTTTCAAATTATTTTACATGGAGTTCTACTATACAGCTCCAGTGATTGTTTTGAACTCTCAATCTCTCCCTCTCCCTCTCCCCTCTCTCTCTCTCTCTCTCTCTCTCTCTCTCTCTCTCTCTCTCTCTCTCTCTGTGTTTCACTGTGATAAATAGAAAATCACCTTTGAATATCTGAGTTTGTGTTTGCACTAGAAGTCTTTATATTTTACTTACTAAGATCATGGGGAAATTTTTTTAAAAGGTAGAACTTTCTTAGAAAAAAAATGAAAATAATGATTTTTATTTTCTGTCCTGTGTGTCTTTTTTTCTCCTTCCTGGGGGTAAATTATTTTTCCCTACTAATTCCAGACATGTATGTTACACATGCAGTGAACATGCCTGGACTTTGGGGCTCCTTTTGGGGCTTTACACCAGTGTCCACAGATGCTCAGACGCATGTATCCTCCTGAGTCAGCTCAGCTCAGGCTCCAGCCTGCACCTGTGGGCAAACCCTCATTAGAACTTTCAGGCATTCATTTTCCAGGATTGATTATGTGGACGAGGCAAACTTTTACTTTACACAGGAACACTGATTAGGTGTAACATGAATCTTCACCCATCAAAATGAAAGTCTGCTTGGTTTTGGCTTCTCTTTATTTCCTGATTTACCAAAATCTTCAAAACACAACTTTGTGGATTTCTAGCAAGGCCATTGTATTAGTTTGGGTTTTACTGCTGTGAACAGACACCAATGAGCAATGCTAGTTTTATAAAAGACATTTACTTGGGGCTGGCTTACAGGTTCAGAGGTTTAGTCCATTGTCATCAAGGCAGAAGCATGGCAACATCCAGGAAGGCATGGTGCAGGAGGAGCTGAGGGTTCTACACCTTTATCCAAAGGACACCAGGAACAGACTGGGCATCTTCAGGCATCTAAGAGATCTCTAAGGTCTCTAAGCCCATCCCCACAGTGACACACTTCCTCCAACAAGGCCACACCTTCTAATAGTGCCACTCCCTGGGACAAGCATATACAAACCATCACAGCCATATAGTGTCATGTCTACAAATGCCTCAGGTGGCAGACAGTAGCTGAGTCTCCCGGAGTAGCTTGGGATAGAGGTCTTAGGATCTATATACACAGTTGGGAGACTCTTCCCAAGGTGTTGTATCTGCTTTAAAGGTTAAACACTTATTTCAGAAGTGTTTTGTGAATCTTTTAATGTTTCTAAACTAATGTTTGCCTAAACAAATTTTCTCCCATTACCTACTCCAGTAGGTAATGGTACACCCACGTGAGCTCCTCACATGACTGTCAGTACTTAGCCCCCTGTATGGACAGTCACAGAGCCTGCTCGCTGTCCTGCAGATAAGTCTTCCATCCTGACAGCAATCCAGTTTATTAGATTCCACAAAGCCAGGGCAGGCTTTAAAAATGTTCATAAAAGCAAGACACTTGGGTCTTAAACCGCTAAATCTCGTTTTGCTCTATTTAACTTGAAGCATTTATTGTGGACTTTCAAGTCTCCGCTTCTCCCAGAATGCCATCCACACAGCACAAAACAATCTCCAGATCTGATGTCGCCTCCGTTTGACTTTCCAGGTGAAACACTCCCACTGGCTACATCCAATCAGATTCTGCTTCGATTCAGTGCAAAGAGCGGAGCTTCTGCACGGGGTTTCCACTTCGTCTACCAAGGTGAGGAGCACCCTGTGCACTGTGCTTTGTGTAGCAATGTGGGGGGCCCCTGTATTCTGCACTTTGAGTAACAATGTGGGAGTTCACCCTGTGCGCTGCACTTTGTCGAGCAAGGTAAGGGTGCATCCCAGGCTTCTAACATTGAAAAAAAAATCAACAAATTTCACTTCTGTGACATTTAAATAATCAAAGGCATTTATATATGTGAGATAAAAAAAACTTATTAAGAACAATTTGGTTTTGTTTAGGCACATTAAACTGTACTTCTACTTCAAAGACATATTACGTTATTTTCTAGCATTATAAGAATGATTATTGGTTAAACTACCTCCGCGAATGACTCTTCTGATCTTACAAAATGACATAAAATACAGTATTTTATCTAATTATACAAATCATGTCATTTAGAGAGACATGAATTGAAATATAAACATAAATTTTAAACAGACATACTTATTTGTGGAAAGTAGCTGAAATTAAAATTTAACAAAGTCAGACTCAGAATTGGCATGTCCATGTCTGTTCCTCTGAACGAACACTACTTTGTAAAATTGACCCATCTGTTCCACATCTTTATACCTGTTTTGTTTGATTATTTAATTTGGAGCTTCTTTAAGTAAATCTGAGACTGGTTAAAAGTCCCACAAAATGAAAAAGATATAATCTCATTTAGCTTGAATATTCACTTCACAAACATGAGGTTAAGGAGCACAGAACAGGGGAGGGGGAACTGCTCATGGTACAGTGGGGTCAGGGGAGAGCTGCTTCTGGGGTCCACTCAGTCCGATCCTGAAAGCAACCCTCTTCCAGGCCTGAAGTCCCACACTTTACATACCAGCACCTGAGGCTGATGCAGGAGGATTGTGAATTTCCAGGTTGTACAGCAAGATCCATTCCCCCCAAAAATGGAACAATAAAGCAATTCTTAATTTGTCTCCATTTAGGGTCATCTAGCCAGGAAATTACCATATAACCTTCAATATTTTCCTCACAATTAGAGGGAAGTCACTTATCTGAGCCATTCGCTCCCTGGAGAAAGAATTCTCCAGAAAGTGTCTTAGAAAAGCTATGCTTTTTGGAAAACCATGGAGGATAACAGTCATACCATTTGTTTCAATTCTAAAAGTCTCACAGAGTAATAGCAATTTCTCAAAATATTTCCCATGAAAGGTTTCTGTTTTCATCAATGAAATCGTATGAACGGTCTCGGACGGAAAGGTTGCAATGATGGCTGGCAGCCAGCGCACATGAGAAATATTTCTAACCCTTAGGTGGCAAATGTTTCAACAACGTTGTTAGGGAAATAAAAGTAGTTACATTCTTTTAAAGTTGTAGTTTTTGTTAAATGCAAATGCCCAGTATACTTTTAATTGACTTTGATAGACAATGACTAATTTAGGCAAGCTGCCTAAACTTATTTTCTTCAAATGAATTTAGAATTGCTTTGTCCATGTAGATATATAATCCAGAACTCACATTTCTTCTGTAACAAAGGCGGACTGATTGTCTCAAGTAAATTTTTCCTCTTAGGAAAAAAAAATACATTAACATTAGGAAACGAATCCAAATTACTAACAACACCAATCTTTGTCCTGAGCTTCCCCTGGCTTTTGACAAAGATTAGATCATTGATCAGGTAAGCGGCAAAGGAACCAAGGCCTGTGCTAACCCGAGTTCACACTCAGGTGACATGTTCTGGAAAATAATTAAATCATTCCATGCATATGTGTAGTGTTGAGTGTGGTTTTTGTGTTTGTCAAATGCATGTCAGTGTGTGTGTGCATGTGTGTACACACATGTGTAGATGCAAGGGGTCCGCGTAGGTGTCTTTCTCAGTCTCTCTCAACCCTATTTTTTAAGACAGGGTCTGATTCTGAACCTAGAGCTCACCAACTTATTCAGACTAACAGGACAACAATCTCCAGGGATCCACCTGTCCCCACAAACCCAGTCCTGGGATTCCAGGTGCACACCACCACACCCAGCCTTTTAATTTTCTTAGGGACCTGAGCTCACTTCCTCATGCTTGTATGGTAAGCGCTTTATTGTCTGAGCTGCCTCCCAGTCCTAAAAAACTGTTTCTTTATATAAATTGGCGTCGTCATTAAAATATGTAAAACTACAGAAAACTAGAGAGCAAACATTTATAGGAGGAATCAGTTTCCCTTGTACAATAATAAGTCTGGAATATTTACTGTCTTACAAAGCCTAATACTCCATCTTTCCCTACTCTCCACTGCTGACTTTATGCAAAATGAGTCTTTCATCAAAGCTAAATCCCTCGGACATAAAGAAAGAGGCTTGTGAATCCAGTTTATAAACTACGCAAATCAAAAGTAAAATCTTCAATCCAGAGAGAGAGTTCAATCGAGCACTGTTTTGTTTTGTTTTGCTTTAAATATGGTTAATTTGAAGCTAGGCATTATTTGTGCCCTTATTGTATGCAAATGTTCTGAGTGGCGATAGTGTCACTCATCCCGAAGTTATTAAATCTTGGGATTTCTCAGTGACTTTGTGCTCTGAGATTATAAGAAGCTCCACCCCTGTTAGCAGGCAGATAGTCCATTATGAAGAACATCTGAGATGCCAACACAAGCCATATGTCAAAGGATGGAGTGCAGAAGTGTGCCTTGAACTCAGGTGTGGAGAACTGCCCTGGCTAGCTCCCTCACAGCCTGCAGTGACTGCCTCTTGGTGGAGAATGTAGCGATTCTGAGAACAAACATCCTCCAAGCTTCTGAAGAAGTGCAGACTGATAGTTAGAGGCCTTCAATGCACAGTGAGAAGAGCGTCTCCATGGGGAATTACTTCAGATGTGCTAGTCTGTGGGCACATCTATGGGGCAGTCAGTACTGAGACTGAGGCTCCTGCAGTGTGTCAAAGGAAGAAATCCCGCTAGCCGGCAGGCAGATCTGCAAGCAACACGGAGTCGGTCCTTTTCCTTGTGCTTGCCTGTGGGTGTGGTGTGAGCAGATTCTTGGCTTCCTTTCAGTAACCAGGCATTATAAACTAAAGCCTCTCCTCCCCTGTGTCCCTTTCCATCAAGGTGTTTTATCACAGCAACAGAAAGAAATATAGCAAAGACTTAACTGTAGCGGCAGGGAAATGCCGCAGGTACCTCTCATTTACCTATGTCTGCAGCACGTGACTGATCCAGTCCAAGTTAACTTGGTGGCTCAGTTTGTCACAAGCATACCATTTGGGTGTTGTTTGGGTGTTGTTTTGTTTTGTTTCTTTGTTTGTTTTTGTCTGAATCTTTATTTTTATTTTATCTGTATGGGTGTTTTGCCTGCTTGTATGTCTGTGCACCGCTGTGTACAGTACCCTTGAAAGCCAGAAGATGGCGCTGGATCGTCTGGGATTGGAGTTAAAGACAGTTGTGAGCTGCTATGTGGGAGCTAGGAATCAACCCAGTGTTCTCTGCAAAAGTAGCCATTGCTCCTCACTGCCGGTTCATCTTTCCCGTCTAGAGTATGCTGGTTTTTAATCATCTTCCATTCATGCCTGGACATTTCAACATGCAGTTCCATGCCTCTTTCAGCCAGTTCCATGTAACCCATTCTCTCCAGTGTCAGCAAGCTGGCAGAATCCACTGTCTACTTTTGTGTGAGAAGAAGTCATGACTCTTACTATACAACAGGAAAGAGGAAGCTGGACCTCAGCTCTGCCTCTCTGAGTCATGGCTCTGGGCTACCAACTAACTTCACATAACCTTCTCTAGTCCCTGGTCAGAACTGAAATAACATACAGTCTGTCCCAAGACACAGGAGAACCATTCTTCCTCAACACTATCTGGACAGCAGCACCCCAACCCAGTCACACCCAAATAATACCCTACCCTAGACTCATCTGGATCCTCTGAGATTTAGTGGTAAAAATAGAATCCAAAAGACTTGGTGCAGTAAAGCCTTGCACCTATGTACTATAGCTTCTTTTCCATGGCTGCTTTTTTTCAGATGCTATCAGCTGAAAGCATAGTTGATTTTGCATTTCTAAGGAAGTCACCTTTTGCATCAAGAGCTTTCAAAAATGTTTCTTTTCTGAGAATGTTTGTGATGAAACTGTGTATGTAACTCAGTGGTGTTTTATAAATCCTCAACTATGACCAGCTTGTCAGGTCAGAATCCTCAACTCCCAGCAGTTAAAGGCTGTCTCTGTGTCACTACAGGAAATAAGAGAATTCCCTAAATGCCCTGCAATTTTTTCTTCACGTTGTTCACCTTTTTTCTGTACCAGGACATAGTGGAAGGCCACACACATGCGTCTTAGATTGGTGATTGCAAAGGTTGATAAATGGATCTCTCGTGCTCTCCTAGTAATGTGGCATGAGTTTTTTCCCACTCTTGGCTCTGTGGGACCCCATAAAGAAGCACTCAGCCTCTCACTCATCACAGTGGTATGGCGTGACAGGGCGTGGCACAGTGGAGCATGGCGTGATTGGTCGTGACATAGCATGGCGTCATGGTGTAAGGCGGTTCCACTCACCTACCTTCCAGATGACCCTTTTTTGTTCTCATTTCTCTCTCTGATACTTCCACATTTGTTTTATGATGGTACATATATTGTTTAAGAAAGAAAGAATAGTAACAAGAGAAAAGAACTCTTGCATTCTGCCTGAAAAGGCTGGATGAGCAGGAACAGGAGGTTCTGATGGATAGGCAGGTTCACAGCAGAATGCAACTCTCTAGATGTTACCACGGTCCACTAAGCATTGCCCCTCTCTTCCATTTTCTCTACGTTCCCTTTGCCTTCCAAGCTTCTAACTTCATGAGATGTCTTTCATAACCACATATGCACACAGTGCCACTCATTTATATAATTGCCTTAAAAATTGACAACTGTAGAATCCTTCCTTGTCTGCATCTACGTCCCAGGGACCAAAAGACACTCAACACCTC
Organism: Tokudaia tokunoshimensis; assembly: GCA_036184795.1. Lineage (NCBI taxonomy): Eukaryota > Metazoa > Chordata > Mammalia > Rodentia > Muridae > Tokudaia > Tokudaia tokunoshimensis. Next base: position 52,857,523 of record BTHU01000019.1, read on the forward strand.
ATAGACCTAGGCATTCACAAGGAAATCCAAGGAACCTGGGAGAACCTTAGCAAAGAAAGAACAACGATGGCAGGTGATGAGCCTTGGGTATGTAGGGCTGAGTCAGTGTGACTGCTGTGAGCGTGCTTCTCTCGGGGCCACTACATCCTTGAGTATCTTCATTTTTATGTAGAAGATAGAAGGACCGGAGTGGAACAAACACTAGTATAAGAAAGATCCCTAACTCATTAGATGGGGTCATTGATCTGCTGTGGCACCCTTGGTGCAATCTATGTTGCCTGTCACAGTATAAGTACACAGCATCTTCGATGTAGCTCCTGGTCAATAGAAGGGGCACCCTGCCTCTCAGCACCAAGCTACTGACTCTATGGCTTGTCCTCCTCATGTGGTTGTTCAGCCCTGCTGGAATGTTCTACTTCAAGTTGTTCCTCGACACTTAATCTACCCGCCTCACTTCCTCCTCCATTTCCAAAGCACAGGGTGATAGAGTTCGAGGATGGCTTTCTAACTGTCTTGTCTCTGAGGACTGAATGGCTGACTTACAGGAATACGATTTTCCACCAACCCTACCAGGGAGAGCTGACCCTGTCTGCCTGGGTAGACCCTGGGAACAAAATGAGGATTTAGATTAATTTTTCCTTTTTTTATTTTTTTTTCATTTCTTTTATTTATTAGATATTTTCTTTATTTGCATTTCAAATGTTATCCCCTTTCCAGGTTTCCTCTCTGAAAACACCCTATCCTATCCTTCCTTTCCCTGCTGACCAACCCACCCACTCCTGCTTCTGTCCTGACACTCTTCACAGAACCAAGGGCCACTCTTCCCACTGATGTCCAACAAGGCCATCCTCTGCCACATACCCGGAGCCATGGGTCCTCTTCTCTCCCTCCTGTTACACAGCTCTCACATGTTGGTTTCTGTCTGCTTCTTCCCCCAGCTGTTCCACGCACCAGTGATACACAGTGCAGCTCCGTCCCAGAGCCCCGATATGGGAGAAGAATTGGTTCTGAGTTCTCTGCAGGCTCCATTGTCCGCTTCGAGTGTAACCCAGGTTACCTGCTGCAAGGTTCCACGGCCATCCGCTGCCAGTCTGTGCCAAATGCTTTGGCCCAGTGGAATGACACCATCCCAAGCTGTGTAGGTAAGTGGGGCCCAGGAGATGAGATGACTTCCCTGGGGCTGACTCAGAACCTCACATCAGGATTAGAGCCCTGCTGTCACTGTTCATGAAGTGATCTTGCTCTTCAACTGTGTGAAGATCGAGATTATGTCCATAGCCCAGTTGTGCCAACCTTAAAAATAAATGTTTCCTAAAACATGAGATTTGCATGCATAAAACATGCTTTTCCTCTGATCCTCCTTAAGTCTGTTATCAACCCTAAAGTTAAGAAAGCACATAATTTCCATCTGTGGGAAGAACATAAGGATTGTGGGCTATGGCATTACATGTATGGTGACCCTTTAATACATCTGTGTTTGAAAAGTGCTGGATATGGGTGGTATTGTTACTTGTTATTTGCTACATTTGTCAAAGGAACTTTCAGCACAAAGGTGATTATCTCTTGAGTTTAACTGTGCATTTTAAGTATCTCTTCTTCTCCCTGGATTGCTTCGAAACTAATCAGTATGACCTGGAGATGCTTGCCTGTAGTTAGAAGGGTACACTCTGCATACTCCCTTACATTAAAGTAGAAAATATTCCAATCAGAGACTCACTTCAGAGATACCTTTGTTGTAGACAGTCCTTTCTTAGAAAACAGTAAAAAAATATATATAGAGACTCAAAGTTTAAAACTCAGGTACATGATGGATATTAATCGCAGATGTCTCACATTTGAAAGCAAAGAAATTCAATTTTACCTTGGCTAAAAATGCCACTTAAAATAGCAGGAAAATTTTTCCTGTCTGATCACAGCCATGGAAAATAGGCCACAGAGCCTCTGCAACTTCACTTGGCTTTTACTTTACATAGATTTCTCTCTCTCTCTCTCTCTCTCTCTCTCTCTCTCTCTCTCTCTCTCTCTCTCTCTCTCTCTCTCTCTCTCTCTCTCTCTCTCTCTCTCCCCCTCAGTTCCATGCAGTGGCAACTTCACCCAAAGAAGAGGAACAATTTTGTCCCCAGGCTACCCTGAGCCCTATGGGAACAACCTGAACTGTGTGTGGAAGATCATAGTATCGGAGGGCTCAGGGATCCAGGTAAGGCCTCAGACCAGGGCCTCTGAGGCAGGTCAGCTGGATCCCAGCTTTCTTTGTCTTCATTCTATCTTCCCTCCCTCCCTTCATGTCTTCATTCTTCCCCCATCCTCTTTCCCCCTGATCTATTTGCTTTATTTACTGTGTGCTATTATGGGATAGGACTCAGCATAATGTATTTCATTCTGGCTTTCTCCATATATACTTTGCCCTCATTCATTCTTGCTCTGCTGTCCTCCTTCCTCCTCCTCTCTCCTTCTCTCTGATCCCCCTCCTCCCCACTCTGTGCCCCTGGACTCTCCATTCATGGACACACAAGTAGAAATTTGTTTCTCTTTTCTGAATCATTCTATAAAATGTCTTTAATCGTTCTCAATATTTGCAAAAATAGGATTTTTAAAATTATTTTTAAAGCTTTGTTTTTATGATTTTTAACTGAGATGTGTGTTGTGTGAGAGTGTGTGTATGTGTGTGTGTGTGTGTGTTTAGTTATAAAAAGCTGTTATATAGATAGATTATTTTGACTAAAATAAAACATAATAACCCTGCTTTGTGACCCGGTAGATCCAGGTGATCAGCTTTGCCACAGAGCAGAATTGGGACTCCCTGGAGATCCATGATGGAGGAGACATGACAGCCCCCAGACTGGGCAGCTTCTCAGGTAGAGTGACCCTGTGCTTCCCATTGTCTCTGCTTTTGAACCAGAATGAAAGCCACAGGAAGAACAGAAACCAGTCTGTGGACAGTGCCCCACAGCAATTCTTTCTCATTATGCCTACCAGTGGGCAGGTCCGAGTATGTGAGTGTGTGTGTGTGTGTGTGTGTGTGTGTGTGTGTGAGATAGAGAGAGAGAGAGAGAGAGAGAGAGAGAGAGAGAGAGAGAGTATGAGAGCGATGTGGCAATGGGGGTCCTATGCAGGAGACCATATGGAGGAACCAGGCAGCTCAGCAATTAATGGCGGAATTGTAAGGCTGGCTAACCATGGATGGGGAGGCTCATGAGAGGGACTAGTCTGAGAACGAGGCTTACCCAAGGCTAAGACACCTAGAAAATGATCCAGTGTACTTCAAAGAGGCCTGTGGTCTGTCATTCCTCACTGTGAAAGAATGGTGACACTTCATAAGCCTGACCGCACCCATCTCCAGCTCACAAAGGCATGAACCCTGGCCACACTGTGGAGACAGACGAGCAGTGCAGTCAGTCCTTGACCCTTCCAACTTTACACATATGTCTCTGTTGTGTCACCTTCCCTAGGCCTTGTCCTCTCAGAGAACCACTGGCAGTGTTACCTTCTCCTTCCTCTTGTCACTATGTCCCTAAAACTGATATCATTTGTGCACCATAGACCAGTCTATTGCTGTGTGTCATGTGGCTCATCTGAACTAAGACCTCAGTTTCAGGCATAGAATTGTCTAGTGTGATCCAATGAGTGTCTCACGAGACTTCTTTTCAAACGTGTCATTCTTTATCTGTTGACTTTTTACTGAGTAAGAAACGGAAGAGGGATGAGGCCTTCACAGTACTAACCACGAGATGGATTGTATCTTTAGATGACTGAGGGATTGTGGCTGTGGCTTGTCAGCAAATGAAAACATTGCCGCATGGCCAGTCACATAGGTGTTGAGTGGTAAAGAACCAAGTCTTTCCTCACCCACTGCTTGTCGCTGTCCGTATGTGGCTCTTTATACCTTGGGTTGTTTAATGGACAATGGGCCATTACCAAACAAGCTTACCCGGGAATTTTTCCACATGGGAAGTCTGGCTGAGTTCCTTAGCCAGGGGCCTATTGTCGATGTCCTATTTACTGTGAGATTTACGAAACTTTAGTTTCTATAATTGACAGAGTTGTGAATAAAGTAGAAATCCTCCGCCATTAAGAACAACAATAATCCCGTAATATAAAACCTGCAGGTAGAATGGCAAATTCAATTTGATTCTATGGCATCTGTTTATTTAGCTAACAGTGCTGGGAGAGAACCGGGTGTCCTGGGGTTGTGGGGTAGAAGGGTACTCCTGGGTGTGGGGAGCAGGGAAAGGAAGAAGTGTATTAGTGGAATGTAGCCGCCACGCCTGGGACTGGGGGCATGCTTCCACAGTGACAACCACCACGCTCCTACCTCCACATCTGCTTCACTCAGTGACACTAAGAAATCAGCCCTGTTCCCTGGGCGCATTGTATAGAGGTGATTTGTTTGTTTGTTTGTTTGTTTGTTTTATTAAGTCAACCAGAAGGAAAATACCTTTAAAAGTATATGCCATTGGGTTTAACAGGTGAATCAACAGGTTTGAATCATAACACACAACTCTCAAAATTCTTTAACTCCAACTCCGATGCACTTTTCTGGCATTCACAGGCACTGGACCCGCACATGATGCACACAGAAAACACCCATCTACATAAAGGAAACAAGATTTAATTTAAAAGATTGTTTTAGTTACCACAGTGGTGTAGTTCTGATGCTCACTGCCTGGGACTTCTCAGGTTTGAGACAGAGCTGGTTCTCCACAGACCCCATGAGGCACCAGTGAGAAGTTAAGTGTCATAAACTACCTATGATATTGAAAATGAGCTCCAAATTAAGGGCTCCAATACTGATGGGACTCTGGAATAGTTCTCAGTCCTCAGAAAATACACATGTATAATTTCACTTTTGTTGAATAAAACAGAAAAGAGGGCCAGCCAAATGGAGACGCTGGGTCTGAGGGTAATCCAGGCATTGGGATTTTATTTCTCCAAGTATGTCACCTTCTAGGCACACTGATGTGTGGTACCATCTGTGATGCTTATCTGAGCTGTAGTGTCCAGATTTTCAGAAGGTTTTTATTGTATACACATGACTGGCTGCATTATTGGCTGCAGAACAGAGCCTAATCTTTTACCCCTTTCATCTCAGACCACTGGACATGGGACTGTCACCTCAGGCCACCCTAAGCCACTTGCCTGATGTTCCCAGTGGGGTCATCCAGAGTTGCCCTGGAATAATTCTAACTGTGGTTACCCTAAACTGGACAATCTATAGGCTTTCCCATGAGTGACCAGAATATTCCTATGAACTAGAAGATACCCAGGCCTTGGAGATAGCCTGGATGTGTGGAACCACTGTCCAACAACCTTCTGACCTGAATTTAACCTATGACTTTTCAATTTCAATGTTGTCAGATATATAAGGAATGAAAAGTATTGAAACAGTAAATACTGAGGAAACACTGTATGTGTTTTGTAACCTTTCCCTTTTTTAAATTATAGACCTGATGTTGCTTACAATGGCTGAAGCATTTGCACTGAGACAGGGGGATGAAACAGTTGTCTAAACATGAAGCACCCCCGAGGAGGTCCTAGCTGAGACTCCACTTACCATTTTTTCTAAAATGTAAATAGGGATTTTTAATGGAGCAAATTTCTAGGTTTGCATCAGGAAATCCCTCTTGTAAAAATAACTGGACCATTTGTGTAGTTAGTTCATTGCAGCGAGATGCAGTGAGTTGCTTTCGAGTTAATTAGTAGAAAATGAAAATTCACAAACATTTTCAACAACGAATATTAAACAAAAGTAAATATTGGGTTGTAAAATGGCCCTGTTAGCAAAGTGCTTACCATGTAAACATAGGGAGCCAGCTTCAATCTGTAGTCTAGAACTCACATGAGAAGTGACTGTAGCTTCTGCCTACAATCCTGTCTATAATTCCAGTTCTGGGAAGATGGTTGTGGGTACTCAAGGTTCACTCATAGCCAGTGGGGCTGAATCAGTGAGCCCCAGGCTCAGTGACAGGCTGTGACTCAAAAATATAGTGGGAAGTGATAAAAGAAGGCACCTGGAAAACACCTGGCATAGATACAGACACGTATGCATACTAAACTAAACTACAAGTAAACCTGTCTCAAACACTATCAAATTAAAAAAAAATACATTCCGTAAAATGCAAATCTAATTAAAATAATGTGACTGGACACTTGTGAAACAAAATAAGCTTGCTTTATGTAATAAATTTTCTAAGCAATTAAGAAAGCCAGATTAATAGAAATCTTCTAGGTTTACTTAAATACAGTGCCTTTATACTACATTGCAGATTTAAAAAAAACAAAAAACTATCCTGTGTCCCTATGGGAGCTATGCTGGACAGAATATGATATAGAGTTGACTTACAGGAGGAGCTGTATGTTAGGACATCTTGGAGAGGCTTGCCACAAGTGTGAGTTGATGCTTTCTAAGGCATTTGCAGACTAACTAACTGTACAGCTGCCTCATGGCAACAGAGACTCATCACTGCCACCTATACATCATGGATGCATGGACCAATATACGTCCACTGACCTGGGTTATGTCAGGCCCATAACTATATAAATAGCAAGAATCAACTTGAATGAATAAAGCAAACAATAATCCAGAAAGTTCTGGAATGTGTGTCCCATGTGTAACAGAATTGTGTGTGATGTGGTACAGGAGGGAAGGAGTTGCCCTCAGTGCCACTCCCAAGCAGCTGGGTTTGAACCCTCAGGCAATTGCTTGACTCAGTATCTCCCAAAGTGAGATAGAATAACCATGTGGAAGTCATGTCAATAAAACCGAGGCACCAACTCTTCTCCGTTCATAGTTCTAGAATAGACCAGACAGGGCCTGTCTGTCTTTCCTCCCATCTTCTGATTGAAGTGAGATCTCTCAGGTCTACCCTATTTTTACTCTTGATACTTTCTGGTTAAATCATCTTGAGTTCATATTTACAATTTTCCCTCTGTCTCTTGTTCTCTCTCTCTCTCTCTCTCTCTCTCTCTCTCTCTCTCTCTCTCTCTCACCCTTGTGTCTGATAGAGAAAACAGTTAGGCAAGCAGTAGCACAGGCCAGTAACATCTCCACACAGGCAGTCAGAAACCTGGCGTCTTCACGAGGGCTCTATAGTCTGTGACCAAACCTAAAAGACAGGGCTTTTACTCTGGCATGGTTTCTGTGCTTGATCAAACATGTGGTGCTAGGAATACTGAGGGTTTCTGAAGACATCAGAATCTCCATGTTTGAGTTCTTTATTTCCAAGAGTAAAATGAATTTTGAAATTTCATACTTGGTCAGTTTCTTGTCTCCTATATGTTTTCAGGGTGGTTTGTTATTGTTTTGTTTTGTTTCTTTGATTGGTTCATTTTTTTTGTGGGGTTGGGGGGGGGGGTCTGACACCATTAAGGCCCCAGTTAAGGAGGCCATTGACTATGGTAGCAGTTGTAAGATTGGGGACTAAAAAATACTCAGTAAAGCAAGGTTAAGAACTGAGTTCATAAATGCATTGAGGGTAAGAGGATGCATTTTCTTCATTTTTTGGAACATAGCTACATCCCTGAAAGCTTGAGGGCCAGAGGCACCTGGTGGGTTGTGACTCTTCCGGGAGGTCAAGGGACCCTTTCACAGGGGTCACATATCAGATAGTTACATTACAAATCATAACAATAGCAAAATTGCAATTATGAAGTAGCAATGAAAATAATTTTATGGCTGGAGTCACTACAACACGAGGAAGTATACTAAAGGACCACAGCATTAGGAAGATTGAGAACCACAGCCTTAGAGGAAGGGCATTTCTAGGAAGATTATTGACTCCAAGGCTAGGATGGTAGGACTATATATAGAATATATATATATATATATATATATATATATATATATATATATATAACATAGAATGTATGTAATGTGTACATAATGCAATACATGTGTTGTATGTAATATATATATATATATAATATGCAATTAACCATTTTGCATTTTGTATACAATGGGAGTAAAAACAATGTCGGAAATTCACATTTCTAATTAAATGAATGAATAGCTCCACACACCATAGATCCTGACTAAAATGTTAGGAAGGGTGATGAATGCAAAGGGCATTCTTGTTATCATCATCACCACCACTGTCACCACCACTGCCACCACCACCACCAACCATCAACACCACCATCATCTCATAACAACAACAACAAAGGATTGTGACTGGAGTGTCATATATGCTGAGCTGGTAGACAAAGTGTGGGTAAGTACTAGGTTAATCATGTCTTCATGTCTCCCCATAACATAGACTCACCACAAAAGTAGCAAAGCAGCAGGATGGAGCTCATGCCAGACCTCCCTTCAGAGTGCTAGAGCCTTAACTGGGATGCGGATGTGAATGCACAAACTGAGAGCCTGTTCTCAGAAAAACAAATCAAAGCTTGGCTGTCACATGGCCAGTGCACATCTGTACATATTCTCCCTATGCTGGTGCATGTTTAGCTTAGGCACTGCTACCAGCTTTCACAGGCTTGTGTCACCAGTGCCCCACGTGCCAAAGAGAACAACCAGCAACCAAGCCATCCCAGGAGGAGCACAGCGTCACATGACTACGCTTGCCTCAAATCGGTAGCCTAAATAGTTGAGTGAAAATCCAAAGGTATGCCATGAAATCTGAATTGCTTTTATTTTGTTTTTCTAAAATTTCAATACAAAAGGAAAACAAGAACAAGGATGAAGAACTTAGGGGGCCGCCACAATGCTCTTAGTGATAATAGCTTCTGAGCTTAGCTCAGATCCTATATTAGCGTAGGGATGTGACTCAGATGAAATCTGCAGCTCAGATTGTGCTATGGCTTCCATGTTAGCCTGACTCAGAGAACCTCTGTGGATAGTCACTAGGCCTGCAGTGTGTTCAGGGATCATACACACTGGGAATGTTAAGATATCCACATGTACATGCATCACGGACACAGAGAGAACTATGTCTTATGTCTAGAATGGTAATTGATACATTAGATCTTCTTTTATTCTACCACAGAAGATTTCTATTTTGCTAGTAATCACTTCAGTTCTTTTAGAAGAATAGTTTTTAAATTTGATGTGATCCAACGTCATTGTAGACACACATGAAATTCTCGATAAAAATCTAAATTGTGTGGAGAAAACTGCTATAGCAGACTGAAGTTCGGATTTTTTAAGAGCACCAACAATACTTAAGGAATACTTTGTTCCTGTGATACTTAAAAGTATTTATAAAGCAGATTCTAAAATATTTTAATTGGTGAATAAAAATAAGTAAGAACTAGGTGTCACAAGAAATACATAGTTCAAAACAAAATGATTGACATCTTCAATAAATTCAGTGCTTTGGTTTTTCATTTCTGCTTGCATAGGAATATGTATGTAGATCTTTTTTAGTAAGCCATTGAAAAAATCAGTTTTAGAAGCAGGCAAGTTATAAATTATAAATGAGTAAAATAGAGCAGAATTCATACAGAGTTGTATCTGACAGTCGGAATTAAAGGAAAGCAAATATCAGTATACTGAGAGTAGACTCTGCAGGGACAATAATAAAATTTTGCAGCTTCCTTTGTTATGTGTCATCCTATCTGGGTCACCGTAAAACAATGTGATCAGAAATATTCTGCCTGGGGAAACATTTTAAGAAATCACTCAGCTCTATTTTGCATGGAGTGAATAAGCCCCTGCCATTAGACTACCCTGAGAAGACCCAAAGTCAGCTCCAGAATGTGGAAGATGTAGGGCAGCCTCTCTATTCTGAGGTGGCCTGGTGATGATAGACCCATTGTCTATAACCCTCCTTAAGCATACGATAAACAGATGCTAGATTTTATAATTGGCATGCCAAGAAGTATAATCTTTCGTCTGAAAAGAAACATGTGAATTCACAAACCAATGTCATATTCATAACCCATTAGCTCGTCTCAGTGAAAGACTTACCATGGTCTTCATTTTATGGAATCAGAATAGCTTCAAGTTTATGAAGGTCGCATGAAATGATGGAGTTAACTCATCCTGGAGCCTGGAGTAGACATGGGTTTCTGAGTCTGCTGTACAGTTGAAAAAGTCAGTCAATGCTTATGTGCACATTGCTAGCTGGGAACTCTCAGATAACTTACATAGAATGTACAAAAAGGCAACCAGGCTGTCCAAAGCAACTGCATACATTTGAATTTGAAAAAGAAAAAATGTATCACTGTCAACACCAGTAGCCTGGTGTGGTTTCAGTAGCAGGTAAGAAGTTACAGATTCTTCCTTGTTGGTATGAGACCTGTGGTTCTGTGCTGATTAGTTTTACCTGCCAACTTGATGCAACCAAGAATCAACTGGAAAAGTCTTAATGAACTCTCCGGATCAGGCTGGCCTATGGGCATGTCTGTTGGACATTGTCTTGATTTGTTAGAGGGTGGCAGCACCATTTCACAGGTCAGCCCCTTTGCCTACATCATAGAGGAAGACGATATAGAGGACAAGAAGCAGAACCAAGCAAAGATCCATGTGGATATTTTGTTTTTATTTTGGGAATGGTGGGTTGTTTGTTTTTCCTCTCTTGTCTTGACTCTGGATATGATAAATTCTATGTTAAATTCCCCAAAATGATGGACTGTAACTGGAAATACAAGTCCAAGGAACTATCCCTGGCGTGTCATGCTTTTTGGCAGGGCATTTCAGCACAGTATCAGAAATGCAACTAGAGCAGAGAGAGCAAAGAAGAGTATTGCATTGTAGGATCAGTAGTTATTTAAACTGAGCAAGAAGCAGAAACAGACACTATGAGATTTCCCCCAATGTTAGATCAACTCAGACCATGTAGTCAGGACCATGGAATGAAAATGTGTGGAAATTCTTACCTCCACAGTTAATGTCATTTCTCTTTGTGTATCAGCCACATGACGAATATGCAAGATCAAAGATGACAAACATTGTGGTAATTCTTCAACATAAGTCATTGTGCATGCTTCTAGTCAATGTGTGTGTGTGTGTGTGTGTGTGTATTTTAGAAACAGTCTCAAACTGAATGAGCAAAGCAGTGATCATCCTTCTCCTCCATGATTCTCAACCTTCTCTGAATCTTTCTGAGCCCTTGGGGTGCCCTGCTGATACTTTATGACCAACACTTTGCTTTACAGAGGCTGGAGCATGAAAAGGTGTTATCCAGAGAGGACACACCTACAGACAATTCCCCCAGGGCCACTCATTGTTAACCATTTCTCATCTGTCCATCTGTTTAGCTTTGATATCTGTCTTTTTCAATGTACTCTATAAACTCAGAGTCAAACATCGAAGGGTTGAATCTGCAAGCATTCTGTAAGACACATTTACACAATATGCTTAGAGGTCTTTTGTGGATTTTGTGCTAGTGCTTTATCTTAAAGATTGCTCACCTCCTGAATTATACTGCCTGTGGCATCTAGATGAAAATGATTGAGGAACAGATCTCAGAGTGGCAAGCTAACTTCCTAAAATCTGCACGTGCGCGCGCGCACACACACACACACACACACACACACACAGTGGATATGGGGTTCCCTTGTCTTGCCTCTTTTTTTTTTCTGTTTACTTTCTAAAACATTTTAAATGATTTGGTCCTGGTTGGACAATGAAGCAACATTATTAGATAAAATGTTCAAATTTTTGGTGAATTTCTGGAAATCAAATGAAAGATTATAGAGGGCAGTCCAAGATTGGCAAAAAGGTTTTACTCTATACAGGTATTTCCCACATACCAACTATGTCATCCATTGATGTCATTCCTAGCTTTATCACATGGAATGGCCAAGTCTAGGACCAGCAGATGTCCTTACCTTATATAAATTTCCTGTTAGCCGTTGTCTTCCAAAACCTCAGCTTGTAGAATCAGTGATGCTAGTCTGGGACCCTCTGTGGAAGGGGATGAGGACAGATAAGTAAGAAGTACAGGGAGCTTTCTGACTTGACTTGTACAGGAAATAAAACTACAGTAGAAGATCTCAGAATAAGAAGGGCATCTTAGTGCAGAGGCTAAATGCAGGACAAGTAGTTGAGAGTGCCATCTGTAAGGGATGTGTTAGTTGTTTAGAATTACTTGACTTCATAGACTAGGGAGCTGGGGGAGGAGCGCATGTGGGACTGAGAGGCAAGAGTCCACAGCTTAAGACTCTTTCCTACCTTAGGGTAACTCCAGGAAGAGCAAAAATCCTTCCCAGTGGTGCAGAATTCGGCACTTATGTCCTCTGAAGTTGATTTTGATTTTACTAAATATCATAACATATGGGATTTATCTAGCCTGGGGGTATGTAAAACAAATGCATAGATATGGAGTGATTGCTGTCATTACTCTAGGCCAGAGTGCAGGTCAGGGGACTGGGCGCAGTCTGGAGGAAGCAGCCAGCAACAGCTCGAAGGACGCTCTAAGCTGTCCTGCAAAATGGGACAGCTGGATAAGCTGCAGCGGTGTCAACACTCAGATTAAACAGAGATGATCAGACAAGCTCTAGTTACTTGGAAGCCTAGGATATGGTCTTCTGTACTAGATCCTTGTAGTGTCAGTGGTTTGTGATAAAGCTGTAATTCTTCCCCGTGTAGGTACCACAGTGCCCGCACTGCTGAATAGCACCTCTAACCAACTCTGCCTGCGCTTCCAGTCGGACATCAGCGTTGCTGCCGCCGGTTTTCACCTGGAATACAAAAGTAAGATCAACTTTTGCTTCTATTGGAGTACAGGAACATCTTCTTTGAAGAAACAAACCCAGCTTTCATTAAATGGTGAAATAGTGTTCCTCCAAAGCTCCACCTAAGACTTGCACAAAATTGAGTTTTACTAAACATAAACTATATGAAGGGTATTTTCTATAAACAGCAGACTAATAGAGCAATTCAGAAGTTAGTGTCTGGAATAATTAGATGAACTGACTGTACCTTTAGGCTCTTTGCGTTAGAAAACACAGGCCAGCCATGTGTAACATGACTGAAGTCATGTGTGACAATAGATACTCACATTAGCATCCCCAAACAAAGGATGGTCATAGCACTAAATGATACCGTGGGGTTTTCCTTGTGGACTCTCAAAGGTGTTCAAAGAAGACCTAGCAGAGAGTTAGCATTTCTGAGCCTGTGTTTGTGTGTTATTTATTTTAATTGCAAAGAAACATCACAGATGAGAGGTCACCATTTATAAAAATGGATGAGAGGCTACATTAATAGTCTGGTAAATGGGAAAACAAAGGTCAGATTCACAACCCCTGCTGCAGTGCTGGTAATCCGGGTAAACCTTGTAAAGTGAAGTATGAATTTCCAGGGAAAGCGGGGTTTATTCGGGACGTGTTTTCAGGCTCTGAAATGGCTTGATGTTGGCATTATCTCCTCTAATAAGCAGTTGCAAGTGAGCAAATACGTGGGTTAGATCCAATAAGTGATTTTTTTAAAATTGAGATAAACAGTTTGCTGGAGTGTAATGCATGTGTTTTCAAAAGGCCACATTCCAGCTGATGATAAATATTCAGCAGCAGCTACCAACCACAGGCCCCGTTCACACTCTACTTAAGCCTTCCTACTTATTACAGGCATTTGCATGCAAGTGTGTCCCAGTTTATGTGAATAGGACTACTCTAGTGACAGTGTAAAATGATCCTGCAAATGTTATTTATGTAGAATACTTCTGGAAAATTCTGCTACTTTGATACGCCCTCTGAAGGTTCTGCCAAAAAAGCAAATGAAACCTTTACTTAAAACTGTGTTAACCAGTTCATTAATATTTTTGCCCTGTTGGAACTGATCATTGTTCTTAGCCCTTGAGAAGTTCTTACAGTTTCTGGCTTTCCTTTCTCCTTTTGGGGAAGGAGAGGATGGTAACATAATTAGTCTGTGATTATTGGGGATAATTATCTACTTTGTACATGTACTGTAGCACTATTAGCATAATTGTCTCTATCCCAGGATATTCTTAGTCGGCATGAGTCTCTAAAGAAGAGACCAATTTCCTTCCATCTCCCATTGAATTAAAACCTCTTCAAGAACCAGAGGCCTTATGTGAGAATCTAAGGCCACAATTAATTAGTGTGCTTGCTTTTTATTTTACCAAATACAATGCTACATTTGGACTTGGGCTATTTCAGATTATTGTCTTTGTGGCTGGTGCTGGTTTTCTAGCTCACATCATCTGTGTATTAAAAGAAATTCAGTCATTTGCTCTGATTTTTCATGCCTGTTTGAAAACAGCAATTATAAAGTATTTGTAGAATTAGCCTTTTCCCTCTAAACACTGTGCACTTAAGTTGCCAACAATCCGTAATATTTTAATACATAGAGATATTTAAGCATGTGCTATAAAATGTGTATTTCCAAATCTCTGCAAAAGTCTCTAAATGTGTGTTCTTAGTAAAATGTGTACCCATAAAATTACAAAGAGAGCCTCTGGTGGGAAGAACAGACCTCCTGTCTTGGTCTCTGAGTCAACAGAGACTTGGGCCCAACCTTGAATATTTGCTTAGGAAAAGTCACCCTGTTTTCTCAGGGTCTACCTCCCCAGGGCTCTGCAGCAGACAGCATCTGTACTTCCTGTCCCATTGGCAGGGCATGTCCATTAGAACTGAGGTCAGCCAGGTACCTCAGTGTTGCAATGGGTTCAGGAAAGTTGTGGTTCTATACTTCAGTTTCTTCTTATTGAAATAACAAGGGATGTTTTCTTTTTCAGATTCCTATAGTTCAAATGGATGGGGCTTCTAAATTGCTCTCAGTCAAGGGTTTTTTTGTGATTTAGGTATTTTAAAATTGCTGATTTCTTTTTCTTTTAACTATGCTTGAGAGTTTTAAGGATTTATATTGCTCAAGGTCAAAAACATTAAGTGAATGCTGCCAGGGAAACATTAAAATTCTGCAAAGACCTTAACTCTTTTGACGTAAAAAGTAATAAACCCTTTAGCAGTATAGTATCATAACTGAAAAGTGACAAATTGACAAAATGGATTAACTCCCTGATTATAATTCATATATATGTATATATATATATATATATATATATATATATATGTATGTGTGTGTGTGTGTGTGTAAATTACAAATGTACTTCATTGATGATCTTATATTTGTAATACTCATAAGCTCCTAGATGTCATTGGTTGAAGTAAGCTTGGGCAAGACCCTCACTGAACATCAGGGCCATAGACAGTTCTCTGTGTTCCCCACAATGAGTTCTGCATCCCTCCTGAGAGGTGCTGTTCATAAACATCATATCATCAGTGTGATAAACAGCCCATCTAACCCCTCAGAGATTGATCTCTATTTAATCATTCACTAATGTATAAGGTTTTCTATAAAAATTTTAAAAAATATTCCCAAAGCCTGCTTTAGGATCCCCCTATCTCTACCAGACATGCTTTCTTGAATATTGACCAACAATTACAACTCCCTTCTTACATCCTAATGCATTGAGGAACTTGACATCTTCTAAGTGATGTAAATTCTAGCTTCTTTCTCTCATCCTCAAAAATTTCATAGAAGCTTCTGAGAGGGTGAGATCTACCAGATAATCACAGGCTTCTGAAACTCTGTGTATGTGTGTGCATGCGCGCAGGTGTGTGTGTGTGTGTGTGTGTGTGTGTGTGTGTGTGTGTGTGTGTGTGTGTTGCATGCTGTCCAAAGGACAGCTAACTAGCTAAAGGTTTATGCCTACCTGTGATCTTTGGGAATTTAAAAAAACATGAAGTTCAATGCAAAAGTACCATCTAATTCAGTTCCATAGTTGCTATAGTAGTCTTTTGGAATCCCAGGTCCCACCACATTTGAGAAGAACAGGGTCAGGGTGGATTTTATGGAACTGAGCCCTCTTCCTCGATGTCTTTGGATAGTCACTTGCTGCCCAGACAGAGTTCTTCATGTACTTTCTAGCTGGACCCCTGACTATTGCTTACAGGAATCATTAACTCTAGTATACAATCTCTTGTCGTCATCTCTGCTCTCTGCTCGGGGGTTGCTTACCTGAGCAGGTGACTGGACACCAGCAGCTGCTTGTGTTCTTGGGATTCATTAGACACTAACTTTTATTTGACCATTTTCTCCTGGAATGTCCTTACAGAACATGCCCCATGCCTTCTTTCACCATTTCTGAGAGATGGTGGCCTCACCTTTCTTCTTATTCTGGAGGCACTCACCTCCATCACTGGTTATATACACCCTCCATTTTCATAATAGCTTCTGTTATTTCACCTCCATTGGTAGACTGGAAAGACAATATGGTTCCTGTTTATGTCACCTTTAGGCCTCTGAACCTCTTCAATGGCTGCTGACTTTGCCAGGCATCTTGAAGCCATACAACAGGTTCCTAGGGTAAAGAATAGTGGTGTACTTCAGGTTGAATAAAAGTAAAATCATGAACACTCAGATGCATCCTACAACATCTCCTTTCTTTTAAAATCTATAGAACCCAGCAAATGGCATTGACCATCTGTTTTTATATAAACTAATTATCAGATGATGATGTTCAGTCATGGTAAATGCTTCAAAAGACACCAAAAAACACACTTTGGTAAGATTTTGTTTCTGATATCCCATTTTAAATGCAATGTCATTTAATTATTTTAACATGCAAATGTGTTTTGGGTTTTACAAATGTAGGAACAGCTCTGAGTCTTCTTTTAGTGCATAGGAAACATAGGGGAGTTGAAACCTTATTTACCAAGGGGTTACCAATTCCTGGGGGTTTCCAAGTGTGGTGGTTAATCTTGGTTGTCAACTAGATGGGATCTATAAATACTTTGACCATGGGCCTCTGGTGCATGTCTTTATAGAGAGCTGAGGTCTGAGATTCCTATTTTGATTACGTACAGATCCAACTTATTGTTTAAAAAATGTAAATAAGCTGGCTGTGATTGACATTCATGATCCCAGCCTTCAGAGCTAGAGATAAGAGGGACCAGAAGTCTAAGATCTTTTTTTGCTATGTAGTGAATTTGAGTCCAACCAGGGACCCTATCTCATAAACAGTAGTGAAAAAATTAATTAATAAAAAAGTTACATTTACATTCATAAGCATGAAAATATATTTTAAAAGTGTAAAATACATTTAAAACCCAACACTTTTGTTTCATTACTGTGCTACCAAGTTATTAATTAGTTAAGTAGCAAACAAGCACAGTCAAATTATTTGTTTTGAAGTTGTAAGATTTGAAAATTTCTTAAATATGCTCATGGGAAATTGAGCAGTATAGGAATCCAATGTGCCATATTATTAAATGTACTGTCCTGATATGAATGTTACACATCACCAGAAGTTCTTAATAATACTGATGCTTATACATCAAGCATTGTGTTTCCTCAGATCTTGAGGACAATAAATAGCACACATATACATTGCCAATGATCAAATATGCATTTTAATACACAATTTGAGTGTATAATACCTCATTGTACATCATGGGTCAGGAACTTGCCATATTTAGGGCAAATATGCTAAGTCGTGTTGACAGCAGGGAAGCTTTCATGGGTAACTGGAGATAAGCAGGCACATTGAAGATATGTATATATATACATATATGTACACATACATATATACATATGTATATGTGTGTACATATATATGTATATATGTATATACATATATATATGTATATAGATGCTGATTACTTTGTGTGGTGGTTTGAATGAGATGTCCCCCATAGTCTGAGCACTTGAATTCTTGGTCTTTAGTGGATGGCTTTGGAGAAGGCTTAGGAGGTGTGTCCTTGACGAAGGATATATGTCACTGGGGGAAGGCTTTGAGATCTCAAGACTATTGCCATTTCAAGTTTGTTGTCTCTGCTTGGTGCTTTTCCTGTTTGCCTTTGGAAATGTGAGTTCTCAGCTGCTGCTGTTGCTGCTGCTGCCATCACATCTGACTGCTGCTTTGCTTGACCTCTCCATGTGATAGTGTTGGACTCTCATTCCTCTGAATCCATAAGCCTGAACAAAAACCTTGCCTTGGACATGGTGTTTTGTCACAGCTATAGAAAAGTAACTAATGCAATAAACTGACCAAAGTGCTAATAAATAAAAACAATAGTCATGTCAAACATTACAAAACACAAGAACACATAAATGTATTAGAATTCCAGATACTTTTAATGAATTATCTTATTTCACTTAATATACCTGCCTGGCCAATTGGCCTATGAGTATTTAGGATTTCAGTTAAATCCAAATATCTTAGAGTTGTTTACTTTTATTTAAATAAAGCAAGAAGAATCATGAATATAGAGTTCCATTCAGCTTATATGAAATTCACATATCAAATGTCTACATTTTATTTGAGGTTTTCCTTTATTAGTATAACATACCCCAATGGAAGTATGTCCGTGCTGCAGTTTCAGACAAAGCCTGGCCCTCTTATTCAGAATACCTGACACAGCAGTTAGCACCCACGCGGGTAGATTTATTTTTGTGTAATTGAGGAAAAGTTCAAGTATACTGTTTGACATTTAACAACCCTAGCTGAGTCTAATGGTTTGACTGTTCTGAACCAGCTGTCGCTCTAGTAAGCTTAAGTGGAGCGATTCCGGAATTTGTGACAGATCTAGCTCCATGACGAGGACAGCTGGCAAGACTGTATTTTTAGCCATCTTCCCCTCTCATGCATAAGTGTGACAAATTTAACCAGCACGCCCACCTAGTGGCCCTGTAGAAAGTAGGAAAGTAAGATGCTTCATTTTCTTCTACAAAGTGGGGGCGTGTTCAGATATATGTCCTTGGCAACTGCAAAGTTGTTCATTTCAGTTCCCTTGCTAAAGTGTTGTCCCTGAAGAAGACTCAGTTTTATAGCATCAGTTCTTTAATCTTACAACACAGGATCTTATTAT
Source organism: Tokudaia tokunoshimensis (assembly GCA_036184795.1). Lineage (NCBI taxonomy): Eukaryota > Metazoa > Chordata > Mammalia > Rodentia > Muridae > Tokudaia > Tokudaia tokunoshimensis. The sequence continues at coordinate 52,876,297 of BTHU01000019.1, forward strand.
TTAGTAGGAAAAGCGATTTTTTTGGCTAGGGACTGCGATTCTTTAGGCCAAATTTGTCACCTCTTTGTCCACTATTAAATAACAGTTGTAGACTACTCTGCCCCATGTGGTGTGCTTCATGACGGATGTGTACTGATTGTTCATACCAGTGTTGGTCACGGTGCCACAGCATCACAGGCTCAATTCTCACAATACTGGGGATGGAAGCCCAAGGTCAAGGTGCTGATAATGTCTTCTGTTGAAGACCTATGTGTCGGATTTGCAGATTCTGTGAAGGGCTCTCCTAACACATTTTCTTCCTCCAATAGCACTGACCCCTTTGTTGGAATCCATGTTATTCTGAACCAACTCTAGTCCCCTTCTACAGGACCAAATTTTACATCACAGTAGGTGTTAAAATGTCAACTTGAGAACTTTAAATGGATAGACAGACATTCATCCCATAAAAATAGAAAATGAGAAAGCTAGGAGGAAGAGGAGGAGGAGAGGAAGAGGAAGAAGAAGAAGAAGAAGGAGGAGGAGGAGGAGGAGGGAAGAAAGGAAGAAAGGGAGGAGAAAGGGAAAGAAGAGGAACAAAGGGAGAAGGAAGAGGAGAACATGTTTGCCTCCATAGGTTCTTGATCTGAAATTGAGGAAGTTGATGTGACATCAACTGTAACTTCAACATAAAAGTAGAACTGTCCTGTGGAGCTTGGTTACTCATTACTGAGTGCCACTTGGCTTTGGGTGTAGACAAACTTTACCTGGATACATCACTAACCATGGCTCCACAGATGAGGTTATTTGGCCAATGAGTGCTTCCCAAGTGCTGTGCAAAATCCACATGGGTCCTGAAAGCAAAGAAACCTTGGAAACCCAGGGTTGAATCAGGTGAGAAAGTCTGATCTGTACATCAGTTCCTTTTGTCATTAAAATGCTGCTACTCTCTATGGCACTTCAAGGGAGATAGATTACTTAACTTCTTGCCTGGGTCCTGGAAACACAATCCCTAGACTTTACAGAAGCCTGAGATCTAAAAACTGGAAAAATAAAAACAATATCTGTTACTTGTATCAATACTGAAAACATGTGGGCTCTTGGGCCCACATGGTTCTCTAGACAATCAATAAAACTATAGTTTCTCCTAATGTACATTATTTTAATAATTGAGTTTATAAGTATTTTTTTTGTTCTAGACGTTTGGCTTTTTAAAGTGCGTTAGAAGAGTCTGGATATAAAGGCTGATACATCTGTCTGTGTGATCATATTACTTGTCTTTATCTTTTTCTGTGGAACCTACTCAGACTTTCCTAAGTCAAGTTCAGACTTCTTTTTAAGACCATTTACCAGCACATTTTCACAACTTTTATGCAACTTCTATTTAATGAGATTGTGGTAGTTTGAGTGAAAATGGCCCACATAGGCTCATATGTAGAAGTATAATTTAAAAGGATTAGGAGAATTGGCCTTTTTGGTGTAGGTGTGGCCTAACTGGAGAGTGTGACACCCAGGGTAGACTTTGAAGTTTCAGAAGCCCAGGCCAAGTCCATTGTCACTCTCTCTCCCCTGCTGCCTCTGGGTCCAAATGCAGAACTCCTGACTCCTTCTCCAGCATCATGTCTACCTGCATGTGCTATGCCAAGTTCCTTCTCTAGCATCACATCTACCTGAATGGGCTATGCTTTTCACCATGATGAAAATGGACTAAAACTCTAAACGTATAAGCCAGCCACAATTAAATGTGTTTTTTTTAATATGAGTTGCCATGGTCATGATGTCTCTTCACAGCAATAGAAACACTAACTTAGTAATATCACTGTCCATCAGCAAAACTTGTATTTTAATATACACAAAGCTGATATAGATTCAATGAGAAGAAATTTTTAATAAGCATGATGATATGTACCACCAAATGTCCCAGCATTTGAGAGGCTGAATCAGAAGGACTGAGAGTTCTAGGCCAGGTTTGTACACAGAGCAATTGAACCTGCCTCAAAGAAACCTATAATCAACTCATAAATTTGAATTCATATCTACTGATATTATACAGAAGAACTGTTCTTTAATTATAAATGTTGTATTCTTTACAAAAGTGCTACATCTCATAAGCATTTTTCAGGTGAAAACATCACCAATATAAAATGCACGAGATGCCTCTGACCTAGTACCAGCTGCCTACCCTCCTGATCTGTAGCAACTAGAAGCTTTGAAGCTTTACAACAAGTTGTCTTACCCTGTATCACCAGTCAGGGGAGAACATCAAAATTAAATGCTCACAGTTTGGGTCTTACTGAATGCACACTGGTTACAACCTCATGAAACTAAAAGTCTCTATTTTGAAACACTGCCAATAGGGAACATTTGTATTTATAATACAGCATGGTTAACTTTTGTTTTTCTTTTCAAAATTAAAAGATATCCCTTTCTGTCCACATAGTGTAATGATGACTTACCCATGTATTGAACTGATGTGTGCATGAACAAGTGTGTGTTTATATACTAATTAGTTTGAATTGTCAACTTGACATAGCCTAGAGCAGTGATTCTCAACCTGATGGTCACAACCCATTTTGTGTAGAACAACCTTTTCATGGGTGACCCCTAAGACCATGTGTGTATCAGATAATTACATTATAATTCATAACAGTAGCAGAATTAGAGTTATAAGGTAGCAACAAAAAATGTTTATGGTCAGGGTCACCACAACATGAAGAACTATACTAAAAGGCATTAGGAAGGTTGAGAGCCACTGGCCTCGACTTATCTGAGAAGAAAGACTGTTGAAGAATTACCTACATCCAATTGTCCTGTGGATATATCCATGAGGATTGTCTTGGTTATTAATTGGTGTTGCATGGCCTAGACCACTGTGGGTAGCACCATTCCCTGGGCAGGTGATCATGGGACCATCAATAAGACAGCTAGCTGAGCATGAGCACATGCAAATCAGTAAGCAGCACTCCTGCATGTTTTCTGCTTTGAGTTCCTATCTTATTGCTTGCCCTGATTTCCTTCAATTATAAACTGCAACCTAGAAGTGGAAGCCAAATAGATTCCTTGCTCCCCTAAGTTTCTTTTGGTCTGAGGGTTTTATAACAATAATAGGATAAAGCTAGAAAATTGTACTTTGTCATCCCTCTACCAAATACTCTCCAATTTGAGTCTTTCCACTTGGATCTACTTCCTACTTCCCTCCTTTTCTCTTATTAGAGGTATTGTAGTTTTGAGCTCTTCAGAGTAACATGCTCATGGTAACATGTGAATTGTAAAGACTACGAGCTATGCCAGTGGCCATGAGAGCAATTCTCAGTTGAGGAAAGTTCTTTGAAGTCATCTGAGTTTGTAAGTTCTGCAGACCTCCTGGTTATCCTATGGATACGTGTTCGACTTTAAAGCATGTGTCTGGCATGTGCTGTTCATAATTTTCAATTCTGAGACTCAGGTAAACCCACTCTGAATTTTTCCGCCAGGTTTTGAAGAGCAGCCACAGTGGATTCGGAAGGCATGATGGGCTATCTGCTCACCTCTGACTCACAGCATTCACATTTTATGATCAGCAGTAGGTCAAGCCATTAAACTCTACTTTTGGTCAAATTAGAACACTTATCTTTTTAATGACTTTGTTTCATGTTCTTTGCTTCTACAGGCTAGGCTACAGGGAATTTAAAAAGTTCCTTTCTACATTCTAAATCAAATTGAAACTTTATGTATCGGTACATTTTAAAAGTCCGCATCTTAACATCAGAGTGGACAGAAAATACATTTGAGGAAAATAAATTATAAAACAGTTCAATGTGTTAGCCACTCCAACACAAATGGCCACATGTCCTTCAGACTTTTGAGAACCATCCTCTCCTTGTCTCCAAGGAGATCAAGGAAGCTGACTGTTCGTGGTCCACCTTTACATAACATTCCTCAAAAGATGCTGCCCATCATCATGTATGAGGTCAGTTGTAAGTGTTCCATCATTAGATAAGGATAGAAATTCTGGCTAACATCTTCCAAATAACTTTCTAGTCTCTTCTGCCTTGATGTTCCTTCCCCCAAAACATTGATTAGAATTTTCCTATGAATCTGTTATGTTTAAAAATATCCAACTTAAAATAATGAATATTTAATTATCTGTTTTTGAGACCAAGTACAATTATACACCCTGGTGGCCTCAAACATTCAAAGCCTCTTCCTCATCCTCCTGGGTGCTGGGTTTACAGGCATGCTCTAACACCATGTCCAGCTTAACCAGTCTTTAAGTTGTCCTTTCTGTGTTTATGGAGGTTTTAGACATCACTATGTCTAGGTAAGTAGCTCAGACAGCTGTATTGCTTTCCATCAGTCCTGTGATGTAGCCACTCAAGGCTTAAACTAAGATACAGTCCAGTCAAATATTGTTCTTCCATCTCAATGTGCAAGGTAAAGAGCATCCTTACTAGCCTGATGTAGATTGATATGCTCCTATTTGGCTTAGGCTCATTGCTGAACTCCACCTTGCCTGATGCTTGTCACACCACTTTCATTTCATAGTTTGATGATTAGTTACCTCTTTGAAAACAAATAACCAGATAAATGAGAGAGCTGAAAGCCATCCTTACATACACTAAGAGTTTGCATCCTTAGTTTCCAATATACACAACTATACAGGGATGGTAAGGCAAAGGAAAGGCATGGTAGTGCTTCTTTCTACAAGCATCATGATCTCTGTGGAATATCTCAGTCTCAACATGGTTTGCCTTGACTAGAATAGTGATGTCTTTGTGTTTTGATATTAATTAGAAACAAATGTCTATTTCCTGTGGTGATAGGTATCAATGCTATCATTTTCAGAGGATGAATTATATTTTAGCATTCAATTTAAGGAAGGAGAAAAGGAAAGCCAAATAATATAAAATAACTGCATATAAATCAATGTATAATAAAACTATACTAAAAGGAAAAACACATTATACAGCATGCAGGAAGTGAGGCAATTCAGTCATTGAGGTTTGATATTACTCCTAATCATTTTAATCTCAATATATCTTTACCAATTTAATCACAGTAAATTTTCCTATTTCATTATGAGTATTCTGTGTTATTGAAAACTTTGTTCTTGGCCCTGACTTTTGAAAACATAAATTATTCCAAAACAATGCTGTTGAAAAATCATCACAAATTATGCCTCCTAGTATTCCAACCTTTAATTATATATTTTCCTATGATACTTTATTATATTTTTGAGTGAAATTTTAAAAATTAAAGCTACATGCATCTATGATGGTCTTGCTAACCTTTAGAGTGTGGGTTCTAAATATAGTTGTTATCTCTTGTGTGATTGCTTCTTTTTGCTAGGAATTTTTGTCTTCTATGAAAAACTTTAAATGAGTTGAAAATATGTGTTAGAAACACAACACATTGCTGGTTAATGTAAATTGTGTTTTATACTTTAAAAGCAGCTATTTAGGGAAAAATCTATTTCAACTTAGGAAAAATTTATGACCTAAGTTAAAGCCACTTCTGTCATATGCAATAGCTGTGTTTCATGATGTGAAGCATGTCAGCAAATTCATGTACCAGTCAAAACTCAGGAGCAGGGGCTCAGATGAGCAATCCCACTAGGGAGGAATGGCATTTCAACTCTGTCCTTCTCTCAGAATAAGGGGAAGAGAAAGGCACTGATCTCTGGATGGTCTAGGATGCACGGCTTGCAGCTTCTATTTCAGAGTAGAGAAAACTCTCTAGCATCTTGTATAAGCTGCATCACCTACATGTGCAGCTAGATCAGCCAAAGACATAGGTGTTTGAGTGGTCATCAGCTTGAGGGCTCTCTTGGGGATCAGCTTAGAGAGTATCTATCTGTGGTTATGCTAAGTACATACAGAACCTCCTTTGATAGCATCTTTCTAAAACCTCCACACCTAGAGCTGGGGCACCAGACCCAATGCCCATATGAGTGATTCCTGGGTGGAGCCAGCCACCTGTTTCTACTGCTGCTGACATTCAAGTTCATCCTTGCTTTGTTCTTGCTTGAGTATTAGTGTGTGTGAAATCCTAAGGGATGACACTGCACAACTGGCACAGTGTGGGTAGCTCTGCAGGAGAGCAGTCAGTTGGTAGGGAGGCTCAATGGTGGGATGTCCTATGGAAAAAATGAAAAAAGAAGCCCGGGCCGGAGGTGGCCTGTGGATCTTACTCCAGCCAAGGCAGCAGGCGTCTCACAAAGGATACAGGCCGGCGAGGATCCCTTGTGGGGAAGCAGGCAAGACACGCGGGAGACTCAGCACAATGGCAAGCAGGCCATCACGCCGCTGCCAGCTAATGCACGGGGGCAGAAAAATCTCACTCAGAATGCGGGCCGATCTGGTGTAGATTTCTCTGCTTATACCTGTTCTCCTGATCATATGGCTGTGTGGCTGAGTCTAATGCATCTAGCTTCCTGTAGCGAATTTAATAAGAGATGGCCCATATCTTTAATGTTTTATTATTAAGAAAATAGAAAGAGAAAAGAGATAAAAAAAGATAAAGGAAAAAGAGAAAATAGATAAGAAAAGCCATGACCACGTGGAAAGGGGAGAAAATAGAGAGACAGAGAGATAGATAAAGAAAAGGGCCTGGAGAGAACAAGCAGGAGAGAGAGAGCGGAGGGGCGCTATTTATAGTGAGTTGGGTTGCCAGGTAACTGAGGGGTGGGGAGAGCCTGGCTGTAGCCAGGTGACTGAAGAGGTGGAGTCAGGCTAGAACCCGGGCCATGGTCTTGCCTCTCATTAAGGTCCCACAATGACCCTGTCAGACCAAGACTATCTGCCTCTGAAATAACTGGTGCCCCCACCATCCAAGCTTCCTTCATCTGTGACATGATATATTCAAGTCATGTTTCAGAGCAAGAGCAACATTACATGAAGACACACCAGTCTCATCTGGAGAGGGCCTTCTCCTCTTTCTTGGAACACTGGAGGAAGGAAAGCCAGCGTTTATATTCAGCCATGTCTTGGCTGTAAAAATAGAGTGTTAATTAAATTTGCACAGTTACCATTGTCTGTGTTCTACATGATCTATCATCAGAATGTACCCATCTGATAAAAAAGTAATCTCATCAATAAAGAAAGGACATTTTATTCTATATACAATTCTTGTGTACTTTCTCTTTGCAGAATGATATGGCTACTTCAAGTTAATTATTATATTTTGGTCTGGAGTTCAATAGTATAAGATAAATTTCTATTGCAATTTGTGAGTTCCTTAAATGAAGGGGGTTATAATCTAAGAAAAGGACCAGAATACAACATTTTATATCAATATTGGTTCTGTTAATGTAAGATTGGATCAGCCATGAGATTCTTGTTGCTTGGGATGGAGAACGTGGGAAGGGGAGAATGAATTTGTTCTCATGTGTTTGTTCTTAGAAGGAATTCCTACATTGACAGACTTGTAAAGTTTTCAAAATGCCTGAAAAAGAAGGATAAGAAAACATAATCCCAGGGTTTTTCTGCAGCAGGAAACAGTTGCTTGGTTGTGTCAGTATTAAAATTGAGTTATTTATGCTAAATGTAGAACTGACAATTTTTTTTTCTAAGAAAAACTTAAATCCCTTCCATGATGGAAATGAATTGAGGTACTGCATAAGAATTAGCTTGCAACTCTGATCTAATATTATTTAAAGCCTTTTGGTCAAACAGCAAGAAGAAGCATGAGAACCTTTGTTTGCTTCCATGGGAAGCAACAGGAAGCAAAGTTCCCACTCCTGATAATACAAGTGTTGCTGACGCTGATATTCCCTGATTCCCAGCATCTGTCTTTGTGTCTTTCTAGCGGTGGGCCTGGCTGCCTGCCAGGAACCTGCTCTCCCAAGCAATGGCATCAAGATAGGAGACCGTTACATGGTGAACGATGTGCTGTCCTTCCAGTGTGAACCGGGGTACACCTTGCAGGTAGGCATCCTTTGGGGACTGTGAGGAAGGCTCAGCATGGCCATCTATGGTGTTCATACCCAATGTTCATGCTCTAAGTCACGTTCATGGAGTCAGTTTGCTTTGGTCTGTAAATGACCAACCCATGTACATTGTAAAAGCATCATCATAGGAATCACCTTTTACATACTGAAACCCCTCAACAGACTGCCCCATCTTATTTGTTTAACAATTATTTCCTTTCAAAATTGTGTGTTCTTTCCACAATCATGGAGATTAAAACCAAGGACCAAGGACCAACCCCCCACTTGGCTCCTAGTGATGGGATATACTGCTGAGCAGTATCCTTTGACTCATTTGCATTTCCATGACTCCACTTAGTAAGTGACCGCTAGACACCTCAAACGACTCCTCCACAAAGAAGCATTCAGCAGCTTTTCAAGAAAAGCAATGGAAAAGTTTTGCTCTAAGTTTTTACAGTTGTTTAACAAAATTATGTAGATGTCTCCATACACGCACTATAAATGAACGAACAGCAAAATGAATGCTGTTTCTGTTATCTGTTTCCTGTTTTAACCATGTGCTACAAACAGCAGTAGTCATAGCTGACCCTACTCATGTTTGCACTCTTCATAAAATTCATGTCTCAGAGCAATTTCTCACAGGTTTATAAGAGCATTGAATTTGACGTTATCTTAAATGCTATCTCTGGGCTATGCTCTGTACCTAACTTCATTGAACAGCTTGAGGATTCAAGGAAGAGGTGAGATGATATACAATGAAATAAGGACAGTATATACAATTAAGATTTCCACATATATGGGGTAAAGAACTATACCAAGTTCCTGTGCACAGCACCTAGTGAAGGCTTGGTCGTGATATAAGACTTCACATCAGTCCCCGCAGACCCTGTGGCATGAGCTATGAGTTCTATGATTGGAGGAATGTCTATTAAATCCCCCAGCATGCTTCAATACATGGAGCATGTAGATGTTGTCATTATAAAGACATGTTATTGTTCTATAACAAGTAATAACATGTATCACTTTCATGAAGGCCAGACTCTAGCTCACAGCCCTTAGATCTTGCCTAGCACAGCATTATCCATATGGACTCTGTACATAGTGCATTATAGAAACTGAGTTTCCCCATAGGATTCTGCAGCTCTTTGACAAAAATGCATGCTTAACCATGAACAGGGAGACTAGTTGGTTGGTACTTAAGTCAAGTATTGTACTTGTACTTATTACAATAGAGAGAATCCCATGTGCTAGATCATGAGTTCCCCATCCAAAGGTATCTTAGTCCACTTCCATGTGCTTTTTGTTCGATCTTTTCCATTGGCTATTGTTATAACTGACTTAGGCTACATCAATACAGTCTGCTTTTCTCCCAATGAAACCCACATTTTAACACTTTCTCCTCTTCTGCTATCTGTGGGTTTTTTGGTTTTTCGTTTTTTGTTTTGTTTTGTTTTGGTTTGGTTTGTTTTTTTGGTTTGGTTTGGTTTGGTTTGGTTTGGTTTGGTTTTGGTTTTGTTTTTTTTTGTTTTGTTTTTTTTTTTTCTGCTGAAAAAGTGATCGTGCAGCTTCTGTTAGCTTCCTTTTTTAGTGATAGTTTAAGACCTTGGAGAGTAAACCCTCTTTCAAACAGGGATTTCCTAGAACATGGGATTGACACACTTTCTAGACACACTAGCCTTTGAAGACTAATCAGGTTGCTTCTTAGCTCTGCTCTTCAAATGTAAGCCAAGCCTGAAAATCACTGTTCCTAATGCAGTTCTCATAGAAACATATATGAAACAGAATGAGACTCATGGTCATATATCATTTTACTAGCACCATGCACTGCTAATAAATCTCGAATAACTGAAGACCCAGCCAACAGAGATGTGCTTTCATGCTCTTTTAAAATATAGAAATCCAAAATTTCCTCTTAGGATAAAACATTAAAGATAAAACTTCAGGATTCAATTCTGTATTTGATCTATTACACAAATTTTATTTGAAATCACTCATTCAAATTGTTTATGGTACTGTCCATAGCAGAATATGCTCTGATTTGTAATAAATGACCATTTTACTGGCACTCTTCAATAAATATCTTTAAAGGCTTTTGCACTTTATGCTTAACCATAATTCAGGAAGAAATTTATTAAATACAATTTAATGGGCCACAGGATATATAAACACATGCACTTTGGCATCAGATTGTCTTCTTGAAAAACACATATTTTCGACTGGATGTGCTGGCACATACTTTTAGTCCTAACACTTTTGGAGACCAAGGCAGAGAGATTTGAATTTGATGCTAGCAGGAGTAACAGAGCAAAACATTGACTCCAATCCAAATATTATAGTAAAGACAAGAGCTTAGCTGACATTTGATGAACAAAGCTAAGAAACAAACATATTTTTTTCTTTAGAACTATTTTTAAAATTCCAGTAAGAATGAAAACAGAAATTAAGTTGGTTTTTTTTTTTTAACAGAATAATCAGCTCTGGGAGCCAACCCCCTTATCTATGTTGGCCACACATGTAAATTTATGTCCTGAGTCCCTGGTGTGTATAGTTTTGCCTCAGTCCCCTTAGTGCCACTTTTAGGTGGGAGAGAAAATGTATGACGAGGAAAGATTATCAGAAGAAGGGGAAATTAAAACAGAACACCTCTGAAGGACACCTCCAAAGCAGTGGTTCCCAACCTGTGGGCCGTGACCCTTTGGGGTTGAGTGACCCTTTCACAGGATTCCCCTATGATCATTTGCTTATCATATATTTACATTACAATTATGAAGAAGCAACAAGAATAATTTTATGGTTGGTGGTCACCGTAACATCGGAAACTGTCTTAAAGGGTCATGGCATTAGGAAGATTGAGAACCACTAATCTAGAGCTTTCTGTTTAGAGAGTTTAGCACAGTACATCCCCACAAATCTCTCCACTGCTGTTTGGCCTTTAGAAAACCAAGTTTTTATAATAGCCAGAAGCTGGAAAGAACCCAGATGTCCCTCAACAGAGGAATGGATTCAGAAGATGTGGTATATTTACACAATGGAATACTACTCTGCAATTAAAAACAATGAATTCATGAAATTCCTAGGCAAATGGTCAGAACTTAAAAATATCATCCTTAGTGAGGTAACCCAATCACAAAAGAACACACATGGTATGCAGTCACTGATAAGGGGATATTAACCCACAATCTTGGAATACCCTAGACACAATTTGCATATCAATAGATTTCTAAGAAGATGGAAGGAGAGACCCCTGGTCCTGGAAAGACTGGATGTAGGGTAACGCCAGGACAGAGAAATGAGAGGGGGTTGAATGGAGAAAAGAGGGAGGGAAGGGGGCTTATGGGACTTTCGGGGAGGGAGGAAACGGGAAAGGGGAAATGATTTGGAATGTAAATAAAAAAAACTTAGAAAATAATAATAATAATAATAATAATAATAAAAAGAAAGAAAGAAAAACAAGTTTTTAACAGGGCTCTGTTTCAAGGATCACAAGACCCTGAGTTAGGAGGACTGATTTCACTACAGACAAGAAGCTGCCTCCCACCAGGCAGGACATACTAAATAACTGCCTGTTACACTGCAAAGGATGGAGTGAGGATGAATTTGTGGCTTTTGAACGGTCAGGAAAGTAACCCTAAATGGACCGTCAGCAAATTCTAGCACACCATCCTCTCAGTTCCTATCACTGGTCCCCAATCACTCCTGCCTCTCAAGTCAAATGCTATGACATAGCTGCTGCTGGAGAAATGAGACATGCTATGTCTGATTATGTTTGTCCTTGGGCACAGTGAAAAATTAGCCAAAATGCTGCCTTCTTAGATAGTCAAGATTTTGTTAGTGAAAAGGATCTTGTCCATGTTCATTAATATTTCCAAATGAGACTCATTTATAAGAGTTAGATTTCACAGTTTTTAAAGAGACAAAGAAGGTAAGATAGTCCTACGCATTTCATTCCTAAATAATCTGCTGAAATAACATTCTTCATGGTTCGCTTTTCAACAGGGCCGCTCACACATTTCTTGTATGCCAGGAACCGTACGTCGCTGGAACTATCCTTCCCCTTTGTGCATTGGTAAGTACACTTGCAGAGGCTTGCTGACTGACCATCATCCAGACAGCTTGCTTCAACCTGTACCCTTCCGTGTCCCACTCAAAGTCCACATTGGCCCTCTCAAAAGCACATGTTATTAGAGAGCACATTCACACTGGGAGAAGTCACAGGCAGGCAATGAGCTCCTCCCTGTGGAATTCAGTAGTTGAGCTTCTGGAGGGACTTCCATCACACTACACAGAGAAGCTCTGAGACTCCCAACTCAAGGTGCCAAACTGTTCAAATCCACGTCAAAATCCCAATTTATTAATTTACGAAGGAAGATGGTAACAGTACTGGCAGGCTGAGCGGCTTTTCTGAACATGCTGTTAGCCTCAGGAAAGGCGTGTTTGCAGAAGCAAAGCTCAGAATTACAAGCAAGTCATTGGATCTCCGGAAACCGGTCTGTTTGTATTCCACATTGAAGGGTTCAGTGACAGCTATGTGTAGACACGCTTATTAGCACTGGAGAACCACTATTTGGTGGGGGAAAAGCTATACCTGAAGCTTAAAGCATCCCGGTGCAAACTGCAGGACAGGCATCCCCGCGCTGGAGCTATAGGATCAGCTTCTCCAGGGTTACACTTCTGACCTGCATAGCCCAACCGCCAAATGTCTACTTTCATTTTCTGTCCTTGCCCTAGAAACTGTGCTCACTTTTCCAAATGCCCCAGCCTCCTCTAGTTCACTGGGCAGCTGGCATGACAGAGACTGTGGCCAACAACAAACCCAGGAGCACTAAATCTGTCCTTATATAAGATGTTCTTAAGGTTTTTACCATGCAGTTTTTAAACACAACTTTTGATTATTTTTCCCATACACTACAGCCAAACATATGGAGGGAATTGGCTGCTCTTGAGTTTAGCATAAACCTTAACATTACCAGTCAGATTCCTAGAAACCTTTAGCCTCAGCCCCTTGTGCCTGGGCTAGCTGGCTTTTCATGAGGTTTAGTACCATTAACATCATTTACATCATCTTCTCACAACCCAGAGAACTCTGACCACAGTTGTGTCTGGCTCATCACCCTGTTAATCAGATCCAGAAGGAGGGCTATATCAATGCCTGGCTTGCTGTGCCAGAGGCTCTTTGACACTTCCTGAGTCTGTAAGGTCTTCCCATGATGGCCTCGGTTGTTGTCACATTCAGATCTCTGATGTCTGTACTTCACTCAGACAGCCCGTGTCGTCTGGGACTGCTTTAGGAGAAAGGGTCATCTGTGTCCACAGATCAAGCAGCATTAAATGTTGTGACACATCCTCTGGACTAGTTTCAGTTTAAGGATTTACTTTGTTGAGGACCATGATGATACACTATGCTGGTCCCCCAATGTCTACAAGGTGATAACTGTTGTGTGTTTCATTGGTATGCTAATATCCCTTCTCTTCAAACAAGTCTTAGTTATGCACTGACTTTGAGAAATATACAGTTTAACTGGCAAATGGAACTCCATAAAGAGGATAGTGTATGGCCCCAAATGCAGTGAACAAACAAAACTCAATGCTCTATAGAGGCCTTGCTCTGGAAAATAATTCCCATCTGTGTTCACCATCAAATTCTCTTTCAAGGAAGCATTCTTCCTCTGAGGCCAGTATTTTATTTGTGACACACAAACATAAATTTCTCTGTTAACACGCCTTCCACTCCAAAAGTTCCTTGTGTAAAATGGAGGTTTGTATCCCAGCTTTGGTCTTGAAGAAGAAGCAGAAGGATGTCAATGAACCTGTGATTCTTTACAGAGATCACCCATCTTCTTGTGAGCTACCATTTTCCACGTATCGTGATTTCGAGTCTTTCAACTCTGAAGTGGAACTGATTCCCAGCAGACATATTCAGATGAGGGCTATTGTGTTTGCTCTGTGCTTCATGAGAAAATGTTTTATTTGAATTCAAATAACTTAGATTGGCAAGATATATATGACTTTTACATGTCCTTTGATGGGAATATATATATATATATATATGCAAACATTGAAGTTATATAGATATATAAAGATATATAAATTACATAGATATATAAAGATATCCTTTAATGAGTATATATATATGTATATATATGTATATACATATACATATATATGCAAATACTGAAGTTACATCAACCTCTACAGTTTGGGACAAGGCGTACAGAGCAATTCCCCATTGTCAGAACTCGCACACAACTGTAACGAGCCATAAAGAGTGACATAAGAAATCAAAGTGTCTTGTAGCTGTTAGCTCCAGGATTATATGAGCTGAGGAAGGTAGGAGTCTGTCAAGAGAAAATACTTTACTTCCCGGAAACCTCCTTTCCTTATAACTCCAGAACTAACAGAGTCAAGATACAGAAGCCACTTTCTAGAACTCATTGAAAACCCAGCTCTGTTCTCAGAGCTTAAGTAATGCTGACTGCTCTTAATATCACAGAAAGTCCTGGAGGGGCAGGCAGTTTGCCAGGGACCCCAACAGAGTTAGAGTTCATACTGGGACCAGCAGTACTGAAGACTTTTTGCACTGTGGGGTTTTAAACAGTGTATCTATTTGTGCTAGATCATGAGGAATCTGCACAAACTGAGATATATAAATTCAGAAAAAAAAATATGCTATGTCCCAGAGTTCTGTAGCAAGGCTCACCCATCCTTCTGAAGCACAGCATCTGTTGATAGCTCTCCACACAGACTGCTGAACACGAGATGACATGATGGCGTAAGAAAGGATGAGCAGGAGTGCGGTCAGGGTAATGGTGTCAAAGAAACTCTGTGTCTTAGAAGTAGCTTCAGTCTAGTTATTACGGTACAGAGTGAGCCTGGGACTGGAGAGCTGGCTCAGTGGTCAAGAGCACTGGCTGCTCATCCAGAGGTCCTGAGTTCAGTTCTTAGCACCCACGTGGTGACTTTCAAACAGCTGTAACTCCAGCATCAAAGGGTCTAGCACTTCAAAGGGTCTATACATTGCATACAGACACATGTCCAGCCAAAATAATCATATGGATAATTATTTTTTTAGATGCACACTGGCAATGGGGTTCCTTCAGTACACCAAAGTAAGGGAGATGGGGGTCACATCTTTAGGGAGTTCCGGTTTGATGCTCATCAGCTGGCTCTTTTTATATATACAAGGCTGACCTGTGCTGATAGTTCTCACATCACCAGGAAGTCATCCTGTGTCCAGTATCTATATGATCATGGGGATACAGCACACTGTCCCTGTCCTGTGTTCAGGATGGATAACAATACTGAGGATGCATTTGTCATTCCAGCTTGGCTAGGTCTTGTTAATGATGGTCATTAAAATCCTCCTCTAATGGGCTGGGGATCTTTAACAGATGCTCATATTTTATGACATTGCTTTATTTTGGCCGCACTCAAAATCAGAAAAGGTTTCTTAGGAACATTGTTATCACTGGACACTCATCCTATTGTAGCCATTTCCAATTTTCTATTTTTGTTCTCCCTGTGTTTTTCTTCATATAACCTTCTGTGCAGCTAGAGGGTCCTGTGTGGAGAAGTGCTTTGGTTTATTCCCCCATCCTAGCATGTTCTAGCCCAGTGCAGGTCCAGAAACCACATGTAAGCAGAGCGTGTACTTCACGTGAGTCTCACCCACTGACAGCTCCCTGCTAGGCTGCTCTCTAAGTTATGAAACATGCTGATTTGATCCGAGCTGATGTCTAGAATCCTATCAGCAGATGTAAAGTTAGTCCTTGAACATAGAGAATGTTGAAACCCAAGTTTCAATGGCCTGTCTTAAGCAGCTAATCACAGTCAGAATACTTGCCCTGTAAATATTTTTTCACATGAAATTTGCCTTTGATGGGTAAAGTTATCTAACCTTGATGATTGAAAATGATTTGAAAATTAAAAACAAAACAAAAAACCCTACTGTGCATGCTTTCTGACAGAGGCTTCTAAAAACATGAGCTGAGCGCTTAGAAATTGTCTCTTTAGCTGGTCATAAATGGTCAAACCCATGGACTCCTGGTGAATCAACCTTGTGGTTAATGCAAACAGATGTTTATATTGTTATAGAATCTGCCCTGTTTCAATACTGGCAAATATCAGACACAGTAGCACAGCATATGTACAATTTCAATACAGACTTACTATTTTCATGATGTGGAATTTTCTGGAATAAGTGGTTGGAGAAAGCAATATTCTCCATTTAAAGGGACTCCAAGCATTAAAGCTACTAAGTTCACGGTGACCCCTGAACCAGACAGAAGTGAGCATCCTGAAGAACAGAGGGGCTCCATTGGTTCATTGGCTTTATTTCCATCTGTCATATGAGGGCCATGTGAACCCCAGCCTACATGACTGCTGTGGAGCATCAGGGATGGATCTCATTAGTTTACACACAGTAGGAGCATAAGTACATTTGGTTACACACAGTAGGAGAATAAGTGAACAGTTAGTTGATAGGTAGCAATACTACCACAAATGGGAACCATAAATGCAAAGTCAACCTGATGCCTTTTTTAAATGCACTGTTAAATCAGCCGACCTCTGCTAAGTAAGAGCCTATAATGCCAGAAGACAAGTCCAGAAGAATCTTGATTCCCAAGTATCCCACAGTGAGGAGGAAAGATGGACCCCTGGGTAACTGACAGACATGCCCTACATGACAAGCTGTTGTTAGATATTATCCCCAGGCCTTGAGCTTTCTCTTCAATAGTATGGTCCAGTAAGCTGGGTTAAATTAGATAGCTTTGCTGAGCCGAAAACTCTACAAGATTCCTGTGGTCTTCTTTTCAACAGCCACCTGTGGTGGGACCCTAACCAGCACGAGTGGAGTGATCCTGAGCCCAGGGTTCCCAGGCTCATACCCCAACAACTTGGACTGCACCTGGAAGATATCGCTGCCCATTGGCTATGGTGAGTGGGCCAGGAATTATTCTACCTGGCATAATTCCCCTGAGTGACTGTGGTGATCCATTGACTCATCTGTATCTTTAATTGGAAGTAGATTTCAGATTTAAGGAGAGCGTTAACAAAGAACGTTGAGAGCAGAAACTTTAAAAATTCGTTCAACCATGTGGTTCCCTTCAAGGAAATTTTAATTAGCTGAATGATTCCACAACATTCTATTCATAAGTAATTAGTCTCCTCATTTACATCTCTACCTAGTCTTGTCTATCTCTGGGATTTAGGAGTAGTGACTCTTGGTGGCAGTTTTTAAGGCTTTCTTCATGCCATAGCACATACTAAATGCAATATAACATAAATATGGAAATATAGCATCTTAT
This sequence comes from Tokudaia tokunoshimensis, assembly GCA_036184795.1. Taxonomy (NCBI): domain Eukaryota; kingdom Metazoa; phylum Chordata; class Mammalia; order Rodentia; family Muridae; genus Tokudaia; species Tokudaia tokunoshimensis. Next base: position 52,893,484 of record BTHU01000019.1, read on the forward strand.
TAACTTTTTAGTTATATACTATGTTGGTTATTGGTTTATGAAATTTTAAGATGTATTTAGCTATTACCTTTCAGACTTTTGGTTTATCTGTTTTATAAAATTTGTAGTTTTATTATAAACACTAAAATCTTATTTTGCCCTGACTTCAGAAGCACATGATCTTTGTAAAAGTCTCTAATTCTCTTCCATGTCAGCCTAAACCTCCCTGTGTCTTCCTTCTCACTGTAGACCCTACATCTGGCCTCCTGCTACTCTTTCTTCTAAAGCCACACTGTATGTGCACCAAGGGAGGGAGTCAATGGAAATCCCAAGTGGTAGTAACTGGGAACCTATATACCAAGCACTTGGTATGTAGATGAGGAATAGCTGGAAGCTATACATAAACCATTGTCCTAGAAGGTCATGGAGTTTTCAAATCATCTTCCTTGAGGAACGATGCCTATGATAGCATCATGTAGAGAGACAGTTCCAAAGAAGACATAATTGGCCAACTTGCTCAATAGAGAATACTGTGACCATGCAGTGGGATGAAGGCCCTGCCTGGCTTGAGCAGGTACATGACAGAAGATGTTGTCAGCTAGCATTTGGTTAGCTACACAAGGTAAGAGGAGTGTTTGGTAAGCAGTCCTAGAGGGCTAGCCTATGAAGTCTTGACTCAGGACTTGTTAGGAGCCATACAAGTGGCAAAGGCCAGGGAGGAGGACAAAGGCTTCAAGGATTCGAGAGGCTTTTCCTTGGAAAATATCATACTGTAGATAGGGCACCAATGGCAGGTCAAAGAAACAATTCCACCCAAGTCCAACTTAGTGAATCAGTGAGTTGTTGGGATCACTTATGGGAATACAGTTGAGGGTTCACTTACAGATGTGTAGATGTCTCAAAAGAAGCTACTTCTCAAAAAGTCACACCCTAGAATGGAAAACATCCTTGGAATTTGCTGTACACCTTACAGAGAGCTTGGAATCTTAGAATTCTCCTGTCTACAGAAGTTCTTACTGCTTATGTCTAATCTTTGAAGGATCTGTGTGAATCTTTAATTTCAGGAACTTCCTGAGATGTCTGAGTTATATGGACTTCTAGAGCCTTGTAAATTTCATTTACTTCATGAGTCTTAAAGTGCCTTGGACTTCCATAGAGGAAAGTATATTATAATTCAGAGAACAACACTGTACCCCTTCCTCTGGGTTTTATATCTTTTTGTTCCTTTCTGGGCATCTTTCCCTGGGCCTTGGGAATGGAGGATTGGATGATGCAGATGCCTGATTATTAGGCTGCTATATCACATCAATAGACATTTAGTCTCAGGAGTTTGACCAGGTTGGGGTCTCTAGTACATCTTTTATTATATAAAGGAGTTACCTTCCATGAGTAATTGAAGCTAACAGAAATAGTAATATTTGTGTATAAACACAAAGGATTAGAAGGCAACTTGACAGACATCCATTTAACACAACGGTAGCAGTTGCTTCTACACTAAAGTCTATGACTTCCTAGGCCTGGTTTATAGCTCCAGATCTAAATTCCTTCCTATGGAATAGGCCTTTAATCCAATTGGAAAACAACTGCTATTCATGATAGTTGGGCCTCAATTGCCCTAGAAGGCATACCTTGACTGGCATGTTCCTACTGTAGAATGAAGGCTTGGAGCCAAACAGGACAGTTAGTGACAGTTTTCCCCCTGCAACTCACATGGTAATCTCCAGTGCTGTAAAAGCCAGTCAGCAAGAAGGGAGTTTTTAGCTCAATCTCAGCCTGATATCCCTATGTTCTGAAACTAAAATATGCAAGGGTTTGCAGCAATGCCAACTTCCCATCTACTTCTGGCATGCATCTAGCAGCATGACCCATTAGACCTCAGTGGCCTCCTTAGCCAAGAACAGGTAGGTAGCCCACTGCTAACACTAGAATTTTCATTGAATAATCATAGTTTTTGGAGTACTTTTTCCTACCCACATTTATTCATTTAAACTTCTTCTCTTTGCTGTTCTTCAAGATGTTGTTTTCAAACCTGTAAGAAACTCTAAGGTTAGAATTATATAATGATGACTTTTTCCCTTTTCCACCTCTCATGTCTGGCCTATACTAGGTAGGCATCAAGGACCATTTAAATAGTCTCTGTCTCAGCAGCCACCAACCCCATAGTTTGGAGCTAATTTTCTTCCTTTTCAGTTATTCATGCTGCTATGTGTGCTGCTTTGGTGAAGTGGAATCTACTCAGAATCTCTGGGTTTGCTTTCTTCATTCATTATGTGTAAAGATGCCGTTAAGATAAATGTCACCTATTCTTTTGTTTTTTGTTTTTTGTTTGTTTTGTATTTTTATAATCTCTGTCTTTATAAACAACTGTAGTGTGGTGTAAGAAAATGATATCCTAAATTATAAAATGGACCATTTGGTATAATAAGGAAAGTATAAAAGGTCCTTTAGAATGTTTGCTGCACACAGAGCAGAGAAGTTAATACTCATAAATTCCATCAGCTAAAAATGAATACTGTGCCCCAAAGCCAGGGCCACATTACTATTTAAAGCTCTGTCAAAATCAGAAGGCAAATCCTTTGTGCAGTGGACTCCACACTTGTACTTGATCTTCAAAGCATAACTACGACCAGATGAAAGAGTGCTGTGTAAATTTCAGCAGAGATATACTCTTAGATTGGCTCTCTTGCTATATTCATAGAGTTTTAGAATATTTTATGAGATAATAAAAGGATGACTAGGCTGTATTTGTTCTAATCCCTTCAGTTGAGCTCTGTAATGTCAAACAGGAGGAAGTTTGTTAGAAATTAGATAACGATTCAATCCCACTTTAAGACAGATTAGAGCCAAGCTCTGTTTCATTTGCTGGTAGGTATTAGGTAGTGTGATATGTAGCTGGATACTTTATCCCTCTCAAAATGGTAATTTTGCTCACAATGTTATAATTGTTATTCCACTTTCTTTTCAAGCTTAGTTCTGTGGGAGTAAAAAGCCACCTTTTCTCCATCCTCTGCTGTTTGGATGTTGGCCATCTTCCATGTAGTTGGCTCTTGATTTGAATTTCTTCTGAATTTTTTTTATCCCAAAATAACAGATTGGGCAAGACTTACCAGCCTCCCAATGAGAAAGTTGCATATATGCCAAGATGATATAAGATGAAGCCCACACTTAATCGAAAAACATTCAAAGTTTGGCTCACTAATTGAAGATATATCTCTTTCTTCTAACTTCTGTCCCCTTGGCCTCTTTCTAAAGTTTCACACCAGTCAGCTTCTCTTCACTCTTCCTTCGTTCTTGAGTAAAGTTGAACATATTCAATACAAACTCATTTTCTCCTAGAAGTATTAGAATGCACTTGAATCATTGGGTGACTGGCTCTGCTCTAGCTTGCATCATGATAATCCACTGGAAGGGAGGACATTGTTCATTTGAGCTAGCTATAAACCTCACTGCAGCCTTTCTTGCGTGACAGTGGATATTTCTGCTGCTGCTGAATCTATGTGCTCACCTGTAAAGTTAAGATGACAAAAGCATTGACTTGCTTAGTGTTTTTTGAAAGAGAAGTTGGCAAAGAGAATTCTAACAGGGTAGTTGACCATTTGCTAAGCTAACAAAAATGACGATAGTTTGATGTATGTCATTCCAAGTTTCCTTGAAAGACTTTAAATTTATAGAATTGTTTATCTCTTTATTACCCACAACTCCTCCCTTAGGTCCCTTTCATAGCCCTTCCCTCACCTGACTTTTTATGAGCCTCTTCCTTAGAGACTTGCCACTTTCTCTGTATCCAATCTTGGATAGAATAGCTCATGTAAGCACTGGATTTAACTTTTCAACATAGATCTTTACCATCAAAATCAAGAGGGAATGGGAACAATCCAATGACCGCGTACTGGTCTTGTATGTAAGGGCACCCTGGGTTTGATCTCTAGAACCACATTAGGGGAAAGGGGAAAGGACAAGAAAAAAATTCTCTTATTTTATTATTAATGTTCATAGTTTAGGTTTTATTTTAATCTAATATTGACTTCTCTTTTGATAAAACCAGAATGAAATGCCATGTATGAGGTCAGCCTTTTGTTTTTGTTATAATCTTTGATGTAGTGATATTTCCTTATGTTTGTGTTCTAAGAATGATGTCTGTGCTTCTCTGACATGGTGCTAGCAGTTCTTATGCATGACAGAAATTGACTTATGGATATAAATTTTGCAGACAGATCACACAGAGTTAAGCTAAGGTATGTCTTCAAAGATACAGTATTTCCTCTCACTTGCTCCCCTTTCTTTCAGAAATGAAGTGATAACCCCACTATTCACCCATGATTTTGGATACATTAGCATGAACTTTCTGAAGATTGCATGTTTTCTCATAGGCGCCCATATCCAATTTCTGAATTTCTCAACTGAAGCCAACCATGACTACCTGGAGATCCAGAATGGTCCTTACCACAGCAGTCCAATGTTGGGCCAGTTCAGTGGCCCTGACCTGCCTGCATCATTGCTAAGCACCACACATGAAACCCTCATCCGCTTCTATAGTGACCACTCACAGAACCGGCAAGGATTTAAACTCAGTTACCAAGGTAAGCAACAAAATGAATGAATCTACAGGTGCTTCTTATACTGCATTTAATCCTAAAGCTCCTTGATTGGTTAAAGCCTCATGAAGCCAAATTGATTCCCAAAGCATGTTGGACCCTAACTTGTGGTGGGATCTTGACCATCCTGGAACATGGAGCTAAGAACACAGAAAAGTTATTAGCCACATGAAGACCTTGTGTAGGCCCTGCACTCAGCCTTATCTCCTCTACTCTCTCTTCCTTGTCATCATTCACCTCCAGTCATAGGGCCTTCTCTTCTATCACTTATCCATTATAGGCCTTTAGGACATGGACTGTACCAGAAGAGTCCACCAATATCAAAGTTAATACAGGCATCCCTATGCACTTGTGTTTTCTTGGCTCAGCACCATGCCCTCTACTCTATTTGAACGTTGCAAGGTACATCAGTGTCTCAGTCACTGTTCTATTGCTGTGAAGAGACATCATTCCCAAGGCAACTCTTATAAAAGACATTTAATTGGGGGCTTTCTTTCAGTTTCAGTGGTTTTGTCCATTATCATGGCACAAAGCATGGTGACACACAGGCAGACATAGTACTGGAGAAATAGCTCTACATCCTGATCCATAGGCAGGAAGAAGAAAGAACAAGTCTGGGCCTGGCATGGGCTTTTGAAACCTTAAAATCCACCCTTAGTGACTTGCTTCCTCCAACAGGCCATATCTATTCCACCAAGACCATGTCTCCTGGTCCTTATAATCCTTTCAAACAGTTCTACTCCCTGGTGACTAAATATTCAAATATATGAGCCTATGGAGGACATCCTTATTCAAATCATCACACTCAGGAAAAAGAAGCAGTTCAGAAGCAAATCATTCTCCTCTCTCATCCAAACACAAAATCACTGAGAAAAGTTCCCCTCAATTTATCCCAAATCACCTTTCAATTGTCAGAAAGCTTGGCATTTTTATGCCGCCTGGAATCATTTTGTTGGCTTTCCTCCAAATATTGTTAAATCAAATGAAGTTGAAAATGCTCATGAATGACTCACTTGTTCCCTCATTTGTTTTATAAACAGTCCTCAGAATCAGGGCTTTGGCATTTTATCACAGTGACACGCTGGCATTTAAGTTGGCTATCTGGTGGTGTTCCTTACCTTGTTATCTAAAATGTTAACGCAGACTTTCAAAATTGGGGTCTCTGAAAAGAGGAATCCGGTTAGGAGGAAACAGAGAGAGGATACCCTTTTCACTCTCTTTCAGGGACTCCTGTAGAACTCAGATCATGGGCACTACATAGAAGATCTGTATCTATTACCTAGCTATGGTTGATTTCCTTAGAATGAAGTGGGTTTCACCTAAATCTTTCCATGTGTAGAGGTCATTAGTGTTACCCCCATCAGGACTCAGGTTCATTGCTTCTGCATGACCAAGTATAGAGGTATGCTTTGCTGTTACCCTAAGAGTCCTTTGAAAAGGAATCTTCAGTAGTTTGTTGTCATGGCTGTTGGATGAGCCTGGGACCATGAGTAACTCCAGGATTAAGAATTGGCACGCCAGTGGAGAAGTGTCTTAAAGTGTCTGAAATTTGGGGTGTTAACTTTGTCTTATTTTGTTCTGTTTTGTATTGCTCTGCATAAGAACTAGACTAAGCCAACAGATATCCTGGGTCTTCTGAAACTTGAGAATCAATTGCCTATGCATAGGTATAATAAAGATTCTACCAGGAGGATAATGTGGGAGAGAGGTGGCCACTGTAGATCTGCTCCCGTGCTCCAGTAGTACCTGGTTCATGCTGGTCCCCTGTGTACCATGCAAATACTGTACTTGGTGATGTTTCTTCCCCAGTACTAAAGGACCTGTATTCTACTGCCTGTGCACTTTAGGGAAGTCCCTGTACTCTGTGGGGCTCTTCTTTATTAGATTCGGTTCTATGCTCTTGACTGCTCATTAAATGAAGTCTATTTCAGTCTCTACTCATTGCAGTCAGCACAGACTGTCTACCCAATCACTGCCAGTGCAGGTGCTGGCGTGGATGCTATTTGACCTGTCTTGGCAATGTTTGGTTTCATACTGGGTTCCTTTCTGGACTTTAGTAAAATAGCAGTTTGTAGGGAAAATTTGAGTTCCCTGTTTAGATTCTTATTCTTGATAATAATTAGGAAAGGGACTCTGAAGGAAGTTCAGTGATAATTGTGTTAGGGTTTTAAACAGAAACCACTGAGCAGGCAAAAGCAAGCATTGCCAAGTCCCAGGAAGGAAGAAAGGAGGGAGGAAAGCTATGTTCTTTAAAATCAACCACATGGTGGACTGGGAGTAGCTTCAAAGCTTGAGAAAGTTCATAATACTAGTCAAAGCAGACCAAAGCTTTGGAAAGAGAAAACAATTTAAAAAGAAAAAGTCCATGCTTTAAGTAACTCAGAAAAGCAGACCAGTCTTGCAGATGTAGATAGAAGTGGGTCTATAGCCCTCCTGGTATCCTGTGGCCAGACATGGCATAGCTGTTGTACCTCTGAATCAGATCCACAATCAGACCAGTCATAGGGATAGGCTAAACTTCCTGATGACCCATCTCTGAGACTTTAGTCATATTTCAGAGTCAGCAAGGTCTGCTTCTCCCTTGGTTGACACTGAGGCTATGGGATATTTGTTTCTGTACTCAACATACGTTGGTAAGAAAACTAGATCTCTGTTCTAAAAAATAGCCTATGGGTAGAGCCTCATGGGTAGGGTGCTGAAGCCCTGTGGCAGAAGAAACTGCCACCTCTAATTGCATACATATTAACTCTTCTTTTTATGGTCAGGTTCATATTTGAAATACCTTAGAAATAATAACTAAGGTAGTAGGGAGCCCAGCAATAGTGCATACTTTAGTTGGGTTTACAGTAAGTTTTAACTGTTGTAAATATCTCCTAGAGATATACTCTCAGAGTACTTAAGTGATATAAACACTTAACTATGGGAGTTCAGACATAGAAAAATAAAATTATGATCTTTGCCACATATACCCTACTTTTTGCATCCCTGTCCATCCATTTTTTACTCTGGCTTGTAAGTAAGGGAAGAGTGAAACCACTCTGTCATTTGAAAAAAATGTTAATTGGGCATCAAACTGCAAAATTGTGAAAAAAAGAAAGAAGCAAAATTGTGAAAAAAAATACAGATTTATATGATAGTCAGCAGGATAGAGTTCTTTCAGTTGATGTAAGCTGTTTCTATTGACTGAGAACTAGATGTTCTTACCAGAGCTTGTTGACCATTGGAGGTGGATTAAGGGAGTCCTGGTAAATAGAAACTTACATTATGAGATTCCCGAGGAATGATGAGTTTAGGCTTCTGTTACCCAATAACAGTCCTTCTGTTTACCTGGTCATTGTTCTTCTGTTGAGGGCATTATCACTAGGACTGCCATTTGAGGACCCATTTTGGACCTAACACTGTTGAAGTATTAATGTTCAATATTAACCATTCTCTTATAGTTTGTTACCTTAGAGTAAATTTCCATGTTAATTAGCATAATTTTAATATCTGAGCCAATAAGAAACCTATTACCTAGTTATGTCCGTTGGCCAACTCCAGCAGATGCAGCCGTTTTGAGGTGTCCCTCTTCTTGAGTTCCCTGATTCTGCATCCAGTATTTCAGTTTCCTTGAAATGAAACTCAGTAAAGGACCCAAAATACAGAGTCCCATGCTGGCATTGCTCTCCAAACTACTTCATCTGAGAGAATTTTATTGTTGGCTGATACTTTTGATAATTTCCAGGTCTCTGAAAATATTTTAATCTAAGTTAACAGACTTATAAACAAGTCAACCTCATGTAAAGCCTACTTGGGAATCACCAAGACAAAAGGTCACATATTGCTATGGTTTATGCTTTTTGAAATTATTGATGTCTGGAATTAGATATCACACAATTCAAGGGGTACCCATAGGTTGACTTTCCTTTCTTGTAAATTAAAATTTGGAAACATTTCCTTGGATAAGACATTGGGGTTGACTGGAGGCAAGCTTTTTAGGGGAGGCAGACTCTGACTCCATATGGCTATGTTCAGTGATGTCATCTACTTAGCCTTCTAGAATTTGGATCTTTGGATACTCTTGAAGGGCAACCATACAGATATCTAGTTGGCTGAACAAATATTTTATCTACTTGACACTTGGTTTTTAAATATTCACATTAAAGATGTCACTAAAACCATAATTTATTATAATTCATTTTTTATGACTAGAAAGCGTGAAAATCAGTTATGTAATGAAGAATGACAGCATGAACTTGAGACACGTTCATTTCTCATAGACTGTCATAGCTAACAGGGATGATGGTGTAATGGTTTACTGGTGTTTGTCATTGTATAAAGTGTAGAGATTGGCAAACAGACCCTGACATTGATTTGTTAGACACATAGGCATCCCTGGTTTCTACACAAGATTTATAAGCTTTGGGTACAATCAATAACTCATAAGAAGATGCATATATCTTGAGGACATATCTTGTCATTCACAGTGATGTCTCCAGCGAGTGTCTTATTCCTCAGCTTTGTCATATATTCTTGGCTGCTTAAAGGTCAAAAATGCTACTTGTGATTAGAGCTGTCTTAAAGGTAAATGACTTAGAAAAGAGACTTTGCTATTAGTAATGTGAAATATTTGTGTGCCTTTCTAAATGAAGTATTAGGAAGGATGAGTGTATGTGGATATATTTTATTGAGCTAGGCAGCAATCTAAAAGTGAAACAGGCTTTAGAATAATCACTACTGGTTCCATTGACTGTACCAGGAGTCACTTATGAAACAGGAAAACTAGGGCTGCGCATGCATAGTAGCTTTTGTCTCAACTTCATGTGAAGAGTAAAGCTACATGATGCAGTGCTTGGTACTTCGATTGTGAAAATACTTACGAAATTTTGTCACGTTGAATAACTTCCTTTTTCTTTAGATATGGTTTTTGGTGATGTTAAGTTAGTCAGTCTCTCTCTCTCTCTCTCTCTCTCTCTCTCTCTCTCTCTCTCTCTCTCTCTCTCTCTCTCTTCCCCCCCACCTATATTATAATCCTTCCTTGAAATAATAATTGTCCAATTATGAAAACCTTAAAAATAAGTTTGTGTACTTCAAACACAAAAAGTAAAATATATCAAGTGTTTTATATATTGAGTGTTTTTTTCACTTGTTGGTGTTTTATATGTGTGTGTGTATGTATATGTGTGTATATATATATATATATATATATATATATACACACATGATATGTATATGTGTGTGTACATGTGCATGCATGCGCTAAGTACACATAATTTTTAAAGACCATAAGATATGGAAAATCAGGTTATGATTACAATGAGAAAACTTTGATTTTTTTTTATGTGAATTAACTTTGTAGAGGGGGAAGCTATAGTTTGCAGCAACCAATTAGTCTCTCTGAGAATGTACTTTAAAGAGTTTGTTTTGATATACAAGCACACTGACTGTTAGTATGGACGCAGACAGCATTTACATCATCATTGACAAATGAAGCTGATATACTTTTGAAACTCGATCCTTTTTGTCTCCACTATGATGTTGTGAACGCCTTGGGACTCCTTGGCAGAGACACCCTGCTTTCCTCTCACTTAAGGGTGTGTTCTTCTTTGTATGAGGCTCTTGACTGAAGAGTGATGTTGAATAAGAATGCTTTCAACTGTGGGCAACAAATGGCTGAGTCAGTCCCATCTTCTCCAGAGCGTTCTTTATTATGCTAGAAGAAATCATCTAAGCAGAGATTCTCTAATCTCTAGACTAGACTCTCAGAGAGAAGATCCCAGTGTTCAAGATTTGCCACTTTCCTCGCTTTTCTTGGCTCTTCTGAAGGGAAAAGAACAATTTTTGTTACCTTCCTTCATCCCTCCTCTTTTGTCACTTCTGGAACAGAGAACCTTTGGGCCAATAGAGAAAAATTATTTTATGGCATGAAAGTTGTTCATTTACCCTATAGTGAACCAAAACAGGAGTCAACATTGTGGTCCAGGCTATGAGAAACAATTTGGTTAAAGATGCGCTAGACAAGGCCTCAGGCAGCCCAGGGTTCGGATTGGGTAGTAATTGTCGTAGTAATCTGACTGATTTCATCAGGAGATACTGGAACTAGAGGTCATATAGCCAGTGGGATTGTGTACAAGGCAAGTTTTCCTGAGAGCTATGATGGTATCCCTGGTTACTGAGGGAGGTGCCAGACAGTCAGGCTCCAAGAACAGCCAACATGGATAACTTACAAGCTTGTGTGTGTGTTTGACTGAGAAATTGTGTGGGCCACCATCTGTAGCTTAGATGCTATTAGGAAAAGAAAAACCTCTTTTTTCCAACTATTATAATAGCCTGCAGCTATTGGCATAGAATCGTGAGTTTCAGGCTGAAAGGCCACTTTAATTCCCCAATTCAAGCCTGTCACAGAGGCTGATTATGTGGGTAGAAATGGCTGCTGCCTTCATTCCCAGCTTCATCCATCCCTAAAGAAAACCCAATTATAGTTCTTAAATTATCCAGCAAGCTTTACGACAAAGTTAATAAAATGCATTGTGTGTGTATGTGTGTGTATGTGTGTGTGTGTATGTGTGTGTGTGAGTGTGTGTGTGATGTTCACTAGGGATATCTATGAGCAATGACCTTATTTAGTGATATAGTCCTGTGAGTGATACTTATATGTCAAGCCTCTAGGACACAACTAAACCCTCAATGGTTTTCCCAAAGAAGACTAGGTTAGATTGCAGGTAGTTCCATTTACTTTTCCTTTCCTGAAAATGGGCAATCACCTTTCATTTTGCTTATTTCCTTGGGGGTGTTACTAGCAGTCTTGTTAGCTGCGTTGAAGGGTAGGTTTTCCCATCACATTCATTGTGTCCAAAGTAAAGCTGAGTGGTACGGGTGATTTTATTCTAAAAAAAAAAAGTATATTGGAAAAAAGGGTCTTGATTCACAGTTGAGCACAGCATGGAATTTCTCTTGTGGAGAGCCTTCATCTACAGAGTCATTTGAGGCTCAAGCAACATTGTGAGGGTGAATGGCAGGCATGGTGTGGATACGCTTCTGGTTCTCAGGAAAAGACTACATCTACAGCCTTCAGAATAGGGAGGCTCCTCAGAGGTAGAGGTGGCCTTGAGTTATGTGGTTTACATAGCTGTCTAAGGAGACTCACAGCCAAATTACAGATTGTGGAGAAGAGGGAGGTATGTGCGGGTATGGATCGGATCGGGGTCCCCTTTGGAGGTTATTAGTCCCATTAGTGAAAGAATCTACCATTGAATCAAACAGTAACTTTAAGTCCGTTTTATCAGGGTTTAAGAGAAAAAAAATTCTCGGGGCAGGCAGCTGATCTTAGCAGCTGTGTGGTAGAGGCAATGACGAGGGTAGGGTGGGGGTCGTACCTTTTCAACCAGCAAGGGGTTAGATACATGGTGGACAAGCAGCCCCATGGCCGGAAGGGAGACTTTAGAAAAGAGAAGGGACATCCAAAATGTTAGGCAAAAAACCCAAGAGTGTTAAGGAAAATATGCTTGGAAAAAAAAAAGATAGAAAGGAAAGAGGGAAAGAGATGCTTTTCTGAATAATCCAGGAAAGCAGACAGACTTAAAATTTTATATGGATGTCAACCCTAAGTTTCTACACTGGGTTCTAAGAAGGAAAAATTCACCACTTCATTATTTATTCTACACACATCCTTAGCATGGTCTAATGTGAGTTCACATCCACATAGGTGGCCCTTAGTTAAAACAATTGACTACTCAGCTGGAGTATTTGGTCTTTACCAGGCCAGAGAGTCTAAAATTTTGACCAAGAGTTTTTTTTCTACTCTAACATACATATTTAAGTCTAGATTCTGCATAAAACAGAAAATGTACAAGATGTGTCTTTCTGAGCAGTGTTCCTTTTCTTCACATCTGTTTTCTGTGCATGACAGAACCCTTGCTCCTGAGACTGAACTCTGCTTTTTCTAGACTACTTGTTCCCTACCCTACTCTGGGCTGTTTTGTCCCACTTTCGATGTGCCCACTCTTCACTAAAGCTCTTCCCCCACACTAGTCCAAGGCCAGGAGTTCTTTTGAGATGTTTGAGGTTCTAGAATCTCTTCTAATTTGTGTTTTCTCACTCTTGATCACTGAGGATGCTTCCAAGGTTCCTTAGAGACACTACAGAATTACATGCATAATAATTTGTAAAGGCAAGTGAGGCCAACAGCTCAGCTTTAGCATTTTTTAAATTGCCATCCACAGATAGGTTCAATAATGGAATTTCATTGCTGTCTGTGAAGCATCTTTCTGATGCTGAAGATGAATAGGAGGTCACACACTGGAATGTGTCCCCATAGAATGTGTCCCCATAATATACATGCATCTCGGCTCCTTTGTTTCATCCTCATAACCTCACTGTAAGCTACACATTATTTACATTCCTCTTCTCTGTGGCAGAATACCTGAGATGAACATGTTAAGGAAAGGGTAGTTTCAGAGGCTCAAGTCATGGTCATTTGGTCCAATGTGTAGAACATCAGAGCTAGAGCATGTGGCAGAGGAATCTGGAGAGATGGCTCGTCAGTGGTTGGAGCATGCACATTCCTAGCACATGTTAGGTGACTGAGCACCTGCCCCTATAGATCCAGGGGATCCAACATTTCTAGCCTTCATGGGCACCCACAAACATGGTATATACTATAGAGATACATGCATATTCATTATTAAAAACAAATAAACTTGAAAAAAGAAAGGAAAAGAAAAAGAAAGAGAAGCAGACTGAGTAGCTGCTACAACCCTTGAAAGTTACCCAGAATGCTGACACTCTCTAGCCATTTAGCCCTTTCCTGTAGTTTCCACAACTTCCCCTAATAGGCAATCAGCTAGAGGCTGTGTTAAAATACATGAGCCTGTGGGAGTTTCATATTGAAACCATGACAAGCTGACAGTATTGTAAGCTAAAGATGTATTTAACACACAGGTCTGTGGAGCATCTCAGATTAGCATCACAACATACTGTAGAATGTGGGAGGTTTCTCCTAGCAACTGCAGAGCTGGATGGTATCTGAAGATCCCTGCCATTGCCCACAACCGTAAGAGAACATTGTGCCACTCACTACCCCAAGAGAAGAACCAAATTAGGAACTGAAACTGCGGTGTCTCTTCCACACCTTTTTAAATTAGTGAGCCCTGTACTGTGTGTGTTCATTATTATGTCAGATATTACTTGTTTAGACTTTTGGATTACCTTAATGTAAATAATGCTGCAATTGACATACTTAAATACTTAGCTTTTTCTACCTTGAAATTATCCTCAGGACAGAGATTTCTGAAAACGGTACTGCTAGTATAAGTAGGAATACAGTCTTCCCATGATGCTTTCATGAAGGGTTATGGCCAATTATGTTGCCTTAAATGAGAAAGCCAATGACCCAGGACCACTGCATACTGTTATCCTGAAGAGAAAGCATACCATGGTAGTATCTCCCTAAATAAGAATAAGCCATTAGTAATAATGAAATTCCGTATTCCTTAATGTTTGGCAATTGTTCTTCAAGACCCTCTTCAAAGAGAGTACACGGATCCTTCAGATTCGGCCTCTATTGGATGTGTCCACCTGGCATGTTTCCATAGCGTCTCCATAGGAACGCTGAGACCCTGAGGTCTCATTATGCAGCAGGTACTCTCAGAGCTGTCTCTCGTAGGTCTAAGCTTCTGTCTGTCTCCCATTCGAATGCCATGGCTTTATGCTTCATTCAATGATTTCCTTGCAATGCTCATTCATTTCCCCAGCCTGCTTATGAGCATTTAGATTCATTTCTCCCACGGCCTCTCAACTTCAAGTAGTTCATACGAAGACAGAAAGTTTTTGTATTTGATGCATCACAACCCAGAGCACTTTCCAGTATTTTTTTTAATGAATTTCAAGCCATACACTTCCCTCCGATGGTGGAATGGACAGTTTATAGGCACACTGGGTTCCACTTCACACTTTTGTGAGTCTGTCATATCTTTTCCATTATCCTTAAGAGTTCTTAAGTCTGTGAAAGTATATCTAGGACTCCTGATCTTTCTAACAATGTCTGAAGGGCTTGTCTGGTCACTGTGTTAATTAACCTCTGTGCCACTGTGACATATTATCAGAAGTAAGCGTATTGTGATCATAAAAAGAGAAAGAAGTTTAGAGAATATGGTATACGGCAGTGTGGGGGAAGGAGGTGGCCCAGAGGGCCCATGCCAAGGCATCCCTTCCCCTGAGGGACCAGACACACACCAACATAGTATAGAATAGAATTTGTTTAGGACATGGGATGGGAGTTAACGGGGGTAGTGGAGGCAGAGAAAGGGAGAGAGTAGAGAAGCAGAGGCCGGTCATGACCATGTGGAGAGAAGGGGGAGGGGAGGAGAGCCAAAGAGGGGCAGAGAGAAACTGAGAGTGAGAGAGGTATGAGAGAGATAAGAAGTAAGAGAGAGAGGAGGGGCCGAGCACCCCCTTTTATAGTAGGCCAGGCCTACCTGGCTGTTGCGAGGTAACTGTGGGGAGGGGCATACCTGGCTGTTGCCAGGTAATTGTAGGGTGGAGCTTAGACAGAACCCTAACAAAGCATCTTAGGGGAAAGGATTTATTTTGGCTGATAGTTTTGAAAAATTCAGTTCATAGTAACCTGGGCCCTATGTGTTTGGAGAGAACATCATGGTGAAGAGAATGTGTGGAGAAGGTGATATACTTCATGGTGGATAGGAAGAAATATGTGAGAAAGGGACCTATGTAAAGATAATTGTCACAGTTGTGCACCAATGGTCATTCCCCTAGCTAGATCCCCAGCTCCCGAACTTTCCAGCACAGGAGCCTGGACAGTTCATGGAAGGGAGACTAAGCAACTCCCTCTACAGTGGTTTCTCCAATATGTCACCTGACTTTGAAAAGGGATTCTTCTATGCATTGATAGCTCCAGACACAAAAGGACAGCAGCTTGTGGGATGTTTAGCTCTGAGACTCTACTAGTCAGAATCACACATGATGTGGGGAGAAGCTCACATCTCTGATTCCCAGGTAAACTTGTAGCCATAGCGTGGGAGCAGCACACGCTGTCATCCTGGAATCTTTACTCGGACATATTTATATATTGAAGACAGAGAATCACTCTGAAGTCAAGGAAGGCCTTGACCTCACAAAGCACCAATTGCCTCTACTTTCCATGCTTCTATTAAAGGCATGAAAACCCACATCCAATAGAACATAATTATTTTAATGATAAACCACAATGGTTATTATAGCATTTATGCAAAGAGTAATTGCTAACTTTGTGGTTCCACAGTTCTATTTTTCTGGAAAAAAATAAAATGAAGAGGATGTCCTAGATTATTTGTACTAAATGACTGAGTTAAACAAAACAGAGCATGGTTTGATCTGGAAGCAGGAAGAATGGGGATGTGTCTCATTCCGATCAGAGAAACACTGGATCTGTGTTCACTTAGCATCTCATACAGGTCTCTTTGTTATAGCTTCTATTACTTTCTTACTTAACTTAGACAAGTGATTTCTGGCCAATGCAATAAACCTTGTCAGATTCTGTGTGTGTGTGTGTGTGTGTGTGTGTGTGTGTGTGTGTGTGTGTGTGTGTGTGTATAGTGTGTGATGATTCTATGGATGCACACACACTAAGTGGTTACTAAATGCATGTGACTATAAGTCTCCTGCTACTAATTATCAGTTGCTTCCTTTAGGATGGAACAGACAGTTTTAGACACTTATCCTCAGGAGCTGACTGCACTTATGTTCCTCTGTTCCTCCCCTATCATTCTTTTGAGCCCAACCCCTGCTGGGAGCTTGATGTTGTCTATTTCTCGTTTCAGCTTATGAGTTACAAAATTGCCCGGATCCACCCACATTCCAGAACGGGTTCATGATCAACTCGGATTACAGTGTGGGCCAGTCGATCTCCTTTGAGTGCTACCCAGGCTACATCCTGCTAGGCCACCCTGTGCTCACCTGCCAGCATGGCACTGACAGGAACTGGAACTATCCTTTCCCACGGTGTGACGGTAGGCTCCTCATCTCCCTTGGGGACAACTTCTTACAGGGAACATAGTGCAGGGACTATTCCGTGAATATGCACTACTTCATTATTGCAGGCAGCAGATACATATCGAGGATCTACAATAGACTCTACTAAATATTTCAGAAGGATATCACACAGTAGGCAATTTAAAGAGCATGCAGACTTTACACTTAAGGAAATCACAAAATCAACAATGTATTAAATACAAACACTAAAATCTCAGCGGCAGACACATGAACCTGTCAATCATCACAGGCCCCAGAAAAGAAACCAGGAGGCAATAAGGCTCCTTAACCTTCACAGGGGTTACAGGGGACAGTGATGATAATGGATTTAATCCTGGTAAGTCTGTCTTTTTTTTATTAGTGGTTACTGGTCTTATTGCTGTGACAAATTTCATGACAAAAGCAACTTAAAGAAGGAAAGACTTACTCTGACTAGAACTTGAAGGTATCTTCCTTCCATGAGGAAGTCATGGCAGCTGGAACAGGAGGCCGTTGATCATGAGGCATCAGGCAGGAAGCAGAGAGGAGGAAACGCTGGTACTCAGTTTACTTCCTCCTTTTCATACAATCCAGGATTCCAGCCTATAGGATGGTACTGCCAACATTTGGGGTAGATCTTTCTATTACCCTAATATAGAAAACCCCTCATGGTGTACCAGATACTCTTTCCATGCTATATTGAAATCTCCCCTGTTTGACCTCGAGATTAATCATCACACTGTTGTCTGGTCAACTTCTAGAGTAATCTGACTTCACATTTGTGTTGCAGAAATTGTTCATATTCATGAACGACTCAGCTCATAGCATTTGCTGCCCAGAGACAAAACACTTGAGGTGGAAGAAACAGCATTAGCAGAAGCACACAGTAGAAATTCTTCCAGAAAACTGAAGCCTTACTGTGTGGGTTGTTACAGAGTTGTTAGGGTCAGTGCCTGGGCCCTGGCAGCTCTACAAACCTAGGCTTGGCTGCCTATTCTCAGTAGAACAACTAAACACATAATTAATTGTGACACTTTTGTGGGCATATTAGGATGAGAAATAAAGCCATGGCAGCTTCCAACCACTGAGACCCTCCTTGAGGTCTTGACATGAGGCTTAGTTCTAGGCAGAAGGCAAAAAGGTGTAAATAATTACATAGCCCTTGTCAAGGTTCGGTCCTGACAATCACTGACCAATCAAGACTTTTCCTTCTCTCAGACTTTTGCATGGAGAAATTTCAATTTCTTATCCCCACATTATTTCAGGAGACTGAGAGCCACAGGGAGGGGTGCCATCCTGTCTTCAGCATACCTCCATCAGCCAGGCAGGATGGTTAGAATTTTGACTCTGGTTCCTAGGAGGTGCTAGCATCAGGGTGAGGAGCATCTGTTGACTGTGGATTAGGCTTACAGCCTGCTCTGCCTCTGAGCAGACATCACATTCCCCTGCCTCACTGGGGCTTCCTGATGTTTAGGATGACTTAAGCATCTCGACAAGGACAAGCTAAAACAAAATGGTGATGTGGAACATCTAGGAGGAGGGTTCTGCAACAGGGTTGCTGCATTACAGATGCAGCACCTTCGAATGAATAATAATGAAATCTCCAACACCATGGGCCTTTGAAATGCTAAGCACCTCTATCTATTACAGGGGAAGGAAAGGTACCTAGCTATGAATTTTTACTGAAGCAGGAGTAAATAAATAAATAAATAAAGTATGTGGTGTCCTTTTAAACCTTATCTCACCTGTATTTTCCATTCTGATAATTTTAAGAACAACTATAAAAATAAGAAGTCTCTTGGCTATAGTTAAAAATTCAGATACTTATTTAATTACATATGAAATAACTTTTTGAATGGTTCTGAGGTTTTTTGGGAGGGATTTTGTTTGTTTGTTTGTTTGTTATTACCATTAAGATATTTAAAATAGTATTTCTATCCACTTTCCATTTGAAAACTCTTGCTCAGGGGTGAGGGTTCAGGGGTGAGGGTTCAGTTCCGTGCCACAGATACTGAGCATGAGAAGATGGTGAACTCAGCCCCATCTTCACCAAAGGGGCAGTCACAGTAACACCCTCTCAAATTAGCAGCTCTCAATTACTTTGAAATTTTCAGGATTTCAATCTGGTTTGATTTCTAATCTCAACTCGAATCCTTTCAATTCACACATAAGAGGTCAATGGAGAAAACAGCTGAGTAGAATTAAGAATCTGCATTGTTTGGTGTAGTTTAAATGTGATTCCATCTTTATTGGCATCTTCTTTAAATTTTAATTTTTTTTTATTTTGTGCATACCTATGTATATCTTGGTGTAGTGTATGTGTACATGTGTGTGCGGCGTGGAGGTTAGAGATCAGCACTGGTTGTTTCCCTCTCAACTTTGTTTTATTCAATTTTAGTTTTTGAGACAAGGTCTCTTACTGAACCCAGAACACACTGATAAGCTAGACTGGCTGGCTGGTCAGTGAACTCACGGGGTCTTTCTGCCCCTCGTAACACTGAGGTTACACAAGGCTATTTCCATGGGTTCTGGGGAATCCAAATTCATCAGTGCATATGACTGGAAATAGATACTGAAATTATCCAAGGAAGTTGTGTGGCTCTCTAGAGTCACTGCAAGATAATATATTAACTGTCTGTTTTGGGAAATCCATCCAGTTGCATTCCCAAGGATTTCTGATGATCTATGTGCATAGCCATGACTGACCTGGGCAACTCACTGCTTAATTATACTAAGTCTCCTGACTTGTCCTTCTGAACTAGTCTGATTCTGCACTAGTCATTTAGGAGAGGCTGCTGCATGTTTCTGAGCTGCCTCCCAAGATGCCTAGCTCTCTGGGCAAACCCCTCACTAAGCAAGAATGTGCTACACGCCTTGACCTTCTGACTAATATCAAGTGCAGTAGTATATGTTAATTCCTAGCAATAATATCACAAACTTTAAAATGTTCTGATGCATAACAGTGTTGCAAAATTCTATCATAACTATTGAATTCAATTAGAAGGACTACACAGGATTTTCTAAGAAACGTTCAATATAGGTTTAGCATCCTCTCCATATTGGATTAAGTTTTTAACAATTAGCATAGAGTTTTAATGCAAATATTGTTTTGCCCATGAAATGCTAAAACTAGAGTCAGTGTTTGCTAAGAATTGAATCCTATAGTGATGCCACTCACTCTCTGTTGAAAGCTGTAGGGTTGCCCTATGAAGAGAACACAGCATCCTGCAACCCTATGCCTCTCTTAGCATGTCCTTCGTAATCTAGCATCTAACCCCTTCTGCCATGCCCCACTTCTGGGCAGGGCAGGAGCACTCTCCTTGGTTGTACATGGCTTTGAAGACTTTGAACACTTTCATCAGAGGTCCAATCCAGTGAGGCTCAAAACCATTGAGAAGAAAAATATAGGTGCTTGGAGAGACATCTGGGTATCTGCATTAGAAACTGTTTTTAGTTCAGATCAGTTATATTGAATAATGCTAGACTTGAATGTAACCACTCTCACCAGTGTACTAAACCAATTCATATTAATATTCTGAAAATACTTAAAGGCTAAGTTGTATAAGAATCTGCCAAATAAAATTAATATATTTTAGTTTACATAATTAAAAACTGTAATCTAAGGACATACTAACTAAAGCAAATACATAAAAATGTGTCTTAATAAGAAACTGAAGGCCTTCCTATCCAGTTTTTTATTATTATTTGTGGCCTCTCAATATGCACCATGACACTCTTATGAAGACAACTGTGGAGTTGCTTCTATCTACCTTTGCCTTTGGATAATGGACTCAGGTTGTTGGATTACATATGTGCCTCTCTCTGCTGAGAACTCTTACATTTTCTTCCCTCCTTTCCTACCTCTCTCTCTGCTTCCTTCTCTCCCCATCTCTTCCTTCCTTCCTTTCTTCATTTCCTTTCTCTCTCTTCCCATTTAATCCAGGCAGCCCTCAATCTCCATGCATTCTCCTGCTTCTGCCTTCTCAATGATGGAATTGCAGATACACACACCATCCCTTACTCAAAGTATGATCGTTTTATTGCCACTAACATAATTGAATAGGAATCAGTTCAAAAACATTTATAACCATCAATATATACTTTAAAACTGCAATTTATTAAATTAAATGTAGCTTGATACTAAAGGTACATTTGTAGTTATAAATAGTTCAAATTTGCTGATATCTTAAAATTTGTTTATTATTCTTTTATGCATATAGATGTTCCACCCACATATATCTGTATGCCACCTATGTATCCATTCGAAAATGACCCTACATGTTGCGTTGTCACAATATAATGATAAGATCAACTTGAAAAGCAAAAGGTCACAAGGGAAACTGAGTCATAGGTCAAAGTGAAGTAACATCCATGAACATGTAAGGATGCTGTTGCAGCCAGTCCCTCCAGTATGGACAGTGCTGTACCATCTATAGACTGTCAGCTCCTTGCATTGAGAACAGATCTCCCAACAAAGGCTAGTAGAGGGAGACTATAGGGCCCAAGGAGGGGTGCAGTCTCTGCCTTCCAATATCCAACAGAATGATGAGGAAGATCCTGGAACCATCCCATAGATGACCCAACAAGAGTCCCTAGGAAGACTCTAAGGAGATGGTGACAGTAAGTTGGATTAAAAGTCAAGCCCATTCAGGTAGCTAGATAGGAGGAAAACAGACTGTTCATATAGAAAAGAGCTCATCACAGAAGTCTATGGGGGAAGGAGCTCCATCCTCACAGACAGTAAGTGGATGGTGAGGATAGTGTGTGGTGAGGCCATTTACAGATCCCAGGTGTCAGCTGTCTCCACCTCTCATCCATTGATGGTCAGAAGTGAGGATAGGAGGGATGTTTGCTCTTCTACATTTCACTTCCAGGCTTGTCTGACTCCAAAAACCTACCTAATTATTCCACTGTTAAATTTCTAGAAAGATCTATATAACCCTTTCTCTTCCAGGGTGATCTAGAGTTGAGTCATTTCAGTCTCTCATCTTTTATTGAAACCAGCATGTGACTGTAATGTCTCAAGCACAAGGTATCTCAGAACTTTGAGTCTATCATTCCTCCTTCTTCTTCTCCTCCTCCTCCTCCTCTTCCTCCTTCTTCCTCTCTCTCTCTCTCTCTCTCTCTCTCTCTCTCTCTCTCTCTCTCTCTCTCTCGTGTGTGTGTTATGTCTTCATAGCATCTATATTCTAAGATTTTTGTGACAAAAATTTGACAGCTGTAGAAGATTCTTGATGGCGGAAGATTCAACACTCCTGTCTTTGGAGTGGCTTCACGTTTGGTTTGTGCCTGTCACCACCTGGCCTTACTTGAATGAAGCATGGTGCTTGCTTTTGGTCAACTTAACACAAATCTAGACATATCTTGGAAGAATGAATCTTAATTGAGAAAATGCCCCCTCAGATTGGTTTGTAAGAAAGTCTATAGGGCTATTGTCTTGATTAATGACTGATATGCCAGGGCCTAGTCCCCTGTGGGTTGTGCTAGGTTTTAGCAAGTATCCTGAATTCTATATAAAAACTACATTTGGAGCAAGTCTTGGAGAACAGTCCAATAAGCAGCGTTCTTTCATTCTCTCTGCTTCGGTTTCTGCCTCTGGGTTTCTGCCTTGAGTCACTGCCCTGGTTTTCCTTCATGATGGGCTATGAGCTGTAAGTTGAAATAAATCCTTTCCTCCCCAAGTTGCTTTGAGTCGTGATCTTTATCCAGCAAGCACATACATTTCAGGCAGAAGTGCTATGTGGTCATCACACTTTTCCAGAAGTAAACTAATTAACCATGACGACAATAAATGCCAATTTTAATACAGTGAAAGTTGCTATGTCTGCACATAACCAACACTGGTACATTTGCCCACATATTTTGAGAAGGATGCGTAAGAAAGTTTATCTTGCTTTCTCAGGTACAGATCTGCAAAGAATTGATAATGTCTTTGTTTTGAGGCACATAGGCTTAACTGCCACTCTTTCACAGGCTTAAATAGGCTTTAGCAAAGTAGCAGAAAACAAAACCACTTAGTTCCCTATTTATGTCTGATTTCTACATAAGCCATTGCACTGGACAGCCCAATGGATTATCAGCTCAGCCACAGGCAATGACTGACAGGATTTCTTTAATCGTCAGGGAATGACTATCCTGTGGGATTTTGAAGACTTGAAGAATATATTAAGCGAAACTGAGATAATTTATAAGTATAATTGTCCTGAAGTTTCCAGATTATTAGGGGAATAAGTTTGACAAAGAAATAGCAGAAATATTTCACAGTTATTTTTCTGCAAGGGTAAATTTTGACTTTAAACACTGGAATCATTACCTACTTCTGAAAATCAACCATCTTAGCCTATTTTCAATGTCTCCCTTTTCAGCTCCCTGTGGGTATAATGTGACATCACAGAATGGTACCATTTATTCCCCTGGGTTTCCAGATGAATATCCAATTCTGAAGGACTGCCTGTGGTTGGTCACTGTCCCTCCAGGGCATGGAGTGTACATCAACTTCACCTTGCTGCAGACCGAGGCTGTAAATGACTACATCGCTGTGTGGTATGACTCCTCTCTCCCAGGGAATGGCAACCCCTGCTGGTGGCAAAATGTTTTAGTTTAGCACTTGCTTCTGATTTGTAAGGTTACTTGTTTACCAATGATCTGTCTGAGCATATCTTGAAAAACTAATTCCTCAACAAAATCAAACAATACAGACGAAGTTTCAAGGTGTCTGTCTAGTTTGATGTTAGATAGAAATAACCAGATTGTTTGAATGTATCGGGGAAAATCGTGATTACCTTATTTCATATTTTGCTTTGCTTAAATTATTGATAATTTAACAAAAAAAATGTAAGGTCTTACTCTGTAACCTAGGCTAGCCTTGAACTGTGACCTTGCCTCAGTCTCCTGCGTGCTGGAATTGCTGTTGGGTGTCATTAAATCTGGCTTACTCAACAGTTTTAAGGGATGTATGTGCATGTGTGTGGGGAGGGTGTGTGTGTGTGTGTGTGTGTAATGGCAATATATACATATATGTATACATACACAGACATGTGCTTTCCCTTTAATGAATGCATGAAGGAACACTAAGGAAGTATTTCCTTGTGGCATCCTCCCACCCTGGATTGCACAGGTCTGGTTTCCCAGGAGTCTTTCAGAGGATTCTAGGCCAGGATGTAATGATATGAATCTACTAGATGGAACCTGTAGAAATGACATGCTTCACCATAGAGATCTCAGGTGTAATTTAAAGGGGAAGACGGCATGGGTAATCTCCTTTATACTATGATGGGAGAGCCAGGAGGTATCCCTGTGGTACTAGGAGGGTGGCATTGTTGAATTTACAGGTGAACTATATGTAGACATTTGTGATGTATGATACATTTGTATATGTCTCTGCATGTGTTGCTTATCTATGATTGTATTTGTGTTTATGCACATCTGTGTTATATTCCATGTTTGTGTGTCTGTTTATAAATGAATACTTATTGTATGTATGATGTATGTATCTATACATCTCTGTTTCTGTCTGTAAATGTGAATATATGATTGTCATATGTGTGTGCTGTATGTTATCTGTATGTGAATGTAGGAATGTTTTATGTTTATATCTATATTATGTCTGTTTGTGAATGTGTGCATCTGTCTATTGAGTGTCTAAATGTGTCTGCCTGCATAGGATATGTGTGTGTGGAGGATGCATCATGTGCCTGTATTATTACAGTTCAAGGAACAAGGGAGAGTAGCCTGGGCCAGAGAAACAGATACTAGAGGGCCGAACTATTGTATCTAAAATGCAGGAGGAGCCACACACAGGAGATTCATTGTGGATGATTCTCCTGTAGGGCCCAGGGGAAGCTGCCTCCCAGGCTGCAAGTGGGGTCCTGGAGGGTGGATCCGAGAAGGAAGCTGAGCTAGTGGTTGTGGAAATGAAACACCAAGGGTTCCTGTTCCCGTGAAGCAGCAAAGCTGTAGTCCCAACAAGCAATAGATCCATGTTGGTCTGTTGCATAGAATCCAGTCGTAGCAATTCCTGTATGTCTCCTGCCTACAATCAGAAGGCAGAGAGATGCTGCAGGGTAGTGAACATCCTAAACACCAAGCTTCCTATTACTAAAGTCAGTGCCAGGGAAATACCACATTTCAATTTTAGTATTTTAATTCAACTGTAAAGCTTGTGATAAATATCAGTCATAAGGAAGTGGATGCTATGTGTACTTCAAAATGTAGTTGTTGGGTTCCTGACAGTACAGAAGTGTCTCTGAGGAGGCCAGTGTGCACTGGTCTTACTAGATCAGCCCTGTACTCTTTCTGCATTCTTGGCCCCATTGGGGAACTGGCTGCACAGCCTCAGCTATAACATTGCACTTCTTCCTCTGATGGCCCCATCTCTTTCCCAGGGATGGTCCTGACCAGAACTCGCCTCAGCTCGGGGTCTTCAGTGGAAATACTGCCCTTGAGACAGCATACAGCTCCACCAACCAGGTCCTGCTCAAATTCCACAGCGATTTCTCCAATGGAGGCTTCTTTGTCCTCAATTTCCATGGTCAGTTTGTTTCCACTTCAGTGACTGTGGCATAGAGTCCCAGGAAAGCTCCCTACCCTATGTACATATGTTCTCTCCAGCTGTTGGATTATCCAACATGTATGCCAGAGTGTCCTGGAAACCTTTTGTGGTAGGCAGTATCTCTGATGTCAGTTCATTTCATCAGGTCATGTTGGTAGATACCTGGGGTTCATTCCTACATAGGTGTAAGAGAGACCCTGTTGTAGACACCATTGTGATGCACATGACTTATGTGCAGGTTTGTGTGTGCCTGACTGTAAGGAAATGTCATAGTAACCATCATTTAATGACCTCATGATGTCATTGATAGCAGAAGGGCAAGGTCACCAGCTCATTTTATCCTATGACCTCAAAATGTTCCTTAGGATAAGAGATAGATGAGCTTATATAAGCTAGCCAGGCTGTGGTGAGATGATTGCAGTGGTGTCTTCCAAACGAGAGAAGGTAGCTGTCATAATAACTACATACCTTCATCCCTTGGGCTTCAGGCATTGTCAGGCATTTAATAGCCAAAGTGAGTCATTGGAGTGATTTACACATACACATGACCTTGTAATTTGATCATTCAGAGAAGGTAACCATGGCTGTTATCATTTTTCATAAACCTCTACAGCATTTCAACTGAAGAGGTGCCCACCTCCCCCAGCAGTGCTGCAAGCTGACCTGCTTACAGAAGACGAGGACTTTGAAATAGGTAACGTATCTCTGTTTTCCTTCATTCCACATTATGGGCACTGGCTTTTTGTAGCTCCTCCTGATACAGACTTTAGGCAAACTATAGCTATAAGCAGAAACTGTCCCAAAACACTGTAAGGCCTTGCATAGAGACGATAGAGCAAACTACTTACTTTCTTAGTTTATGTTTTGCTCTTGACATTTTCACACTTTTGCTCTATGGCATTATTACTATTTTTAAATTTTCAGAGTCTAACTTAGAATGCAATTGGCTGTAAATAATGACCTTCAAATTAAACGTCATTGTAGAATATACTTAACTATAATATTTATAAATCTTGACACTGCTTTATTATTAACCACGATCTCATTCCTTAGTCATCTGGTCCTCATCAGGTCCTGTTCAGAAAACAGCCACAGCATATATTGGCAATGTAATTATGAGAACCCCACCATTTCTCAGTCTCTATCACAAAATCATATTCCTGTGGTCACATTGTTGCAGGATACTGGTCAAATCACATGGTCCAGTTCCCACTCTACTCCAAATATCTAAGCTAATTGGAACAGGGTGTTTCCTTGGCCAAGATAATGGGCAAGTCATGTTGGGTTTGCTGAAACCATTCCTTCTTTCTAGTCTATATCCTTGCTTAGATCTCAGACATCTATGCAAGACATTTGAAAAGTGAAACAAAGGCTTACATTGGCCAAGGAATAGCTACACATGGTCTTCTTTTAGGTTTTACAAATAAAAAACTGTAAGCAGCTTCTTAGAGATATACATAAAGTGAATGCAGACAGACCCTCTGAAATGGTTTGCTCGTTGGCATGGTCTATTGAGCAGTCACAAATAATTGGCATAATCACAACAGTCAAATGTTCTGAAAATGTAGATCCCAGGGTATCGGGTTGATTCTTTCAGGGGACTTCGTAAAGTACCAGTGCCATCCAGGGTACACACTATTGGGAAGCGACACCCTGACGTGCAAGCTCAGCTCACAGCTACTATTCCAAGGCTCTCCGCCCACCTGTGAAGGTATGTCGGGCCCTAATGATTTGGTTACCCTGATAGTCTGTAGGCATAGGTTTGAATTCGACTCAGGTCTGTGCTGAGTTGGTCCCACGATGCAGACAAGCTGCCAACAGAGGTATCAGAAGACTTTTTTGCCTTCAGTCCACCCTCAAAAATAAACCTAAATCATATGGGAATGTTCACCTGGAGCAAAACTGAAATATTAAAGAATAGCTGATATCCATCATTGATACAACAGCCCTTTTCTACATCTCTCCAATCTGCCTCATGTTTTGGGGTTCATCTCAAGCAAACTGAGCATCCTGAGGTTTTTTTGTTTTTGGGTTTTTTTTTTTTTGTCGATACTTCACCTGGATTTAAGCAGGTAGTGTTTAACACTATGGGCAGAAAAATGTATAAACAATGAAATATAGCCACTTTTGGTTTTGCATATGCTTCTAACACGAACTGACCATATACCAGGACTTAGACAATTTTTAAAGAACAGGGTTCTAGGCTGTACTTGTTGGTCCAGAGACATACAACTAGATCACTCAAGAAATGTGATTTAGTAGGAGCCATTTGCAACCCAGTGAGAAGGAGACAGTCATGTTAGGTAAAAGGAGGTCAGATACCCTATTGTTTCACTGCCAGTATTTTCGCCTTTAAACAATCATGGTTCTGATGGGGAGCACTGTGTTGCCTGTGAGCAACACATCATCTCCGGAAAATGGGCTGCCGTGAGGAATGAATGACCACCATTCGCCATGCCCCACATCACTCAGAAACTTTAACTTCACAATCACTAAGCAAAGGGAGGTCACTGTCTTGGAAAGCTACTGTACTGGAACATGGCCAACCTTGTGGGTCTCAGGCAGTGTGGGCTTCCAGGACTAGTGGGTGAACCCATGGTTCATCATCATTTCCTATGGGTTCACGTGCCAAGCTGTGTACAGACCTAGGAGACCTGGGGAATCATCTTAGGTAAACTGTCTTTATTGGCACAGTGCTGATGATCTTGGGATTCTCTTTTCAAGATGAGAGAATACATCATATAGTTGAACTTTTGCTACTTTATACTCCCAGGCTTCTTAAAGGTCTATTTCAATCTCAAAAAGTTTGTCAGGATAGAAAGCTTAAAACAAGCCTAGAAACAAGAATGAGGAGCATCTTTTCATTACATTGTCCTGTTCCAGATTTATTCCATTTCTATTGAAATGAACCTTAACTCATGTCCCTCCAGAAAACATAGTAAACCCACATAGCTGCAGGTCCATTGTCTTAGTTCCTCGCACACAATAGGCACCTGTGCATGCAGCTGTCCACAGACTCAGCTTTGACTCTGAGGTCAGAAGCCGATGACTTCCCAACTCTGTAACTACTGTTCCTAACAACCTGGGCTCTTTCTCCTTCTGAAGCAAATTCATTAAAGGGAGATGAGCTGAGAACAATCTTAGTTGTGTGTCTCTGAGCAACTTATTATTTTGAAAGAGCACAGATGCTTGTCTATGACTGACGCTAGTCACTTAAGCCCTTAATTATAATCTTTCTCTATTTTCTAATTATTTTGTAGGGCTCAAGTAGGGGTCAGTCTCCCTCGATATAGTCTTGGTGGAAAATCATGGTCATGTTGAATCTTACTTCCTTGGGTATTTATACACACTCTTACCAGCTCTCTGAAAGCTCACAAGAGTTTTAGGAGTTGGTGGTGGGGAGTATTGCAGACCGCTCTCTGGAGGGTCGCAGTGTGTGCTGAGAACATGCTACCATGTCAGATGCTACCTTAATTCAGAGAAATCTGAGCAAGAGATGACAACAAAATAATACTTCTCGTGTTCAATAAAACAAGAAAGAGAACCAGGAATAAATCTCCAGATGCAGGACAAGGTGCACAGCACCAAAGAAAGAGGAGCGCACTGCCCCTTGGGTACTTTACAGAAGCGGTCCTGAGAGAGCTGGCTCTCTAGAGCCTGACTCTTAAGAGGTCTTGAGTGACAAGTGACTTCATCCTACAGACCACTAGGAAGGAACTCATAATAGTCTTCAGAACACGCATTAAAAAATAGAATTGGGTCAGAAAAATAGCTCAGTGTGTAAGCGTGCTTGTCACCAAACCTGACCACCTGAGTTTGTTCCCTGAAGGCCCACATGGCGAAAGGAGAGAACCCAATCCCAGTCTTTGCCCTCTGACCCCCACACAAATGCACTGGCACCTCCTTCACCCTCCTACTTTCCCTCTCTCCCTCCCTCCCTCTCTCTTTCTCTTTAACACACACAAATGAAAACATTTTTCAAATTTAAAAACATCTATCTGGGTAGGTAGTCCTTTAATCCCAGCACCCAGTAGGCAGAAGCAGGCAGATCTTGATGGGTGTGAGGCTGGCCTTGTCTACCTAAAGAAATCTGTCTCAAAGGCAAAAGAAAACAAATAGGAAGATAACTGGACAGCATTTGCTAAAGGGAATCCAAGTCTGTGTGGTGATGACCTTCCTGTGGAGGGAGCAGGAGGGCATGAAGGAGGGGAGTAATTCCAGTGCTCTTCCCACATGCTCACCCCCATGTCCCTACAGACTTCAAGTGTCAGAGCCTCCCATATTCTTAGGCTCTTCCTAGTTTTCAGTTATCTCATGCTATAGGTGTTTTTATGAATTAATATTATTGTAACAGCATTTCACGATGTAGTTCTCGTTGCCTGAAACTCACTATTTAGACCAAGCTAGCCTTGAGTCCACTAAGATCTTCCTGTGTCAGCCTACAGAATGCTGGGATTAGACATGTGTACTCCCATGCCTGGCAGGTAATATTTTTTATTTGTTGTTTTAATTTTGTTTTTCTAAGGGTCTCTCTATGTCACCCTAGCTATCCTGGAACTCCTATGTGTACCTTCATACCCAACCAATTCTAATGACTAGGAAGCCTAGTTCAAGTTCCTAAGCCTAAGTTATTTTGGCTGATAACCTGAAAGATGTGTTAAGCAATGTACTGCATGATTTTCAGCCTCATAGCTGATTTTTTCTTTTTTTAAAAAAAAACAACTGAACCTGCCATGTGTCTGCCAAAAGGAGCTAGGTCCAGTTGCCAGCAAACTCCTTTACAAGATATCTCTGATGGTCCTTCTCTGTAGCAGAAGTTTCCTCAAACATCTCTTAAAGTGCCCAGGGTTTTAAAGGTATCATCATTGCTGGAAAACTGAGAAGTTGAGCTTCAGGAGAGAGTTGAAATCTTCATGCTAGTTGGGTTGCTCTTGGCAACAGTTTATAGCAGCCTCCAGGAAGGAGTAAGTTCCCAGGAAACAGCAGGATAGTCAGGAAGAAACAAAAATATTTGGGCTCATTGGGAAACATGTTCAAATATATTTTTTAAAATAGTATTTGTGCCTGAAAATAATAGTTTTAGGTGTTAAAGAAGCCTCATAAATATGGCTTTGCTCATATTTCCTTTCATCTTCTCTACTAAGCAAAAGAGACCATTTTAAGAATAGAAGAAATGACTCTATTTAGGACTGCTTCTGATTTGGATAGCTGCTCTGCGCCCCAGCCCTGGAGGTGACGATGGCTTTCCAGGTGGCATTCAGCAACTCATTGCAAAGTTTCCTAGTTCCAGATGGTCTGAAGTTCAGTGTCATTTAAAACTCTTGCTGCAGTGGTAAGATATACAAGGTGGAAGGCTGACTGAATGTTTCCCCAGTGAAACAGAGAACAGCGTCTTCTTAGTAGCACCTGCCTGTTGAGAACAGGAGAGTACGTAGCCAGGACATTTTCAGTTTCTCTAATACCTCTGCCCATATGGTACCTTCTATTTAAGAAAGACATTTACATCTGCCACATCTCGCCTCACTCTGAGGGGTAGCTGTTTCAACCTTCTATTTATAGCAGAGACGGTCTAAGTGTTGGCTCTCATTGTAACATGGAAGCAAGTCTGTGGGATCCCTGGAACTCTGCTCTCAAGCTCCCGCAGCTGTGCACACACATGAGACCCAAACCTATGTGGTGTGTTCTTTTGAAAAATGCCAGCATGTCCAGCCTGCAGTTGGCAAAGTAAATCTTGCAACGTGATGTTGTCACTGAATGAATGGGTTTCCATCGTAGTGAGCACAAAGACAAAATGTATAACAGAAGCTAAAACTGTGGAGCAGTTTGTTGCCTACAGGAAGGGAGGAGGACAGTGGGACTATTTCCAAAGCAAAAATCTCTCCAGAAAAAAGAAAGGAATCGTGATTGAGTTTTATTGCAGGGACCTATTTATATTCCCATAGGAAAGCATACGAGGCAAGGGAGCCTTCCTCTGCATTCTTAGTACAATTGTACATTATGGACCATGCTCGCTTTGAGGCCACAGGTTAAGAAGAAAGATGGAAGGCAAATAACTGGACCTGCTCATCTCAAACTTACAGAGTATGTGTTCAGAAGTTTAGCAAGAAGACATAGCTCTGCCGAGCATTCTGGGTTCCCCATTACACTGAACGGAGTTTTCTCTAAGTTGCTCAGAAGAATAAAGCAGAAAGCTCACTGACCAAGCTGATTTCTTTCAATTTTCTCAGATGACATGTCAATGCAAGGGTTTCTCCATTTTATTTGCCTCTTTTCTGTCATTGTGAAGAAAAGGGGGAAAAAACGATGAAAAAATATCAACTAATGGAATAAAATGTATTCTAATGACTCCAGGGAGATAAATGTCTATCATGGCAGGGAGGCAGAATAGTAGGAACAAGAAATGGAGAGATCATATCTTTTACAAAGCATCAAAAGAAATGGGAACTGGGGTGTGGCTATGTACTCTCAAAGCCTGTCCCCAGTGACATACTTCTTCCAACAATCTGCTAAGCCTCTGCAAATAACATCATCACTGTGGACCAAGGGTTCAATTTCTGAACCTACAACAACATTTCTCATTGAAAGCACTGTTTCTGAAAGGTGCCAACCCCATTTGGTGGCTAACAATGTCACTACCATCACTGCCCGGAAATAGGACTTTTGACGGAATTCTGTCTATGGTTTCAGTTTAAAATTATTTTCAGAGATATTAATTAGTTTATACTGTGAATATTTTGGGACTTTGATCTAAATCATATTTTAAATGGTTTTGTAATAGATGTAATTGCTTATGTTTTTGTCTGAAAGCCTATTGAAGTTTAAAGTATATTTCAGCTAGACAATCGAAATGAATGGGCAACCTTCAAGACAATATTTAGGAATGACACATCTTACAAGCTTTTCCCACCAGTTTGAGAAGTGTCTTCATTTTGAAATGTATTTGTAAATAACATAAAATCAACTCATTAAAACAGGAAAACTCACCAAATGAGATGCACATCTTTGACAAAAACTTTGGGGGAAATTGATTACTGATGTGCTTAAACTGAATAATGTGGGTTTATCACTTTCTTTTTATATGCTACAACTGATCAGTGTCCCTTAGTAGCTTTATAAGCAAAGCATCCCTGTAATGTAATTTAATTTAGCAAGGAGAGATAGCATTAAAGATGTCTTTTGGTGATTTTACTTCTTTTTTTTTTTTTTTTTTTTTTTTTGGTTTTTTGAGACAGGGTTTCTCTGTGTAGCCCTGGCTGTCCTGGAACTCACTTTGTAGACCAGGCTGGCCTTGAACTCAGAAATCCTCCTGCCTCTGCCTACCAAGTGCTGGGATTAAAGGTGTGCACCACCACCGCCCGGCTACATTGTTTTTTTAAATTGGCCTGGAAGTAGCTGGATCAAAATAGAAAGATGAGGAGGAAAAAAAAAATCACAACTTGAAATTTCTTGGTTTCAATAAAAGACTTTTTACTTTAGAAGTCCTGAATCCTGCTGAAAACTGTAGCAAATGGTGCAGGTGTGTGTGGGAGTGTTGAACAATGTTTCTCTAATTCGTTTCATACTTAAATAGTCACATGGTCACATCAACCTTTTAGATTTTATTTATCCAAGTACAGCAAGGGTCGGAATAAAAATAAATGTTTTTTCTTATATGAAGAGCTATATTTTGTTGTACTGTATTGAGGACGGACTCTCTATCTTTCCTTTTGCATTGGAGTGGCTTGGGATGCTGTGACAAAATTCCTAAGTTGTTCCAGAGAGTCAGTGGCCAGTGTTGTGCAAACCCAGTAGAAGGCAAATACTGCTCATTATGACTCTATGGCTCCTGGAAGTGTCTGTGTCCTATATTAAACGTAGTTAGAGCTCAATAGATTGTCTTCCACCCATCAATGCTGGATTCATTGTATTGATGCAGACCTCTATCCATCTCTTTTCTCTTTAGCACAATGCCCAGCAAATGAAGTGCGAACAGAGTCTTCTGGGGTGATTCTCAGTCCGGGGTACCCAGGCAACTACTTTAACTCCCAGACATGTGCTTGGAGTATTAAAGTGGAGCCGAACTTTAACATTACACTCTTTGTGGACACGTTTCAAAGTGAAAAGCAATTTGATGCACTGGAAGTATTTGATGGTAAGCCTCTTCTGTGTGTGCGTGTCTCCGCATCCTGAGGATCATTAATGAAATTAATGAAATGTCTCAGTACAAAGATGAGTCAGACTTGTTCCTACAACAACAGCACAAATGAGAAGACCTGTGTTTTCTCAAATATCAGGTGGTCTTCAAACAACACTATTGCCTTGTTCATGGATCAGATTTTCTGTTATGTTAAGTATATGTGTACACATGTGTGCACTTATGTGTATGGGTGTGTGTGTGTGTTAGTTACACAGATTTTCAGTATACCACAGGACAATTAAGTGTTCTGGAAGACTTTTAGTACACTAAATGTCTGCTTTACTCAAAATGCATGGAATGAGCTGCTTGCAAGGATATTGAGGTAGTAAATGTTGCCTGTGTCTTTACAGAGCTGTTTTATATAGTGAAATCAAGTGAATTTGATATCCAATGGTGCTGCTTTCAACATCGGTGGTCTGGTTTTATACAGCTCTAATGAGCACCTTAATGCAACAGGGTGGGTGGTTGGGTCATCAGCTGAGACGGATCTAAGGCCAGTGGTTTCTTTGTATAGGAGATTCATCAAGTCCAAGCAGAGTAGAGCCAAACTCAGTTATGTGTAGCCAAGATCAGAGAGTTTTCTCAGGTTTTTATGGATTCGTCAGATATTTCACAATGTATTTGTTGATAAGTATTGTTTCAATTGATCTTGTATGTTCCTGTGTGTTTCCTGTGTTAAGCATTTGTGCAGATGAACCCCTGGGAGTCAAGTTCTGCGGGTTGTTATATTGGACATGAAACTTTAGTGTTATATTACAGTAACAAACAAACAACACACACAAAGAAAAGTGCAGCACCACACAGGCTGTTGTATCTGTGTGTATGTACACTTGCACTAGCATATATTCCTATTTGTATCATAATTAAGTATTAATACATGATTGGTGCAAGCTTAGGCAACTCTTCTACTTTGTTTGAATTAGAATATAGAAGGCAATACTTTTACACTTCTGAATTCCAGAAGCAAGATCCTTACAAACAGATTGTCCCTAATTGCTTACAGCCTGGTGCTGTCTAAATCATGACCAGACCATGATCAAGATCAAAAGCTAGGTAGCTAGGTAGTAGACCAGGAGACACCACCAGCAGTTTCTGTCAGGTTAGCAGTGGCTCATGGCTTGCATCACTCTATCTTCACTCTATCACTCTCTCTTTCTCATTCATTCATATATATATATATATATGAATATATATATATATATTTATATACATATATATATATATCAATATATATATATGAATATATATATATTCATATATATATATATATATATATATATATATATATGAGAAAGGTCCCAGTTTTATATTGAGAACTTCTACAAGTGATGACATTGTCTATGCACTTAAACACTGTGTCCATCTTATTTTGGCTGCGTGGGTGCTGGGTACTATTCTCTGTTTTATGACCTAAGAAGAAGTAAACTGATCATATCAGCTGTATGCACCATTTCCTCAGTGTATACTTTCTGTGGCTCAGATGTGGATTCTCTTCACTTTCTTAATTGTCAGAACTCTGAAGAACAGCATCTGATTTCCCGTTGTGGTTGGCTACTGAGACCATGTCATTGGCTATCCTGGCAAATGTACCCACACCTCTCCTTTCTAGAATATTGTTTATAGAGGCTAGGTAGAAGCATGCTTTCCAGAACATGCCTAAACACTATGATCTAAATAAAAATGAGACCAAGAACAGTAAGGAATTTGATGGGGGATTAGCAACTCTTAAAAATGCACTCTTGTGTTCTGTCAGTAAAAATGACATTTCAAGTATGACGAGCTCAGGATCATTAATTTCCAAGTGGCATATCATTTCAGAGGGTACATATAGTATAAAATAATTATAAAAGAGTACCGCCCCACCAGGCCTCTGCTCCAAGTCTCAGCAGGTCTCTCTGTCCTGCCCAGCACCCACTCCTTCCAGATATCCAGCAAAGCATGACTCTTAAATTTGAGTAGTTAACCACATATATTTATGTATATGAAACTCCCAATTACATAATGCCAAATTACAATGATAAAGTTTTATCCCAATATTTCTAACCTCTCAGCACACCAGAAACACATCTAAGGCCATCTAGATCTGCGCATCTCCTCTTCTGCCCCTCATGCAGCTCCTAGGCTCCCTCCCTCTCCGCCCCTCCTTCTCTTAGCTCCTCCTCCTCTCTTCCCTCCAATCACTGGCCTCTAACTGTCTCAATATGAATGGATAGGAAATATCTTGCATCAGGTACATGATCTTGTTTAACAGCCATGAGAAAACGTCACACAGCTCATATTCTGCCATCTTCCACATGAAGTAGGGTCACTATTTTGTAGGGTATAGACAGGACACTTTTCAGACAGTCTTTGGGGACCATCTTTCATAATGAGAAGAATCATTTCTAGGGATCTCCACACAAACGTCCACATTTTTGCTTTGTTGTTTTTCCTCATGTATTCTAACAATTGTTCTAGCCAAGTGCCTGCTAATGTGTACACAACAGAGAATATTTTCTCAGACTTGAAGAATGAGAATCCAGTACCAAACTGTGGGGAAGTTAGGTCTTTGAGGCTCTTGCTAGTATGTAGGTGTGTCCTCTTCATGTGGTCATTGTATGGTTGTTCTCTTTGTATCTGTGTTCTGACCACTTTTTCGTAAAGCATGCCATTCAGGGTGAGTCAAGGCCCACCCCTGCAAATTCATTTCAAAGTAGCTCTCTCTATATAGAGCACATGTCCAAGGACAGTCACTCTCTGAGTTATTGAAAGCAGGAATTAGATGCATGTTTGTGCAGAGTCCAACAGAGCCTTGAATAGCTTTATCTGTGGTATGTCCCTATGAGTGATTTGGGAGTAAGAGGAAGTGAACCTGTGATCTGTCAGTATTTTCCATGAATAGAAATTCTATGTGTGACTCAAAGGGGATGCCCCTTGCCCTGATGAGTTTAGATTATGAATAGCCATAGGAGGCTCATTCTCCCATTCTCTCACACATTTCCCATGAATGAATTTGTGAGATGTGAAAAATTCAGTAATGTTTTTAAGACAAAGAGATGCTTTTGCATCCACAATAGAAAGAGAGCGGAACTTGACTCTTCTTTCTAGAAAATTATTTCTCTCCCAAGTGACATGAAGAAGCGTGTCTCTCCCAAGTGACATGAAGACACTGGATGTTACACTGCATATTTAATAACTTTGCTGTATAAACATTTTGAAAACTTTCAGATCTACAGAATAAAGATATACGTCAATGAAAGCTTTCAGATTATCTTCACAATTCCCAGATCTTGGCTTCTTTATAGACACACAGAGATTCGTTCAGACTGTCTACTCATGCATAGCCCCCTCCTAGTTCTAATGGGGACACTTGTCACCTAAAGAAAGAGAAGTGGGTCGTTGTTATGAATGTTTCTGTCATTTTTTCTTCATCTCTGTACTCACCCATCCATCTACTCAGCAGCTATCAATTCATCAACTCCCCCCACAACCCATCCATTATCTCTCTGCACACACGTTTCTTATATTACACACACTTGACTGTTTGTGAATTACTATGACACTAATCTACAGTGGGTACTTTCAGACATTCATATGTTACTCTTGGACTCCTCTATATAAATTTATATATATGTACTTTATTAATTTTAGATACTCCTCATGATATTTCCACTACTTAAAAGAAAGTTTTGGTCCAAAGTTTATCATGAGCAATAATATTAGAATATGTTTGCTATGTAAGTAACTTTTGTACCTATGTGCTAAAGTTGATGAAATTAAAACTTCAAATTTAGTATATATCATCAAGTTATTTCCCACGGTAATTGGCTTTACTTATACACCACTGACATTGCAAGAAAGATTCTAGTTTTCCATATGTGTAATATGTTATACATTATAATAATAAAAAGATGTTCTCATGCTTAAATGTTATTGTTTCACTGAGGTGTTTCATTCATTTCCATAATATGTCATGAGTAACTTATGTACTTGAGTCCCCCTCTTCTTCCCTACATTGTTTCATTACCATGGAATGTATTTGTTATTATTTTCATTTGAATATTTTTCACTTTGAAGATAAATAGCTGTCTATTGCACATGTGTATACATGTTTAATCAACAGCTAAGAATGATCTGCATTTTGTAGGTGCCCACATCTGAAAGTTTTGTTTTTCTGTTTTCTTTAGGTTCTTCTGGGCAAAGTCCTTTGTTAGTGGTCTTAAGTGGGAACCACACTGAGCAGTCCAATTTTACCAGCAGAAGTAACCATCTATACCTCCGCTGGTCCACAGACCACGCAACCAGCAAGAAAGGATTCAAGATTCGCTATGCAGGTGAATGGGAGGGCCTGAACATCATCTGGAGTGGCTTTCAGTACCACCTTCATCTTAGCACTAAGTCTAGGTTATGCTGAAGTTCTGACTTCTGACAATTAAAGATCAGCAAGGGAAGGACATAGTGGGGAATTACTTGGGGTGAGAGCCCTAAACTAAGGAGAAAACTTGATTAATATGTTATAATTTATTGATTAAAGAGTAAATATTAAAATTTTATACCATGGGTAATAAAGACATTTGCCCCAAATTACAGTAATATAGCCAAAATTAGCATTAACATTGGGAATAAATGAAAGTTTATCATAAATTGTATAAACAGTAATCACTGTTGTCCTTAGCAAGTCACTCATATCTATTGTATTATATATATTTTTCTTTACATATACCTATACTTTATATTCTGTTCTATATTTTATATAAACATTTACATTATAAGTCTGCATTTGGCCTACATACATGTATAGTTTTATCTGAAAATCTGAGTTATTTTATTCTTCACTTAATCATTGTCTGTAAGCTGTTATTTTGCATTAAATTAATTAAATCTCCTAGTACAGCAATGAAATGACAAGCCCTATGTACAGTTTTCAAAGTAATCTGACATACACCAGTGTTTCTGTTACCCCCAGAGAGCATTGGGGGACTTAATTCCTGGGAACAGTTCAGTTATGAAGCACAACCCTCTGAGCTCCTCCCAGTCAGTGGTAAATGGGATTGTCTTGGAGATCTGTCTTCCTTGGAATGGTAGCATCCAGCACATTAGATGCAGGGTCTTCCAAAAGGCTTTTTTACTCTCATTGGTGATGTATGTTTTCAGGGTGTAGATCAGCGCCAGGGGACAAAGTGGGTGTTGGGGGCTGGAAGATTCTAGCCTTCTCTGGTTGAAAGAGATTAGAAAACCTCACCAGCAGCCAGGCTTTGGAACTTATGGTGTTAAGACAACAATGGGCAGGGGATTCAGACATTCTTTCACTAAAAATGTGATTAAAAACATGCTCAGGTCTGTGCCACAGTGCCTGAGCAGGGATTGGACTCACAGCCTTCCTTGTTCTGAAGAATGGATGCTCAGACTTTTCAGACTTTTGGGTCTCTTTGAGTTTATTGCACTGTGCAGAAGTGGTTAGTGCACAGAAATTCATGGTGAGCAGAATGGATCCTGTTTTGTACATGGTGAATTATTTAGTAACTCATTGAAATGAAATATGTCAAAATCTTCGAACACTAATTTCCACCTCCCAAGGCATATTATTCTATGCATGGGACAACAGACTCTCTTTTCCAACCACATGAAATTTTTTGTTTTCTCATGAAGTTGTACCTGCATGTATCATATGTTCATGCATATATACAAATGCATACTGTCTGTGTACTATGCCTACACACAAATTGTTTTCATAAAATTCAGACTCTCTTGTCTGTTAGGAGTTCATCCAGAGATAGGCTAGTAAGCTCCAGCCCATAGTATGTGGTCCACAAGACCATATCCTTCACATTTGCACATTGCATTTGCACGACACATGTGCTGTGGATCATCCCAATATGAGCCTGGACTTTGTGTTGTGTGACTGGGGAGAACGTCGGTTCAGAAAAGGAACCAGGGATTCCCAGCTCTGAACTCTCATTGCATTGTTCTTTTCACTTATTGACAGGCAATCATAGGGTTTTGTAATACAATAATAAAGATTTGTAAAGAAAAATAATTATATTCCACTAAGTATATAAATAGGCTGTAGGACCTTTCGGACATCCGAATATTGCCTTTGTCATGTGGAAGACTATGGCTTTGAAACTAACCTATTAGGGCTAGAGAGACTGCTCAGTGATTAAGAGCACTTTCAACTCTTGCAGAGGACACAGGTTGTTTCCCAGTATTTCCAAGACCCACAACTACCTGTAACTACAGTTCCTGATTTCTGATCACTGAGGGTACTTGCCTTCATGTATACCCATAAAAATTATACATGTACATATACATGTGTGTTTGTTTGTGTGTGTGTGTGTGTGTGTGTGTGTGTGTGAGAGAGAGAGAAAGAGAGAGAGAGAGAGAGAGAGAGAAATATATAGAAAAATAATACTTGAAAGCTGGAGAGATGACTCATCGACTAAGTATACTTGGAGATCTTTCTTATAGAGGATCCAGGTTTGTTTCCCAGTACCCACATGGTGCCTTATAACCATTTGCAACTCTAGTTCCAGAGGATCTGACTCCCCATTTCTGGTCCCCAAGTGGAGCAAACACAGGCGTAATGCATAGACCTAAATGCAGGTAAAACACACATGCACATAAAAGAATAAAATGTAAATAAATAAATAAAAACTGATAGCCATCTGTAAGTTTACAAATGTCTCCTAGCCAAAGGGGATACTTGATGCTAATATAAATTTTCTTTTGTAACATCAAATTCTACATTTTCAATGTTTGAGCAAAGAGTTTACCCAAATCTCATATATTATATAAGAAGTTTTATGTCTGTATCAAAACACAATCATCACTGAACAAAACTTTGTGTTCTTGATTCCAAAAAAAAAAAAAAAAAAATGACCAATGCCTATCTTCTGGTTTGTTTTTTTTTTTTTTTTTTTTTGGTTGTTTTGTTTTGTTTTTTTGGTCGTTTGTTTTTCGAGACAGGTTTCTCTGTGTAGCCCTGGCTGTCCTGGAACTCACTCTATAGACCAGGCTGGCCTTGAACTCAGAAATCCTCCTGCCTCTGCCTCCCAAGTGCTGGGATTAAAGGCGTGCGCCACCACTGCCCGGCCTCCTATCTTCTTTTTTAATTATTCCTTTCTTAAAATGTAGAGAATATTGAGGTTGCAAAAGTGGTACCCTGAGCAAGGCCACATCACTTCTTACCCTTGTCTTTATGTGGGGCAGACTGAGGGCACCTTGTGAGAAGCCCACTTCTGGCCATGCTGTAGCCAGCACCCTGCCCACTGTTGAAACACAGCAGTGGCCTGGAAACCCCATGGGGCTCATAGAAGCTTACTTGAAAAGCCTGTACTTTCAGCTCACTTCTCTGTTTTTAAACCCCTTTTGCTCGCCACGCCTGTGTCCCAAGTTGGTTTGTAACCTCCTTGTGTCTGTTTTCCTGTCCCAGCTCCTTACTGCAGCCTTACCTCTACACTCAAGAATGGCGGCATTTTAAATAAAACCGCCGGGACAGTGGGGAGCAAAGTACACTACTTCTGCAAGCCTGGATATCGAATGATCGGCCACAGCAATGCGACCTGCAGGCGGAACCCAGTGGGCGTGTACCAGTGGGACTCAATGGCACCACTTTGCCAGGGTAAGAGATGGCTTCCACCGTAACACCGGTTGCTATTCCTTGTTCTGGTTTTAATTGTTCTCCAGAAACGAGAGTGTGCATGAGAGCTGATGAGAAACAAAGCATTGGTGTAGCTGTTCCTTTGCTCATTGAAATGACAAATACCAAAGGAAAAGCAGCTTAGGCAAGGAAAGGCTTATTTTGACTCATGGTTCCTGGGTAGGATTCATCCTAGCAGGATCCCAGTCGGATGGTTTGGTGGTTCTATGCTGTGGTGGTCAAAAGTCAAGGCCCTGAACAAAGATGCTGAGAGAAAGGAATATTGGTTCTCAGCTATCTTTGCCCTTCCCTCTTTTATTCAGTATGGGCTTTCAAGTAATGAGAACGTGATACTCAAATTCAGCGTGGGTCTTCCTCCCAAGTCAGTTCTTTCTGTTA
Source organism: Tokudaia tokunoshimensis (assembly GCA_036184795.1). Classification (NCBI taxonomy): domain Eukaryota; kingdom Metazoa; phylum Chordata; class Mammalia; order Rodentia; family Muridae; genus Tokudaia; species Tokudaia tokunoshimensis. The sequence continues at coordinate 52,934,787 of BTHU01000019.1, forward strand.
ACGCTCCTGCCCACACACTCAGTGTCTGTCTCCTTGGGATTGTAAATCCAGTCAAACGGACAGCAGAGACTTACCATCACGGTAGGTTTAAAATGGTACAGTTCAGCTTCCCATTGATAATGCAAACAATGCTAACATTTGCAGAAGGCTCTATGACTCTGCACTATCTGGATTCAGAAAATGAGCAGGCAGTCCCTAGGCTGTGGCTACAGTTATTCTGATTATAATGTGCTCTTCATCTTGAATCATTAAAAAGGCATCACCCCATTAAAATTCAAAATAATTTTACCTGATCATTAATTCAATAGACCCTATCAAAAATACTCGCTTTTTTGGTTTACATTAAAAACTTTTCCTTTGAGCCACAATATTTGATTTTCATTTTCTTTGGCCATTTTAATCTAGGGCTTATTAATGTTGATTTCAATATTTCATTTTTTTAAATTTTATATAGCAGATGCATAGAAACTAAATTTTCACGTAAAACATTTTAATGTAGACTCAAGGGTTTGAGGTGGCAAAATTTTAAGATATTATTGACTTTCAGACACTCAGAGAGATTATTGTGAATATAAACCTCATTAAGATAAAACTAAGTTATGAATGGATCTTAAAATCTACAGTCTTATTTGCCTCTTACATGACTTGTTCAATTTTCTACAACTGCTGGGTAAGAGTATATTGGACAAGGATCATGTCTGTATGTCTTTAATCACATCACTGTTATCAGAATAGTAACCTGGTTTCTGTTTTCACTTTCAAAAGCCTTTGGTTTTTTGTTTTTTGGTTTTTTTTAAGATTTATTTATTTTATGAAAGGACATGTAGCTGTCTTCAGACGCACCAGAAGAGGGCGTCAGATCACTTTACAGATGGTTGTGAGCCACCATGTGGGTGCTGGGATTTGAACTCAGGACCTTTGGAAGAGCAGTCAGGTGCTCTTACCCACTGAGCCATCTCTCCAGCCCCAGAAGTCTTTGTTAATGTAAGAAAAACAGTAAGGTGGCTTCCAGTAGCTTGTGCTACTAGGAGTGCTAAAAGTTCCTCCCAAACCAGGCTACTTGGACAAGAAAATGTAATGTTTATCTGTTCTCAGTGTTTTATGACTCTTGGTGCATAAAGTGGCCCTGGAGTCACTTGGCCAGGCACTTGCCCACTTGACAAATTTAAACAAATTGACACATTTGCGTCTTTACAAGACAAGTATTTGGAATCACATAATTTCCTTCAAGATGCTTCATCTAGTACCAGGGTCTTTGGGTCTTTGCTGTTTTCATGGGTTCTATTTTGGTCCTGGTCTTAGTGACTCCAGTATGTTGGCAAGAATCTTACTGAAATGAGGAGTCAGGTGAGACAGGAGAAAGTTCCATTTCTTTGGTGTCAAGGGAATACCTGATGACCTTATATTTTTCCTGCTAAGTAAAATGGGAGTTTTGATAGTTGACTGTTTGAATATTGGAGGACTTAAGGATGGAGGGAGACTATACCTTACAATATAATGTGAAGGTAGCTAGTGCCACTGGTCTGGATGGGGATTCACATGGCACTTGTTCCAGGCTTACTTGGGACTCCTGGCATCCCAAATGACAGGGCTAGGACCCAGGCCTCCTCATCCACGATGGTTTGTCCTTTAAAAAAGTGGCTCACACAGTCTCTGTCTTGACAGTCTGGGAAGGACAGAAGCACCAGGCCAGATGTCATCCATGGGTTTCTGAGAAGTGAGGGTTATTTTTCTCTCTTAGCTTGACCTTTTAAATGATTTCTCTCAGCAAAGCTGTCTTGGTTTTGTTTTTTTTTTTTTATCCTCCCTGATAAAGGCAGGCATATCTCCTGTCCTGCAGCCTTCATTTCCTGCCTCAGAGCAAGAAACTCTGCCAAGCAGCTGTTTCATTATCAATACACTGATCTTCATCTTGAGGAGCAGCCTGTGCGGGAGCTGAGATTTCCTGCACTATCTCAGAGATGCAGTTAAACGGGAGCATCACAGAGCACACTTCCAGGCTGCCCCTGTTAAACAGTACAGTGCCCACACAGCTGTTTATTTGAAAGCTGATGCTCTGAGCCTTGTAGGAAAAAGCTGGAGCTTTGGTATAGGCTCGCCTCCCTTTGTTTTTAACTTGCACTTTGCTAGCGTTTCCAAGGGCAACAAAGTAGAAAAAAAAAAGGGTCTTGTGCATAAACTGCACAATTAAGCTTTTGTTCTCAAAAAAATCAAGGCTTTAAGACATAAACCATTGTTATCTGTTGTCAGATCTTAGTTTATTCAAAGATAGACAGATTTGAAGAGCAGACCATCTCTGATTGAAGCGATTTCTCTTATCAGGTAGATGACAGAGAGTTTGACCTAGAGAGTTTACTAATATTCTTGAGCTCTTAATGACTTCATATCTTTCATAACTCATAACTTTGAGAACTCTATTATCTCTAATTTGTTTAAAAATCACATTGCATACAAATATACACTACACCCTGAAATTACCAGACCAGACCATATATATATATATATATATATATATGAATGATATATATCAATGAACTTAGAGAGTTAGAATTATCTCACGGTATCTTAAAGGCTGTAGAGGTAGCCAAAGACATGAGTGGGTGAAAGTTGTGTTTTCTGAGGTTCAACTTATGTGGCTCTTTAATGTTAGGAACATGAGTACCTATGGATGATATTATCCAGGGAAACCTCACTGTGAACATCTGAGAATCAGCTATCTCTATGACCTCAGTATCCCACACACTGCCCGCTTCCAGAGCTGCCATCTTCCGGAAGGATCAGGATTTTTGCCTTTAAAAAGTTGACAGCAAAGCATCCTTTACAAAGCTAAAGAATTCAATCCGAAGCCCTGGAGGAACTAAATAATTGATTAATTAATTGGTTTATTTAGTAAGTCATAACATTATTTTACATATGGACATAAATCACAGGGGTTAATTGTGACCCTGGCTTCAATTTCATATGCAAATTTACTTCTATAATGCCCTTTTGTCCTGCGAGTAACTCAATAGTTCTAGAGATGTAGATTTATTTAGAAATTAATGGAAGTTTAAATGCAATATTAAAATGATGACTGGGAGTTTCTCTCTCTCTCTCTCTCTCTCTCTCTCTCTCTTTGTGTGTGTGTGTGTGTGTGTGTGTGTGTGATAATAGATTATAGGTAATATGTGAGCCATGCTCAAAACTGCAGGCATATTCATCAGAGGCCTATTTAACCTGGACTTCCAAGTCCCAACAAGCAAAATGTAGAGTGACGTCCATCCATTGACCCTGGATCAGGATAGGATCAGGATAGAACCATCTGCACTCATGTTGCAGGTCTGAACTAGCAGTTGTTCAAGGAGTCAAGTGTGTTACTCCCATGATTTATTGAGGAAAGCTTTCCTAAGGGTGTGGAACTGCAGGGGTTCTTGCCTGACATCTGGCCTCATGATGTATAATTCCAGAACAGACACTCCCTCCCCTGCTTTTTTTGTTTTGTTTTGTTTTTTGAGGTAGTAAATGAAAGTGTGGGCCAGAAGCCCTTCCCCAAGCACCAGCTACAACAGGTTCCATTGAAAGAGGAAGTGCCATATGATGCCAACACTGACATATTAGTCTCACTAGGCTTTCAGTGAGCACTTGCTGACTTGTCTAAAATCAACACACTTAAGGAGCTGAGCACGTGACAACTTCCTCTTCTGCACGGTAATAGACCGGATGATCTGAATTCTTTCTGTGAGGAATCAGGCAGTAAACCAGGCCATGCATAGTCTCTCCTGTTGTATTTGTCTCCAATTTTTTGATCCATTTTTAGTGTGTGAGTTGAGAACCTGTCAACTGGAGACTAGTTCTAACTAATGACCTCACTTCTGCCAACATTTGGAGTGACAGGAATGGTCAAGTTCCAGCCATGCTTCAAAGTACAGTTCTGTAACTCACCAAGGTGCAAATCCTAGCTCAGGAACTTCCCCAAGGGGACATCATTTCCCTGTATCTTGTGATAAATTAGATAATGTATTTCCCTGACCCCAGCTTAGTGCAGACAAGTATGACAAATGTGGCTCATGATTGAGGTAATAGTGAGGGTGTATGCACAAATTCATTTCTCATAAGATAGCTGGATTAATTGGGTAGGGAAAGATTTTTAATCATGAGAGTTATGGGTTCCCCAAGCTGCAACTGGACACAGAGATTAGCTGTGACCCTGGCATGAAAGAAAGTTTTGTGGTATGTCAGCCGTGCTTGCCATGGAAATAGAAGCATGTTAGATACCATACACAAAATAGTGTAAGGGTGAGTGGAAGGACCTGGCATTGGTCTTCCATTTCTGCAGTATGGAAAAGGGTGGGGAGTTTCATGGGCAGGATGGAGGGAAGAGTAGCACAGAACTTTTGATTTGGCATGCAGGACTTTGATAATGATCACTTTGAACTCAATAAAAGACCAAGAGTGGAGATGGTCAAAAGCCTGGGTACTTAAAAGCTTAGGCCACTGAATAATTGATAGGCTTTTGTGAAAGAGACAGTGCTGCCTTTACTAACAAAACTGACAGTTTACAAATACCAGGTCTTCTAGAAGGAAGAGCTGTACTATAGTCTGAATGGGAGGCAATTCCACAGGTGACTGAGGGACAAACCCTGTTTGGCAGGCAAAAATAAATGTGGGGTGTTCAGCTATTGTACCAGACATTGTCTCCATGGGAACCAGTGGCCATCAGTCTGACATTTTCCTTCTGAGGAAATGGGTGTCTACTGTGATGCCAATGATGGCTTTTTCCATGTGTGTTTTCTAACATATGTAGTGCAGTTGGGAGGAATCAGCCTGAAACCAAGCCAGGTGATATTTTCCCTTTTGCAATCATGATGGAGTTATAGGAATGTCTATGAGCAAGGCCTACAGGATCCTAGGATTTAGGTTTATCCCTAGATATCTTGACACCTGGAAGGTTCCAACTGACATGTGGCATCAAGAATCAAACTGCGCTTTCCTCAAAAGAAGATATGTGGTCCAGAACCTTAGCAAGATAAATAGATCAAGGCTACCTGTTTATTTGGATTTTTCATAGTTTAATGTATTTTAATAACAAACTTACAGAAACAGGAAATAGGCAATAACATACATACATACATACATACATACATACATACATACATACATGCTTCCATGCAGGACAACATAGTTTTAAAAATTGCAGTGATTGGCTGAATGATAAAAAGTACCAATAGACATTTACTTACTTTTTAAGAAATATAAATGCTAGCATTGTCCAGAAAATTGGGGAGCTGGCTTTGGAAGATTCTTAAAGGGTTGAAAGTTGAATCATTGAGACAAGCAGACTGTCTAGAGTTTACAGAGAACTGGACGTGATGGAGTGAGGACAAGCCATTGTACCAGACATAGTCTCCATGGGAGCTAGTGGCCATCAATCTGACCATTTCCTTCCGAGGAAATGGGTGTGGTCCGTGTTGGTATTGTTCAACTGCCTTCTGGGTCTGTGTTGAAGTCCTGAGCAATTTATCACACCCAAGATGGGAACCAGAGTATGGTAGCAAAAGGTCAGTGGGATTCTGATAGTGTCTAGTTTCATGAGTGCCCCAGTACCAGCCATTGTCCACAGGTTCATTTATAATCATTATAAAGTTGCACTACTGAGACCTGCTCACCGAGACATTTTGACTTGTGTTAATGCTTGCACTCCACGTTTATATTAAAAATTCACACATGAAAATGTAAAAACTGCCAACACCTGATTCATGGCCCTGCTATTACACTCAATATCATAGACTTTGCTAACTTTTGACGCCCTTGGGGAAATTATCTAACATTCAGGATAACAGGAGGAAGAGGAAAAAATATGATTCATTTTTCTTTTGAGAATGAAATGTTTCCCCTCCATGTTTCCTACATATGTATGTATATGCTATGTATGTAGTGAGTTAGCTGAGCGCTTTCTGGCATAATATTACACATTTGGCTTTGCTAGTACACAGGTTGATATTGTTCAACTGCCTTCTGGATCTGTGTTGAAGTCCTGAGCAATGTATCACACCCAAGATGGGAACCAGAGTCTGGTAGCAGAAGTTCAGTAGGATTCTGATAGCAACTAGTTTCGTGAGTGCCCCAGTACCAGCCAGTCACATTCAGGATTCCCTCAATTCTCCCTCCAGTGGAGTGTAAACCTTCGGGAACATCTTTGTTTGCTGATTATTTCTAATTGCTTTGCTAGGAGTAGATTGTAGGATAGCTGCTTTGTATGAACAGCAATACAGAGACCTCTTCCCTTTCAGGTAGAGCTGAGAGACTGAGAGGAAGAGAAGGCTTGAGAGATTGGGTTTTTTACTGTTGCTTTTCATTGCCTTAAGTATACTTCTGTGCTGCTTAGATTTTTAGATGTTTGTTTAGATGTCGTCTTTTTTTTTCCCCAAGTGAGTTTGATAATTATTTCAATGTCTGTATTTTAACTAGGATGAGCATGGAGTAGTGACCTTTATTTAATAAACAGTTTTCTAAGAACAAGCAGGAGAAATAAAAACAAATAGTTAATGGAAAAATTGCTCATATACTCATACTTAAATGCAGAAAAGAGTGTATTAATTCAGAGATCCAGACTAACTGCTAGACCAACACACACAATGACTGGTAAAGCGTTGTATAAAACCAAAAGTTACATGGACAGGAGAATTTAGAAAGGGCACATGGGAAAATTGCATTAAATCAAAGCACGCTCTTCATAGATTGAAGTAGGAAATTTACATCTCAGAGATACAGATCTTGATTAACCTAAACATTAACAAGAGCTAAAGAAGCTGCCCAGGGAAATGATCAAAATATGAAGTTTGCAACCCAGAGGAAGTGTTAGATTTTCCCATGTTCTAAGATATAAACGGCAGAGAGGATGAAGCCATTACCAGTGTAATTTTTTAATTAATCAATGAAAATCAGAAAACTCCACTTTATAAGTCAGTGGAGTTATGAAATTCTTCAGCAAGTAACATCAGGTCTTGATAGCTAGTTTTGGCTCAGAGAATATGACTATTGGGGAAAGTGGTACTTACCTTGAACCCCATGAAGAAGGTCAGGGGAAGTGAAACAGCAAACTATTTTACTATCTTACTTATGGCATGGAAGAACTGTGCTATGGGTGAAGGAACATTAGGCAGATGGGGTTAAATTTTCCTTGACCCTCACCTAAGATTGCATTAGGATATACACACAATATTTGAGTGTGCCCTGTAAAAAGAAGATGATTGTCAGGACTTACCATGTAGTGTCTCACACCACTGTGGTTACCCAAATAACGAAAAGAAAACACACTTAAATAATAGGACTTGTTTTAAAATAGTCATGTTAAGATTTTATAATTATGGGCTAGAGAGATGGGTCAGTGATTAAGAGCACTGGCTGCTCTCAGAGAACATGGATTTGCCTCTCAGTAGCCATATGGCAGCCCCACAACCTTCTAAAAGTCCAGTTCCAAAGGATCCCAGTTCCTCTTCTGGGCTCTATAGGAACTGCTTATATGTGATGCACATACAGATAGTAGGTGCACACATACACACAAAGTGAACCTTGAAAAAATATTTAATAATTATAAAATATGTATATGACAGTGAATATGACAATAAACTAATATAAAATTTTATTAAATGTATTGATTTTTTCATATTCTTGTATGTAAAAAATAATATTAGCATTGCTTAGGTGTGTATGGAAGGTATTGATTTGAGCAAGGACAGTGTTCCTGTGCCTAATTCACTAAGGAACATCACTCTCCTGTGCCTTGCCTAGAGCTTCTCTAGGAGTGTTGATGAGCACAGTCTTGCTCAGATCTTATATAATGACATTTATAAAGACATATGCTGTAAGGAATGAATGGATAACATTGACCAAGATTATTTTGGCATTATTATGGAGAGAAAATTGCTTCACCTCTTTTTATTTTCTACACTCTCAATTAGCTGTTAAACTATGTCAACTGGCAATAAAAACCACTGTCTTTGTCCCTCTTGACTCTTCACTTGCAAAACGTGGATTCCCTCAGTGGCCTCTACCACTTCCTACAACTTGAATCAAGACTGACCATCAAGGAAGGCTGAAGTCATCATCCTGAGACAAGTAGATTTGCTTTGAGGACACTGGGGTTAAACTAAGCGTGGAAGCCTATACCCTGTGAAGCTGAGTGCATATGACAGGAAATTGAGTAGGGAGGTAGAATAAGAGGAAGCTAGAGGAAGTTTTGATAACCTTTTTAGGTTCACAAGCAGTCAAGGGCTTTGCCAAGGACACTGTTGGCAAATGATCTCTGATAGTTATTCTAAATGTCCCTTTCAATAATGGGTGGAGGCTGTCAAAGAGTAGTCTGTCAATGACTTTAGTGCCCTGGGCCATGTTCTGGGATGCCAATGGATACAAAGGAAACAAGAGAGAAGAGGCTAGATGTTGGGCAAGCCAGGGATCATTCCAAATTCATATGTCATTCCTTTCCTCCCTGTTAGTAACTTAATTATACCTTCAACAACACCTCACCAATATCACCTGCTGAAGTTGACCATAAAATAGAAAAACTATCACTTCAATGAACTTTTAGTAACTAGTTCTTCATTCCAAAGATGTGAGACCAGAAGCCTCACATTGGATAAATGAGTTTAAATGGGGGTTTCCAATTTTCTGTGAAGTTGGAGATTCTCTTCTGCATAATTTCCACTATTGTGCAGTATTTGAAATTTGCAGTCTGTACTGGGACCTTGATGAACAGATTCCAGTCTCTATACAATGCATGTTGACCCTAAAAAATGGTGTCTGTCAGAGAGAGGCTGCAGGATGCTTTACTGTTAGACTCTTGAGTGTTTCTATTGAATTTTTTTTTAGAAACTAGGTCAGAAAAATACAAAAGACTCACAACTCAACTAGTCAAGGAGTCAGGGGGTCTCCAGAGACCATGGAATGTTATCTTTCTCCAGCTCCCTGAAGAGTGGGTTTACACAGGCCATGTGGTATGCCCCAACTACCTAAACTGCTCAGGAGTACCATCTCAGGTTCTCTGACTGAAGCAAACTTCAAGGGAAACTAAAATCTAGGATTTTCAAAGAACTGTTCAGTTGAACATACTTTGTCTATATAAATTGAGCATGTGTGTTCAGATGAAGATACTTTGTCTATTTTAAGGGAAGCTGCAGCCATCAGTGTAGAATGGAGGGCAGCTATCCTCAGTCAACAGTCCTTTGAATTGTCCATTAACAATTACAGAATTTGTAGGTCCACATAGAGTTTCTTTTTCATTTAAACAATGGAAAGGTGATTTTTCACTGCTCGGTTTCTTCACTTAGTGAGTGATTACAGGAGACTATGTGGGGCAGGTGTCCAATGCATCTGAAGTTATGGAACCCATGCTCTATATGTGTCCATCCATCATGAGACCTGAGTGTTGAATTGCATCATTCTGTCATTTCTCTGTCACCAATGAGTATGACTTTCCAACTTTGCCATTATATTTTAATTCAGTTGTAGGTTTCTTCATGAGACCCTTTGATGGTATCCATCTTCCAGTATATACTCTACCTTTTTTTTTTTATTGAAAAGGGAGGTAAAAACATTTTATGATAAAATTGAAGAATTACATGGAAAATATTTCTGACAAAATTGAAATAATATAAAGAAAAACACATTAAAATAGACAATTTTCATGGATAATTAAAGAGTAAAATGGCAGACATAAAGAACATTGCTAAATTAATTGAAAAAGGAAGTAGAAACATTTTATGATAGAATTGAAGATTTATGTGGAAAATATTTCTGATAAAATTGTATATATTCTATGTATATAGAATAACGTGTTAAAATTGAAGATTATCATGGAAAAATGCACAGATAAAAGGGTAGGCATAAGAATATTTCTAAGTTGATTGAAAGTGGAATTATAAACATTTTCTGATAAATTGAAGATTTACATGGAAAATATCTGATAAAATTGAATATGTAGAAAAACATTAAAATTGACTATTTCATGGAAATTCATACAGATAAAATGGTAGGCATAAAAATATTTCTAAGTTGATTGAAAGTGGAATTATAAACATTTTCTGATAAAACTGAAGACTTACATGGAAAATATTTCTGATAAAATTAAAGAAATATATAGAAAAACATGTTAAAATTGAAGATTATCATGGAAAATTATACAGATAAAATGGTAAACATAAAAATATTACTAAATTAATTGGAGGAGGAATTACAAACATTTTTTGATAAAATTGAAGATTTACATGAAAAATATATCTGTTAGTCTATGCCTTTTTATTGGGAAATTGAGTCCATTGATGTTAAGAGATATTAAGGAATAGTGATTGTTACTTCCTGTTATTTTTGGTGTTATTTTTATGTTTGTGTGGTTACTTTCTTTTGTGTTTATTGGAGAAAGATTACTTTCTTGCTTTTTCTAGGGTGTAGTTTCCCTCCTTGTATTGGAGTTTTCCATCAATTATCCTTTGTAGGGCTGGATTTTTAGAAAGATATTGTGTAAATTTGGTTTTATCATGGAATATCTTGGTTTCTCCATCTATGGTAATTGAGAGTTTTGCTTGGTATAGTAGTCTGTATTTGTGTTCTTTTAGGGTCTGTAAGAGATCTGCCCAGGATTTTCTAGCTTTCATAGTCTCTGGTGAGAAGTCTGGTTTAATTCTGATAGGCCTGCCTTTATAAGTTACTTGACCTTTTACCCTTACTGCTTTTATTATTCTTTCTTTGTTTAGTGCATTTGGTGTTTTGATTATTATATGACAGGAGGACTTTCTGTTCCAGTCCAGTCTGTTTGGAGTTCTGTAGGCTTCTTGTATGTTCATGGGGATCTCTTTCTTTAGGGAAGTTTTCTTCTATAATTTTATTGATGATATTTACTGGCCTTTTAAATTGTAAATCGTTGCTCTCTTCCATTCTATAATCCTTAGGTTTGGTCTTCTCATTGTGTCCTGGATTTCCTGGATGTTTTGGGTTACAAGTCTTTTGCATTTTGCATTTCCTTTGACTGTAGAGTTAATGTTTTCTATGGTATCTTCAGCACCTGAGATTCTTTTTCTATCTCTTGTATTCTGTTGTTGATGCTTGCATCTATGACTCCTGATTTCTTTCCAAGGTTTTCTATCTCCAGAGTTGTCTCACTTTGTGATTTCTTCATTGTTTCTACTTCCATTTTTAGATCCTGGATGGTTTTGTTCAGTTCCTTCACTTGTTTATGTTTTCCTGTAATTCTTTAAGGGATTTTTGTGTTTCCTCTTTAAGGACTTCTACCCGTTGACCCATGTTCTCCTGTATTTCTTTAAGGAATTTTTGTGTTTCCTCTTTAAGGGCTTTGACCTGTTGACCCATGTTCTCCTGTATTTCTTTAATGGAGTTATTTATGTCCTTCTTGAAGTCCTCTATAAGCATCATGAGATATGATCTTAAATCCAACTCTTGCTTTTCCAGTGTGTTGGGGTATCCGGGACTTGCTGTGGTGGAAGAACTAGGTTCTGATGTTGCCAAGTAGCCTTGGTTTCTGTTAGTAAGGTTCTTGCACTCGTCTTTCACCATCTGGTTATCTCTGGTGTTAGCTGGTCTTGCTGTCTCTGACTGGAACGTGTCCCTTCTGTGGGCCTGTAAGCCTGTGTCCTTACTACTGGGAGACCAACTCTGTTCTGGCAGGGTCTGTGCACAGAAGGCCGTGGCGTTGCCTAGCTCCCTGGTGCAAATGTCAACTGGAAGACTCCTGTCCCAGCAGCTCCACTAATCTTATGCCCTGTGCGTTCTTAGCTGTTCCCCTCCAGAGAGAAGGTGGAGATCTCACCTCTGTGCCCAGAAGTTAAAGCACTCCTGGGAGATCACTCTCTCCTGGCAGGCTGTGCACTGAGGCTGCGAAGCCATACACTCTACATTCTTATGCATATGTTTATTCATTGTCCATCCATTCATTCCCTCACCCAACCACTATCCCCATCTACTTATGTGTCTGTGTTATCTATCACTTATTTAGTCATCTATAACCATCTAATTATCTATGTAGCTATTCTCCTCTATTGATCTATCTATCTATCATCATCATCTCTCTATTCATTCTTCCAACTGTCTGTCACCTATCCATCACTATGTTCACTTGTAGCTACAATTTTCTCCCTTTCCTCTGTTGCTGATGTTTTCTTCTAGACATCTCCTGCTTTGGCTTATAAACTAAGACAGACCAATAGCATGTCCTCCCTCAACATCCAAGGAATGGAACATTTTTCTGGCTGGACAACATTTACTATCACCTTCCCACTGGGAAGCAGTTGGCCTGACTTGATGGAAAACCAAACTGCTGCAGCCTTCAGACGTGATTTCAGTAGAAACAGAGCAGACTCTTCTTTGCACTTTACTTGTCTGGAAGTTTCTTCCTCCAGGTGCAAGAAAAACACAATGCAGACTTTTGTCCTTTATTCTGAAAGTCAGCTGGACTGCTAATCATACCCACTCACTGAGTTCTTAAGTTACTGGCTTGAACTCACTCTGCATTTTCAAGGACTGATAATTATAATTCCTAAGAGAATCAGTAAAGCTTTTTTCTGGGGGGAAAAGTATGATTTGCTAGCAACAACCATTAGAAAATTGACTGTAGAAGCACTCCTCTCTGCACAAGTCTTCCTCTGTTGTCCTGTCAATCACAAGAGCCTTTCAAATTTAGGAGTCACACTTATGTCCACATCGTGAGTCCTAATCTTTAATATACTAAAATGCAGAGAAATATCCAGGCCAGTGATTCTGAGAATTTATTATGTCCTTCAAAGTTAATTATCCCAAACTGGTATTCAGTGGGGCTGGAGAGATAGTTCAGCACTTAAGAACATCTAGATTTAAGTGACTCTTCCAGAGGACTTGGGTTCAATTCATGTGCCTACATAGTGACTTAGGACTCCCTGAACTTCAGTTCTTTTGGAGCTGATGCCCTCTTCTGGCCTCTTCAGGCACCAGACACACACGTAGTACCTAGGCATATGTACAGGCAGAGCTCACATACATGTAAGAGAAAAACAAAAGACTGTCTCCATTGGCTCGAATGCTCCATGCTGAGTTACAGTCTCATTTGTCAATAAAAAGGGAGCATTCCCACTGTTCCACATCTGACTCCTATCTGCCAGCCCATGTACCTAGAAGTTTATGCCAGGGTATAAACTTCTAGATTAATGCCACAAAATCCACTTATAATACCATGCTACCATTACCAGTGGCTCACCCCAGCACGCTCTCTTCATGCAGAAATTTTGTCCCATGGAAAGGCAATACCCGGCCCCCACCCCAGCCCTGGAAATTAAAATTCTTCCCTGTTCCTAAAATTCTACTCCAGTCCCTTGTGTTAGTGGAATGAACGAGTTCTTCCCTTTTGCTGCTGGCTTCTTCAGTCACCACAGTGCCCCCAGGTCCATCTCTGCTGTGTTATGTCTTAGAATACCCTTCCTTCTGGAAGCTGAGTACTATGTATGTATATGTCAATGACTTTTTGCTATCCGTGTCTCCATTAGTGGAAAACTGAGCAGCTTCAACATTTTAGTGACTATGAATGATGTTACTGAGAATATGAATGCAGAATAGATGCTCTATTTCTGTGCAAACTCAGAACTAGAATTGCTAGGTAACACCAAAGTTCCATTCCTAGGTGTTTAAAATTATTTGTGTGTGTGTGTGTGTGTGTGTGTGTGTGTGTGTCCGAGAGAGAGAGAGAGAGAGAGAGAGAGAGAGAGAGAGAGAGAGAGAGAGAGAGAGAGAGAGAATATATGAAGGTCAGAGAACAAATTACAAGCATTTTTTATCTCTTTCAACCATAGTTGCCAGGATAGAGCTCAGGTGGTTAGATGTCACAGCAGATGCCTTTGCCCTCTGAGCCATCCTGCTGGACTATCATCTTCAGTTTTGAGTCCCCACAAGGCTGTTTCTAACAGTGACTATCATAACTCATTACCACCAGGGGGCCTGTCCACTGACATCTTCAATTACACTTGCTATTCTTTAGCTTCTAATACAGATTTCTGTTGTTCTTATTTTGCAAAAGCCAGAGACAAATAGCTTCAGACCCCAGGGTTAGCAGGGGCAACCTCTGGGTGACCAGTATTACAGAGTGTGATCCTCTTAACACATCATGGTGACCACCTACCAGTACCATGCATGTGCCCCCTCCATGAGTTATTTCTGTTTATGGAACACGGAGCTCTGGGGAGCAGCTCCTGAGATGTTGGATATAGAGCTTGAACTCAAGTGTTCATCTGTATCTTAAATTCCTCTGGTTATCTTTCTTTAGTTGATTGCTTTTTGTGCATTAAAACTGTGTTTTGCATTCCTAAGAAATAACTGTTACTTTTCAATTTCGTTGCCTATACCTCTCTGTGGCATTGTACCCCAGTAGGTGGGTGATGCAGTTGCATTTTACAGCTGTTTGACATGTGTTTCATGTTAGGTAGGCTACCTACACAAATGTCCTAGAGACTCTGAGACAAGGCCAGAGTCTTTGCAACCAGTCACTTGCATGAAGACACGAAAGGAGCCTTTTGTGATAATTTTGTTAGTTGAAGTTTGTTTTTATTTTGTCCTTGGGCTATCTTGTGCTAAATGTTTTCAAGAGGTTTGGGAGAGCTGAATGGCCTCTCAAGCTACATTTTGGTCTATCCTACTGTACAGTTGACCATTGCTCATCTATATAATTTAGGTTCTTCAAACCCCACTCATGGCTCCCTCTATCCATCCTTGCTCTCAGAAACTATCTTCAGCCCTCATAACAAAGGGAAGGGCATTTCTCAGGCTAGACTGTGAACATGCATATTCTTGCAGTTACACTACCATAGTCAGCACTGGACCTGGAGACTTCTGTATCTCCCTCTTCACCTGCTGTCAGTTTCCTTCTGTGCCTCACAGTCCATTGATGTTGAATGTCCATGAGATGCAGTTAAGCTTCTGGCACAGGCACAAGATTTATTCATCACTAAGTACTCAAAGAAGTGACTTGAGAAATCTAAGACAGAGGAGAAAATAGGCAAAGGAGCCTCAGGAATATTAGCAAAATGATCTGCTGCACTGTGGCCTTTGTTTTTAGGACTGCATTTTTGAAAACTTATTTTTATCCTGCCTGTCTGTTAATTAGTAGGCTGGCGCTGTCTCAATATTAGGAAAATTAAATCTGCGCATTTGTGGGTAGTAGTCTGGGGTCAATAACCAAGAGGCATCTAGTACCTGAGATATGAGCCCTATCACAGCTTCAAATGGGTCATAAAAATTCAGGAAAGGAAGGCTAGAAAGAGGTATCAGTGGTTTAGAGCACTGTTCTTCTTCCATGGGCTTGAGCTTAGGGTTCGATTCCCAGCACCTACATAGTAATTCACAACCATCTGTATCTGTAATTTCAATACACAGAGAACTGACAATTTTTTGCTTCCTTGGCTACCAGATACATGGTAAACTGACATATTTGCACATAAAATAAAAACACATCATAACAACAATAGAAGAAGTCCAATAAGAGCATAATAGCTCTAAAATCTATGTTATTCCCAATACACCTTAGTGATTGATTCTACCTTTTGGTATGTGCTAAGGACTGAATGAGGTAATATATAGGAAATGTATTTCCACTCTCCCAGAGGATTTATCAATAAATGTCCCAAATAATTTTGCTTATGATAACAGTGTTGATATATGGAAATGTGCCAGGAACCAGCCCCAGCTGGGAGGTGTTTCTTCTTTCTTGTAGGTTCTTCTTGAGGCAGCAGAGGGGGGAAGATCGTCGGCGGGGGCGGGGGTGGGTGGTAAGACTTGGTCTTATGAAATTCTGTGGTAAGACAAAAACTTACAGGAAATTTAGGGTTGTTGTATAATAAAAAGTTTACTTATCTAAATCTAAGCTACTATACTAATGTAGTTGACCTGCCGTCTGTGTTTCTCTGAAGCCTGAGACTGCAGTCTCAGGCACTTAGCACCTCATCCTAAAACAACAGGAGATTAAGTGAAGGATTACTTGCTAGAGCCTTTTCTCTATTGTCCAGATGCCTAGCTCTTGTCAGGCTAGGGGGAAGTTTAGAGCAATAAACTTCTATTGAACCAGGAGAAGAGATTAACACTCGCAGAAAGAAAACCTTTTGCATAAGTGAATATGCATAATCTCACATAAATTCATACACAGCTTCAAACATACAGAATTTTCATTTACACATTTCCACACAAATTCAGCTGGACCCAGCTTGCATGCATTCTCACAATTACATACTTAGACACACACATGCGTACATTCTCACAATTACATACTTACACACACATCCATACTTACATATGCATATGGAGCAAAAGACCAAGCACCAATGCAAAAAGAACTCACTCATTCTGGATGAAAAATGAACTAATATTTATTGCATCGAGAAAGAAAAAGCTTCTACCCTTTTAATGCTAAATGAATTAAATCCATGTTTGTAAGAACAAAGCTTTGTTTCTTTTAATAAGACTAAGCCTGTCTTGTCCTTACCACAGGACTTGTTCTGTTCCATGGTAAGAAATCTGCCTGTTCCTCTGTTCTCTGCAGTGTCTTCTTTTTTCCTCTTTCCCTCTGCATCCTGCACATTGTTCTCTTAGTTATTTTTATGTTACCTATAGTTTCTAAGTTATTCCACTATGCATTCTCCTTCTAATCTTGTTCTATTTGGACTAAACACTTCTCCTCAGTTCACTTCCTCTCTCAGATCAGTTCTTCTCACCTCTGTTCCTCTTTGTCCCCAGCCCTTAAACATCTTTCAGAATACACAATCACATGGTACAAAGTTCATCACAAGTTCACACAAAAAGTCAAATCATAGATTGAAGAAGTAGATTACAACAGAGAATGTTTGCATGCATATCCATTAGGAGTAATCGTCTAGCTAAACATCTATCACTTGTCTTTCACAAGTTTATTGAAAGTTTAAAACCATAACTAAGTTATTAGTGAAGTTTTGTATAGATAAACCCAGTCAATATTATATCTTCTGTCCTAGCACCTATAATAAATCCTAGTTCCCTTTTTATGACCTTTGGTTAATTGTTTTACAACCTCTTGGAATGTGCTCTGAGTAGGAGTAAGTCTGGTTGCCATCTAAGAGCGATTAACTGGTGACACTTGGGAGGCTGGCAAAGTTCTCATTGCCATTTTGACTATCAGAAAAGGACCAAATAGCAGTCCCACTATAAAAGAGGTTAATAATCACAGATACAATTTTAGGAATTCTTATAGGATCATCATTAAAACTTAAGTCATTTATTTGTCTACATAGCATCACTATAAGACAATACATCTCTGTGGATCTGCAGAGATCTGTTCCAAAGGGATGTGTTATTACTTATTGATTATTATATATGTTTAATAATAACAGGAAAGGCGTATTAATAGCAGGAATCTTTCCTAAAATTAGTCCCTCACAGCCTTGCTTAATGAGGGCTCACCTGTTGCAGATTATATAATAATTCAAAGCAGGCCATTTTAGGATGATCACCGGCTAGTATATTAGCTTGTCCCTTTATGGCTCCTGACAGGAATGTGAGCTCTAAAACCCTCTCCATTCATATAAATTTCTGAGTTTATGGACAATACCATCAGAGTGTCTTTTCTGTGGAAGTTCAGAGAGGTGATATGACCAAGAACATCACTGGCTCTGGGAATATTCAAGAGTAGACTTCATACCTCTGAATTTTGATCCAGATCTTTCTCATTTCTGTTAACAATGGCAGGAGAATCTTGAGAGATTCTCCACCAATTCTTCCTGGATGATCTTCTCAGGGAGTTGTGAATTAGTGGTGGGTCTTTTCAGAAGAGCAATGGAGGATAGAGTAGGAACATTTATTTTTAACTAGTGGTTTAAATATGGAAGACAATGCTGACTTAAGTTCAGAGTCTTAGACATATAATCCCATGGGTTGAACAGAGCAAAGAATCACAGAAAGCAAGCCACTGAAGGCTGGAGAGTCAGCAGTGGCCCTCACCTCAGCTCCTTTAATGAACACTCTCCTGGGGATAGAAACTGTACTTCAAATCTCCAAGCAGACTGCTCATTACTGAGCAGACCATGTAGGAAAGATTCTCTGGAGTCCTCCAAAGCAGAGTTCACTTTCCTTTGAAAGATTTTAGGTTGAACAGAATCATCTGTAAGCCTGTCTGACTTGGCTCCCTGGGTAAGAGCCCCTTTTATGAGTGTTTCCTATGAGCTTGTGGGATGTTATCTTTCCCACTTAACCTGCACATGTCATTTCATTCCTTACTTGCCCCCAAGTAAGAATCTTACAGGAAGTGGAGACTGGGTACAGTGTCTGTAGTTAAGTTTTGGGGCGGGGAAAATTAGTATTTGAAAGATAGAAGTTAGACTCCAGAGATGCAAATAACCCTATTAAAAAATGGGGTACAGAGCTAAACAAAGAATTTTCACCTGAGGAATATTGAATGGCTGATAAGCACCTAAAGAAATGTTCAACATCCTTAGTCATCAGGGAAATGCAAATCAAAACAACCCTGAGATCCCACTTCATACCAGTTAGAATGGCTAAGAACAAAAACACAGGAGACAGCAGGTGCTAGCGAGGATGTGGAGAAAGAGGAACACTCCTCCACTGCTGGTGGGATTGCAAGCTGATACAACCATTCTGGAAATTAGTCTGGAGGTTCCTCAGAAAACTGGGCATGATACTACCAAAGGACCCTGTTATACCACTCCTGTGCATATACCCAGAGGATTCCCCAGCATGTAATAAGGACACATGCTCCACTATGTTCATAGCAGTCCGATTTATAATAGCCAGGAACTGGAAAGAACCCAGATGTTCCTCAACGGAGGAATGGATACAGAAAATGTGGTATATTTACACTATGAAATACTACTCAAAAACAATGAATTCATGAAATTCTTAGGCAAATGGGTGGAACTGGAAAATATCACCCTAAGTGAGGTAACCCAATCACAAAAGAACACACATGGTATGCACTCACTGATAAGCGGATATTAACCCAGAAGCTCGGAATATCCAAGACACAATTCACATTTCAAATTATGCCCAAGAAGAAGGAAGGAGAGGCCCCTGGTCCTAGAAAGGCTCGATGCAGTGGTGTAGGAGAATACCAGGTCAGGGAAGCAGGAGAGGGTTGATTGGGGAACAGGGGATGGGGAGAGGGCTTATGGAACTTTCGGGGAGGGGGGGAAGTAGGAAGGTGGAAATCATTTGAAATGTAAATAAAGAATATATCTAATAACAAAAAGAAAGATCCATGGTTATCTGGGAGAAATCGAGCTATGCAGTGGGGAATGGAGACATAGCAGCATAATGGGTTACAAAGAACTTTTTATCAAAGACAAACTCCATGACATGTCCTAAATTCATTAAAGATGATCAGTTTTCAAAGGTGGATAGCTTGTCTGCTGGTAAGTTTCTTGGACAGAGAACAGTGGTTTGGGAAAAACTGCAGTTATTGTTTGCTATTTTGAACACTTTCCCCAAAGTAATAGTTACACATAACCATTTGTTATGAGTTAATATCATATTATAAGAAACAGATATTTCAAATGGTTGAGATTATGAAATGGAAGTCAGGAAGAATGTTAGAGCTGTAGGGAAGGGAGGAATTCTGTGAGACATTGTCTTCTAAACATGGTGGGGCCATTGAACCCACAACAGCTAGGGCTTCCTGAACAAGACCTGCACAAGAGTGAGTCCTACATTCTACAATGGGAGAAAGAGGAGTTGACAAGGCCCTATTGTTTTCTGCAAATCTTTTTGTAGTTCATGGTTGCTAAGAGAAAGAAAGTGATTTTACTCAGTGGTATTGCCAGTGGCAGTGTCCCTGCCAGTCTATAGACAGTCCCTTGTCTATAGTCATGCCAACTCCAATTAAACACTGTTTCCAAACCCCAAAATCAAAAGAAGAAGAAGGAGGGAACAGGGAGGAGGAGGGAGCAGGGAGGAGGATGTGGTTGAGGAGGAGGGAGAGGAGGGGGAGAAGAGGGAACAGGGAGAAGGAGGAGGGGGAGGAGGAGAAGAAGAGGAGAGGAGGAAGGGCAAGAGTGGGAGAAGGTAAAAGAAATTGGGACTCTCTGTGAAGAAAGGTTTCAGTAAGACTGGGAGGAGAGAGAGTATGAGAGTGTAAAAGGGTAGACATCTAGCACACTATGCAGATGTATGAAGTTATCAAAAATAAACAAAAGCCAACACATGAGAAATAGTAGAGCTTGAGTTTTCTACAAGCTTGACATCTGAAAATAAACATTCATTTATTTATCCCTGCGTGTGTGTGTGTGTGTGTGTGTGTGTGTGTGTGTGTGTGTGTGCGTGCGTGTGTGTGCATGTGTGTGCATGCATGTAGGTTGGTCAGAAGACAACTTAGTCAATTTAATTCTTCAGGTAATTCAGAAGTTATTAGCTTTCATTTAGATGCACTGCTGAGCTTGAACAACCCATTTACCTTTGGACCAGCCTCCTTTGTATTCATACAGCAAAGTTCACAAGGCTGAGGAATTTATGAGAAAAGATGTCTATCTGGCTCACAGTTCTAGACTTCTAGAAGTGGTTATGGAGTAGGGTCACTGATGAGAGTCCCCTGCACATCAGGAAACATCACAGTGGGAGCTTGCTTGAAAGAAGTTGATCCTATGATGAGTCAAGAAGCCAGTGCACTTGGAGGAGCCTGACTTGCTCTTTCAACAGCTTTGTTAGCTCTTGAGAACTACCCTGGGTCCCAGGAGAAGGCAATTGCTTTCAGGATGAGAACCTCCAGAGCCCCTCCCCCCCCCCAGCTCTTAAAGATTCCCACACCTTGTTTCTACAATTGAGATCACATTTCCAACACAGAAGCCTGGTGAAGGGCCTGCCAGGCAAAACACAGCATCTTTTAAAAGAACCTATGTGTTGAAGAAGAGAAATCAGGAAAGGTGGAGAGGAAAGGGAGGTGGAAAACTGCGCATTCGTGACTAATTTTTGTGACTCTTGATAGTCAAAGCCATTGTTGAGATGGTAAAGAAGTGGCCTACCCTTGTCCTTCTCTCCACACAGTCACCCCAGGTAGAGTATGTGATTGGTACTTGAACACACAACAAAACAATCATGCTGTGACTAGCCTGTGTCTAAGTGAAAGTCATCACCCAGTCCCTCCAGTATCCGTCTGATACAGTCTTTGACCCTGAACCATTTTCTACCATCTCAATAAGATTTCTACCCATTCTCATGAATATTTTACATCCTTAAAATTCTGAAAATGTGTGTACTTTTGACAGACATGAAGAACATGATTAATAAATCTGCCGCTGAGATGAAACATAAAGACAAATCTTAACAAAGTCTTGTAAGGATAAGCATGTTTTTCTTCCTTATCCTTTCAGCTGTGTCCTGTGGTATTCCTGAGGCTCCAGGAAATGGCTCATTCATGGGCAATGAGTTCACCTTAGACAGTAAAGTGACTTATGAATGTAATGAAGGCTTCAAGCTGGATGCCAGTCAGCAAGCCACTGCTGTGTGTCAAGAAGATGGCCTGTGGAGCAACAGAGGAAAGCCACCCACATGCAAACGTAAGTGTTCATGTCTGATTACATGTCTATGGAGTCTTTACCAGATCTGCATTCACTGAGAACATGGGTGAATTTAGCTTCCAGAATACAGATAGTCTCTTCCCAGTGTTGTTAAGATCTGGTCTCTTTCATCTTAAGAATACAAACAACTCCCATAGAGACCACTCCCACCACTTAAACTGAGCTATATAATCCTGGATGTTAGCCCAGTAAATCCTATAAATTCCATCACCATCTATAACATGTAACTTACCTCACCAAACCTTACTCTGGCTGCCATCTTAAGTATGGGCAGAAGCTCCTGAGACTGAGCTCAACAACAACACTCAATGTAAGGTGTGAAAACGTGAAGCAATGTGAGTTCTGGCCTCCATTCGTCACATGTTTGAAGTCTTTGAAATAAGAGGCATTGCTTCATTTGTGTTATTTACTATGCACTCTTTATGCATATCACAGGCTGCTGAGGAAAACACCAATTTCATTTGGAATGTGGAGTAAGACTTCTAGGAAGCTATTTTCAGTACATAAGTAATATTCTTAAAGAGTCAAACATGAGTGAGTAAAGGGAATGGGGGAAATGATATACTTTAATTAAAAATAATAAATATTACGAAAAGAAAAATTATTCAAGCATGAGAAGTTTGAATACAATGTAAAATATAGACTTAAATAGTAAAAAGCCATGCTGACAAGCCAAGCTTAACAAAAGTTACACACACATGCCTATACATATGTGCACATTCATGTATATACACACATACAGACGTATGTATACACACATGCACATGCAATGCAAACATAATTTATATGGCAAGAATTTTGTCACAGACATATTAAAATTTTCACCTGGAGTTGACCTGCCCTTCTAGTATTTCAAAACTTAAAATTGTATAATGTCATTTTTACTTTAGTGATATTTTAGTAACAAATATTTACTTGATCTTTGATTATAGAATTAGTTTTCTTTCGTGTATTTTGGTTATGTTAAAATTTTAAACTCTGGATAAATATGTACACAAGTTTATGCAAAACCTTTATTGGGACAGAAAAGCAAAGTCAAATCATACCAGGAGGGTCACTGTCATCTCTCACTCCAGCTCCAGGGATGCAATACCCTTTTCTGGCCTCCAAAGTTTCCTGCACACACATGGTACACAGACATTCAACAACACAGAAGAGACACATGTAACAATCAACCGGTCTTTTTCAAGACACTATTTGTACTTAAAATATATACCTATTGGGTTGTTTTCCCTGTTATTATAAACAGTCAAAATCCTACGAAAACTAGGACTAGTCCTAGGAACAAAGGGGAACTTCAAGTTACACACTGATGGAGAACTTGACTGCTTTCACACTGTGGGGGAGTCATTGGACAGGAGACAAGAAGGTACCAGGACACCAGATAGGAGCAAGCTTTCTGTGTATTGGTCAGCACCTGCAGCAGTGGCCATGGGATTACCCTTTCACTTTTAAACAGAAGACAGAGAAGCATGAGGAGACAGGTCAGAATGTGACAGCCATCATGCAGAGCAGGACAACAACCCACCCTATCCCATTCCTGGGTAATTCGTTTCCCCAACCATCTGTGCTAGGAGAAGGAGAAGGACCTAAACATCTATGGCCTCCAAGCTCTTCTGAGGACAAGAACCTCCTGAGGAAACTCACTCCTTTCTAGAGTCCTTTGTAAAACCAATAGAGTGTGTATCCAGGAACCGAGACTATGGGTGGCTCTGTCATCAATGCCCAGACTGAAGGCTGGTTTAGACTCAGTTACTGGTGTTTGCTCTAGGGCTGACACTGGATAGTAGCAAAAAAATTAATGTTTTGTAAAACAGGCATTTATTTACTGTCTGTATGAGTAGCTAGTCCCAGGAATTACATCCAGGACATTTAAACCTGACTCTGCTATAAACCAGATTGACAGCGAGTGAAAAGAAGAGCTTAGCTGCAAAGGATCCCTCCTCAGCAAGGCTCAGCTTTTCATTTACCAGCCACTAGAATCTCCCTATCCCATTTCTCCAAAATCAACAGCCACCATCTGCTAGTACAGATGGTTGGGAAACGAATTACCCAGGAATGGGGTGGGGTGGGTATTTGTCCTACTCTGCATGGTAGCTGTCAGGAAGATTAACCTACCAACACCTCTAATCTGATCTGAAAGCAACTAAGCTTGAGAAACAGCAATAAAGTCAAGCTTCCACTCAACAGGGGCAGCCTGTGCATACCAGACACACGTCGATGAAGAAAGGTCACATGCCAAGGTCTCATAATAAAAATATAAATGCTATAAAAGGCTCAGAGAAGGTATCTCCCCCTAAATCCACCAGTCTTGTAGAAATGTGCTTACTGAGAGTTATCTACATGAACCACAAGACACAGGTCTTAAAAGAGCAATCATAACTACAATCAATTGATTATTTCCTGAGCTAATAGTCTTGCTCCTTCTGCTTCTGAAGTTCCATAGCTCTGCCTATTTCCCTCACGCCCATCAATGCAGGCTGCTAGCAGTCTGCAAAGACTCCGCTTGAGCTGTGAATATAAAGGACAGGGATTAAATTATTTCACTCCAAAGGTATCTAATCATAATTTTACAAATCTAATTAATGTGTTCCAACTAAATGTGGTAATAAAACATACTTAGCCACATGAGTTTGATGTTGTAAAACTGTTAAAAGAAAATAAAAAGACAATTATATTCCACACTTATGGGAGGATTAGACAAATAGGGAAGATTCCTGATAAGGGGCAAATACTGCCAGGGAGGATACTTTCTATTTCTGGTCGCAGCATAGTATGAAGGCCTCCAAGGAAAGAACAGCTTTGCTGCTTTCCCCCTTGCTCAAAGAGTCAATAAGAAACCAGATTCTCTCTCCACAAAATTGACAGTCAGGGGTTGGAAATAGCTCAGAAATTGAGAACACATACCATTTTTTCAGAAGACCCAAGTTCAGTTCCCAGCACCCATGTTGATTGGCTCGCAACCACCTATAACTCCAGCTTCAGGGAACCTGATGCCCTTTTCTGGACTCTAATGGGGCCTGCATTCTGTGGCATACAGACAGACACATGCACATGAGCATGTGTGCATACACAGATAGATAGATAGATAGATAGATAGATAGATAGATAGATAGATAGATAGATAGATAGATAGATGATAGATAGATAGATAGATAGATAGATAGATAGATAGATAGATAGATAGATAGATAGATAGATAGATAGATGATGGATGGATGGATGGATGGATGGATGGATGGATGGATGGATGAATAGATGGATGAATAGATGGATGAATGGGTAGACAGACAGACAAAACAACCCTATTTATTTTAATGCAAGCTAAGATTTCCCAGGTCAATGCAAGTGTCTTCTCTGTCTCCTTGAGATTCAGATGTCGGGAAAATGTGTTTGTTGTATAAAGACTACTCATTATTTATGATTTCAACTCTTTTAATTTGAGATGTACAATTAGATTTTGGTGCAAAATGGTGTCAGCCATGTCAACAGTGAATGGCATACAACATGTCAAGGCCTCTGGGATGAACTACTATGAATGCTCCCTGCGATGAAAGAGAAAAAGAAACAGCCCTATGCTAGTTGTTTTATTTATGTAATAGAAAGGAGCATAGATTCCTGCAAAAGTATAAATAGATAGCCTTGCACACCCTACAAGTTGCAGCATATTTAACTATCACAGAATCGACCATGGAAATGTAGTCAGTTGTCAAAAATATGTACTGACTAAATTCATGATAACATAGACTTGTTTTCCTGTATTCCTCAGCTATAACAAATATTTTTATCTTCTTTCAAAGGCTTTGATTTTTTTTATTTATTTGATATTTGTCTGTTGTGGTATTTATATCCTTCATGATGAATGTATAAAGTTTTTGCCTACTATCTACTTATAGTAATTATGGAATGAATTTTGTTTTTTGTTTTGACAAGAAAAGTATAAACCAGAGAGACTCAGAGAATTCCCTACACAGAAGGGAATTCTTGCCTGGGTTGACTGAGCCTTGGCTGTCTCATTTGTGAAATGTAAATAATATCATGATGATGATAACGGAGATGGTGGTGATGGTGGTGATGCTGGTGATGGTGTAGTCATGGTGATGGGAGTAACGGGGGTGACTGTGATCATGATGATCATGTTGTTGATGGAGATGACACTGATACCAAATGAGTTACACATCTGGGCAGTAGTTGTCCTCTAAAGTATCCATCTGGAGGTTCAAGTGACTAGCAGCTGAAAGAACCCACTCTAACGCATTTCCATCAGAATGAAGGCATGGTATCTTGAAAACCACAGCATATGGCCACTTTCCATACCTCTGGAAGTTGCTTGACTTTAATCCTCCACTGAGAGACGTTTCCACTTGTCACTCAGGCAACCTGAGACTCAAGCCACTGCTGCCCAGCTCCATCTCCCTCAACCCTCTAGGCTATGAGCTGAAGTGCATTCTTTGTTTCTGGATGTTCTTACTTATGACCCAGCTCTCACTTGAGCTTCATGGATTGCATGATGCTACAAGTTTCTCAGTGTTGCTTTGCTCTATTCATCTCTTTGGTCTAACATCAGGAATGAAGACATTAGTAAAATATTCAACTCCATGAGTTATTCAGTATCACACCTCAAAGCAGACATGTGTCTCTCACCTCTGCCCTACACGTTTGATCTTTTCACCTCCACTTGCTTAAAATTCTGCTAAGATATGGCTGCTAGAGCTAGCGGTGTGCTGGAGAGAGGTGACCTTGTGCATTCCCATGGTGACAGGACAGTGAAAGCTTCATGAACAGTTACTAAGAATCAAAAAATGTGGCCCTTAAGATGCCCATTTTTAAGCATCCTTATGAGCAAGAATGTCTTTGGGGGATTGGTTTCTAACTCCTTACTTAAATTATACTTTATTTTCCATATTCATGGCATGCAGCATGGCACTTGGGGTGCACACAGATGAAAGAGCTGTACATGTCATTTCATCATAACCCACACGTTTGAAAACAGCTCCTCCCTGCAGGGATGCAGATGTAGACAGCGGCAAACTCACAGATGCTGCCTCCTCCACCATTACACTCAGGGACTTTCCTTTCTGCCATCCAGGCTGTGTGACTCAGGATTTCACCACCCAAAGTATGCCATGGTGGATCATTCCGATATAACTGTGAACGATTTGTGCTTTGCATAGTCGGCCTACAGGTCAGCTCTGAAAACATAAAAACCACCGCAGGAGGTAGTTTCTGAAAGCTCATGCTCTTCCTGTAGCACACAAAAGACAAGATGGACTTTTCTCTTCATGCCCACCCAAGACTTCAGGTTTCCTCCTGGGAGATGCTTCTCATTCATTTGTGCTCCACTGTGGGGTGTGAATCATGGTCCATTTCTGCCCCAGGGTGCTAGTGTTTGTTATGACTCTCAAGACAGAGGCCACTCACATGATTCCCAACAGCATTCTGTGTAATTGGTTTTTTGGGGTTTTTTTGTTTGTTTGTTTGTTTGTTTGTTTTTATCACTAGGAATCATCATTGATTGATGGCTCCCATGCAATATTTAGAGACTGCATTTGACTACTGTACATATAGAATGCTGCTCATGCCTATCTGTAGTTTCACTGAGAATAGCCTCTGTGTCAGGAAAACTATCTTATCTTCAGTCGTACCTTTGAAAACTATGAAAAGACATAGAAGACATAGTGGTAACAGTAAAAATAGGCTTGTTACCAATCATAGGGTGAGAGATACAAACGGTTAAATTAGAAGACAAAAAAGTAAACCAAATACTGTTTTCACAAAGAAGTAAGACACCTGTGGACATGTAGGACTGGTGCTGAGGATGGAATTAGCCAGAGGAAAGCTGTTTTTCCACGTTGAGCCAATGCCCAACCCTCCCCAGATGCAGAGATTGTGATAGATCAGATGATTAGAAAGCTGGAATTCGTTCCAGAAGCGTACACTGGCAAAGGGAATGCCTTTTGCCACACTTCACTGTGTTCAGACTTCCTATGGCCGAAGGTTTTATGGACAGAGTTAAACATACGCTAGCCATAGAAAGACATAATTTCGACTGTTAAGCAAACCATTTGTACATTCATGGTCATATAGGATAGCTGCTGAATCTGCAAACATCTGAGAGACATAACCTTTAGATTGCTTTTAAATTACCAAATTGTCCTTCGTATTTTTTTTAACCTCATTGTTTTTACTCCTAAATATCCGTTCTTTGTAGTGTATTTGAAGATAGAACTGGAAGTTGCCCTAGGAAGAAGAGAGATTTTGCAGCTTTTCATGCAGCAGATTCAATTATAATGAGTGTGGATGAAATTTAAAAGCAAAATACATTTTATTATTGTCACTCTAGGAAAGCTACAATTTCTCCAGCTGTTGTTTCAGAATTCGAGACTGACCAAGCTGGCCCCTTCCATTGTGTGGGTAGTCAGCTGACGGTGACAGATATCAACTAAGGAACCTTTGTGCTTAATGCTATGGTTCTTGCTTCTTTCTAACTTGTAAAATTCGTTTAAATTCCTACGATACTTTTCATAAGCAAACCTATACTTGCATAGCCTCCAAATAGTGCATGCATCTCAGTCTATCAGTAAGTTCTCTGAAATCTGCTGTCCAAGCCTTCAGTACTGATACCTCAACTGCTCTCAAGGCTCTGCAAGACCTTCTGTCTTTTTTGCCTTGGAGCATGGGAAGTCCTTCCTTTAAATTATGATAATAATCTTTTCTTCTGCAGTGGTAACGTGGCATGCCTAATTTTCATATGCTTGTAAACCTAGTAAAATGAAGCTATATTGTGGGCATATATTCACATGTGTATATTTGTGCAAGTGAATTCACATGTACATACATGTAAGTATGCATGTGAGTTTCCACATGTATATATGTATAAGTGTACATGTGTGAGGACAGGTGTGTGCTCATGTGCCCATGTGTGAATGAGTGCATGTGCATACATGTATCTGACGAACAGAAGGAATGATTTCATATGATTATACCTCAGTCTGACTACAAGATCCCCTCCACTCTTCTGACAAGACAGTAACTCCCAGGCTGAAAGCCTAAGATGCCTCCCTAATGATTATGTGGAAACAGAGAAGTCATGAAATAAGAGTTGAGGGCATCCAGATCACACACCACAATGAGTTTCACATATCACCAGTCCCTACCTTCTAGAGCAGTGACAGTAAGAGATGTCGGGAAGTCATACTGATGCTGAGGTGTTTCTCTCACAGCGGTGCCCTGCCCCAGCATCGAAGGCCAGCTGTCAGAGCATGTGCTCTGGAGGCTGGTTTCGGGATCACTGAATGAATACGGAGCTCAAGTTCTCCTCAGCTGCAGCCCGGGCTACTTCTTGCAGGGTCAGAGGCTCTTGCAGTGCCAAGCCAATGGGACCTGGAACACTGAGGAAGACAGACCCAGATGTAAAGGTAAGTGATGGTGGGTCCTCCCACAAACAGGGTGCAGATCTCCAGGACACAACATCAATGGGACCGACTATGAAGACAGCATCATAGTCCCGCTGACTAAAGCAGAGCCCTCTGCTAACATGGCAAGCTCAAACAGGTGCTACAGGATCAAATATCTACAACTGTGCTCCTTTCTTAATGACAGTATTTTATAAACTTCAGAATATTAGAATAGTCAAATATTTCACATCTGAGTTTAAAGACAAATAAAAGCACATGTTTGAAGAGCTGGCTATTCGTCTGTGTGAAAGCTGTGACAAACTTCTCATTAGGATCTTGGGAAATAGTATTTATGCTGAAGGAATCTGTTCTCCACAATGGCTGTCTTGAAAAGGGAGATGATTACACTCTCAGGTTCATGATGAACGGTTAACTACGAATAAATAAGAACATGAGACAAAGCTGACATTGTTCAGAGCTCCTTTTGATTTGCACACCTCTGATATCCAATCTTTACTGATTGTTGACAGGAAATTATCAAACACTGAAACATGCAGTTGGACTGGGTGAGATTTATGCAGTACACAACCGTAGGAAGAATGGAAGTGGAATAAAAAGAGGAAAACAAAGGCATGTGTGATTAGGTGCTTTACATAATAACTTCAGTTCGACTTTTAATACAGCAAATGCTAATTCTTCATGTAAGACAAGCTCTTCCCAGGAACCTAGAGATAAGTAAGGGGGGATGGTGGCAAGAGACATTCAACTCTTAAATGCTCTTCTTCACTAGGACACCTTTCCCAAAACTGCTGTCAGTTTGGCTGTAATGGTTCCTGGTGGCTTTGATGGCTCTTTCCCTTAGGTTTCCAATGCCTGGGCAAGAACTCATAGTTAATTTTCCCTGCTGTTGTCCTGATACATTTGTCCTACATTTATGCCACTCACCCATATCCCCTGGCTCCTTAGAGCCTCTTTGTGATTTGGGAGCCCAGAATTAGGGCTGTCGAGAAGGGACAAGGATAGCACAGAGGCTCTGACATGACAGACTTTGGCCTCCCTAAGGGGTTCGTGGGAGGCTTCTGTAGATGCAGTAGGCTCCTCAAATTCTCCTATACCTGATTCCAAGGCTCCTGATATATCCCTCTCAGCCTGTGTTTGGACCCTGATAGGCAGGTTTCTGCCTAAAGCTACATTTCCAGAATACTTCACACCTACAAGTGAGTCTTTGCAAACTTGTGGCTTTACTGATTCTTGAACCCAACCCTGAAGCAGCAAGGTAGCCCTAATTAGGAAAGAACATGGAGCCAGGTCCTGATGTTCTGGTGCTGTGCTTGTTCTGAGGTTCTGGAAATCAATTGTCCTGACACACATGAATACTCTTGCTTTTTAACTTCATCTGGTGAGATAGGAGCCACATATCAACTGTTCCTACCTTCTGACACCGTACATGTACACTGTGCATGCTGGCGACTGCTTACTGCCACATGTGGCTGGGTATGAGCTCTGTGCCACATGCTACAATGTGTCTCTTGCATGATGCCATAGATGTACAGATGTACTTTCTAGAGTTAGTAGAATCCACCTGAAGCTATGCTTTGCTTTAGATGTATAATTTATGTTTGGATTAGCTTGTGAGAAGAGTATACTTTTGAGTCTCTATGGGATGAGGCTGCATGGGTGTGGCTATGCCCTCCATCCTTGCTCAGAACTTCTTATGCTATTTTAATGGAGGTATAAAATACTCAGGCAGTTCATAGTCTAGAGGCTGAATAGAGGGATGTCTGTGGACTCTGAAAAGATACCAAGGGACTTCTGTAGTCTTGGGCTGTATTTTGGAGAAGCTATTTCTGATGAACATAAATGTCCAGGCATCTCATTTTAGATGCAGAGCAGGGAAGAGATGCAGGAACAGAAATGAGCACACTCAGTTAGCTTTTGTCTCCACTCTCCCTCCCACTTTTTCCTTGTGCCCTCATGAATATTCATGCTACCAGGTGTCCTCCATAGCCAGCCTTAGTTCAGTATCTAACAGTACTTCTCTTTATAACAAATTGGCAAATT
The DNA here is from genome assembly GCA_036184795.1 of Tokudaia tokunoshimensis. Taxonomy (NCBI): domain Eukaryota; kingdom Metazoa; phylum Chordata; class Mammalia; order Rodentia; family Muridae; genus Tokudaia; species Tokudaia tokunoshimensis. Next base: position 52,965,802 of record BTHU01000019.1, read on the forward strand.
AAGTCAAACAAAAATCTCCTCTCTCAGGACAAACAGAGTAAATAGGCTGTTGAGAAGGAGTAAAGGAGTCCCAGGTCTGACCCTTCCAAAAGTGAAGGAAAAGAAAGAAATTAGGATGTTACATGTTCATTTTCTTGAATCTACAGAAATCAGTGAATGTGTCAGTTCATTATTTTTTATGAAGTTGCAGTTTCTTGTAACTTAAATTTTCTTTATTTTTCATGTTCCTTATTTTATCCATATATACCCAGAAAAAAATCAAAATCAATACTAGTAATAATATACTTTTCTTTTTAAATGGGCGCATGAAAACCCCAGGAAGTTCAAACACCATTCAATTTCTCAATTAAACATACTTAGAATGACACACTTTTCTAAGTCTAGTTTTCTAGCCTATGACTACATCCCTGTAGAAGAAACTATCACTTTCCATATGGTACTAGGACAGAATCAGCAACATCTTCAAATGTGTTGTCATGGAAACCATTGGTGTAGCACTGGAACTGTAATTTATAAGGTTTTAGTTACCTGTGGCTTATCTCAGGATGGCCAGGCAATGAGATGTGAAAGGAACCTACAATTTTCCATTATGTGTCTGCTCGGAATCCAGGGTGATAAGTTTCCTGATTTGCTGGTCATTTAATCCAGAGGAAAAACAGACCCTTGGCCACCCCCAAGTACATCACAGCTCCCTGAGAACAGCTAAGTTCTCCAGCTTCTTGGGGTTGCAGATGGGGATCGAGATAGGGGTTGACATTATCACTCCAAGTGGTTCTAAGACCTCAGAGTCCCTGTGTGTCCACAGCACAGGAGGAGGAAATCCTCCACTGGAGTTCTCCCTCTGCAGGAAGCAGACAAAATAACCACACAATAGGGAATCCAGAAATCTTTCTCTCACATTCCATATTGTTTATATTTAAGAGCAAGAAACATGTTTATTGTGGAGATCTATGAATAAGAAATCTTTATATTTTAAAATTTATATATACACAAAAAAGACAAACTAGATCTTTAAACATGTATATAGAGAACATCACCCATGTTCTAGACTGTCTCTGTTGCCTACCTATTAATTCCAAGTTTTCTGAGAGCAGGTCTTCACCAAACTGAGGTGCAGGATGGCTTCTGTGGTTTCTGGTTGCTAGCCAGAGGCATGGACACACTGATGTCTAAACATAATGGCAGAGGTCTATCCACAAAAGTCAGCACAGGCATTCCATCCTCCTGCTAGAAGACCACTGTCATCCTATCATTAGAGTGGGCATTGTACACCACGACTTGAACAAGAGACTCATCAGTAGCTCTAGTATCTGCTCATTACTGTACAGGCAGTTGATTCTGTCCTGAGCATCCTCATTTTGGATGAGGCCTTCAGACTTACACCCAATTACAGATCTTGGCTTTGGGCCTGTAGGCCTCACATAGTGACTCAGGCTGTAGTCCAGCACCACTCCCTCATGTGTTTATAACCATCTCCAGGTCTCTGCACATGTCCTGCCTCTTCTCACACCCAGCAGAGTGTGATTGTTCATGGTTACTGTGAGCTATGCATGATCATGGAGCCGTATTGACTATAGCAGTAGAAAGCATCAATATTCAACATTGCTTCTAAGGGTCCATGCTGCTGACAGGAATGCTGCCCTTGTGGTATGAGAAAACAGGTGTCATCAGGCTAATGTTTCAACATAGATCTCCCTGTGAATTCTAGAGGAAAGGAAAAAGAAGCTTGCCTATGAGGAGTGGCTTCTCACCTGCCACTATGGTAGGAAAATAGCTTTCAGAGAGCCCTCACAGGGTGTCCTCTGGGTACCGTCAACTTAGCACCTTTGCTCTGCAAAGACACCACATGGGTTCTGAGGGTGCTGTGATTTGTGAATGTGGACATGTTTTGAGTGGTAGGGGAAAAGCACAGCTAATGAATCCATTTTTGGAGACCAGGAAGGAGGCTAGCATAGAGATAGGCTCTCTCCTTGTTTTGTGACAAGGTTATTTTTAGTACTGATGGTCTCCCCAATTAGGCTCTTCCAAGTTGCTCTGCCACCCTTACTAATGAGCAGGGTTTGCAGCCAAGAGAAACTCTAGGCTTAGAATCCCATTATCCAGCTGCCCAGAAGCTCAGTGGTTGTTCTTTTAGTTGCTTGTGATCTAATGAGCCTCATTAGAGGATAGACTTTAAATAGTCTCCTCACCAGGATGTGTGAGCCAAGGCTGAGAGGATAGAATCCCATGTGCGTCTTCTCCCTGCTCTTCCAATAAAGATTTGCGGAGCTCTTAGCTAGGAAACTGGTCCAGCCTTGTCATTGAACACATCCCTGATAAGCACTGAAGTTTCAACATGAATTGCTAAATATCACAGTTCAAGGCAGGGTTCACACAGTGTTTGGGAAAAGGCTTAGAGAAAAGTTCACAGCAAATTATAAAAACCTAAATCCCTCTTGAATCCATTGACATTTGATATGGTACATGCTAGCAAATTATTGAAAGCTCACATTTGCCGCTATGAAGGTTTAGCTTAGCAGTCTCTCAGTCACTAAGAAATGTGGAGGCTCCTTCAGCAAGATTTTGTCTGGAGGTGGACTCCTGATTCCTGGCAAGTGACCCCTATAGATTATATCTAGCAAGCAGGTCTGCCCATTTACTGAGTGCGAGTCACACCTTGTATTCAGAGAAGCTGAATTAATGGGGGCTATTTCAATGGTACATTCATACCATTTTTTTTCCTCTGACTTTGTGCTAGATTTTTTTTTTTATCACAGTGACAAAAATCCAAGAAAACGGTTTTTAATCAATCTTAATTTATTTTATAATTTGAGACATGGTCTCACCCAGTAGTAGCAGGCCTGCTGGGACTTTATGGCAAATTTCTAGCCTCAGACTCCAAAATGGTGGATGGGATTATGGACAAGAGTCACACTACTTGGACGAGAAAAGTAATTTTGAAATGGGACAATTTCTATTGGGTCATAATTGCAGAGGTTCCCATGGGTCTGTGGCTTGTACACTTGTATTGCTTCATTTTCAGAATGTGATGAGGCCTTACTGAGTAGAACAGAAGAATAAAGTTGTTTATCCAAGGTTGCCAGAAAGCAGAAAGAAACAGAAGAGGGTTATGGGTAAGGTGTGACTTTCAGCTTGAATTAGATGTGTCTTTCAAAGTACCCCCTCTCTAACCATGTTCACCCTCCCTAGTCTCTACCACATTGCAACAGTTAGTTATGACATTTAATCCATCAATGTATTCATTCTAGGATGAGGTCAGAGTCCTCGTGGTCCATCCGCATGTCAATCATTGGATCCACTGACTGTGGCAGGGTCAAGGCCATTTTGGTTTACATGTGAAATTGTCTAAAGACTTGTTGTTTGAATACTTAGCCCAGCTGGAGAACCTGTTTGGGAGTTTGTGTAGCCTTTAGAAGTCATTGGAGGGTCAAGCTTTGAAGGTTCATGTCTCTTTCTGCTTTTTTTGTTGGCTGAGAAGGAGTGAGAAAGATACCTCAGGCTCTTGCCACACTCATGGGAGTAGTGTCCACTGCTTTAAACAGCACCATGACTTTCCCACCATGAAATTACAAGCTAAAGTATACCTCTTTCCTATAAGTTGCTTCTATAGGGTATCATGTCGCAGCAATGAGAAAAACAAGTAAGATTCCAGCTGCCTTGTTGACTCAGTTTCTCAACTAGTCTTCAGCACAGACTTTCACTGTCCTCAGCTGTCCTCAGTCCCATCAGACAGCAGAGACTGTTAGGAGGCTGGTCATGCTCCCCTGGCTGAGCAAGGAACTTCCCTCATGATTGTGTTCTCTTCCCATCTCTTGCCTGTTTATTGTGAATGGGAGTTCTGTCTTTTTGCCACCTCCTAACATGGCCTTGTCCTGCATATGTCATTGCTTAGTAACTGACCTGAACATTTACTTCCTCTTGGGTAGCTTTTCGAAGACTTCCACTCTTGTTTAAACATTTGTGAACCTCTGTCGGTCCATCAGCCTTGAAGGTTTTAGGATTTTTCTTCCTACTACAAGATTCAGTAGGTTTTGCCCTCAAGTAGTTTTATGCACCTGAGGTGCAAACATGTGGGTGTCATTAGTATTTCTACTGTGGGCAGGCATTAATTTACCTCTATAAATGGACTAATTTGGAGTCACAGAAACTATGTATCATCATATCTGAGATAGCAAGGACACCCAAACTGGAAAGAAAATGATCTAGGTGCTGGGGTTGAAGTCAAAGGTGCTAGATTTCAACCCAGCATGCTGTGTTTGGGCACTTCTCATGTCCCTGAAAGGTACATGTGAGTGTCCCCACAAACACATCATTCTTAGGGTGGATATAGAAAAGAAAGTGGGGCTGGAGAGATGGCTCAGTGGTTAAGAGCACTGACTGCTCTTCCAGAGGTCCTGAGTTCAAATCCCAGCTACCACATGGTGACTCTCAACCATCTGTAATGAGATCTGATGCCCTCTTCTGGTGTGTCCGAAGATAGCTACAGTGTGCTATACATAATAAATAAAATCTATTTAAAAAAAAAAGAAAGGAAAGAAAGTGGACAGTCTACTTGTTTAGCAAATAGTCTTATGGGTTGTTGCATTACATACTGCATCCATTTTGAAGAAATGGTTATCAATCCATGAGAATGAAAAGCCGTGAGTCACTGTAGGGACCTTGATGCCTCTGCGATACGCTAGGACATTTGAGCTTTTATGTTAAGAACAACAGAAAAAAAAATCCAACTGAGACAACTGACCTGTCAAGCTACAGCAGACTAGAACTATTAGCCTAAAAGACATCCTTGCTGTATGCTTTTAAGGAAAACTAATACCCAGGGTTTCTGGAATAGCTCAGACCTGGACTAACACAGTTTTTCTCTTCCAGTCATCTCCTGTGGAAGCCTGTCCTTTCCCCCAAACGGTAACAAGATAGGGACGCTCACTATGTACGGAGCCACTGCCATCTTTACCTGCAACACCGGCTACACACTTGTGGGCTCCCATGTCCGGGAGTGCTTGGCCAATGGTCTCTGGAGCGGATCTGAAACAAGGTGTCTGGGTAAGCTACTCGTAAGTTCCCATGTGGTGTCATTCAAATAAACCTTGAGAGCGGATTACAGTGTGGGGTGCATGGGGCTTCTGGTTCTTAAGTCTCTGGCAGTCTTGCTGAATCTGGCCAGTGGCATGGCTACCTTCCTCTTTCTAACTCTCAGAGTGTCTGGAAGTCTAAGAAATAAGTGATGGTCATGTCTTATGGCCTCTGGCATATAGTGTATCTTGTAGAGAGGATAGAGAAATGGCTTCATGGTTAAGAGTGCTTATTGCCCTTACAGAGGACCCAGGTTCAGTTCCCAGAACCTAAGTCATCGGTGGCTCACAACACCTGTAACTCCTGCTCCATAGGATTTCTTCCTATTGCCAAAGACACTGAACTCACATCCATACCGAGACACACATATACATTCTAATTAAAAGTAAAAATAAAATCTATAATTAAAAAGTCTATCTCATAGAGGATTGAGACTACATGGTACTCGAAGACCTTCACAAACTTAGCAAACAGAAATAGGAATTTCCAAAAAGTTATACACATAGCTTAAAATCTTATCAGGGAATTGAGGTGTTAGTCATCAAACCTAGGAAGTACTGTGAGCTGTTTAAAGTCACGTGTATCTGTAATATTGTGGCTTTACTTTTCTAATGTTATTCTTGGATTTTAAAGAGTAGAGGATGGTGTTTCTCTACATAAATGTGGACAAAGCTTTGACTGTGCAGTTCAAATCTGCCAGTATCTCAAAGTTGTTCCAACTGATGTCTTCATCACCACTTCAAAGTCATTCAGATCTATAGCATTTTATCAGTACCCTACCTATCTCCAGTATTCCAGCTCCTTCCATCTGCCAAGCCTTCTATTACCTCTCTCCATCACCTTATAGCTTCAGTACTGCTCCTTCCATTACCCAACTTCTCTCCAGTACCCTACTTCTCTCCAGTACCCTACCTCCTTCATTCGCCCTAACCTCTAGTATCCCAATGATCTCATCATCTCATGTCTGTCCATTACCCTACACTCCCAGTACCCACCTCCCTCTATTACCTCATCCATCCACCTCTCCATCTCTCCATTATCCCACCTATGACTGTCATCCCATCTTTCTCCACACCCTAGCCTTCCTGTACCCCACCTCCCTTCACCAACCTTCAGGGTACCATCTCCCTCCACCATCCCATTTTTCTATCATCCCATCTCCCTTTATCATCCCTTTTTCACTATCACCTCAATTCCTCAGTATTCTATCTACCTCTGCTACTCCACTTCCCTCCATCATTCCACCCCTCCATCACCCCATTCCTTCTATCACCCAACCCCTTCTAGTTCCAGTCCCTCACTATTACACCAGCTTTTTTCAATAATTTCTTTTTCCATTTTCTCATCTTTCTCTAGCATCCTCCTATATTCTAGTACCCGTCTTATCCCTAGTCTTCCAGGACCTTATCTGTGCTTTCCTAAGTGTTTGTAAGGAGTTGGTGGCCATTGTAAAGTCCTTTCTTCATGGCAGCCCTGGTAGGGACAATGTCTTTTCTTTCTACTTCAGTGGAATTTAGCACCAAAGGGCGTGGGGTGAGTGATCCAAAACACACATTTTCTGCTTTGGCCTGGTGGGTAAGTTTGTAGGTTAGGCTGCACAGGAAGCTTGGGAAAATTAAGTGATTTAGTTTCAAAAACTGTTAAGACTTAGGGTTATCTTATGTCCCATTAGTCCCAAATAAACCTCTACTCATTCTGTTATCTGTCTATTCAAACTTAAGGTTCCAATCCCACAGGTTGAAGCACATGACCCATTGCTAGTCCTACATTGTCACAAAGGTGGTCTTGATAGGATGCAATCCATGTTGAAAACTTTTGAACTGACTTCTGAGTCCAGGAGAAATTTAAGCTGAACATAAGATGAGAGGGAAACCTTCAGAAGACAATTTGAGTGATGAGAAGTTGGATGGACTTGTGAAAAAGTTATGAAATCAGAGGAGCAGAGTATTGTTAAGGGAGATGAACAGCCAGGAAAGGGCTAAGATGGCACATAGCTGCTGCACAGCTGACTAAAGAATGGGCAGTAAATTTAGTGTAAAGATTTTTCAGCTGAGCAAATATAGTTTCACAGCGACCATTGAAACTTGACTGTTGAGATTCGTAATCTGCCTAATACGGTAATGAGTGTATCCCAGTGCTGGAGTAACAGATTGCTGGTGGGTAGATCACATATCTAACCCAACCAGAATATAGGCCCAGGGGAAAGCACAGTCAGCTATGCAGCCTGTGGAATGCATGTGTGAGTGGATGAGCAGGAGGGAGCCGAGCTGAACTATTGCCAAGGTAGATGGTGGGATAGTCAAGCAGATGGATCAATAAAGGCACATTCTTAAACCTGGCACAGATACTGTATATAACACCATAAATGCTGCACAGTTCCGGAGCCCACATGCTAACTAGATGCCTCATGAGAGATAATATCTGGGAATGCTGTCTTTATTGGTAACACAGGTATGGCCCTTTGAGGCTTCATATTAGGGAACTCATATCAGGACACAAAGTAAGTGCATGTTACTTCTAACATGGAAGAGAAACATGTGTAGAGAAGTGAGGTGCTTGCCCATGGTCATGTTTTGCTAATAATAAGAACAGTATTTAAATATAGGCTATGTGGTTACGGACAGGAGCTCCTGGTCAAGTGCTGCTCCTCTGAGAATAAGTCCCTCCTCAAAGGGTGGTGCAAAGGGGAGCTGCACTCTCCCACCAACACTGAGCCACAAGGAGACATTGACAGAGGACCTGGGTGTGACAAGAAGTGTAGGACCAATAATTTTTTCCTCCCAGGATACCACACGCCTCCACCCCACAGAGCCAGTGACCTCTCCACATGCTTAGACTCTCTTACTCATTGATGAAGCAATTAGTTTTCTTCTGTGTCATAACTTGCAATTTAATATTCAAATTGGTGTCTCATCTGTTTCCTTGCTAGGGCCTTCTCAAGAGCACTCTGGCTTTCTTCCAAGCCGAGTGACCTTGAGTGACCTATAGAACTACCACTGCCTTATGGCAGATGACTTGATGGTCACTTTGGAAAATGACTTTCAGAATCAGTCATGCCATTTGGTGAAGATAATTTTTAATTTAAAATAGTTTTGTATAATAAATATATTCTAGTCATGGTTTCCCTTCCCCCCCACCTTTCCTAGTACCTCCCTACTTCCCCTCCCAACCATATCCACACCCTTTCTGTCTCGCTTAGAAAACAAGCAGGCATTTAAGGAATAATAATAAAATGAGATAAAACAAAAACAAGGCAGAGTTAGACAAAACACCTGAGCAAGGAAAAGAGACAAAGAAAAAGCACAAGAAACACATTTAGACTCAGACGCACACATACACACACAGGAATCCCATAAAAGCACAGAACCAGAAGCCATGATATATGGAAGGAACCATAAGTGGGGAAAAGGCCCCAATAATGCCATTGAGTTCATTTGGCCATCTACTGCTGGGTACATAGTCTACGCTTAAGAGTGGTTTATTTCTCTTGTGAGACTCCCTTGGAGAAAACTAAGTTTTCATTTGCAAGTGAGTATTAACTGGAGATAGCTCTGGGATAAGAATGGGGGCTTGTATCGACATCTCTTTGCAGCTCTAGGACCCTAACTTGTACAGATCCATGCAGGCCCTGTGCATGCTACCACAGTCTCTATAAGCTCGTATGTGCACCAGCCCTATTGTGTCTCGAAGGCCTTGATTTCTTGGCATATCAATCATGGCATTATGGTGAAGATATATTTTTCCCAAGAATAAAATATTCATATTTTTAAATTCAGAAAACAATATATGTAATAACATGGCCTCAAGTCAAAGAGAGATTATTGCTTGAAAAAACAAAAATAATAACCATCAACTCTGTGGCTTTAAGAAAAAAAAATCACTACAATGAGAAGAGCACAGGTAGTACCCAAAGATAGGAGGAAAGGATCAGGTATTCTACAAGAAGGATCAGGTATTCTACAAGAAGGATCAGGTATTCTACAAGAAGGATCAGGTATTCTACAAGAAGCTGCAGGAAGCAGGTGTGTTTCCCTGAATATGGTCAGTGCCAGAGTAAAGATAAGCTCTTATAGGAGAAATCAACCATGGTCTGGAGACAATAAACAATGCTGAGAAACACAGATACTCCATTGCCCATGTCCATGGCTGTTCTATATTTTACACCTAGCTCAGTTCCACTGTCAGGATGCTCCAGTCTCCCACTCCATTCTTTATGCACCTCAATATTCCACACCCAGTGTCTTAATTGGGGCTACTCTTGCTGTGTTAGAATGCCATGATCACAGTTTATGGAAGAAAGGGTTCATTCCAGCTTACAATCCCTCACCATAGTCCACCATGAGGGAAGTCAGGGCAAGAACCTGAAAGCAGGGTTGATGGAGAGAGCAAGGAGGATGGCTGTTTCCTGGCTTATTCTTTGTGGATTAAACAGTATGTTTTCTTATATGTCCTGGGACCACCTCCCTATGGGTAGCACTACCACCCATAGTGGCCTGGGCTCTCCTACATCAAGCATTTATTAAGAAAATACACTCAGGACTTGCCTAGAGGCAAAGCCTCTGAATCTCAGTTGAGAATCTCCTTTCCCAAATGATTCTACCATACAGTGAGTTGGCAAAAAATGAGCCAAAACACAGCTGCTTGATGCCAGTTCTGCAGAGAGCCTGCGTAGACATTGAGGACGGGTGTGGCCCTGTGGTGGATCTGGTGACCTTAGTTTGTGAAGAATGTCTGAGAAGCATTTTAGCATTATTTAGCCAACAGAAATATTGGAAATAATAAATAGATAATTTTAGATATCTGAAATGTCATGGGATGAAAGATACAATGAGTTGGTTATGGTTAGTTTTTCTTGTCTTTGCCAGCCATGGAAGGATGAGAAGAGATGCCATGAAAGTTGTGTTGAGAAGAATAAAACTAATTAAGTTCATGTGCTTGGGAGGATCTGGGGGGGATGAGAGTATGTGCTAGTGTTTCCAATGTGGTTAGTAACAGTAGACATAGTATACTGGGAAGTTAGGTTTCTGACTAAGTATAAAAGCCATCTGTATGACAGATCAAGTTATCATGGCAGATCTGGTTAGCATCATAATGGAGTCGCATTTCAGAAGAGAACTGCCCATCTATGCTCTGTCCCAAGGGCTTCTGTGGATTCAAACTGTATTGAGTCTCAGACCAATATTCCAGAGGAATATTTTGCTTTGCATGGTCTTTTCTGATTATGATGGAATAGATACTCTATCTTGCATTTGGTACTCTAGATGTGTTCAGTGATGTCCACTAGCAAAGAATATTCTGGTCATTGGATCAAAATGAGTCAGTATTTGAAAGGCTAATTATACACTAGCCATGTCTTATGGGATGTTCTATGTAAACGCTGTATATAAGGAGAGGTAGGACAGTTTTCTTGGCTCACACTTGAGAATGGAATCTAATCCTGTTCAAAGTCCCTAATCTGAGTTCTGAGCCTGAAGCTCTTAATAAGGCTGGTGTGTGTGTGTGTGTGTGTGTGTGTTTGTTTGTGTGTCCTTGCAGATGAGTTCAATGTGAAGGCATGCGCATATGTGTCATGGCACTGTCTCACATAAATTCCAAGAGCACATTGTGAATGACCTCACTCCTGCACTGTGACTGGGGCCTCTAGAATTCTCTAAGTTACTGAGGACTTGATCTGTGTTTGTGTCTGTAAGGTACAATGCTGTATATCTATGTAGCCTGGATCATTAAGCCACAAGGACACAGACCCCATTATCTCCCCTACCAGGTGCCTCCTAACCCATCAGGACCATTTTATGATCACAGCATTCTCTTAATTATTTTCTTGTATTTATCTCCTTTCTGGTAACGTTCCTTGAACCCAACAGTGAGCACAAAAGCTAGAACAAAGTGGTATGCTTATAATCTAGGACCCTGTGGTAAAGGTATTCATTAATCTCTTGATAATGTACTTATGGCATGTAGATTTTCCTAGCACAGAAAGACCCCTCAGGTTTCCCAGTTGGTTACCTCTTCAGTCTTTGCTGTCAAAGATGCCTCTGATAAGCAAAACTATATAAAAACCTCAACTTTCCAGTACAATGGATTGCTGTTTGAAGTAGGTTTGCATTTGTTGAACTATAATGGCTATGAAGACGCAAATCCTATTGTGAGCATAATGTGACATTCACAAAGGCTGACGTAGCTAGATCTCATCATTCAAAACTGTATTTTAGATTTTTTTTTTGTACATTCAAGGGAATAAAATTGGAATGTGTTCTTCAAATACCTTATAGATTTTGAGAGGTGTATGTAAAATATTTAATAAACTAGCCAAGAAAGATACTTGGTGACATTATAGGAAATGTGATCTTGTTAGAAGAGAAGAATTTCTCCCCTCCTCCCTGAAGTTGTGTGCTTTCCCTTATTTCTGTGAAGTATGTATAGCTTCTTAAGGAAGGTGACCAGTTCAGAGTCCTCTAAGGCAAATCCTCAAACTTTGTCCATGCGTTCTTCTTGACAATTGGCAAAAGTACATTCTGTGACAGAGGAGTTAGGCCCGTGGTCAACATTGCCCCCAGAGGCACCCGTGTAGCATAGCTTGACAAGCTCTTGTCTATCGCAGGACTTCATGTTCTCAGGGGCCATTGTCTTTGTGTGGCAAAGAAAATTTGCTCAGCATCACCCCTGCAAATTGTACTTAGAAGTAAAACAGACTCGTGCATCAGTATTCTACAGTGTCCTTTTTAACACGGACAGATACACAGATTTTAAAACATCCATGGGTGTTTAATGCCAGCACTAACTTTTGTGTCTTTCACGGATCTGATCCACTTGACATTTTATGGCTGCTTGTTAATGCTTACGAAGGGTCTTCAAAATGGCTCTGGTATCCACTGTCCGTATAAGCCTGGCTTAGCTCAAAGACGCTCACCACAGAGATTGCGTCCCGTCACGCAGCTTGCTATTCTGACTCTCCTAAGAGACAGGATATTTTTAATGCTCGGTATTTCGTTGTCAGCACAAAATACTGATAATCGCTGGGCAAATACTAAGATTGGACATTTGGTTTGTAGATTTTCTAAAAATGGTTACAATTTAATCCTCACAGGAATGTTGAATATTCACAGTGACAGACAGAGTGGCAGAATGGGAGGGCAGCTGCAGGCAGGAATGTGTCAGGGGAGAGAGTAGAAATGTACATGGCAGGGTACTCGTGTCTCCTTGTAGAGCAGAGGGATTCACTCCACACCTCCTTGTAAGATGTTCCCTCCTCCACCAGTGCTGCCCTTCAACACAGGTAAGATTCTGTGCAGTACACTCACAGGCAGGGCTTCCACGGAATCAGCACAACGTTGTTCAATTTACATTTTCAACTCTTCACATTCCTTTCCAAAACCCCAGAGACTTATGTTCACCTGTCCCTGCCCTGTTCATCCCTCTGGGGACTTGGTACCAGAATCTCTGAAGATAAGAAAATCAAAATTCCCAAAGATAAAGTCCCTTATACAAAGTGTGCAATGTTCACATATGGCACATGTCCTCTTGTGTGTAGCCTATAGTTTAAACAAACTATTGTGTGATTTAGCATGACCAGCCTTCCAACGTGTCTCCAGCATGCAAGGTTCTATGAGTCTCTGTATGTCTGTCTGTCCATGGGGGCTATAGTCAATCTCTGGGTGCTATACCTGATTTTTTTACTTCATTCCCAGCCCAGGCGCATTCCCCCTGGCATGATGATTTGAATGAGAATGTAAACCAGAGACTCAGATATTTGAATACTTGGCCCTCAGTTGGTGGCACTGGCTGGAGAGACATAGAAGGTGTGGTTCTGTTGGAGATGGGTCACTGGAGGTGGACTTTGAGGATTTAAAAACTCTTAGCAATCCCAATGAGCTTTCTTTACTTCCTGTTTTTTTGTTCAAGACAAAAGTTCTTCTCTGTCCCCCATGGGGTATCTGCTGCCTATGGCCACATTTCCCTGACTTGACAAACTCATATCCCTCCAAAACCATAGCAAGCTCAAATAAATGCTTTCCTTTGTAAGGTGTCATATCATAATATCTTTGTCATGGGATTACATCCCAATAATACTATAAAAATTAACTGCTATACGTGGTTATACTAGACTACTCAAAGGTACCATAGAAGACAATACAGTGGGCTAGGGGTTGGAGGAACAGCCAACCCTCAAAATGGGGAAGCATCTATTTCCACATACAAACACATTTCTGAATAGGACTCTAGATAACCCTCAAGACAAAGTCACACATCAATGTGGCAATGAGACCAACAGCCTCCTTCTAGGTGCATTTCCTTACTACTCAAATCCAAGACAGCAGTAAAGACTTTTAAAAAGGACTCTTACAGTCAAAGGACAAACACATTACATTACAATGCCATCTTAAATTCAAAACAGGACTCGGAGTGCATTTAATTCAAGTTTCACCTGAGGGAGATTTTTCTTCCTCAATTTTGTTTGACTTATTATTGTTGATATTTGGGTTAAATCCTATAAATGAAATTGTTGTGGCTATTCTGTACCTGTGAATAGAAATGGAAGTGAGCAGCTATTTCACATCAGGGATGTGATGGTCAACATTAACTGTCAACTGCACACAAACAAGAATGAGCTGGGAAAAGAGTCTTGGCCTGGTATTGCAGATCAGGTTCCCCTGTGGGCATGCCTACGGAGGATTGTCTTAATTATGTAAAACAATGTGCAAACACCCAGTCCACTGAATATATGATATGGCCATAAGTTAAGTTTCTACTAATTAGAACCCCCTATGGTGATGGGCTATGAGCTGAAATTCTGAACTAAAATAAACCTCCTCTCCTCTAAGTTGCTTTTTGTCAGGGTGTGTGAGGGGTTTTTGTTTTGTTTTGTTTTCTTTTTAATCCCAGTGACAGAAATGAACCATGATATCTTGTCTACATTTATTCAAATTAGGAATGTAAACTACCATATCATTCTATAGATTTTTCCTTCTATTTGGCACAGGGCTGATGTGCAGAGATTTGGAAGTATATCCTTTGTTGTCTTTAAGCAGTTAGGCTCGTTCCACAGAGAGTAGGGTAGCCAAATTGAATATGCAATACCTGGGACATTTTCCTTGCAAATCTAGTACACCTTGCTACTTGACTCCTAAGGGATACATACCTGACCGTGTGACTTAAAGGCATGTGCTACATCAATCTATGTATGAACTAAAAGCTTGGTAGAGACATGTAGAGTTTGAAAATGAGTCTTCCCAATCAATGTTGTCTAACTGAGAAGGACCAGAAAAGCTCACCTGAGTTTTAGGGACTTTGTTAGATGTACCCTCTTCAGCAACCATGGCTGGTTTTCAATGACCTCATCAGAAGTGACCTTCAAATATCCTGGAACTATCTAAAACAGTGGTTCTCAACCTTCCTATCACTGTGATCATTTAATACAGCTCCTCATGGTATCGTAATCCCCAACCATAAAATTATTTTGTTGCTTCTCCATAGCTATAATTTTGCAACTATGATGAGTCATAATATAAGTATCTGATAAGCAGGATAACTGATATATGACTCTCAAAGGGTCTTGTCATGTCCCACAGTTTGAAAACCATGAATGATAGAATGATAACCTGGATATAAGTGGTTTAGTAATCTCTGAGGGTCTGACTGTAATATTGGTATGGGTGACTAGAAACTAGGTATTGTATCCATTACCTTAGAAGCAGCCCCTGCCCTGTGTGAAGTTGTGTTGTGACTCTTATGCTTCTTTCTCTGGTCCTTGTGGCTGGGGTTGGAGCAATGCCTCCACTGAGCATCATGAGAGCTCACTGTGCTGCTGATACTGCCTAGGAGGGCAGCTCTGCAGCCAGGGTCCTTCCATTACACCATCAGTGACGGTCTCAGAGACGGGTCTGCCAACTACAAGGACATTTAGTTTTACTTGAAAACCCGCTGATGACCGTAAGTTTTTGAGTATAGAAAGCAATATGCATAGAGAAGAACCAACTAGGTCCAGATGGCCAGGAAACCTTCCAAATGATGGAGCTGGCAATCTAGTGTGGCCTTCCTGATCTCACCTCTCTTAGCTACTTATCTTCTTGCTGCGACAAAATAGCTTACAAAGGAACTGGAAAGAGGAAGGATTTATTTTGGCTCACAGTTTGAAGGTAGAGAGCCCATTATGAGAGGTAGCTTGAGGCAGCTGACCACATTGTACCTACAGTCAGGAAACAGAGAAAGATCAATGCTGGTTCTCAGCTTGCCTTCTCCTTTGAAACTGTTCTGGGAACCTGGCCCATAAAATCACACCTCCCTCATTTAGGATGGGTCTTCCTCCCTCAATTAACCCTCACAAACACATCCAGGGATTTGTTGCCATGGTGACTATAAACCCCATCACACTGATAATTTCTCACTGAACATCCTATTCTGTTTGTGCTGTCCCTCACCTCTATGATACCACTTCCTGGTCACAAGCTTGGTGTCGAAGACAAGGAGAATGTCCCAAGCAGGAATACCAATTGCTGTTCTAATTGCTTCTAAATGGTGAAGTAAAGCCCAATGGAGCATGACAATAATTGGGTGATATTTTTCTTAGTTCTGATGGTCTCTGACTGCTCTGCTGGAGTGATTTCAGTCATAGAAAGCTTCACCTGCACATAGGTGTCCACGTCCACCTGCATGTGGCTCCTACACAGGCTTTGTACTTGGGAATGGAAAGTGTTGGTCTTTGTTGCTCTTGTCAATCCCAAACCCAGGTTTCTAGAGTAAGCTATGTTGTCCGTTCTTGTCCTGTTGAGTTAAAAAAAGAACCCATTTCTATATATGGGGAAGATATAAAAGAAGTTGACAGTGTGCAACAAAATGAAAGAGGGAGGGCAGCTGGAAACAGGTCATAGCTGAGCAGAGAAAACCTGATCTGCCTTTCTACCCTCCCTGACCACAGGGCTGTTTCCTACTTAGTCCCTCAACCCTGTGAGATCAGCAAGAACTACAGCCATCCATTTTCTCCACCATCTCTTTCTTGCCACTTTCATATCCTTTGGCTTCCTGGACTAGCAGCGAACTTGCCCCACCACAGATCCTATCACCTTCAATGTGACTCTTGACCGAACTTCATCATACATCCTGCTGATTATGAGACGTCTTTTTTCTAATAGTGACTTTCACATGACTCGAATGTGATCTCTGTCCCTTCCTCTGAAATAGTTACCTAGACCCTCCTCCTCCTACTCCTCCTCCTCCTTCCTCTTTTCCTTCTCCTCCTCCTTCTTCTTCCTCCTCCTCCTCCTCTTCCCTGCTGCCAGTAAGTTAGGAAGCCCATACCTGTCTTTTAATTTTTATTTAAAAAGATAGATCACATGCCATGCCAGTAAGAAACGAATAATAAGTAATCCAGGAATTATAAATTGGGGGAATAGCTAGAAATAATTTTAACTAATAAGGCTTCCTCAAATTGTTGAGAAAATGTATGAACATGTAGAAAAGAATAATAATATAGACTAAACGCACATATGTCCAAGGAGAAATACCCAGACGACTATGCATCCATCTCTGTGACTAACTTGACAGTGGAGGTGAGTGAGTTGTGAATACCATGGGCTCATGCTGGTGCATTCCCTGATGAGTTTTCCACTGTTACTTGTGTCTATCCTCAGCGGGTCATTGCGGCTCTCCAGACCCTATTGTGAATGGTCATATCAGCGGTGATGGCTTCAGCTACAGAGACACAGTGGTGTACCAATGCAACCCTGGCTTCCGACTTGTAGGCACCTCTGTGAGGATTTGCCTGCAGGACCACAAGTGGTCAGGGCAGACCCCTGTTTGTGTCCGTGAGTAGAGTTTGTGAAACTCTCCCTGAAGACCACTTTTCCTCATTTTCCTGTGTATTTCAGTCATTGTTCAAACATGTTTCCCCTCTGAGTCAAGGAGAGGAGTGATCTTTCTCTCTCACTGTCCTGTCAGATTACAAGCCTGCCATGCTCACTTTCCCTTTCTAGCATCTTCTATACTGTCCCCCTAGATGCTAAATTCTCTCATCAATTCACTAGAAGGCATTTTCTGACTGATGTCATTTGCTCACATATAGGACTTTCAGGATGAGAAACAGTGATGATTAGAGCAGGGTGTAGTCACTCCCTTGTCATATACTGTCTGATATTGGGGTTTCATGCAGAATAGTTTAAGTGGCTTCTTCATGTACTCAATCAAAAGAGATGTTTACATGTTGTGCCTGTAAACATCTCAAAACCCATGGCTTCCAAGGTGAACACTGCATGTTTATAGATGTTCTCCCTTCTCAGTGCAAGCTTCTTGTCAAGCCATGTACTCATACTATCTTCACTCCCTCATGAATTAAGCAGATGTCTCTCAGCTGTAGCAGTGCTATGTTCCATAGTGCTCTGGAAATACAAAGTCAGAAAGGTAGCTTAGAAGGAAGACCATACTGACAAGATACACGAGGAGGAAAATGGCCCTTTGTCGGGCCATAGTATGCTCCTTTGAGAGCATCTGTGACAGGCCCTGCCTGACTCTGTGTAGTTGTTTCATGGACCCTGACAACCGGGGTAGTTCATCGTACCTCATAAGGTCACATGATAGGGATCACTGAAAAGGAGATCTTTGGCACATATACAGTTATTTTTCTAATTCCATGATTAACTTAATACTGGAATTGTTTATACTTTGAAGTTGAAAATAAATCCTCAGGGTGATTCTAAAATAAAGCCTTGGGGTGTCATTTGGTGTATACCAAATGGGAAATGCTCCAAATCCTTGAAAAACAGAAGATCTAACTTGCCTTTAGCTGCTCTGCTGCCAAGTCAGTTGCCATTCACCTGGTTTGAGTAAACAGTGCGAGTCCTGAGGTGAAGGAAACAGGATCTTCTGGTGGAAGTCATTTCCCACCATTATAACAAAGGGCTATAATTCTACATATTGTTCTACCTTCCAGATCTTCCAAACCAGAGCAGTACCCTCAATGTCTCTAAGAAACCCTTCCATTCATGGCCTTTTCATGTCAGCCAGTTTGTTCCCAGTATCTCCAGTCAGGACTGGTGCCCTGTTTAATGTGGGCAGTGATATAGACCTTGTTCCCACAGCCATCACATGTGGACACCCTGGAAACCCTGCCCATGGCCTCACCAATGGCACCGAGTTCAATCTGAATGACCTTGTGAATTTCACCTGCCATACGGGCTACCTGCTGCAGGGTGCCTCGAGAGCCCAGTGTCGGAGCAACGGCCAGTGGAGTAGCCCCTTGCCCATCTGTCGAGGTAGGAGATGCATGGGAAGGGAATATTTTGTCCTAAAGTACAGGTAAAGGGAAAGGCTTACACACATAAGACACACACACACACACACACACACACACACACACACACACAAGACCTGAACCACACTGGATGCTACTTTTGAAAGTCAGTACATTGCTCACAAAGTGTTCTACAGAGCACAGGGTTCCAGATTGTTGTACATCAGCACAGGTCACACTAAGGGAGTGTCCTCTAAAGCCCTGAAGACTCTCTTAAGTCAGCCCAGAGTATGCCATGGGGTGGCCTACAGATCACATGATCCTCTAATTGTCCTTTGTCCACTCAGGGCATATGGAGGTGGTACTTATTTGTTCAAGGGACCATGTATTTCATCTTGAATTGAGCTTGCCATACCAAGCACTGGCCTGGGGTACAACTATTTGTCCCAGGTTTTACAAAACCTTGATTGCCTGTGGCTAGGTCATCCCTGCCAGATTTAAGTTTGGTTTACAACTTGATAATAGAAACAGTGTACAGCGGGGCTTCACAAAATGACCTCCTCAGATCCATAAACATTTATGTGGCTCAAGGAAACCAAAGCTTTAATTCATAAACTCAAGAGTTTCATGAAATTCAGGGAGTCGTTCCATTGTGCAGAAAGGGGGCCTTGATAAACCCCACCTCTGCCTGAGCTCTACTCCAACCCAACAAAGGAATCAAACGCTTATAATGCGGGAACAGGTTTGCCTTCAGCTTTCAGAACTGATCGTGGATTCTGTGCACAGTGCTTTTCTGAGCCAGAAATATCTGGAGAGGGTGTTCTGTGGCAGCTGTTCCATTCACTGGCATGGTAGGGGAAGTGTGAGGTAATCAGGCCATTTTCTATTCTGCACCTGAGGATGCCTGCTGCTAATTCCTCCCAAGGTGCCTATGGGCCTTTGGGCTAATGGAGGTCATTCAACATAACCAGAGCGTGTCCTGTACTGCTGAGACTGCCTTCCCCTCTCCTCCAGAGGCAAAAGGGTTCGCATCAGAGGTGGCCCAACCTACATTTCCATGAAGCGTTGATGGAAAAACTGCCATCTTCAGCTGCATCCAGGGTGTGTTGACAGCAGTATTCCTTTAGGGGGATGCACATTAATATGTGTAAGTGGGTATGGCCGAATATCAAGTGTGTCCCTGATCTCAAACCCTCTACTTAAACAAAAATATTCAAACCAGCACCAGCCATTTGATAATTTGAATTTCCATTTGATAATTTTTTGAATATAGGAACTTAATGAGAAGAATGATTTAGAATTCATGTGTAAGAAGCCTATTTTTAGGAAATAGTAGATTGGTCTCATAACTTCAAAATGACGGTGCTAGCCAATCTGATGCTCAACATGTCTATAACAAAGTATAAATACAATACATAGGGGAGCCAGGAATTCACGAGGAGGCTCCCAGATCAACTTCTCCCTTCATAAACTGTTAAAATTGATTTAGAATTTACTTTCTTTTATACTTTAGCCTAGGGTTATTTTAATTGTTTGTTTCCTTTGTAACTTATGGCTTTTTGTTTTTTGAATTCATGGAGTACTCATTGTACAAGATACTGCTTATATAAGGACATTTTCACACAACTCTATATTGTAGGTTGAGCATATTTCCTCAAGCCCCACCCCTTGAGTTTTGCCCTCTCTTAATTCCTTTTTTCTAGTGGTAAACTGTTCAGATCCTGGATTTGTAGAAAATGCAGTTCGCCATGGACAACAGAACTTTCCAGAGAGTTTCGAGTATGGGACAAGTGTGATGTATCACTG
This sequence comes from Tokudaia tokunoshimensis, assembly GCA_036184795.1. Lineage (NCBI taxonomy): Eukaryota > Metazoa > Chordata > Mammalia > Rodentia > Muridae > Tokudaia > Tokudaia tokunoshimensis. The sequence goes on from BTHU01000019.1 coordinate 52,985,903, forward strand.
CAAGAAGGGGTTCTACCTGCTGGGATCTTCTGCCCTGACCTGCATGGCAAATGGCTTATGGGACCGCTCCTTACCCAAGTGTCTGGGTGAGTGATATTTCTCTCGTGTTGCTTAACCCAGAGCCACAGGAAACACCAGCAACAGAAATGTATTTCCACATAGTCAAGCAAACACTACATTTTAGCTTCTTCTCCCTCTCCTATCACTGTTTCCGCCAGTCATTATGATGGATCCGCCAGAAAGCATCAAATATATAACTTAAATGAGTTTAAGATGGGAGGTAAAGAACCCTGTGTGACCACCTGTCTGCCTGCTTTACTCTGTGGCACAGTTTTACCTTTTACCTTTCATCATGGTGGCCACCAGTCTGCCCCCTTTAGCAGCGACATAGGCTCACATTTTACCTTCCATTATGGTTGCCATAAATCTCAGTGTCTTCATGCTCCAGCCTAATTCTCTGCAGTTCTAGAAGTATCAGCCTAGGCTCTGATGGTCTCACCCACCATCCATGATTGGATAGGGGTGGGGGGGGGATTGCCAGAGAGAATGGGCTTGGCTGACCTGGCCCTTCTACCTGGACCAATCGTGACTACAAGATGCAGACACCATTAGGCAAACCTCACATGAGCACAGATGGAGACCTAAATGACCACCAAGGCCCCAGGGAATTTGTTGTCACTTCAATTTAGAAGATGAGCAAGGATGTATCAGATGTATCCTGTATCTACACATGCCCCTAAACTGTAAGTTTGTTTTTTCCTTGGAAACAAAACAAAATCAGAGAGTTCTATAGCCCAAAAAAAGAATCATCTTGCAAATTTAATCTGTACATTTAGAAAATATCACTGTCTTTGAGCTTCTTAAGTCAGTAAGAAGCAAAGTAGTCCTTAAAATGAAAGCGCCACCTTAGTAATTCACAGGAGAGAGGTGGCCCTAGCGGGAGCTTCCAGGTTACAGAATTCCCTGTATCCTTTTCAGTTGAGGTAGGTAAATATGGGAAATTTTTCATGCGCCACTATTTCAAGGGCGTTCCTCTCTCAAGCCCTATGCAACCTTAAATTCTAACTTTGGTGCTATGGTTGCCTTCCACAGAGAAAGAGACCGAATGTGTAGGTCTCTTCCTGTCAGCCTGCCTGCAGATGGCTTTCCTCAGCTCCACACTGGAGCATCTCCAGGGAACTTCGTTGTCTGTGCTCTTTCCCTTTTGCACTATTCTCTCCTGCTCCTGGGAGATTCCCATCAGGCTTTATACTGATGCTACTGTGCTTTAATCTGCAGACTCTGGGATTTAACAAACTCTGGTCCCTTGACTGGCTGGTCCCACCCCTCATTGTTCCATTTGTTGTCCTTAACAACAGGAATGTGGGAAGGAAGCCCAAGAGGAGAACTTCCCATGCTCCATAGAGATTCAGCCTCTTTGTGCTGGTATTGTTTTATGTCTTGGATTGTTTTCCATTTGTTCTCTTATTTCACTCAGAACTGGTCATTTACCCAACACTAGCTTTTGGGTCTAATTGGCTTCCTTTTAGGACTCCATATGAACCATGGGTATGCACAGAATGGATGCTAATGCTGCAGTGATAATGAGGGCTAATGTGACCCAGGGGAGGGCTCTGCCTTCCAGCTCTAGATCCTCCTCTCTGGTCCACATCACTCCTGAGTTTCTAGTGCTCATGAGGAGTTAGTCTTAGATATTGAATAAGTACCTGGCAGCTTCCATTTAGCTAGTCATTCACATGAAGCATTGTAGTGTATCTGTCCCTACCTATATTTGATAATTCACGAGGAGGAAATGGAGACAGTTTTCAGTACTCAGTCTTCTATTCATCTGGATCGTAGAGCTTGTCTTTTCGAAGGATGTTTACAATAGATTGTGAACTTGGACTGGCACAGATTTAAGAATGTGAATGAAAATGCTCAGATGATGTTTTAGACTATGTTGGAGGTGAGTCAGGTTTTTTTTGTTTATTTGTTATTTTTACTTACAGATTTTAGATCACATCCCAGAGTGTATGATTATCATATTAACGGATAAAGTAATGAAAACAGTTCCGATTCATATGGCTTTTCACTTGAAAAAAATCCCATTCTGCTCACATGGAATACAATTAGAGCCAGATAGATGAAGTCAGGCAGCTGGTTTCCTCCTTGAAGGCTGACATGTAAATTCCAACTTTAAGTAAAGCTCTCTACATTGAAAGAAAGAAAGAAAGAAAGAAAGAAAGAAAGAAAGAAAGAAAGAAAGAAACATACATACATACATCACCACAACCTTTCCTTTCTTCAGTAACCAAATATGGGAGGTACCATCTAGAAATAGCCCTTTCTTACCTACAGAAGACATAGTTAAGTCCTATTCCTTAATGGGTAATGCTTGGGGGATCAGAATGGATGCCTTACTCTGAAAAACATATATTCTCATTTATTTTTTATCTTATATTCAGCTATATCATGTGGGCATCCTGGGGTCCCTGCTAATGCTGTCCTGACTGGAGAATTGTTTACATATGGAGCTATAGTTCAGTACTCCTGCAAAGGGGGCCAGACCCTCACAGGCAACAGCACAAGAGTCTGTCAAGAAGACAGTCACTGGAGTGGATCCCTTCCCCATTGTTCAGGTGAGGAGCCCCGTGCTCAGAATATTAGACAACTACACACAAGTTTGAAATGATTCAAAAGACACCACTGATGTAGATGATCACCATCATCTCTGGCCCCCACCATAGTGTTCACCAGCATTGACATCTTCACCTCACCCTTTATCCCTTATCACATAGATCAACATCATCTTCACCATCATCCCTGGTCCCCATTACATAGACCACCACTATCACCATCCTTAGCACCATTAGTGCCTCACAGGTCCACGTCACATACAGCATCATCCTCACCATGATTACTGGTCCCTACCACCTAGATCACAATCATTTCAACCCCATCACTTTCACTAAGCCACGTCATCATCTTCAGCATCTCTGCCATTATCCCTGGCTTCTGTCCTATGAATCAGCAGCATCACCTACCCTATCCTCACATTTCTTACCATTTCCTTCTTCAGGGATTTCTGGTTGCCATGCTGGAGCCCTTACTTGCCTTGGTTAAATATAGGTTTTCACTCTATTTCCCACATTTTCACCTCTAGTATCAGTAGTCGCCTTTATCCCTTTTATGATATTAATTTTTCTATGGGTGGTCTTTAAGGAAGATGTTATGCTTAGTAACTCTAGATGTAGCTGTGAAGAATATACACCTTGATGTTCCTGTGTCACTGGTACAACTGAGCCCTACTTCTCTCTGGCTGCCCACATCACTGTCCTGGGATGCTGCTGAGATCATATCTCAGTATTTCACTTCTCCCCAAAGAATCCTATTTCCTCATTAGCCATATTTTTATTTTAATGACAGAGAAACAACGCCTTAAGTTTCTCCCATGTTAGGAAGTATGACAAAGAAAACCCTTTTGTTTTCCAGATGTCAAAGTGCTGAGAACGCACGAAAGCATAGCCCGTGTTAAAGGCATATTTAGGAAAACATCAATAGCTTTCGAAGTTTTACATGAAACGACTCCATTTAAACAAGTCGGGCAATCCCTGTGTTTTGTTCTCCGCAGGAAATAGTCCTGGATTTTGTGGTGATCCAGGGACTCCAGCACACGGGTCTCGTCTTGGGGATGAGTTTAAGACAAAGAGTCTTTTGCGCTTCTCCTGTGAGATGGGCCATCAGCTGCGGGGCTCTGCAGAGCGCACATGCCTGGTGAATGGGTCCTGGTCAGGAGTACAGCCTGTGTGTGAGGGTGAGTGATTCAACTGTCCCTCTAACCTATGCCCTCCCAAGTCTTCACACTACTCGCTCATCCCAGAACAGCTAGGACCAGCCTGAGGGATCTCTAGATGCTTTTACTACTCATACATTTGAAGCATTTGAAGCCTTCTCCCAAAAGTTTTAAGAGCATCAGCAAAAGTTATGAGTGAACCCTAGAGATGCCCAGACTGTTCCAAGGACTTATCACACTAGCTCTTGTCATTTGAATGTTTATCACACAAAAGTGGGTTTCTAATCCAGTGCTAGGCTGTGACTGATGCCTTGTTGTGTGGATACTGGAGGTGAAGGAAAGAGGCTAAGAGGCCATGAGGAGAAACAAGCCAATCAGAAAGGATCTCTATGGGCTGGGAGTACTTCAGTTCCCACAGGTTCTACTCTGCCAGTGCCATCATGCCGAGCACCTGCAAAGCAATCTAGGGTTCTAATCTGTGTGGCATTGTGGAATGAATTATATCTGACTTCAGTAGGAGGTGGGGATGGTCCAACTGTCAACAGTGGACACCATGAGTTCTTTATAGTACCAGACCAGTCTGCAAAGTCTGCCTTAGGCAATGATAAACTTAGATGTGTTTGATAACGATGTGCTCAAAGTTCAGAAAACAGCATCAGAATGTAGGCAGATATTCCTTTAACTAGCAGATATCCCCTTTAACTAGCAGTTATCCCTTTAACGTAAGCCAGCATCTCAAGTTTGGGATCTCGAAAGATTATCCTGGTGTATTTTTATGTGAATAAATTTTTCTATATAATTTGGAATACTTGAAAAACTCTTACATTATCCCCACTGGGGACTAAATCTCTAGAAGTGTTAAGCAAGGCTCCGGGCACGAGTTCCCTAGTCAAGATTATTTCTAACCTAACGTAATTGGCTCTTCTCAATCGACTAAAAACCTTACATCCCCATGGGAAATGGGAATGAATTATAAAACTCACAAGCCATGAAAGAAAAGGAAGAAAAGCTTTTAAGATGTTCATAAAGACAAAATGATTTATATAACTTTGCTATTTTAATATTACATACCTGTAATACCTGTAGATTTCTATTATTGTTATCTAGGCTTTAGCTGATAATTGGTCTTTTAACCACACTCTCATTAGCAAATGCTCCCAAGGTCCTCACTCAGGAAATTGCTTCACAATAATTATGTCACGTGACTTAAGTTGCATTGGGCAAATCTTTATCACCTTCTCATAATTTGGATAGAATCTAAAGTCAACCAAAGCAATAAAAATGTGGTATTGATGGAAATAACATGAACTACAAGCTGTCTTGCCATTACCATTAATAGCCAGAACATGAGACCTTCCACACATTACAGCAACTGGGAGGGTCTTATCTAATCCCCTTTACAGTTGATTACATTATGTATACAGTTTGAATCCATTGTCTGTATAAATTTTAAAAAAAAAGACAGTTCAGTGTAGTGCAACTGCCATCTATCTAATACAACATCCTAGGTGGGCTCCCCTAATATTAAACAAGAAAACGTTCATAATTAGTTAAGTTACATCTTGCTGTAAATTAAGTAAGACAAAATTGCATTTAGCAAAACAAGTCACATGATCAAGATCTGAAGCAGAAGATGCATTTTCCACTTTAAACAAAGAATGAAACTTGGAAATATAGACTATCCTGAAGTCTTACCTTATAATTTACAAAGTATCTTTACTTTTTAGTAACTTCAGATAGAACCTATTTTCTTTAGTATCACAGCCTCTTCTGCCTGTTATTAACATCACTCCAAAAACACAGGCTGACACTGCCTTCTATCTGCATCCCACTGGTATGACAGGCAATGGATGTGTTTCTTACTCTTAAATAGAAAGAAAAACTTATTGTAAGTCTTACTTTTTAAAATGCAATATTTAAAGGGAAATGTCTCAATGTTCAGATAGGGTCATTGTGGTAGAAACTCATTAACATAGATTTGTTTACAAGATAAACTCTCATCAATTAGTTGATTTATTTGGTCCTGCATAGGTGACCTAGAAAGCTATACACCCAGATTATTTTAGCTAATATGAACAGGTATAAATGGCACTATCATCCTTTGTTGATTTTGTACATTCTGGTTTAGACTACGTATGATCACTTTTTTTGAGAGAGAGGGAGACTTTCTATTAGTAGCTATGAGTTTCCAGTTGCTAAACAAATGCATATTGAATGATTATTATTAATGATTAGTTATGACTGACATAGGCACTGGTATGAATGCTTTGTATTTGTTTTACAAAAAAAAGAATCAACTGAACTCTAGCTTAGGTTTATATTCTACATGAAATAAGAATTGACAGCTTTCTTCCATAGTCTATGAGAAACGCATCTTTCTTTGTTATCAGGACTAGCTTTGAAAGTGGAACAACTAAATATGCAAGAATATTTTCAAATATGATGACCACTTTCAGGGAGTTTCATACTATAGTCTCCTTACTAGTACCCAGTAGTTGTCTCATGATTTATTGTCTTCTCTGACATTTTATTGTAACAGGATTGGGGGTAAAAATACAATTATTCTGATGTCTCAAATAAATATGACAAAATATTAAACACTAAAAGCACCATTATGGTCTGACTGAGGAGATGGATGTGCCTCTGCTGTGTGCTGGCTAAGGTGCACACAGTGAAGGAGAGTCCTGCCAGGTTCACTGAGCATCATTAACAGAAGTTTCAGCGCCTATAGGGCACAATAAGATACTCGTGAGGGCAATGCAGAATGAAAGGCTGTGTCAATCAATTATTCATCTGTGGGTTGGTTTCATAACAGGTGGGAGACAACATTCCAATAGGTATATTCATTTGCATTTCTGAGCTATTCTCCGCATCCCAAGTGAACTCTCCTGGGGACATAACATATGGCCTTATTTTTCCAGATTTCCCACAAATAGAGAATGCTATGAAGGAAGATGTGCTTGAACTCTAATACCATATAATACATTATAAAGTTCATGATAATTCCACCTTGCTTAAAAGTATGTTCAAGCTTTGAGTAGCAAAGCTTTGGGTTTTTGATCAGAAAGATGTGAAAGTATAGTTTTAAGTTTGTGACTAAATCATACATAAATCTGAGGGTCAGGTAAGACAAAGGCTGAATTGATCCCATACAAATATTCCCACATTCCTGTAAGGAACATGCCCTCATGGGCCTCCCCCATTTTAAGCTTCAGCCCTGGCGACTTACTGTCTCTGCTTCCTGACAGCCGTGTCCTGTGGAAACCCTGGCACTCCGACCAATGGGATGATCCTCAGCAGTGATGGGATCCTCTTCTCCAGCTCTGTCATCTATGCCTGCTGGGAAGGCTACAAGACCTCGGGGCTCATGACTCGGCACTGCACGGCTAACGGGACGTGGACAGGCACAGCCCCTGACTGTACAAGTCAGTACCTGCTCAGTTGGAGGCAGGGGTAGAGGAGCTTCCAGCCCACCAGTTGAGGGAGATAGTGGAATTTCCAAATCTATTGAATCTTTAAAACTCTTTCAGGATAAAGTATAACATGAGTTTGATGTGATGCCCTGTTTTTTTTAGATGCTTTAAGATTCTGTGTCATGAACTTACACAATGAAAGTATAGACAGTTAGGCTATTTAATGAAGGAAGAACCGTGGAGGAAAGTACAGCGTCTCTGGCTCTACACCACCCAGTTTAAAAAGAAATAAGCTACTTTGTTCTTGTCCATAGCTATGGGTATATCCTGATCAGGCATGGCCAAGGGTGAGAACCGTACTGCCACCTATCAATAGAGCAGCAATTAACAATTCCAAACACAGCTACTTGGCAGCAGCTCAGTGGAATCTGTGCCCTGTGGCTGGTCACCTCTCAGTTCTCCCTGCTGTATCCCAAAAGAGCGCTCACAGAGTTTGGTTCCTGTCGTGATAATTTGCATCTTTCTGGTTCTTTCCTGGCAACTACCTCTCAGTTATCAGCTGTGGGGATCCTGGCACACTGCCCAATGGCATCCAGTTTGGGACAGACTTCACTTTCAACAAGACTGTGAGCTATCAGTGCAACCCCGGCTACCTGATGGAGCCCCCAATATCACCCACCATCCGCTGCACCAAAGATGGCACATGGAATCAGAGCCGACCCCTCTGCAAAGGTGTGTGTCACCATTTGTTAGGCATTGTAAACAGGTTTAAAAGTCTTTACAGGACTAGGCTGTATTCACTTTGTGCTTAAGAAGCTGTTTCAGCAGTCAGGAATCCAAGAATACTTCTCAACCCATTTATTTGTAAATATCCACTCAGTTTTCCTGAGTCATTGCTAAAAGTTTTATAGATGGGGAAACTGAGTCATAGGCAGCAACAATGAATGGCTCAAGAATAGTATCCCTGAGCAGAGATGGTAAGGTCCATGTGACTCACCTGTCTCTAGAGCAATGGTTCTCAATCCTAATGCTAAGACCTTTTAATCCAGTTCCTCCTGTCACGGAGAGCCCCAACCATGAAATTATTTTCATTATTACTTCATAAATGTAATTTTTCTACCATTATGAATCATAATGTAAACATATGTGTCTTAAGAAACCCATGTTGAAAGGGTTGTTTGGCCCCCATTTGAGGTCTCCGCCTTCTACTATAGTGGGGGTGTTTGGATATGACAACTTTAGGCACTCTTGATAAATAAGCTAATGGCAGTCCTGGTATATATGTAATTGGCATGATGGTGCGTTTAGTTTCAGGAATGTGAAACACAAATGACCCCAGCTGGTCATTTGATCATGACAGAATATAGGCGGAAGTTGAGCCTCAGAATGTTCCAAGGGTCAGATGTAAAGAGGAAGGATGGACATACACTGAGAAGGCTCAGGAAGGCTTGTGGCTTCTACAGCATGATGCCCAGGGAATGAGCAGTCTCTAGCCAGATGGGGTGGGATGGATTGACGCAGGAATGGGGAAGCTAAGTCGTAAGAGTCCTGTGAACACAAGGGATCTTCATGGTCAGGACTTCCATAATCAGAAGATGAAGACTCCCAGTCATTGAGTTCTCCTGTTTACTGACCTGAAATGGGACTAAAGGAGAAAGGTCAATGTTAGGAAGCTGTGATGGTCACAAATAAACATGTGGCATTTTCCTCATCTGATAGGAAAAAATGCATAATAATGGGAGCTGGAGCACTGAGGAAGTCTCAGGAAAGGCAATGTCATCTGGGTCTCTGAAGGACTTAGGGACTTCTGGATTTGCTGTGAGGCTTCCTGAGTCCTTGATGTCCCCAGCTCTTGTTTCTTCCCCCCTCTGACAGGATATACTATTGGGTTGCTTTTGCTCTTCCTGACCTAAGTGTTTCATACTCTCTTTTACTTCACCAGTGACTCAGCATCACTCTTGCTTTGTAACAGGCACCAATGAATGTGGAATGATACTCTCTAGTGGATTAGACAGGTCCAGGTCAAGGGTTCACAGTGGAAATTTCTGATACCACACTCCGGCTGCTTCTCCTGACCGTGTCCCTTTAAGTAACCCCTGTCACAGTCATGGTCAGTGCCAGGATCCTTCTTGATAGCCCCCATTTCCCACTCCAACTCTTCCTGGCCTTTGCTTCACTACTCAAGCACTGTTCTCTGTTGAGTCAAAGTGTTGATCTTATTTCCACGGAGAACTTTCCCAGGATGGTCCTGGTGCACACACATGTTTCCCTTAATCAGCCCTGACAAGTTCTGAAGAAGTATTTACTGAGCAAATGACTAAATGCACAGAAAGCTGAGTGTACGTACCAAGGCCCACTTCTACCTGCTAAGCGCATGTGCTAACTGCCCTGTGCCCCACGTGAGTTTCCACCGTGAGCATAAACACTCACAAGCATGGCCTCCATCTTTGCCTTCTGCCTCCCAAGGTGCCCTGGATTCCCACACCAGGAAGCTCTCCTCCCCAGAGTGGCTTTTCACATTGCTTGGGGAACACTGCCATTTTATTGTAATCTCCGGAGTGGGAGCAGGGCTATAAGCCATCACCAAAAATGACCCAGTGCTCCTACTTTGTTTTTGCTTTATCCCAGAAAGTGAATACTGAACTCTGGAACTCTAATAAAGTTCTAACAAGAGTCCTTCCACAGAAGCATGTTTAACCATGTATGATTTAGCTTTTTAAAAGTTATTCATCATGTCTGTTGAGATGGCTCAGTGCCTAAGAGAGTACCTCGCCCTTGGAGAAGAGCCGAGTTTGGTATCTAGGACCCACAGTAGGGGCCTACAACCTTCTGTGACTCCAGCTCCAGAGGAGCCAACACCTCTGGTCTCCTCAGACACCTGCACTCACGTGCACACAAAAATGCATGCAATTTAAAGAGTCTTTAGAAAATTACTATTTATAAATGTATGAACAACTTCGGGTAAATGATATGGTATTGTTAAATACATAAAATTATGGATGTCAGGAGAAAGTCTTACTGTCTGCAACATAAATTTGAAGGCTTTACCAATGTCATGTGACCAAGTCCCCCTTAGATTTGTTCTTAATGTCAGGAATAAAATGACAAGGTAAGGAATGTGTCTGTGTGCAGCACAGAGGATTTGATCCCTTCTCATCCCACCTTGCTTTGTCTTTTTATTTCACTATTACCTTTACACATTTGATCTGGGCTAAAGAAGAAATAGCGGACAACTCTCATGTTGTTAATAATGTCGACAGTAGTTGTTTCTGTTTTAAAAGGCAATAGTGGTCAGGAGGAAGCCATGACAGTAGGCACAGTGGTTTATGTGGTGGTGGAGATGTGGCAAGAGCTGTGGTGGTATGAGCTATGGCAAGATTCAGGATGAGTGCTAAGACACAAGCTCTGGTCAGAGCTGTGATAAGAGCCACAGTAATCGATGTGGCGGTGGTGGGGCAGGGGGACATACCCAGCCTTGTTGCCATGTCTATTGGTGTGTGATCTGTTTGTTCTTGCCAACAGCTGTCCTATGCAACCAACCTCCCCCAGTGCCAAACGGAAAGGTGGAGGGGTCAGACTTCCGGTGGGGTGCCAGCATAAGCTACAGCTGTGTGGATGGCTACCAGCTCTCCCACTCAGCCATCCTGTCCTGTGAAGGGCGTGGAGTATGGAAAGGAGAAGTCCCTCAGTGCTTGCGTAAGTCCGGTGGTGACACCTGTCATGTGATCCTGGACTCTCAAGGGGGCCCTCCCTGCAGCATGTGTAACTGCAGTCAAATTGTGTAAAACCTGAGACCTGAGCATGTGCGGCCAAGGCAGGTGCTATTATGAGTCTGGGATGGTTCAGAGATTCACCAGAGTGACCATTAATAAAGACGAGACATTTGTTCAGATCCCGCCCAGCCACCTAAGTCAGGGGTTTATAAATGCGAAAAATACAAAGTTACAATTTGTTTCTGCAAGCAGAAGGTCAGCTGGTGCAAAGCTTAGCAGGACAGGGCAGTGAAAAAAATTAACCCTTAGTATCCCTTGATAGTTGGAGGTCTAATTTTGCTTTACAGTTCTCTTAAGCACAGAGATTTTAAACGTTTAAACGTAAGTTAGGCATCAACATAATGTTAGCTATCACAGTGCCTTTTTCCTTAGGAATATGCAGTCTGAAGACTCCAAAGGATCTAAACAGGTTTAATAGGCTAGCCTGGTCCAGACGTGCTGAATGCTGATATGACCTGCTTATTTCCCCAGCTGTGTTCTGTGGTGATCCCGGCACTCCGGCAGAGGGACGGCTCAGTGGGAAAAGCTTCACCTTTAAGTCTGAAGTCTTCATCCAATGCAAACCCCCATTTGTATTAGTGGGGTCCTCCAGGAGAACCTGCCAGGCCGATGGCATGTGGAGTGGCATCCAGCCCACTTGTATAGGTAATATGCTGGCACAGTTGTGGATGCAGGGGAGGCTACGGAATGAGATGTTGCTACAGAGACTCGTTTTTGTGACTGTCATAGATGGTGTCCTTAAGTGCCACACTCTGAAGGGATAGACTTCCCCAGTGGAAGTGTTACAGCTCTGAGGGGGAAGGTCTCCCATAAGGAAATATTAGAACTCTGGAGGAAAAGGTATGCTGGCAGTCAGAAGCCAAGGGATACCACACAACAAAAGATTTATTGGGAAAGACACAAGAGGGTGGCTGTTCTGCTCCAGCAAGAAGTGACCTTGAACTGAGCAGGAGACAGGCTTATGTGAGTTTTTTCATGGGGAGGGGTTTTTCAGTGTGGAAACTTTCAGGTTAGGGATTGATGAGAATTCAAGCTAAGCCCAGGGATTTGGGGCTCAGGGAGAGCTTAGGGATTGGTGTGTTTGGGGACTCAGGAATTAGTAGAATTTTAGGCTCTGGGATTGGTGGGTTTGAGGAATGGGAATTGGTGGAGATTGGTAGGTTTTCAAACTGGGAAGTAGCCTCAGCCCTTTGCCCTACTAAAGTGCTATACAAGGACCTGGTCAAAGTGACCATTACCAATACAGTTAAATGAAATTCAGTCTCCTTCAAACCTTGTAGACTGAGACAGAAGCCGGATGATGTGCTTATGGACTCTTTCCCACCTGAGCATCTCGAACCAGTTTAGCTTACAGCTCTGATACTTGGGAAAGAGTGTTCTGAATGGCACAATTATTGTCATCTCCTAGCAACCATCCCCATTAGCAAGGAGGCAATTATTGTGAGTTAATACTGACCACCCACTTTTAATGAGATTCTTGTGCAAATTTACAGTAAAGTAATTAATAGCTCGAGCCTGGGAAATTTTCTAGGAAATCATATTGTTTATACCAAGTCCTGGGAATATTTTGTGTCATTTGGCTTTAAGTGCTTCTTGCCAGAGAGCTTCATATTAATGTCTTCCTTCCCCAGACTCCTCAGTAGATCTAGGGAAAAAAAAATTTAAAACAGTGTCTGTGCTATTCTGAATAAGCAACTAGGATCAGCAACAGCATAGCCACTTCTCTGTTTATGTCTCATGTATTTGGAAAACACCGCTGACAGACTGTCAGAAGCTTCCACTAGAATAATATATGTTTCTCATTTTTAAAACTAAAGAAAAATTTATCCCCACCCACCCACCCCTCAAAAAAGGGAGGACTAACATGGAAGATCAATTGTGATGGGAATGAAGTAAAGCTGTGCAGCCCAAAAGATCAGAGTAGAAAATGATTAGAGAGATTTGAATATTAAGATCAAGTGTCTGTCCTCAGAGGGACTTACAGCCAATTCTCAAATAAGTGCAAATATGCAGATTAGATGTGACTATGCAAATCTACTTAAAAACTTAAAAAAATCAAAGGTGCCCAAGGAGATAAAGGCAGCAGCCACTTACTTTAACAATTCATATACAATATATGCATCTTGAAAACATTTTCTACATTTGCAAGATCTTTCAGTAAAGGTGTTGTAATTTATTTTTAATTGCCAATTGCAGATCCGGCACACACGGCCTGCCCTGACCCTGGCACTCCCCACTTTGGAATTCAGAATAGCTCTAAAGGATACGAGGTACTTCATTTCCTCTCCTGTCTTAGATTCTTTTGACCTAGCTGGTGACAATCATATGTGTACATTGCTATATCCCTTATTCGTATCACAGCTTTTGCATAGATAATCCATTCATCCAGGACTTCTACACACAAGTCTGTGAACAAACCGGTTAGCCTTGTGCCAACAGCTATATTAATTTTCACTGGGAAGCATGCATTACTCAGTACCTTTGTTTTAGTGACAAAAAGCATAATTATCAATTCAGGTGACTTGTTACCAACACATAAGAAAAATTCCATTTAAAGACTAGATAGAGCTAGAAAAATGACACACATTTTCAGAAAGAAAAGCTAAACCAGAAGAAATGTGTCCCATTCCCCACGCCAGGCTTTGTCATGGTATCCAGTCTCTATATGGTTGTGTAAAGAACCTTGATTGTTGGCACAAGCATTTCACTTTGGGATGTTCTTTATTACCACAGTTAATGGGGAAACCATTCAAATGGAAGATGATGAATTTGATATGGCAAGCATAAGTTACCCTAAGTATGCTTCCCTCAAGTCTGGTATCTGTGACATCACTCTAACACCCCATGTTAGATGTGTTTGCTCTCTTCAAGTGAATAACATCACCAATTTAGAATGAAAGTCTTATCTTCATCCCCTCTCTCAGGAGCACTCGAGTGTGTCCAACTTTCCTTGCTGTTTATCCTTTCTCTTTGATATCCCACAGAATAATTCTTACCATAGATGGGATGATTTTAGCACATTTTGTATTATGGCGCCAGAATGGCCTCAGGCTTGAGATAAATGCCTTCCGATGGTGAATGTTCAGTTGCAGATTACTGGTACTTTGGTATATAAATGAATATTATTCTCAGTGGCTCAACTTGGAAATGAAAGCCTGATTCCTATTGGTCACCACAGATTTCAATATTTCTAAGCCTACCTGGGCACAACCTACAGGCCCAGAGAAGGTAGAAGTAACCACATCCCTTGGATCCACACAAGAAGCTGATAAAGATGGAGAAACAATAATGGCCAGCCTCAGTATCTTTAAAAAGATACTAAGGCATGGCCTTTTATAGCTAAGGGTACACCTGGAAGAAGCTGCCTGCCTTAGGAGGGGCTCCTTTGTCTTTCATTAGAAGGAGATGTTTGTTTTTCTTGAGCTGAATGCTGAAATACCACATCCAGGATGAACTCCTTTAAGTTCTGGGATGTTCCACTTGCCTAAGTGGAGAGAGTAGTTGCAATTGTCTAGTCAGGCCTGTCTCATACAGACACAAGTCCAGGTAAGGCACACAGTCAGGTCCCATGGATTGACACATCAGGCTGAAGTTGCTGTTCTGAACAGGCTTCTGTGATTTCTTCTGCCAGAAAATGGCAAGTCTCTCTTTCTCTTCCTACTGATGAATTCCATCAGTGTGTCACCGGGAAGTTTGAGAGGTCATATCTGGTAGAAACCCTTCCTGCTAGGAAGGGAGCAGTATGTTATTTCTCTCTAGTTGATACCAGTTCTTGAAAAGAACTTCAGGTACATTCATTTTTCTTGGATTATATATTTGCACATCTACTTTATCATGTGCTCAGAGCCCAACCTCTCTCTCATTCAACATGCATGCTGGGTTTTCATGGTTTTAATTATAGATTTTCCAAAATCCTCCAGTGGGGGCCAGGGATAAGGAATGGTGCAGGCTAATATTCATAAGAAGACAAAGGACAGTTTAAAAATCTCAGAGCTTCAGGAAGATGGATATTAAAATCCTTGGACTCTTGCTTGGCCCAGAAGGAATGCTGTGTTACAGCAGGCCCCAGCAGAGTTGCCCCACAGCAAATAGCTTTCTCCTGGCAGCTGTTTCTCTCTCACGCCTATGTTTAAGTTCCAAGTGTGGAAATTGTAAATCCTAGGTATATGCAGAGCATGACCATATGTCATAGGCCAAGAGAAATCTGGCTTTCTAGAAATCTCCCCCGCTTAGGGTAGGAACAGGAAAATGAATGAGGAGGGAGCTCTAGCACTCAGTGGCCAGTGACTTGGCTCAGGGCAAGGTCCCAGGACAAGGCTCCTGTGTGGAAGGACAGTAAGACAAACAGAGAGCTAAGACACAAGCAAAGCCTCCAGATGAAGAGGAAAACAGATGGGGAAGATGCTCAGATAACTGACATAGTTCACAGATCTTGACACACTGAGTTTTGATGGATTCCAGGAACAGCAGGGAGCCAGCCCCCAAAGTCTTAACAAAAGCAGGTCCCTGTGGTGGTGTCTGCAGTTTCAAATAAAATGAACAGAGGGGAGGGAAAAATCAACTAGTAGGCATAAATGCAAGAGGGAGACTTCTGAAATTATGGAAAGTCCACATGTGTTTGCATTTGTTGTTTGAGACAGGGTTGCAACCTATAGCCCAAGCTGAACTGAAACTGAATATGCACAATCATCCTGTCTCAGCCTCCTGAGTTACAGGCATTTGTCACCATGCTAAAACATATTCTATCACTAACCCCCCAAATCAACTATATTGAATGTCAGCTCCTGCTCCAGCGTCTTGGGCCCCTAGAACATAGCCTATAGTCTCTTTTGAGTGTGATGCTTTGCTATGCATCTAGAAGTGGTGTGCTGATCCTCACAGAGGCTCAGTAATAAAGGTGACAGCCATACCTCCCTTGGTACTGGGGTGCTGTCCTTCCTCTGCAGCCCTGTTACTTTTCTCCTCAGGTTGGAAGCACTGTGTTCTTCAGATGTAGAAAAGGTTACCATATCCAAGGCTCCACAACACGGACCTGCCTTGCAAACCTCACATGGAGCGGGATCCAGACAGAGTGCATACGTAAGTCCCAGTTCTTCTTTCACAGACTCATTTCTGAGTGTCTACAACGGAGCTCACCTCCCAGGGAAGCTGTGAAGAGAAGTGTGGCTGTTTAATTTTCATTCTCTAACGCTAAATTTGTACATCTCTCAAAATGCTCCCAAGTTCCTAGATGAGTGTCAAGAACAAGGCTGAAGACTTGTTTTTGATGATGATGATGATTTTCAACCCCAAGCTCTATTAGAAACTGCTGGGGAGCACAGGGTAGGATGAAGCAGCAGATGACGGGAAACTAGGTTCCCAGGGGATGTGAGGCAAATGCCAGAAGCCCAAGACAAGAAGTGATGTCAAATTCATCACTGTTGAGCGGAAGATCCCCGAGCACTTGTCCATCCTTGATAAGCATGTGACCATCCTTCCTTGTGTTTACACTCCATTTACTGGATGAAGGACTGAGCAGGAGACAGTGTGTGAACAACTCAACATGGTAGTGTAGCCATAGACATTGAACAGTGACAGATGGAGTAAGTTTTACTTACGGAAGTTCAACTAAATGATTCACGTCACCCGCCGCATACATTAGGCAACCCCTTGCCTTGCTATGGCGAACATAAAAGTATTAGCTGAATGCTGTGGAAAGCTATTGTAATGGCAGGTAAGGTGGGATTAGTTGTGGTTTTTTTGTCAGAATAATTATTGTGTACTTATTTCAAAGCTGACATAGTTACCTCCCTACTCAGTTATGTGGAGAAGCTATGTACATATGTGTGCACAGTCATGTACCCACAACTAGGGTGTGCACATGTGTATTATGATCCTTGCTGTAGGGAAGGAATAAACGTTAGAAATTTGCTAAAATATGAACAATTGACAATGCTTAAAAACAACTAAATTCATAGCTGTAGCTTGTTTAATGACCATTTTCCAAGGCCTTGACTGAAGACATGTATGGGTTTTATAAAACAAGATTATTTATGGTAGCACACGGGTATTCCAACTTCATTCCTTCCCAAATTATATTTTTTAAAGAAATAAGAACTTACAATTTTATAAATAAACTTCTAAAACATGCCAAAATCTAACATTTAGTTATACAATAAATATAGATGATGTCACCTGACAAGCAGATATCTGAATATACACTGGTCCATATATGCCAGCTCATTTGTGCTATTGGTTACTAAGGATTTTTAAAATATTATTTTCATTTTATTCATCCACATCTGTGAGTATTGCTATAGGTGTGGGAGTATGCACAGAGGCTAGAAGGTGCCAGATCCCTGGAACTGGGTAACTAGGAAGTTGTGAGCCATCTGACATAAGTGCTAGAAGCAACTTAAGTCCTCTAAGAAAGTGGCAAGTGCTCTGAAACACCTAGCCATCTCTCCAGCCCCATGCTAAGAAATAATATATTATTTCTCTTGTATTATGCCTTACTACTGTGTTTTTTAATCAAAACTAAAATCTGTCCTCTAAATTAATGCACATAATTATACACATATATGTATATGCATACATACAGATATACATGTAAATATATATATATACACATATGTATATGTACATATTTCTCACATATGTAATCCCTAACTTCATAACCTTGTATAGATGTTTCCTCTATTAGTTCCTATGAACATAGGTAATACAGTAGCTTTACAGAGAGCCCCATTGCTTTTTAATGGACTAAATGCCTTTTCAGCCCATGCCTGTCGGCAGCCTGAGACTCCAGCGCATGCAGATGTGAGAGCCATCGATCTTCCAGCTTTTGGCTACACTTTAGTCTACACCTGCCATCCTGGATTTTTCCTTGCTGGTGGATCTGAACACAGGACGTGTAAAGCAGATACGAAATGGACAGGAAAGTCACCTGTTTGTAAAAGTAAGTTCCCGGTCCAGGTGTGAAGGGCACTTCTCAAGAGCAAGGAAGAGCTGCCCCCGTGGTCAGGCTAGTGTGCAGGTCAGGAGACCCTCAAGAGACGTTGTGACGGAGCAACAGTGACCCACTGTCAGTTTCACAGTGTCTGGGCTCTGTGTGCTTGGATGTGTGCACAGTAAGTGTCTAAAACAAGGATCAGGATTGAACAGACTCACAGACTTTGTTACTAACTGAATTGTAAACTGCAAAGGAAAAGGTTTTTAGATGAAGAAAAACATTGAGTTAAAAAAGCAAAATATTCTATGATATCAGAAAACTTGTTTTTTGTTTTTTTTTTTAAAAAAAAAGAGATGAGTCAGTCAATGCCATCAACAGTCTGGGCATATGTAAAACATCCTGTATTATTTTTAAGACCACAATCAGTTAGGTGGTGAGACTCCCAATGTTCTATTATTGATATTGGTTCTACTGTTGAAAATTGCAAATACAATTAACATGGAAATAGTGCTTTAAACATTCACAAATGCACGTGTTTACTAAGGGGAGTCTCAGTTGACGTTGATGAGAAAAGCCACCAGCATCTGACCCAGAACTCCCTGTATGACAATCCCTGGGCAATGGGTGCAGACATGTCAGAGTACCAAGGTACCCCAACTTCAGCTCGAATTCCCTGGAGCACATTGTTTGACAGTTCTAAGTAAGAGTTTCATTCCTTACCATTATTAGAGGAGAAGAAACATTTAGAAAATCGCTTGAAGTTTAATATGATGCTATAGAAACTGAGGGTTTAGAAATCTAACTTGGACTAGATTCAACAATGTACTGGGAGAGAGTGTTGACATTCTTTAATATTAACTTATAAATCTGCAGGTTTGGCGGGATCAGGTAATGAGGGATTGTAACATTTTCCTAGCTTGGGATATTTCCTGCTGGTGGAGGCAATGCCCACTCAGAAGCTTTCAGGAAGTCACCCTCGGCCACCCTCATTTGCAAGGCTCTCTGTTGTAGCACCTTTAGTGTGAACCTCCATGCTAGAGGCACAAACACGGGGCTAACCACTGAGCTCAGCATTTCTGCAAACACAAGGATCTTGTGCTGGGTACACCTGGGTCTGAAGTGTTTATGCATACAATACTTACATTTTGTACATTTTTAAGAATCCAGAGAAAGGAGAGTCGCTTCAGTTTGACATTTTTTTCAACCTGATTCCCCCAAAAATATATGTTTTTGCAAATGATAATTTGTCTTTTTACTTGTAGGTAAAGGAGTGAGAGAAGTTAATGAAACAGTTACTAAAACTCCAGGTTTGTATACCAGAAGAGTTCTAGCTTTCAATCAAACTCATTTGTTCTCAGTCCTGCATAGTGAAATGATTTTTAGAATTTAAATTTCTGAATCTGTTGTTCCACCATACCTGCACACATCTCTATCCATGACCCTAGTAGCTTTTTAGTAGAGCGTCACCACCACAAAGGAAGCCTTTGGTGTGACCACAGGGCTTCATTAGAAGACACATTGGGCATTTTGATCCCACATGTGATATGATGGAGAGCCTTATAAATAGGGTTGCAATCCCCCTCCTCGAGGGAGTTAACACATATAAGGCATTTGACAGCTTGAAGGTTGTTATTTGAGCAGTTCAAATGTGGAGCCCTATTTTTTTCCAATATCTCCATAACTCAGGTATCCTCTGTCTTCCAGAATGAAGGTTGTAGCCTGCCATCCTATATGGCCCCTTGCTAAATGAGTCGTGTGTAGAATCCAATTGATGCCATGCTGTTCCCTGGGGAACGTATCACAGTTGGAAACCATCTGCATACCGGATCTGTGTTAGAAATTTAAATGTGCTTTGAATGAACAAAATGTATCCCCAAGTTTTGTTTTTTTAAGTCATGTTTGACTTTGCTGTTAACCAGAAATAGTAAAACTTTGTAAATATACAAAATGACTTGACTAGTGTTTTGTTTATTCAGATTTAACCCTAGTTTCTTGGATATAAAACTTGATTTCAGAATCTACCTGGAGGACTATGTGTAAGACTGATAGTTCAAAAATGCTATCTACTCCTTTAAATCTCAGATGAGGAAAATGCCCACCAGTGGGAGTAGGGGACTCTCCCTGCTCTACACAGGAGAAATAAAAAAATATACTTTGATCTTTTGAGCTACCTTAAGTATAACTTATAAATCAATGACAAAGCCCACACTGTGCAAGGCAACACTTACCTCTGGGGAACTAAACATAATATGCTTTTGTCATTGTAGACTTTCGCCCTGATTTCTATTTGCCAACTTCATGTTATAGATGTTGAAATAGCTACAAGCACCTCTATGGGCACAATCATTAACACCAATGGACCTTTTATCCTTCTCTCTAAAGGGGAGTGCTAACTAAACCAGGTTTTGGCCAGGGTATAATATACTACAGCTTAGCAACCTAATCCTTGACTTATTCTTGCACATGGCCAGCAGTGAAATAGTGAGATGAGAAGGAGCCCAGATGAAGGCATTTCTTTCAAGATTAATGATCATAGTTCAACTCAGAAATTGAGATATGTATGATCCAAGCCCTCGGTTCTTCTTAATTCTACACAGCCAGGCTGTCCTGTCAAAGTAATGCATCCACAGTGGTGGCTTGGGGCAATAGTTGGACCATAGACAACAATGTCTTCAGCTAAGCATGCAGATTCTAAGGGGTAAACGGTTAGAGACAATTTAAGTAATATAAAGTAAGGTACTTTGTGGGTTTTGGTTAAAATGAGGAGTTTTGTTAAAGCTATTTATAAATAGCAATGTTTAATATTGGTTATTTACAAGTATCTTAAATACTTGTGTTGATACACATCAGATTTTTTACTAATTTAACTTTATGCCATTCTTATCTTTCTCAATAAGTTGGATATATCCAAGTCATAGGCAGCTGTCAGATTGGATTGTTCTATGATGATTAATTTACTAGTCTTGTTTCTGTGGACTTGCTCTAGTGAGATAGGAAGAGGTTCAGTGAGAGTGAAAGGGGAAGCATGGATGTAGGCATTGTGTGCCTGTGACATCACTATCATCCATCAGTAGACATCTGTGTGTCTACAACATCACCATCATCTATCACGTAGGTGTCTCTGTGCCTGTAACATCACCATCATCCACAGTAGGCATCTGTGTGTCTGTGACATCACCATCATCCATCAATAGGCATCTGTGTGTCTGCAACATCACCAACATCTGTCACATAGGTGTCTGTGTGCCTGTGACATCACCATCATCTGTCATATAGGTGTTGTGATGATATGTCATTATCATCTGTCGCATCATTAAATTTGCAAAAGGTGATATGCTTACAAAGAAATAAATATTTCTCCCAACATCTCTGATATTCCAGAGATCCATGATTCCTACAGTTGACTTTATCTAATTAAGTAATAGAGATATGTTGTGAGGTAGAGAGCACCGAGAGTCTTGGTGCTAACATGGCTGGGAATTTACAAGGTGTTGTGCTGTTCAGTTTTATATTAATATCATCAGGAAGACAGGAACTTATATATTACTGTTGCCAGGGAGATGTAAAATCCAGATTTAATATGTGTAATAAACATTGAAACCTAAGGAAATATCCCAATTACACTTATGAATATTCCCATGGCAGAGGAATTTTATATTAAAAAAGACTCCCTGACTCCCTGTCCCTTTTGTGTCTGTATTTAAGGAACATATATAAAGGTGCCAGCTGAGATTGTCATGCTGCCTTTCAAATGAACAGACTATTTTTTTCCCATAGAAATTAGCATAGAGTAGAAGCTACGGATATATGCCTCTTCTCAAGGCAGGAGTCATCAAATACTGGAAAGTGTCAGTTTGTTGGGAGTGGGTTCCTCATAGACTGCTAGTGTCATTTCCCCCAGATTTTCCATGGCTGTCAGAGTCAATCTGCAGGAAAATGATTTAGCAGAAGTAGTCAGGGGTCAGGTGAGAGCATCTCTTACTGGCTAAAACGGCTAAAACTAATGCACCACTGGGAGAACCAATTCACTGATCCGTCAGTATCTGACATACCCGTCAAACCCAGCACACCCATGCTTCTTAATAACTTCCCAAAGAGCAGTGTGAGTCTCCCCACCTGCCACAACCCTGGTCTCCCTGTTCCTTTGCGGTATTGTGCACTCAGAGCACAGTGCTCAAGGTCACCCTGGGCTTTACATGGTCCTTAGTTGTACTTCCTCCCTGGGCAATCTTGGGTCTTCTTGCATTTAAAAAAAATTGTCCAGATTGCCTGTCTGCACCTGTCTTAACACCGATCTTTCCCTATTTCCACCAACAGTTCCTTCTGATGTATTTTTCATCAACTCAGTATGGAAAGGATATTATGAATATTTAGGAAAGAGACAGCCTGCGACTCTCACTGTGGACTGGTTCAATGCAACGAGCAGTAAGGTCAATGCGACCTTCACCGCAGCCTCGCAGGTGCAGCTGGAGCTGACAGGTAGGCGAGAGGACCTCAAAGCACATTTTTCTTACTAAGGTGGTGTGGGATTTGCCTACATTGAATGCAATTCGAGTTCTCAATGACCATGGTCTGTTCCTGTTAGTTTTTCTTTCTAAGGATTATGGAGCTGATATAGAAATGGAACCCCCCCCTTTTTTTTTCCTTCCCTCAAAATTAGAAGTATGAAATATTAAATTAAGAATCCCCTATTTATATCTAGAACTCCATGGCTCTGGATTAAGTTGTTTGGGTATCTTGTTTCTTGACTGGCATGTCCCTTATGAGTTTTGTCACCCAACAGTTGGTATAAGGCCTGAATGACACAGCAGGCCCTAGCTTAAGTTTCAGACCTACTTCAAACACCTGCAGGCAGTAGTATCATTTTTATTTTCATATGGATGCTGTGATGTAAGAACTTTATCCCATGCCCTTTTAAGACAAAAGGAGAGAACAAGAAAGATAAGTAAAGAGAGACTCAGTCATATATTCAGTCCGAGGAAGAATCAAATGACTTTCACAAGTGCCCTGGTGAGCAATAGAGTTGAGCTTTGTGCTAAACTATCTAACCTCAGCTTAGATCAGTAACCAATGAGGATAGTACCATCATATGTACATCTGGTGATTGTTTTGTGAAGAGGAGGATCTGGTATGTTGCCATGCATAACCCAGAAATCAGGACGTAGACCAGGCTAGCCTCAAACTTGCAGGGAACTTCTTACCCAGTCTATTCTGTGCTAGGACTATGGATTTGAACCGACATGCCTACATTCCAGAATAATTTTTGCTACCCATTTCTTATAAAGACATACTTTATCTCTGGTGAACTTCTTAAAGTTTAAGCTTGTTTTGAATGACTCATTGCTATGAGTAGAAATGTCCAACCAATCCTAGTGAGCAAATTATTTATATTGAGTTTCTAAAAATACATCATTAATAAAAGAAACTAAGGAGTTTGGGATTTTTTTTTCTGAGAGACAGGGTCTCTCTCTCTATCCCTGACTCTGTAGACCAGGCCTCTGCCTTCCTTCTGCTGTGAGTTAACTGCTACACCCAGCCCATATGGAACTTTTAAATATTTAAATTCCTTAGTCTTACTCTTCATAGAATTGGGAATTTGGTTTGTTTTTTTTTTCTTCAGTGACGTTCTCCAGTATAGGCCTGGTGTGCTGGCTCAGTGGGTAAAACTTTTACTGCCCAGCATAAGGACCTGACTTCAATTCTCTAGCACTCATGAAAAAAATCTCTGTGTGGTGGCATATGCATTAACCCCTGCACCAGAAGTCACAGGTAGGAGGATCCCAGGGCCTTTCTATAAAGCATTCACACTAGACAAATTGGTGAGTTCCAGGTTCAATGATGGACTCTGTCTCAGCATCAAGATGAAGAATAGTAGAGGAAGATATCTAACATTAACTTCTAGCTTACATTTATGTACGGACAAGTGAGCTCTCCTGCAGAGAGAGAGAGAGAAAGAGAGAAAGAGAGAGAGAGAGAGAGAGAGAGAGAGAGAGAGAGAGAGAGGAAGAAGAAGGAGGAGGAGGAGGGAGAGGGAGAGAGGTAGAGGTGGAAGGGAGAATATAACCCAATGGCATATAAACCCTTTATCTCTACAGACTAGTGTTGGGAATTCAATGGTCTGGACCTGGGAGGTGTTTAAATCCAGGGATATTCAGGCTTCCCACTGTGGGGTATCTAAACGGGAATGGCCAAAGGCAGGAAGGAAGTAATATCTATGGAGAACTTGCTGGATATATGACATTTCCCATTCTTGTTGCTTTTTATAACCATAAAAAAAGTCATGAAGATAGATTTATTATCTCTCTCTGCAGCTTGTAGAACTGGTGTCTAATTTCAAAGGTTTGGAAATTAAATGCATGGAAAAAATCACAGCATTGCATATGGTAGGAACTGCACTGCCCAGAGCTAGGCTCAGATAGTCTCTTGTCCACTGGCAGAGTATCCCTCCCACTTGGGTGTCTGCAGGTGGAACTCACGCACAGGATGCTAAGATTCGCTTCTCTGGTTAACTGATAGTGAATTTGTCCATTTACTATGCTATTTTATGCATCATGCCTCCTAGACCCGCATCTTCTCTGCCTGTAGGATGCGACAGGTTCAGTACTATTTGCTTAGTGTCTGTGGTTTGTATATTCCTCCTTTGGTGAGGCCCTTATTGAGAGTGCAAGGCATTTTCAGCAACATCTCTCTGGGCAGCACCACAGCTATCTTTGTTCAGGTGTAGCTCACAGGTACAGATGCTTTGTACCCTCTGCCTGTCTCTGTGTGCGATTGGCAAAACTCCCCCCACCATGATGCCTTCCTATGAAAAGGGCAAGCCTTTTCTAGAAGGAGTTGAGATTTGAACTAGGGTTTTGGTCTGTTTTCACTATACACCCCTGCCTTCAGAAACAAATACAATATGGATGAAAATGATGGCTCTACGCATCTGCAGGTTTGAGTTCATATTGTTTTTTTTATTGGATAGTGGTATTGCGTTTAGTGGAATGAGTTATATCTGCTTGAGAAGGATTCTTTCAAGAACTTTAATAAGAAATTGTTCCCCCCCCAACCCCACAGTGGTAAAGATATGGAGGATCAATCTTCAAAATAAAACTTGTGTTTAAATGTTCTGTTGCCTGTGTCATGATGCCCTACTGTACCTGCCCCTTATTAGATGGGTTAATGGCCGACTCATTGACTCTGACTTCCACAGTGTAGGACTGACAACTGTAACATTTTTTCAGGGGTCTACAAGAAGGAAGAGGCCCACCTGCTTCTGAAAGCCTTTCATATCAAAGGCCCAGCAGATATTTTTGTAAGCAAGTTTGAAAACGACAACTGGGGACTCGATGGTTACGTAAGTAGTTTCATGAAAATTTTCACATGGTCCTCCCACTTTCAGGTCTGGGCAGAGGAGTTCATGATCCACTGAGATTTGTGGGCATCACACAGTGTGGGAAAACACTGTCCATCACTCGGGAACTCAGAAGTTACCCCTGAAGCATGGTCACTGTGCCACATCATTTGATAGAGGCAACCACCAAATCTCTGAGATAAGAAATAAGTCGACCCAGAGTTAAGGGATTCTTGCTGCTGAAGTCAGGTTCTTCAGTCTAGGTTAGGCTCTGCTAATCTACAACCCTCACTTTCAGAACTGTGAATATTCAGAGAACACCTAGAAAATGCTCTGTAGGCTCAAAAATCAGGATCAATGAATAGAGAAAACTAGCTCTTTTCACTTGGTGCCTTTCTCTGCTAGTTAGCCATCTCCTGTGGCTCAAGTCACTGACTAGGTTTCACAGCCTCACACGATATTCTCTGGGACAAAGTTCATCAAATTGAATCCACAGAGCATGGTTGGTGTTCTCCATTCAGGAAGGTCATCGCCATGGGACCCTTAGGATGATCACATTAGGAATCAAGCTGGCATCATGACGCTCCCTATGTTGCTTGACCTTTAACTCAGTACTGATTTTCAGTTTATTTACGTTATGAGGAGATGGGGAAAGTTCCACTCTGGGCATGTAATATCTAAATCTGAGTGTTAACAGTTATCTTTGGGTGACTGAGTTTTCTCCTCCTCCTCCTCCTGCCTTGCCCCCTTTCCCTGCACACCAGGTGTCCTCAGGACTTGAGAGAGGAGGATTCTCCTTTCAGGGTGATATACATGGAAAAGACTTCGGGAAGTTCAAGCTGGAAAGACAAGGTAAACTTACCTATTTATTTTTTGTTTGTTTACTTGTGTATGGCAAATACCAGAAGAGGTTTTAAAGCAGTATTTTTATTGATTCTTTGAGAATTTCATACAATGTATAAGATTCACCCCTTCTCTGCCAACCCCTCCCTACCCAACTTCAGAATGACTCCCTGGGTTAGATTAGAAAGATCACTTGCTTTGTGAGTTCTAAGTGCTGATCCCATGGAGGCCATTATTCTTGTCTACCAAGAAGATGAGAGAGATATTTGTGAAATGAGATGGGTACCATTTTTTTTTGGTCCAGAAGAGCATAGATAGCTTTCCATGCTCACACACTGTCAGCACCACATTGACTTTTGTGGTGTAGAGCGCTGCCACGCAGACTTTGATCCCAGAGATGCATACAGAGGAAGCCAATATGGGAGTGTGGACTGGGGTGGGTGGCACTGATGGCACATTCAGAAGACTGCTACCCAGATGTTCAGGGATAGTGAAGGGAAGAGGTCACCTACCTATAGGTTACTGCCAAAAATAATCAGAAAGGGCAAGCCATTATAAAACATTCTCTTCCCACCATCCCGAATTCATTCTCCTGAGCAAATCAGTGTTAGCAGTGTCTGAGGGCCGAGACAATCTTTCAAGTTGCATTATATTATTTGGGTGTGATGAAATATAATAAATATACTAGACTAAGACTAGTCATGGCTATAGTCTATATTCAAACACCAAGGGCACAAATCCAAGTCATATAAGGCAGCTGATATATAAACTGTATTCTGGCCACACCAGAGTATGGTAGTCATAGAATCCAGATAGCAGATAGACTAGTTAAAAAGAGTTTAGGTTATAGCATAAACATAAATCTGATTCCCTGAATCATCAAGCAGCCAGGTTCTAAATCCACATACTGAAGGGCGTGACGATAGAGATTACATTCCTATAAATGGACACTGTATTCATCTCATGGTATAATACATTATAAAATCCTCAAAGAAATCTAGTCCTCCTTTGCCCTCCCTGCTTTCAGTTTACCACCCTCTGGCAAGGGTCACACATGCCAGTGAGCTACTCCAGGGACCATAGGGATGTCAAGGTTTACCCATACAGTAGATGCCAAGAGCTATCATTAAATAGAACACGTCTTTCTTCTTCACATTACCCTATTCTTTGTAACAGAACAAAATAACAGCTTGTGTTAACAAGAAATCTTAATTCTCCTGAGATGATGACCATACTGTCAGAAAAAAAAAAATAAAACAATTTGCTTTAGAAAATAATTTGGATCCCAAGTGAGTCTCCCTTTCAGCTAATTAGAAATGCCAATGTTTTAGTGATGCCCCAGTGGCCATAATTCATTCACAAATGCTAAATGAAACACTTTTTTATATATAGATGAAAATAACAACCTCCTAAATGTCTCCAGTCAATAGATAAACCAAATAAAAGTGATTATGGTTGAATGGATACTGAAGTCAAGTTAATCTGAAAGATAACTCTAATGTGGAAACATCTACATGAAACTTAGCATAAATTGGTTTCAACAGGAAAAATGTGATCTGCTAAAACACACAAAATAAGAAGAAATCTATAAACATGATAAATTTGAGTATTTGTATCTAGAATACATAAAAGACTCCTGGGCTCCATATTACGGAAACTGATGACCAAGCCAACAATACCCAAAAGGGGTTGAGTACAATTTTACCAGATTATATACAAACAGACAACAAGGACACAAAAGATGTTGGACATTGTGTTAGTTTTTTTCCTGTTATTGGGATAAAATGTTCTGACAGATGCAGCTTAAGGGAGAAAGGCTTTCTAGCTCACAGTTCAAATTACAGTTCAACATGACTGGGTAAAGCAGGTGTGTGAGGGAACTGGCCACATCCCATTCAAAATCAGAAAACAGAGAATAGTGAATACATGCTCGGTTCCCTTTTTCTACCTACACCGTCCAAGATCTGAGCCAAGGAATGGTACCACCCATGGTGAGTGGCTCTTCCTATGTCAATAATGCAATCAGGATAATTCCCCAGAGGTTTATCTGGCAGGTGGTTGTTGTATATGTCATCAACCTAACAATTGAGATGAACCATCCCAGACAAGATAAGTCACTGGAGAAATGGAAATCAAGGCTGCACCTAGATATGACTTTGTAGGCACTATTATAGCTAGAATAGAAAATTAAAAGTTTTGACAAAGAGGCAGAGAGATTGGAGTTCGGACTCTGCTGGTAGGATGTTCAGGAGTACAACTTCTCTGAAAGCTACATGCAGCTCATCCAAATTAAACATAGTGTAACAGAGACAGGGAATTGTGCCCCTGCTTGTCCTGCCAAGAGAACTGGAAGCATGTTCTTACACATGTGTCCCAGAGGCTTAAGGCATGTTATTATCACTGCTCAAGAGGAAACTTCAAAAGTCCATCCACTGAGGAGTCACAGAAATATGGTACATACATTTTACAGTGCAATATTAGTCAGATGAGGCTAAATGAAAGTTCTTGAAAATTCCATTTGCAAACCATGCTCAGGAAAGGAAAATCCACTGAGAAAGTTTGATGAGCAATCTTCAGGAAAGAATACTGGGTTGCTTCACTGTGGGATGGAAACTCTGATTCTTGTGTTCATCCTAATATTGTAGACACTTTTTCTGCTTAAGCAGTATACAACAACTTCAAATTCCTTTTGTCTTCTAGATCCTTCCAACTCTAATGCAGATTCTTCAAATCACTACCAGGGCACCAGCAGTGGCTCAGTGGCAGCTGCGATTCTCGTTCCCTTCTTCGCTCTAATTCTATCAGGGTTCGCATTTTACCTCTACAAACACAGGTACTGCAGGGCTGTGAGTTGCCTGCATGTGTCCAGGGTGTGCTGCATTGGTGTGAGCAATGGCATGCTTGAACTCACATGCTCATAGGTTTCATAGAGCTGAGCAGTTGGCACAGAGCGTGGAAGTGCTTCCGTATGTGTGTGGGTGCACACACCAGGCTTCCTAGGGATGATTTTTATTTTGTTTTGTTTACCTGTGTTTTGCTTCATCTATTTTGTTAGCAGGGCACATCCAAGTAATAAGCTTTAAAGTAATGAATTTACAGGAATGGTGGAAGGAAAAGCATATACTTGTACTGGTAGCCAGCCATGGGAGAGGTTGTATCCTTCCAGCAAGAGAGAAAGATTAAAAACAAAAGAAGAAGAAGAAAAAGGTTTCCATGCTGTGGCTCTTTCAACTCTATGAGTCAAAGATATATATCTATATAGGTATAGATATATATGGCTTTTTTCCTTCAGCAAATTAGAAAGTTCTTTTTAAAAAAGATTTATTTATTATTATATCTGAGTACACTGTAGCTGTCTTCATACACCCCAGAAGAGGGTGTCATGTGATTGTTGCGATTTGAACTCATATCTTTGAAAGAGCAGTCAGTGCTCTTAAGCACTGAGCCATCTCTCCAGACCCAAAAAGAAAGTTCTTATATGTCTGAGCAATTATCTGATCCCCATCCCTTAGAAGGATACATTGATCTCTATTGACTTGAAAAGCCTGTTTTAATGAGAAGATGTCAAAACTTAGGGGGTTTGATCAAACTGGAATAAATGGGTTCCTTTCTTTGGGGTTAATATGCATCCATACATTTATTTTAATTGAAGCATTGTAGGCAGGCTAGGGATGAACTCTATAGATGGAGCACTTGTGTAAGATACACAAGACCCTGGACTCTATCCCACAGCATGCCTGTAATCCCAGCATCTGGGAAGTGAAGAAAGGTAGTCCAGTCATTTGGTGTCATCTTCAACTATACAGAGAGTTTAATTCTAGCCTGTACTGCAAGAGACCCTGTCTGAAATGAACACAGACTGTGGAGGATTCACTTTGTATGCTTTTTCTATGTGGATAATATATTTCTCGAAAACTTGCTATGTGCGAAATAATTTCGAAATTGTACGTGAGATTTTAAAGTAGTAACGCTTTATAAAAATATGACCCTAGACATGATGTTAACACTTAAGTGTATCACGTGTTTGCTTATGTAATGCACAAGTTTCTACATAGTCCTTATTAGACAAACAAAACTGAAGTGAGAATATTTTGTAAAAAAAATGCAATAAACTTCTTTAAATGTATACTGCCTTATACATAAGAAAACATGATATCCTAAGACTATTCACAGTTCATAGCTTTGTCTTTTCATGCCTATGGCTATCAGTGTTCTAAGTTTACAAACACAACCATAGGAAAGAAAGGGCAGATATTAGCCACATTCTGCATACCTTGGTCCTAGGGAATAAAGAAAGAACAGACATGGAGAGCCATACACAGAAAAAGCTGGGCTGGTCATCCAGGCACAGCAGGTACAGTCCCAAGAAACAGAACCTCAGTACATTCACCACAGGAGGAGGGGTGGGTGTGTCTTGGTTGAAAGTTTCTAGGAGGGAGAAGTCTCAGGTTGCAGTCATCCTGGAGGAGGAAGCTGCTAATTTTAGCACAAACTGTCAACATCACACTTGGACCAAAGGAAGGCTTTGCCATTCCTCTAAGCATTACCCTTATTGGAAGGCTTTACCACCATGGTAGGATGGAGTCCTTGGGTCCTTGACATGGCTGTGCCTGTGTCAAACAATACACATTTACAAAAAGACTTCCTCTGCTCCCCACAGATCTATAACTACATTGTTATCAATTATTTTGAAGAAAATAGTACCCTAGGCAACAGGTCCTGGAGACTTAACCTCTCGTAATGCTGATGTTCTTGCAGCTGCCATGTGTCCTGCAACATGGCAAGAAGCACTTTCTTTTAAAGAGGCAGGAATTCTTCTTCTTATGGAGTTCCTTCTGTGTTGACAGCAACAGCAGGAAATCATAATCCCTGAAAATTCATTTAGCATCCTCACTATAAGGACAGGGCTTGCCTGTTAGAAAGGCTTTCTTGGCTTTTTGATCCTGTCAGGTATTTTGCAAGCCTCTGGTTCTCTTTCAGCTCTGAGACCAGGTGGACAGTTCCACAGGGAACTGATGTCAAGTCCCAAGCTTTCTTAGAAAGGCCAACACCTCTGTGGGTCAGAATCAATTGTCCTTAACAATAGCAATATTGTATAAGCATTCATTCATGAGTGAAATGAGTTCTGGTTGTATCTGATGTATGCAAAGGGGTGTCATAGGTTGATTCAGAACATTACAACACATGTCTTTAAACTGAGGAGCTTCCTGGAAAGTCTCAGTAGTCAGGTCAGGTATCTCCATGAAGGGATGTAGAGAGTGGCTTCCATACTGAGACACTAGCTACACACAAGCTATCAATGAACTGCTGCCTTTTCCAGTGAGTAGAGTCTTCAGTGTCACTGTGATGGCCCTCCCCCCCACACACACACACCTCAATCCATATATGCTGAGAGGGCTGCATGGTGATGAATAGAGAGAGAAGTCATGTTTTCCTCACAGGCTTGCTGGAGAAACTGGGGCCATTGTAATGAGCAGATCCAGAGAATCCATTCTCTCTCTGCACCCAGCCACATAAGAAAGATGAATACTTTTGAAAAAGAAAGGATGTGGAGAACCAGAAACCCAGCCCTTCACTGGGTGACTTTTGAGTCCTTGGTAGGAGCACTAAGTATTTTGGGTTATCTGCCCCATATTTCAACTCCAAAAGACAAAGACATTCCTTAATGATGTGGATGGGCATTGCTTAGCAGATACCCCCAAAGTCCCCACAGGTTGGAGTCCCTTTCCCTCATTTATCCACACTAAGAAGAGGTCTCCAGATGCAGAGTCCCAACATTAGGCGGTGCCAAGGGAATCCTGCTGAAGAAGGGGAGGAAGGATTCTAGGGGCCAGAAGGATCAAGCACACCCCAGGAAAACCTACAGAATCAACAAATCTGGACTCACAAGGCCTCTCAGAGACTGAACTGACAATCAGTGAGCCTGCATGGGTCTAACCTAGGCCCCTCTGTATATGTTCTAGTTGTGTAATTTGGTGTTTTTATGGGACTCCTAATGGAAGGAGCAGGGGCTGTTTCTGACACCTTCTCCCTCCTATTTGGTTACCTTATCCAGCCTTAATATGAGGGAGGTGCCTAGTCTTATTTCAACTTGATATGTCATGTTTGGATGCTATCCCTAGGAGGCCTGCCCTATTCTGAAGGGAAACTGAGAAGGAGTGGATGGGGAGAGGGGTGAGAGAAAAGACTGAGAGGAGGGGAGGGGGGATCTGCAGTCAGGATGTAATATATGAGAGAATAAATTTAATAAAAGGCAACAGAAGAGGAAAAGAAAAAGAAGAGGGGGAGGAGGAGGTAGTTCTCAGTCAGAGCCTAAGGTCCTGATGCAACCTGCCTCACTAAGATAGGTCTCCTGTGTGGTGTGTTTTAGGATATATGGGTATTACATGTACATTTGTTAAAGTTGGTATGTACAGGTATGCATCCAGGTGCACATACATGTGTGTATCTCTATGTAGGCCTGGGGCTTACAATAGGTCTCTTCTTTGTAGCTCTTCACCTCATTTTTAAATACACAATAGCTCACTTAACCCAGAGCTCATCCATTTGGCTAAGATTTCCACAAGCCAGTAGCCCCTTGAATCTGCCTGTCTCTGTCTCATCAGCACAGGGATTACAGATGCGTGCCACTGCATCTGGCTTTTATGTGAGGATTTGAACTCAGGTCCCCATGTTTGAGAGCAAGTACCTTCCTGATGAGGTTATCTGCTTATCCCCACATTTTGGTCTTTTTATTCTAAAACCTCTCTTTTAAGCATGGGTTGTGAAGAGAGGGTTTCCTTTATCCACAGAAACATTTTGATAATACGTTTCATTTCAATAAACAGGCTCTTTAAAATATATATCCCTTCTATTTTATATGTTTGCCTGTGTGTACAGTGCCCATGGAGGCCAGCAGAGGGAGATGGATCTCTTGGCACTGAAGTTACAGGCAGCTGTAAGCTGCCATGTAGGTTCTGAGAATAAAACCTGGATCCTCAGAAGCCCACATACACATGGAAGCTGAACAACACTCTATTCAACGATAACTTGTTCAAGGGAGGGAGGGAGGGAGGGAGGGAGGAGGAGGAGGAGGAGGAGGATGAAGAAGAAGAAGAAGAAGAAGAAGAAGGAGGAGGAGGAGGAGGAGGAGGAGGAGGAGGAGGAGGAGGAGGAGGAGGAGGAAAGAAAGAAAGAAAGAAAGAAAGAAAGAAAGAAAGAAAGAAAGAAAGAAAGAAAGAAAGAAATGAACGTTTTAGAATTTAATAAAAATGAAACCACAACATACCCAAACACACAGGACACAAAGAAAGCAGTTCTAAGAGGAACACTCATAGCTCTGAGTGTCTCCAAAAAGAAACGGGAGAATATACTAGCAGCTTGAAAGCACATCTGAAAGCTCTAGAACAAAAAGAAGCAAGAGGAGTAGACAGCAGGAAGTAATCAAACTCAGAGCTGAAGTCAACCAAGTAGAAACAAAAAGAACTATATAAACAATCAACCAAACCAGGAGCTGGTTCTTTGAGAAAATCAACAGGATAGATAAACCCTTAGCCAGACTAACCAGAGGAGACAGTAACAGTATCCAAATTAACAAAAATCATCAGATCCAACTACAAAAGCCTATACTCAACAAGCCTAGAAAATCTGGATGAAATGAGCAATTTTCTAGACACATACCAGGTACCAAAGTTAAATCAGGATCAGATAAATGACCTAAACAGTCCCATAACCCTAATGAAATAGAAGCAGTCATTAATGGTCTCCCAGCCAAAAACCCCCAGGACCAGATGGGTTTAATGCAAAGTTCTATCAGTCCTTCAAAGAAGACCTAATACCAATACTCTTCAAACTATTCCACAAAATAGAAACAGTAGGAATACTACCCTATTCATTCTATGAAGCCACAATTACTCTGATAGCTAAACCACACAAAGGCCCAAGAAAGAAGGATAATTTCAGACCAATTTCCCTTAAGAATATTGATGCAAAAATAATAAAATTCTTGCCAACTGAATCCAAGAACACATCAAAATGACCATCCATCATGATCAAGTAGGCTTCTACCCAGGGATGCAGGGATGGTTCAATATACAGAAATCCATCAATGTAATTCACTACATAAACTCAAAAAAGCCCACATGATCATTTCATTAGATTACGAGAAATATTTGACAAAATCCAACACCACTGAATGATAAAAGTCTTGGAAAGATCAGGAATTCAAGGCCCATAAACACAGTATAAGCAATATATAGCAAACAAGTAGCCAATATCAAACTAAATGGAGAGAAACTTAAAGTAATCCCACTAAAATCAGGGACTAGACAATCCACTCTCTTGCTACCTATCCAATATAGTACTCAAATTCCTAGTCAGAGCAATTGGACAACAAAAGGAGGTCAAAGGGATGCAAATTAGAAAGGGAAAAGTCAAAATATCACTATTTGCAGATGATATGATAGTATACATAAGTGACCTCAAAAATTCCACCAGAGAACTCCTAAACCTGAAAACCAACTTCAGCAAAGTGACTGGATATAAAATTAACTCAAACAAATTAGTAGCCTTTCTCTACTCAAAGGATAAACAGGCTGAGAAAGAAATTAGGGAAACAGCACCCTTCACAAAAATCACAAATAATATTAAATACCTTGGTGTTGGTTGTTTGTTTCACTAAGCAAGTGAAAGATCTGTATGATAAGAACTTCAAGTCTCTGGAGAAAGAAATCAAAGATCTCAGAAGATGGAAAGATCTCGCATGCTTATGGATTGGGAGGATTAATATAGTAAAAATGGCCATCTTGCCAAAAGCAATCTACAGATTCAATGCAATCCCCATCAAAATTCCAACTCAATTCTTCATAGAGCTAGAAAGAGCAATCTGCAAATTAATCTGGAATAACAAAAAACCCAGGATACTAAAAACTATTCTCAACAATAAAAGAACTTCTGTGGGAATCACCATCCCTGACCTCAAGCAATACTACAGAGCAATAGTGAAAAAAAAAAAAAACTGCATGGTATTGGTACAGTGACAGGTCAGTAGATCAGTGGAATAGAATTGAAGTCCCAGAAATGAACCCACATAACTATGGCCACAAGATTTTTGATGAAGGAGCAAAAACCATCCAGTGGAAAAGACAACATTTTCAACAAATGGTGCTGATTCAACTGGAAGTTAGCATGTAAAAGAATGGAAATCAATCCATTCTTATCTCCTTGTACAAAGCTGAATTCCAAGTGGATAAAGGACCTCCACATAAAACAAGATACATTGAAACTAATAAAAAAGAAAGTGGGGAAGAGACTGGAGCACTTGGGCACAGGGGAATATTTCCTGAACAGAATACTAATATTCTATGCTCTAAGGTTAAGAATTGACAAATGGAGCCGGGCGATGGTGGCGCACGCCTTTAATCCGAGCACTTGGGAGGCAGAGGCAGGAGGATTTCTGAGTTCAAGGCCAGCCTGGTCTACAGAGTGAGTTCCAGGCCAGCCAGGGCTACACAGAGAAACCCTGTCTCGAAAAACCAAAAAAAAAAAAAAAAAAAAAAAGAATTGACAAATGAGACCTCATAAAATTGCAAAGCTTCTGTAAAGCAAAGGACACTGTCAATAGGGACCCAACCAACAGATTGGGAAAAGATCTTTACCAATCCTAAATCTGATTGAGTACTAATATTCAATATATACAAAAAAACTCAAGTTAGACTCCAGAGAACCAAATAACCCTACTAAAAAATGGAATACAGAGCTAAACAAAGAATTGTTATCTGAGGAATACCAAATGGCTGAGAAGCACCTAAAGAAATGTTCAACAACTTTAGTCATCAGGTAAATGCAAATCAAAACCACTCAGATTTCACCTTACACCAGTCAGAATGGCTAAGATCAAAAACTCAGGTGACAGCAGATGCTGGAGAGAATGTGGAGAAAGAGGAACACTCTTCCATTGCTGGTGGGATTGCAAGCTGGAACAAACACTCTGAAATCAGTTGGTGGTTCCTCAGAAAACTGGACATACCTGAGGACCCAGCTATCCCACTCCTGGGCATATACCCAGAAGATGCTCCAACGTGTAATAAGGACACATGCTCTACTATGTTCATAGCAACCTTATTTATAATAATAAGAATCTGGAATGAACCCAGATGTCCCTCAGCAGAGGCATGGATACAGAAAATGTGGTATATTTACACAAAGGAGTACTACTCAGCTATTAAAAACAATGAATTCATGAAATTCTTAGGTAAATGGATGGAACTAGAAAATATCATCCTGACTGAGGTAACTCAAACAAAAGAACACACATGGTATGCACTCACTGATAAGTGGATATTAGCCCAGAAGCACAGAATACTCAAGATATAACTCACAGACCACATGAAGCTCAAGAAGAAGGAAGACCAAAGTGTGGATACTTCAGTCCTTCTGAAAAGGGGGAACAAAATCCTCATGGGAGGAGATACAAAGTATGGCGCAGACCCTGAAGGAAAAGCCATCTAGAGACTGCCCCACCTGGGGATCCATCCCATATACTGTGACCAAACCCAGACACTATTGTGGATGCCAACAGGTGCTTGCTGACAGGAGCATGATATAGCTGTCTCCTGAGAGGCTCTGCCAATGCCTGACAAACACAGAGGTGAATACTCTGTCAACCATTGGACTGAGTACAGGGTCCCCAATGGAAGAACTAGACAAAGGACCCAAGAAGCTGAAGGGTTTTCAACCCCATAGGAGGAACTACAATATAAACCAACCAGTAACCCCCCTCCCCCGAGAGCTCCCAGGGAATAAACCACCAACCAAAGAGTATACATGGAGGGTCCCATGGCTCCAGCTGCATATGTAGCAGAGGATGGTCTGGTTGGACATCAGTGAGAGGAGAGGCCCTTGGTCCTGTCAATGCCCCAGTGTAGGGGAATGACAGAACAGGGAAGCAGGATTGGGTGGGTTAATGAGCAGGGGGAGGGGGGTGGGACAGAGGATTTCCGGAGGGGAAACAAGGAAAGGGGATAACATTTGGAATGTAAATAAAGAAAATATATAATAAAAAAATAAAATATATAAGGAAAGGGGATAACATTTGAAATGTAAATAAAGAAAATATCTAATAAAAAATAAAATATATATTGCTTTTGTTTTATGTTTAGCTGTGTGTACAGAACCCACAGAAGCCAGCAGTAGGAGCTGAATCTTTTGGCACAGAAGTTACAGGCAGTTGTGAGCTGCCCTGTAGGTTCTGAGAATAAAACCTGGATCCTCAGAAGCAAGTGCTCTTAACTGCCAAGCCATTCCTCCAGCTAAATAAGGTGGCTTATTTTGACCCACCAGAAGGGGAAAAAATTATGTTGTAAAAGCATTTGGTGAATTCTGGTAATGGTGATGAACTTATTAGAAATTGAAATGGCTTTGAGGTACACCCCACCCACAGGCTGTGCATTGATTTCACCTCG
Organism: Tokudaia tokunoshimensis; assembly: GCA_036184795.1. Lineage (NCBI taxonomy): Eukaryota > Metazoa > Chordata > Mammalia > Rodentia > Muridae > Tokudaia > Tokudaia tokunoshimensis. The sequence goes on from BTHU01000019.1 coordinate 53,023,412, forward strand.
ATGAGGCCTGTAGTGGCTTCACCAAGTCCTTGCTGCTTACTGGCAATAGATGGATTTCCAGACCAAATATCTCCCTGCCTGCTGCCTCTGATAGCTTCATAGTTCCCCAAACCTTCCTTCAATGCATAGTGAGGTTTTGTTTTGTTTGTTGATATAGGAAATAACTTCCAACCTTTCATTCTGTTTATAATCCCAAACACCAATTTTTTAAAGAGTCAACTGCAATGAAGTAGCTGCTGTGCCCCACCCTCTCCATCCCCTTACAGGATTACGTCCTGCTGAGAACGCATGGGGACTGGGTGGAGGCTGTGTCCTTGTGCTTAGGGATCTGACTATGTTCTCTCTTCTCTCTTTAGAACAAGACCAAAAGTTCAATATAATGGCTATGCTGGCCATGAAAACAGCAATGGACAAGCTTCATTTGAAAACCCCATGTATGATACAAACTTAAAACCCACAGAGGCCAAGGCTGTGAGGTTTGACACGACTCTGAACACAGTGTGTACAGTGGTATAGCCCTCAGTGCCCCCTAGGACCAATTCATAGCCATACCTCTGATGGACAAGCAGTAAAAATCCTTTGGTGCCATATACCACCCCCCTTCTACTCTTGCCTTGCTGCAGCAACCTTGGCCATTGTCTGCTGGCATAACGCAGTGGGAATTTCTTCTCGATCATGACCGAGTCTTCTGAGGATCAAATTGCAAATACATCTTCATCTGGAAAGTGGATTCTAAAAGCCTGGCTGCTGCATCCACCAGAAATCAAGACACCGACAATGGCGAGGGCAAGGAAGACTGCAGTCTTACAGACAGGTGGTACTTAATGCCTCTGACTTTTGTGTCTCTGTGTGGCCAGGATGCCTTTGGATGTAGTCTTCTGAGCATATGGATACATCCTTCAGGTGCGGCGACAAAATGGTAGCAACTTGATATGTGTTTTGTGTTTTTTCTTTTCTTTTTAACCCTATTCACTGGACATGAATTCTTTACAAAAGTAAAGCCTTCCTGGAGAAGACGCCTTCTGGAAAATGCACACGCGTACACTTGCTTCACTCTGCCCTGCCTGAGACATGAGCTCTGCAGATCTTCAGGTTCCATTGGGCATCTGTCAACCACTAGGGATGTTTGCAGATCTCACAGTCAGAGCTGTTCCAGCCCAGAATTCTTGATGCTCAACATTTTGCACTAGTGTGTTAAGAACGACTAAGTCTGATTTCTAAACAATTTCCACAGGGTTTGTATTCACTATACATTGTACATAAGCATTTTCTCATATTGTATTCTCAAGCAAAAGATGCCATCACTAATTAAGTTGGAATGTAAAGGAAAGTATCCGCAGATACAGCACAGATTTTGAAAAGAAGACAGTACTAGTATGAAGAAGTTATATTATTATCACTTCTGTTGGTCATATTTATGTGTCAAATCCATTGCCTTCTTCTGGTGGTGGAAATGAAGCCACATAGTCCCCTTGATTTCCCCCCTTCATGTGCATACAACTATTGTCTGCACCATACTAATGAATAAGAGGGGGCTCCAGCAATGTCTGTTTTCCATGTACAAATGTGAATAGTAATTTATTTTAGTTAGCTCATGAACTCAGTTCACAGTGCAGTCTTCCCTTCTGGATTGTTTCTTTTCTCTGTTCTGTAACATTACCCTCCCAGAATGCAATGAGAGTCTTATCTCACAGCCACACCCAAGCTCAGAGGAATCAAAAGGGAAATCAAAGTCCAAATCAGAATCGGAAGGGCAGGCTCCACTCGCACACCCTCATGATGATCTGTTTTATAGATTATTTGCCTTTCTTGCAAAAAAAAATCATTACAGTGATTTTTTTTGAAACGTTAAAATTCCTTACTGATAGACTATCTCTTATAATATATATAAGATAGGTGGTATGGCCAACAGGGATAAAATAAACAGCCTGAAGACAAGGCAGGGCCAGAGAAATGTCTGTAAGAAATTCAAAGAGAAGATCATGTTTATTTTTTATTTATATTTGTTTGATAAAAGTATTTTTGGAAATATAATGCTTATTTTATTATTTGACGTTTCATGCACAGTCCATGTGGTCAAAATCCCCCCTTTGCACATCCCAGATTTGCACTGATCCATGGGTGAGGATATCATGCTGACGTTCTGTTTGCTGTGGTGACTACATTCATGCCTAGCTTTAAGACAGGCTGATGTTTAAATACAGGACTTCCCAGAGGACAGTGGGTGAAGAAATACTGGCTTACGGTTTGGGAAGTTCAGCATTCTGAGCATCCCAGAGGTCCCACTGGGCTCCCTCCATCCAGCCCTCTCTTCTTGCAAGGACTGTTGTGTCAGGACTCCTGACACTGTATCCATTGGGATTTATATATCAGGACTCCATGTCCTAGGAAGGAGTTTTGACATAGTTTCCTCCAGCCAAGCCAACATGCATCCATGGTATTCCTCTGGGTCCACAGAAGTTTCTTCATTGGCTCCCTGAGAAATTCGGATGATGTCAGCAAGAGTGGGCTTCTAACCACACATTGAGCCAAAACAAAACAGAGAACGTCAGAAGGTCCACAGACCAGAGTGCGCAAGGGAGAACAGGGTTACTATATATATAATAAATGTATATAAAAACACACACACAAACATATATATATATATATATTGTACATATCTAAGTTTGAGTCATTCAGACTAGGTGCAAAATGCTGACTTTGGAGTCTAAACTAACGTCTCTGTCCCCACATCCCTGGTCTCTTTGCTGGCCAGTTACATTTAAGAAGACTTGACTCAGACAGGGCATATATCCATGCAAGGAGCCACATCACCAGACCAGTGTCGTTTTCCTTTGTGTGCAAACTGACTTACAGCTACCAGACTGCATCATGGTATTTAAAACCAACATACAATATTGAGCAGTACTCTCAGTTGAGAGTCTAGCTCAATCCTTCCTAGGATGTGTGTGTGGTGTGTGTGTGTGTGTGTGTGTGTGTGTGTGTGTGTGTGTGTGTATGTGTGGTGTTTCACCAGGTCTCAGAGGCATTGAAGACCTAGCAGGACAGTCAGGAACACCTTCCTCAGTGAGGTCTAGACTTTTCCCTGAAGCGCCCAGAGCACAGTGAGGAGACACACTATGAGTGACAGATTATGCGCTTCGAAGCTGTTCAACTGTTGCTTGTCTTTGCCCATCTTGCCTTCAGGCTAGCTGCAATAATTTTTTTCTTCTGTAAAATATTTTGTAAACAATAACAACAACAACAAAAGCTATTATTAAAAAAAAAGGGAGAAAAGAAAGCTGGCATTATGATCAGGAAAACCATCCATTCTCGCTGCCCCACCCTCCCGTCTCCTCCACACGCTGCTGTCACAACGTAGGTGCGGAAGACCTTTTTGTACAGAGATATATTTTTTATGAAGAATTTGTAAAATTATTAAATATGCTGTAATTTTTTGATTAATGTAGGTAAATTGTTAAAAAAAAATAAATGTTTTTACAATACAAAACTGTAATTTTCCCGATAATGTAACATTACCCTCTCTAGCTGATTTTCGGTTCCAATCCTATTGGACATGTATTAATATTAAGGCGGCCTGTTAAAATGAACAGTATCTTTTTGTCAAAAAAAAATTATAAAGAGAGTGTAACATAACCTGTGTAATGCCACCTATCTTTAAAGCAAATCAGAGTTCTAATTAAATATTTAATTTTAGATTTCTATTTTTGTGTGAATTTATTTTAGCTTTACCAAATGCAAGGAAGTCTCTGGCAGGGGAGGGACTGAACAGAAGAGTTTTTAATAAGCTTTCATAATATTAAGAATAAAGCTCCATCTTTTCCCAAGCCAGTGGCGTCATGGGCACCATCAGTATAGCATATAAGGCCGGGGAGATGGCTCGGATGCTGACATGTTTGCCATACAAGCCTAAGGACCTGAGTTTGATCCCTAGCACCCTGTGACAAAAGCAAATGTGATAGGGTTGAAGGAGGAGCCTTGAGTTTTGCCTCTTCTATTGGGAAATCTTTTTTTTTTTTTTTGTGAACTTTTACAAGCCCTAGAAGTGGCATGTCAGAGGATACACATGCCAGTTACAGTGCATCAAGTACCACTCCAGAAAAAAAGCTCAGCAAATAGCCGTCCTTGTTGGCAGCATGTCACCACAGGGAAAACCTTGCTTCCTGGCTTCTGGACTGAGAGACATCTAAGCCTTCACTGGTAGACTCACTAAATATCCACCAGGTAAGTAGGAAGGTGTAATAATTTCCCTGGGAGTCAAGTTATTACAAAATGAGTAACAACCAATAATGCCCCCCATACCAGCACCTCATTAAAAAAGCTTGGGTGGCCACTATTCATCTACTCCAAGGCTCTCTGGGTCCTTGATTGTCCATGGATGCAATGATTGGGGATTGGCAATATGGAAGAGTTGAGTGGCTTGTAGAGACTATTAATAACACTCAGTGATCAATGCAAGGTGGTCTTTGTCATTCTGATATGATAGATAAAGAAGCAAAAATTCAGAGACAACTCCATTGCTCACAGACACACGTATAGGCTTATGGTCAGACTCAGGCAAAGGTAAGTTTCTTTAGCGATGATATTCTTATTTTTCACCACAAGCATCACACTCTTAACATCATGGTCCCCTCGTTTGGCAATTAATTTTCATTCTGAATGTCTCCATTACTCTATTTGTAAATCTTTCCCCATTTTAGCTGGTTGTAACTGCAAATTAAGAACCCTAAGGAGAAAACATGCTTGTTTTTTGAGTTCATATCTCTTACAATTCATGATGTGCCCCTCCAGGGCTATCTGATGGCCAAGGCTGGCACACAGCAGCTCTGCTAGTGCCTGCAAATGTCTCTGTCCTTAATTTAATTTTCTACCAGTACATCTTGGAAGTTGCCTATGAACTATAAAAATGCCTCCTACTTCTTCTGTTCTTCCTGGGCAGGATTCTCTGTACAAGGTAGGTCTTCTAACAACTGTTGAATTTGAACCAAGAAATTGTCAGCTCTGTATTCATGGCTATGTGCTTCTTCAAAGCACTTTCAGATTAGAAGCCGAGTCCTGGGCTTTACCTATAACAAAGAAACCACAGACTTCCTGAAGTCATGGTTCTCAGAGAAAAGTGCAGTCTGATAGTTGTCTGCCTTGGTGAGTGTGTTTTTATAGGGCTGTAGTGTTACTGTGAGGACCAGGAACCGAGACAAAGCAAACCATGATAATATCCTCAGCTCTTTGGAAAAGCCCAAATTCGTTCTTTTGGTTTCAGCAGAACCCATGAATCCTTTGGAGTCTATCTCCCTGATGACAATCCGCTTAGATGGACATCTATCACTGTTTACCACCTGTCCCAGGCCAGGGGTGATAGGACATTCACCTGTGTTAACTAGAACAGTGTCCCAGTAACCACAGTATGAGTCACGTGGCACAGACATAGCATGTCTAGCTGAATTTACCCCGTATATGCACTGCAATGACTCCTCTCTTGACTGTACTTGACCATATCTGGAACAAAAACCCCAAAATGGAGGTCACACCTGTGAAGGACTTTTGCTTACTTTGAGGCAAGATGATCTACTTCAAATCCTGATCTTTGAGGTCAGAAGTCGCACATCTTTGATCTGGATCTTTTGACCTGGGAAGATCTCTAATCTGGGCCAGACCTTTTGCTGGAAGTCTACATAAGACCCTGGAAGAAGGAAGCTTTGGCTCTTTGCCTGCTTCTCTTGCCCTGTTAACAAGTCCATTTCTTCACTTCTTTGGGATTCTACCATTCTCCAGACACTGAAGACCAGCTGAAACTTTCAGTCTTATGGTCTGAATAACAACTAGATTCTTGGACTTTCCATTCACATCTAGACATTGTTGGATTAGGTGGATCACAGCCTGTAAATCATTCTAATAAATCCCCTTTCTGTATTTAGACAGATGATAGATAGATGGATGGATAGATAGATGGATAGATAGATAGATAGATAGATAGATAGATAGATAGATAGATAGATAGATAGATAGATATTCATTCTGTAAGTTCTCTTACTCTAGAGAATCCTAATACACCTACCCAGCCCAGCCAGATTCACAATTTATTTTACCTACCACTTACATTCCCACTCCCTAGCTAGGATCCTAGAGCAAGTGTCTATACTGCACAAAGTTCTTCTTTTCCCTCAAAATTCCCAGACTCTGTTACTTGGGCTTTAAGAGACTTAATATCTGTAGTGGAAACCATGGAAAGAGATCTTAAAAGTGGTCCTTCCATTCCAAACCAAGGCCCAACATCCACAAGAGCAGATGCCTCTCAACCCTAGGCCTATAGGGACAGAGAAGCTCATGGTGGCTATGAAGTAACAGACATCCTCTCCAGCACATTAAAGTGTTTTCGGAGAACACAATTCCTCTGCGCATATAGCCACCTGATAGGACATACAGAGGACAGTGACTCCCAGAAACATTATGGTTCTTTGAAGCACACAGCGACATCCATGGAGAAGACATGGATGTCTTCCAGTGAAGACAAACACAGAGCAATTTCATAATCCTGCTCAGAAGATGGCTGTGTTTCCATTATCCCTCCATGGAGACGGCAGCATCACTTCCTTCATCTGTTATGGTTATTTCAAGGGATGGTTCAGGATATGTAGATAAGAGGAGTATATCTAAACTTGGTTGGTGTAACTGGGCTGAAGAACTACACCAAAGAAATGAAGACAGCATCCCCTTACTCTGACCATGATCCCAATGTCCGGGCATTGAGGGCTTATGTGTATGAGACTGGTTTTGAGACTTGGAGTACCTGTGCTGTCAGCCTTCACTGTGTATTTGCACACAAGATGTGGAGTATCTTCCCTCTGACTGCTGCGAAAGACTCTAGAGTGCATTTGCTGCAGTCTTTCTGCCAGAATCATCTAGCACATAGATGTGCTACAGTCAGGAATAACCTGGCCACATTCCAGTTCACAGATGTCTGTCATCTGATCCTGTGAAAACAAAACTGGTACAGAACACGGAACACGTAATTCTGTGTGATAAGAGAATTAAAATAATTTGGATTCTACATTTTGTAAAATTAGTAGAAGCAGAGGGACTGGATTATTGTCTTCATGTAAGTGGGTGAAGAGAGAGGGCAATAAATGGAAGTAAAGTGTGGGACAGAGGGGGTACCAGTAGGTCTGGATGGCATTTGTGGCACAGTCCCATAGTGCTAGTTAGCATGATTTGCAAATATGCCCTCTTTCACACAGCTGTGAAGTAAATATGTGAAAATGGGAATTAAACTGTATAGTATGATTTTGTTTACACAAATGTTTAGTCATCTGTCTGTCATCTATGTATGTCACCTATCAATCTTATCATCAAATTATCATCCATTAATATTCACTCATCTCTACCTGAATATCTGTCATCCACTTAATCCTTTATTATTCATATATTTAAAATATACTCTGAAGGAATCTCTGTCAATTATTGCCTTGGACAATACTTTTTCACTGCCTTGCATGTTAATTTCATATGCTCCCAACTCATTATATTGTATAATTAATCCTATGTATATTGTATTTTATATTCTAAAATAATGAGCCTGGAAGCCTGGCAGAGTTCTGAACCAGTGCTGCTTCCTTCTGTCTCTGAAAAATTAAAATCCCATCTTCTAAGATACACTCTTCCAAACATGTAAACATAAATATAGCCATGACATTATGTTGCTTTATCTACAAAATTGTGTCCTTTTGTAGATAAGGTCATCTTATGTGGATTTTGTAAGTTTACTGGAAATATTCCCATCTCAGTAAGGTTTGAAGATACCTGATCTGAGCCAGGTCCATCTTCTATATCCAAGTGTAGAGGAATTTCAATCCAGAAACATTGCTGCTCTGGCAGGGGATCATATCCCAAATCCTAGGTCTGTGTGACTGACTGGAATACAAGCATACCTTTAATTCCAGGAGACAGACACAGATCTCTGAACTCAAGGCCAACTTGCTACAGAGCAAGTTTTAGGTAAAGAAAAGCTTAGGTCTAGGCATGCCACTACATGACTTTAATCCCAGCATTCAGGAGACAGGGGATTTCAGATCTCTTGAGTTCTAGTCAGTCAGTTCAGTCTAGTCAGTGAGTTGAGAGGCAGTGCAGTAGAGTGGAATTTGTGACATTTAACTTGAAGTGCAGAGGCAGTTTTTTTTTTAGGTATAGTTTTTCAGAGACGGGTTTCAGAGAGAACAGGACAGGTGAAGATAGAATGAGCCAGAGAGTGAGAAGGAACTAGATTAGACAAAATTTCCAGAGTTCGTTTGAGGTCAAGCAGAACAATTCAGTGAGAAGCTAAAAGAAGCCACATTGAATTAGTCAGTCAGCTTGGAGAGAGCTTGAGCTAGAACATCTGTAATGAATATTGCTAAACCCTCTATTGAAACAACTCTGAAATTAACTGAGACATACATGTCTAGCCAGAACTTCAGCTTACATGGCCAATAAATCTTGTTAGCTAAAAAATTCTCATGACTTATTATTACATACCATTCTTTCATATGGCATGAATGAAGATTTATATTGCAGTTTGATTTTATGATCAAACTAATGTCTATAGAAAGACAGTTGTCTTTCACCTTCTCAAACAAAGAGCAGGAAATCATCCTTAATTGATCTGTGCACCCTGCACATTCCATACAAATGCCTTTATAGAACTATGTATTGCTTATATGGTTTATATATTGCAGAATGAAAGACCAAGAAGGCAGCCATGACAACAAGATTCACCATTGGGGATGCTGAGACCTACTGTTTCATCTTCCTGATTGATCCTGCCTCAAAGTGATGCTGTTTTCAGAAACTTGCTACTAAAACAGCTTCAGAAAGGACTGATAATCCCAAATGACCTCGATTCATCCAGCCTTTCAAGTTGTTCCAATCAGGACTTAAACTCTGAACTTTCTCAACAGAGACTGGACAACAAATGCTACAACTAGCTTTCTTGAAACTAACATTTTTCTAATTTTTTGGGCCTCCCCAAACGGAATTCTTTACCCTAATTCAGCAGGAAGCAATTATTAAAAGATCATTGTCACAATTTCTTAAGTTGGGGTAGATAGTTTTGGTCACTTTATGAAATATGTACTTGGTATATCTCTTACATTGGTAAAGATCTTTATATTTTGATGCAAAATTGAGGTTATATTTTATATATTAACATGGAAATAAGGTAATTTTTGATACATTTGTATAGACTGAAAATGTATATATATATATACATTTATACACACGCACGCACACACACACACACACACATATATATATATATATATATATATATATATATATATATATATATATATAGTCACTTTTGAAGATGATTTACAAATAATATACTGATCACGGACAGGGAGGAAACAAAATAGGGAGCTTAGACTCAGGAATTTCTGACTTTCCTTTCCTCTTCTCTGTCCTTCTTTCTTTCTTACATAAACGGAGGGAGTTGAAAATAAAAAGGGGGATAAGACATTAGACAAATAGGGGTTAATGCTTCTCAGCCTTTTGGCTAAGATCAAGTGTAGACAAATAGGGGTGGATTATTGACTCTTCTCTTAAACCAAAAATATTTTATAGCCCTAATCTTACATTGGTAAAGATCTTTATATTTTGATGCAAAATTGAGGTTATATTTTGTATATTGATACAGAAATAAGGTAATTTTTGATATATTGGTATAGATTGTTAAATATTGACACAAATTTAGGATATTTTTGGTATATATAATGTATATGTGTTTTTAACTTTTACTTGAGGTATTATACTTATATGATTCTTTTTTAAAAGATTTATTTACTTACTTTATGTATATGTGTACACTGTAGCTGTCTTCAGACATACTAGAAGAGAGTATATCAGGTCCCATTACAGATAGTTGTGAGTCACTGTGTGGTTACTAGGAATTGGACTCAAGACATCTGGAAGAACAGTCAGTGCTCTGAATCACTGAGCCATTTCTCCATCTCCCCCTTATATAATTTTTAAAGATACAATGTAATGTTCCAGACCTTTTAATAGCTGCTATTACAAACTATTTGTGATAGATTTAAAAAATACAAGTTACAAACTATTAGGGAGAGTTTAGAAAAGAAAGTTAGTAGTCAGACACTCAAACTCATGGTTATATTAGATACTAATTTAGTTCATTACAATAAAATGATTTCAAGGTTATTCAGATAGTAAATAGCTAAGAACAAACAATGTTTAACAATTCAGATATACTATGGATAGATAGTTGGTTTTCAAAATCCTCAAAGATCCACAGATAATGGTATTTAAAATTATTTCAATATTAAAAGATCTTTTGACTATGTGACAGCTCTGCTCCTGTCAGTAAGATGAGCATGAATAACCACCCTGTGAAGTTGCTTCAATTGTTGTAAGCTAGCAAGTGGACAAAGAAAATACCCATACTTCAACCACAGATAAGTTTGCCCAGAAAGATCAAACAGGAAGTTGACTGCTGAGCTCTGACAAGATAGGATAAGCAAGTCCTTCATAATTCCTGCTTCACAAAAAGTCTGTCAGATATACTAGGCCAGAAGACTGAAGATGGATGCTCCAATGTTATAGATACAATATTGGGGACTGTCCAGGCAGTCAACTGTCTCTATCATTTCTATAATTTTTGGAAGCTGTGTCCCTGTACTTCCTATGTACTCAGGTAATATTTATTCTTCTCATCTCTCTGATGGGGTTAAAGACTAGATAGTCATAGCCTTACTATAAGCTTAGGTTACTTAGAATTTAAGATGATATTCTAGGCCTAAGAAGAAGTTTTTAGGTTAATAGTATAAAATAGGATTAAAAAACTGGTTTAGATACAGAACTCTGAACACACCAAGATGGGATAGATGGTAGAATACTTCATCTAAGTTGCCAAATATAAATGGACTGGACGTTAATATTTCATAATTGTTATATTTGTAAGAAAAGAGCCATTTATTGGACTAAAAAGGGAAATTATAAAGAGGATATTCTGTGTATTGTATGGATTCTGTCAATTAAGAAGCCTATGGCTTAGGCAAGAAATAAAGTTGGGCATCTGGGAGGAGAAAGGATTCTGGGATAGAACTAGGTAATGAGATTTGCCAGGAAGATGTGCTGAGACTGATGCATGGTACCTGAGCACAGGTAACCAGCCATATGGCAGAATGTATACTAGAATAAGTGGAATATTTTATGTTATATCTAGTCAGAGAAGAGCCTAGCTATATGGTCAATGTATTTGTAAATATATTTTGAGTCTGAGTCTTTTTCTGGGAGCATGGGGCTGGGAGGAAGAGCCAGGACCTAACTTCCACATATCTGAATTGAATCAACTAGCCAGAGCTCAGAAAGAGCTCGAAAAGGTGAGCTTATTCAGAAGTAAGCATTCTAGATGACAACTACATCAGGCAAATAAACGTGACTTTTACAAGTGTCACTCAGAGCTAAGCAAGACTGGGGTGTAGAGAGCCTTATTGGGGTGCCATGCCACCTGGTAGGAACATAACATTGACCAAGGTGAAGTTCCTCTCCCAACCTTTGGACTGGAATTCCTGTGTTAGCCATAATCCCCTCCACCTAGGGTGGAGTGCTCAGACCAAAGTGAAGTCCATTGTTCTTCCAGATCTACAATTTCCTGAATTAAGCAGGTGACCCACCCAGCCACCTGAGCAGTGGAATCAATGCCCAGTGAAGAGTCAGACCAGTTCCCCTGAACACACCCTGAAATTTGGAGGAAGGGTTTTCCCTCCACCTTTATATTTGGAGCCCCCCCCCCCCCCGCCACCATTAAACTTCAAGCCTTGATCAGAAAAGTTCTTGTCTTGGCTCCTCATTCTCTCTTGCAGGCCCGTTCCATTTCATCCCCAGCTTTCCTTCCAGGTAACCCGTTCAATGTAACTGTGGGCAGTTACGCTGTGATCTCTATAGAGAACCTTGCTTGGGTCTGAAAGGAATGCTTATCTCCACGAGGCAAGGTGGAAATCTACACAGAGCTCATACAAGTTGTTTCCCTGTACTGGGTATGTCATTCTAGATAAATTGAAGAGCCCAGCCCATGCTGACAGAATGCTGGAGCCTAAATCAGTGGCAGATGTGCTAAGAGGTTCTGAAAGACCCCCAGAGCAAGGAGACCCTCACTAAAGTCTCGGGATAACGTGACCCCCCCAAGAACTCATGAGAGACCGTTCTTGCTGTAATCACACGAGGTTTAATTAAAGCCAGTGCACTGGGGCCGAGACTCATATACCCCACAGGGGTAGAGTAGCGGGGAGAAGGGGTATTTAAAGGAAAAAAATCTACAACCCAAGGGAGAAGGGAGTGTGTCATAGGAAAAATACTGAAAATACCAAGGAAAATCACAAGGGGAAACTCCCAGTTACTCATGATTGTTAACAAGGTTCTATTTTAACTTTTATGGTCATCTAGTTCCTGGAACAAAGTCATCCTAACCTTATGGCCATAAATTCTTTATGGTCATCCAGTTCCTGGAATAGAAGAATAGAATTGCAGAACTGGCTGAACTACATTTTTGGCTCTACTCTACTTGCTAGGGGTCTTTTACTTCTCCTGCTAGGGGCTGGGGTCTTTCAGTTCAAGGTACAGAGGTACTTAGTGATGGGTATGTGGAGGTACTAAGGCTTGGATGAGGTCCTGTGTGGGGCATACAGAGTGGTATCAGTGACAGAGGGGACACTGAGGGGTTTGTTACCTTCTCTTCACATGAGTTCACAGTGAGAAGGACACCATCCAAAGACAACCCTTCTCCTGACCTGCCCATCATCATGTGGAGCACTTCCATCCTATCCTTTGAGAGACCAGGCAAGCATCCAGCCCTCTGTCAGGAGATGCTGGACCAAGCAAGCCCTGGCAAGATTCTGGCTTTTTGACCCTAGATGTTTCTGCCTCCAAAGATGTGAGTACACGTTTCTTTTCTCTAAACACTTGCTTATTTGCATATCATTATAGCCACGAACAAGGAAGTAGATAGCAGTAGGTTAGTTTGGCTGCAGCTCCTCAGTATTAGAGGACAAGTGCAAGTCAAGCGAAGCCCAGACATGCCTGTCATTGGTTTGGTATAGTTCAACAGCAGGAATTTTAATCTGCTAAACCAGGTAAGAGGGACCTAGATTGGGATATCCAGTGGACTCTAGTCTGGACAAGTTGCTCAGATCAAGTGCTCACCAGCAAGAGTCTGAGAGTTTAATCTCCAAAACTTATGCAGAAAGAAAAAAAGCTGGGCATGGTAATCTGTACATGTAACCTCCGTGCTGGGCAGGGAGAGACAGTAGGATCCCTGGGGCTTACTAACCAGTCCAGATAGCCTACTTGAGAAGTTCTAGGCCAGTGAGAGACTTTGTATTAACTACTTTCTATTGCTATGACAAAAGACTGTGACAAAGGCAACTTATAAGAGGATGTGTTTAATTAGACTTATGGTTTCAGAGGATCAGATGCCAAAGAAACAGCTGAGAGCTCACATCTTTATCCAAAACCATAAGGAGGGAGGGAGGGAGAGAAAGAGAGAGAGAGAGAGAGAGAGAGAGAGAGAGACAGAGAGAGAGAGACAGAGAGAGAGAGAACTGGAAATGGTATGAGTCCTTTGAAACCTCAAGACCTGCCCTCCTCCAACAAGGCAATCCCTCCTATCAAGCAGTTCTACTGACTAGAGACAAAATATTCAAACACATGAGGCTATGAGGGCCATTCTCATTCTGACCACAGACTTTTCTCAAAATAATTAGGTTGACAGCACCTGAGAAATGACAGCTGAGGTTAACTTCTGTCATGCATGTGCACTGGAATATTCATGCATGCATGTATACATGTAGGAAATAGATACATATACAAAAAGAATATCTAAGTAAGCAATGACTCTTTCTGCTGTAGGAATATAAAGAGAGATAAAGAGAGATAGTCTCACATTCCCCTCTGTAAAATTTGACACCCTAAAAAATGCATTATTACCTCCTCAAGGAACTGAACATATATGCTTACTCAAATAAAAATATACACCCATGATAGGCGTTGGACCTCTGTACCAACCTCAAACACATTCATTCCCAGTGGAGGAAGACTGATGGCTGTGAGCCCAAATCCAATATTGCTTTGTTTTTGATCTTAGAAACAAGCTGAGACATGTTGGATTTGGCAAGTGTTACAATTCGTGTTGGTGTGCTCTGCACACCTTGAAGAGCCTGGGGCCACTGATGTTCTTTGGTTTCCATAGTATCCCGTGTTTGTCTGTTGTTCCCAGAATTTTACAGGAACTGGACAAAGCTAAGTTGGACTGCATTAATTTCTGCTTTGCATGCAGTGTGTCTTAGAAGCAAGGCGGTCATAGAAAGGAAATTCTAAAAAAAAAAAACAAGTAAACATTAACCAATCCATTTCGATCAATATAAGAAGAAATTGGGCCAGTTTAGGTTATAAAGAACTAATCTACTTTCAAGGTTTTCACTCTGCGGGATGTTGATAAATCTGTCCTAGAAGATTTTTTGGACCAGAGACATAACTCACTCTGATTAGCTTTCTGCAGCAGGAACCTTTTGTGACCCTGTAAGTTGTAAAAATCGGTGTGGCTAATGGGTGTTTATAGAGCAGCCACCCAATGTCTAAGCTCAGGCAAAGTTCATAGAACCTGAAGTAACTGACAGAGACTGGCCTCCTGGAAACCACAGCCCAACTGGAGTCAGCTGTGCAAACAGGTGGAACAAAATGTGCTGAATATACCTTTCTGTGTTTGCATTGAGAAATGTGTCCTGGGACCAGGGAGAAATGACACATAAAGACATTTGCAGATAGAGTGAGTGGCTATGGTATTAAGGACCCTTACATAATGATCTTAACAGTCCTGGGCCTACTTAGCTAGTGAGTAAAAGGAAGGTTGTGTGGACATCACCATTTAAATGGTCTAGGCAAGAATAGTCAAGCAAGTACCCAGGGCATCCTGATAGAGGGTAAATACCTGGCATTACCAGGATGGTGAGTGCAGGTCCAGCCTGTATCCCGTCCCACTGGGTCAACATCACCTCACCATCTGATCTCCTGTTTTATAAAAACTGTTGGTTTTTTTAAAGTCAGGGTCTTATTATGAACCATTGGTTATCCTAGAATTTCCTATAGAGCCTAGTCTAGTCTCAAGTCTCCAGCAATTATCCTACTTCTACCTCCCAAGTGCTAGGATTGCAGGTTCATACAGCATCACTTCTGACTCCCCATTACTTATAATTTCCTTCCTTGGGATCTATATACTTTCTGACATATGGTGCTGGAATAGAGGGGTACCAACAGAAAGTGCAGTAAACGAATCACGCACAGGAGTTTTCAAGCTTTTCTGATGGCTTCATTTGCCAGGAAGGGATGCTTTTCATCACAGGTTCATTGTACCCTGATCATCTATTTTAAGACTCAGAGGTGAAATTATGTAAATTTATAGGGCAATGGTTCAGCAGGCAAAATTCGTCCTCCAAGAATTTTAGAGTAATATGAAAGCACAGCATTCACTATAGTACGTTGTTTGATTCCTGCCTAGAAACTTTTTTTTACCCATTTTAGGATATTAAGATAATAAACCAGAGGAACACACTATATTTTTAATAGTAATAAAAGTATAGCCAGACTCTACCTCATTTTGTATTCATACGAGAGTCGAGATAAATGTTTTTTGAATATTGATTTGGGGTTAACTGACATTTTATCACAAGAGTGTTCTGTAATATGTTTTCAAATACTGAACATTGTCTCTCAGGAATGGCAACAGCGGATTTGGCTTTAGATTGCTGAAGCATTCTTTCTGTAGTGGAGGCGTATTCCTTGTATTTACAGTTTCTGACATGTCTCCAATATCTCATTAGGCTGAGAGCCACACCATATCTTCAGCTGCAAAGAAAAAGACAGGTTTTGTATTTGGAACAGTGGGCACTGCAGTTTTCAGTGTGTGAGTCATACGCACATATTTGAACTAAGTGTAAAAAAGCCTCACCTGTACATGCCCCATCTCACCCCATTTCAGGGGGTAGGGTGTTTGAATCCAGAAACATTGAACAAATCTTTATTTCCAAATAAAGATGACATTTAAAATTGAAAAATGGTGAACTATAAACAATAGTAACAGTGTTTTACCTGGAATGTTAAAGTCTTTTAAACTTTTTCAGAATCCATTTTATTGGCCATACTTTTAATACAATTATTAACACATATTACTAATACAGATTAAGATCTTTCACTGTGTCATTGCCCATCCTCATTCTACCCATTCTTATTTTATTCTCTTTACCCCATTACCCATCATTCCCTCGCTCTTCCCTAGACTATTTCTATTAGCCGTTTAGAATTGCAGAATCCATTTTAAAAAAGGATTTGTCGGTATGATTTTCCAAGGAATCAAAAATTCTACTTAAAAATGTTAAAGGAAAAAGTATGCATAAGTTTGAAGGCTAAGAGAACACATTTCAGAAAAAATCATGTCTATGGCTCATTAATAAAGATTAATGTTTACATCCGGTTCCTATTGCTGCTGGGACACGCCAGATATTTGGTAGCCAAAACAGCATGAACTTCTACAGTTCTGCAGAGTAGAAAATCAGGATCTTGACTCTCCCTAGCTGAAATCAAGGTGCAGGCTAGTTGAATTTCTGGCAATTCCAGCAAGTGAGCATACTCTTTATCTCTCTCTCTCAACAACAGATAAACCCCCTCAGAGAGTCCACATAAGAGAAAAAGGCAAAGTCAAACCTACCATAAGGTATAGACATTGAATAGGCAGAGTGTGGCTGCCATTCTTGAGGGAGGGAAACTTGTGTGGTGAGATAACAAGTCAGTAAATCTGTAGCACTTCATCATGGTCCTGGTCAACAGGATGAGAGACCTCAAAGTCCAATGTTTCTTACATGAGACCCCGAGGGGTAGAGTCAGGCAATAGGCAGTTCTGGCACTGATCTGAACAAGGGGAGGTCCACTTAGGAAAGCTATCGAGAAACAAGTACCACTATGATTTTAACTGAGTACCCGGATGCAAAGAGTGACATCCAATGGCTATGTCAATCATGGAAGAACTGTACTTACCAACAGTGCCCAGGCCTACACCAGTTCCTGATGCTTAAACTCCAATGAGCCAGGATGGACCCTCATTCTTCTAGGAATAATAGGTGTGTCAAGCAGCTTTCTGTTACTGTGACAAATACCAGGAGAACCCAATTTAAAAGAGCAGAGATTAGTTCTGGTTTACAGTTTCAAAGATGCCTGTCCATGCTTGCTCGACTTCATCATTTAGGGTCATGGGTCGTGGGAAAAAGTCATGGTTGGAGGGAAGGTATGTCATAAAACAAAGCTACTCCCCTCATGGCAACTGAGAAGAAAAGGAAGAAAAAAGGGATGAAGAAGGAGACAGGGAAGGAGAAGACAGTCCGTTGATCACTACTTTTGCTAATCTGACCCTTCTTAGAGTTTCTGCCACTTCTCAATGGCACAGCCAACTGTGAATCAATTGTTTAGCAACTGTGGAAAGATTTAACTCAAGAGAACATTTAAGATGCAAAGCACAGCATAACTATGGGATATCCGATGTTACTTTGACCAACCTCCATAATCTCTCTTTTTACCTCTCTGAAGCTGAGACCTGAGTGTCTCTGTGTGGATCTGTGTTTATCCAGCTTTGAGTTCATTAAGTTTATGGCATTCTCCCATAGTAGTTTGATAACACTGAAGAAGACCTCAGACAGTATTGTTTTGAACATCTTATTTCTTTTCTCTTTGTCTGTGACTCCATTTTTTCTTACTTAATGAGTGCTTTCTCTGAGACTTTTTGCTCTTTTTCTTCTCCACCACCATGTTGTCCTCCTCCTCCTCCTCAAATTAGTTTTAATGAGTGTGTGTTACTTGCAGCTGAGGGCTTCCTGTGTGATGTTTGCATATGTACCCCTGTCACTCTGATTATTTTTCTTTTTTCTTTTTCTGCTCACCTGCATTCCTATTATTTTTAACTTTTGAGTTTCACATCCTTTTTTTTCTGTGTATGGGAGAAAGAATTTCATAGTTGTCTTTCTGCGTCAAGTATATTTCACTTAACACCAATACCTCTAGTTCAGTTCTCTAAAAGCAAATAGTTTCAGTTTGTCTTTATGGCCGAGGAAAATTCTATACAATAGATCATATCTTCATAATCTATTCCTGAATTGAAACTAGGTAGAGTCCATAACTTGGTAACTACAAACTGATTTAATTTTTCTGGGTATATATTCACAGAGGTATGGCTATCTTATATAGCAGTTCTACTTTTAACTTTTTAAGGAACCTCCATATTGATTTCCATGGTAACTGCATTAATTTTTCTTCCTATCATCCATGAATTCAGATGCCTTTCTCTATCCACCTGCCCTGGCATCTGATGACATTTGTTTTTTCTTTCTCTTTTTTTATTAGATATATCCTTTATTTAAATTTCAAATGCTGTCCCCTTTCCTGGTTCCCCCCTCCCCCAAAAATCCCATAATCCATCTCCCCTTCCCCAATCAACCCTCCCCTGCTTCCCTGTCCTGGTATTCCTCTACACTACAGCATCAAGTCTTTCCAGGACCAAGGGCCTCTCCACCCTTTTGTGTCCAACAAGACCATCCTCTGCTGCCTATATGTCTGGAGTCATGGGTAACTCCATGTGTACTCTTTAGTTGATGGTTTTGTCCCTGGGAGTACTGGGTGACTCATAATGTTGTTCCTCCTGTGGCACTGCAAACCCTTTCAGCTCCTTGGGTCCTTTCTCCAGCTCCCCCATTGGGGACCTTGTGCTCAGTTCAATGGCTAGCTGAGAGTGTCCCCCTCTCTATTTGCCATGCACTAGGAGAACCTCCCATGTGATATCTATATCCGTCTCTGGTCAGCCAGCACTTGTGGGCATCCACAATAGTTTTGCAACTGTATATAGAATGGACCCCTGTGTGGGGTAGTCTCCGGATGGTCTTTCTCTCAGACTCTGCCCCACCTTTTGTCTCTGTATCTCCTTCTGTTTAAGATGTATTTATTTTATTTATGTGTATGGGCGTTTGCCTTCATGTAGGTATAGGCACAACATGCTTGCTTAATGTCTGCAGAGTTCAGAAAAGAGCATTGGATCCCCTAGAGCTAGAACTACAGACTACCATATGGGTACTGAAAACTGAACCTTCACTGCTTATCCACCTCTCCAGCCCTCGTCTGTTATCTTCCTGCTAGCCTAAGAATTGGAGTGAAATAGGACATCAGTGTAATTTGTCTTTTGACTATGGTCATTCACCTTTGTGACTATGGTCATTGGCCTCTGTTTGAAGTATCTGCTCATTTCCATTGTTTATTTATTGACTGAGTTAATTATGCTTCTGAAGTTTAATGTTTCATACGTTCAATAAATATAGTCTAAATATTAATCCCCCATGGTATGAGTGTCTTGATAATGGTTTCTACTGGAGTGATGAAACATTACAACCAAAGGCAACTTTTGAAAGGGTTAATCTCAGCTTCCAGTGGCACCTCCTAAGTTTATCATTGAGTAAATCAGAGCAGCAACTCAAGCATGGCTGGAAACTGGATGGAGCAGCTGATACAGGGGCCACAGAGGAACACTATGTACTGGCTTGCTCCTTTCCCATAGAGCCTAAAGCACCTGCCCAGGTTTGGCACCACCCTTACTGGGCTGGGCCTTCCCACCTCAATCATGAATCAAGAAAATACCCAACAGGCCAATATGTTGGGGACATGTTCTCAATTGAGGATTCTTATTCCCAAATGGCTCTAGATTGTGTCAAGGTGACAAAAATATTCTAATCAGACAGATGATTATTGGCAAAGATTCTCTCCCATTCTTCAGTCTCCTCACTCTGTCAACTGCTTATATTTCAGGGAAGAATATTTTTAATTTGATTCAGTCCTATGAGTCAATGCTTCCTTTTACATCTGGAGCAACTGGAGTCCCATTAGAAAGCTAACTTCTGTGCCTGTATTATATTTTTATATATTTTTCTCCAAGTTTCAGTGTTTCAGCCTTGCAACAAGACATGTGGTCTACCTTTACTTTCTCTTTCTACAGAGTGATATATAAGAATATAATTCAGATGGACATATAGCTTTAAATATATCACTTGTGGAAGCTTTTTCTCAAATATGTATATGCAATGTATATATTAGATACAATGATTTTGTTTTCCACAGTCTCTTTCAACTCTGTTGACTATGTCTCTTTTCTATCTTCACCCATGAGACTCTTTTACTTCTCATTTCCTAGTGTCTATTAGCCCATTCCTCATCATCATCCAATATTACCCTTTCTTGGTCTCCTTTCTTGATTTTAAATGTTACCCACACTTAAAGCTGTTTACATATATGTATGATATATCACAAACCATTATTCATATATGAGAAAGAACATTGTGTTTTTGTCTAAGTTTATGTTACCTCGTTTAATTTTATGTTCTTTAAATCTAGCTATCTTTGCTTGGGCGCGAACTTGTGCAGCCAGTCTCAAAACACCCAGAGGGAATGCCAGGACAGAGAAGCGAGAGGGGGTTGAATGGGGAAAAGAGGGAGGGAAGGGGGCTTATGGGACTTTCAGGGAGGGAGGAAACGGGAAAGGGGAAATGATTTTGAATGTAAATAAAAAAAAATCTTAGAAAAACAAAATAAAAAAAAACACCCAGAGGAAGGTCTACTCCCAGGCACTCTAACATGCCCAGGATCATAGGATCAGATGTGAGGAGGAAATAAAATCTGTTCCAACACCACCAGGAATAACTGGGACAAGCAGGATCCAGGGACTCAGGAACCCTGACCGACCAGTGACTCAGGTTCCTTCCAGTCTGAGCAGATGCCCTGAGCAGACTTTGGGGGCAAACTCTGCAGCCAGTCCCACAACACCCAGAGGAATTTCCACACCCAAGTGCTCTAACATGCCCAGGATCACAGGAGCTTGGTCAAACCAGGATCTCAGGGTACCAGAGGCAGCTTGACTCCCAGGAACTCTGACAAACCCAGGATCTCAGGATCACAGGATCCCAGAACCATAGGATCACAGAGAAAACTGGACTCTGAGGATCAACCAGGATCACAGGAAGGACAGGCTCCAGTCAGATACAGCAAGGGCAGGAAGCACTAGAGATAACCAGATGGTGGGAGGCAAGCATAAGAACATAAGCAATAGAAACCAAAGTTACTTGGCATCATCAGAACCCAATTCCTCCTACCACAGCAAATCCTGGATACACTATCATACCAGAAAAGCAAGATTCAGATCTAAAAATCACTTCTTATGATGATGATAGAGGACTTTAAGAAGTACATAAACAATTTCCTGAAAGAAATACAAGAGAACACAGGCAAACAGGTAGAAGCCCTTAAAGAGGAAACACAAAAATCCCTTAAAGAATTACATGACAACACAAACAGGCAAAGGAAATAAACAAAACCATCAGGATATAAAAATGGAAATAGAAACAATAAAGAAATCACAAAGAGAGATGACCCTGGAACTTACACTAGCAGCTTAACAGCACATCTGAAAGCTTTACAACAAAAAGAAGCAAATACACCCAAAAAGAGTAGTCAGCAGGAAATAATCAAACTCAGGGCTGAAATCAACCAAATACAAACAAAAAGAACTATACAAAGAGTCAACAAAACCAGGACCAGGTTCTTCAAGAAAATCAACAAGACAGATAAACCCTTAGATTAAGCAGAGGGCACAGAAACAGCGTCCAGATTAATAAAATCAGAAATGAAAAGGGAGTCATAACAATGGAAACTGTGGAAATTCAAAAAAGCATCAGATACTACTACAAAAGCTTATACTCAACAAAATTGGAAAATCTGGATGAGATGGACAATTTTCTAAACAGATACCAAATACCAAAGATAAATCAGGTTCAGATAAACCATCTAAACAGTCCCATAACCCCTAAAGAAATAGAAGCAGTCATTAATAGTAGCCTTCCTCTACTCAAGGATAAATAGACTGAGAAAGAAATTAGGGAAATGACCGCCTTCATAATTGTCACGAACAATATTACATACCTTGGTGTGACTCTAACCAGGCATGTGAAAAATCTATATGACAAGAACTTCATGTCTCTGAAGTGAGAAATTGAAGAAGATCTCAGAAGATGGAAAGATTTCCCATGCTCATGGATTGTCTCATGGATTAATATAGTAAAAATGGCTATCTTGCCAAAAGCAATCTACAGATTCAATGCAATCCCCATCAAAGTTCCAAATCAATTCTCCATAGAGTTAGAAAGAGCAATTTACAAATTCATTTGGAATAACAAAAAACCCAAGATAGCAAAAACAATTCTCAACAATTAAAGATCTTCTGGGGAATCACCATCCCTAATCTCAAGCTGTATTACAGAGCAATAGTGATAAAAAACTGTATGGTATTGGTACAGAGATAGGCAGGAAGATCAATGGAATGGAATTGAACCCACACACCTATGGTCACTTGATCTTTGACAAAGGAGCTAAAACCAACCAGTGGGAAAAAAAGACAACATTTTTAACAAATGGGGCTGGTTCAACTGGTGGTCAGCATGTAGAAAAATGCAAACTGATGCATTCTTATCTCCTTGTACAAAGCTGAAGTCCAAGTGGATCATGGACCTCCACATAAAACCAGACACACTTAAACTTATAAAGGAGAAAGTGGGGAAGAGTCTCCAACAGATGGGCACAGGGGAAATTTTCCTGAACAGAACACAAATGGCTTATGCTCTAAGACCAATAATAGACAAATGGGACCTCATAAAATTGCAAAGCTTCTGTAAGGAAACGACACTGTCAATAGGACAAAACAGCAACCAACAGATTGGGAAAACAACTTTACCAATCTTACATCTGACAGAGGACTAATATCCAATATATACAAAGAACTCAAGAAGTTAGACTCCATAGAACCAAATAACCCTATTAAAAGATGGGGTACAGAGCTAAACAAAGAATTCTCAACTGAGGAATATCAATGGCCGAGAAGCACCTAAAGAAATGTTCAACAACTTTAGTCATCAGGGAAATGAAAATCAAAACAACCCTAAGATTCTACCTCACACCAGTCAGAATGGCTAAGATGAAAAACAGGTGAGAGCAGATGCTGGGGAGGATGTGGAGAAAGAGGAACACTCCTCCATTGCTGGTGGGATTGCAAGCTGGTAAAACCACTCTGGAAATCAGTTTGGTGGTTCCTCAGAAAATTGGACGTAATACTACCTGAGAACCCAGCTATCCCACTCCTGCACATATACCCAGAAGATGCTCCAACATACAATAAGGACACATGCTCCAATATGTTCATAGCAGCCTTATTCATAATAGTCAGAAGCTGGAAAGAACCCAGAGGTCCCTCAACAGAGGAATGGATATAGAAAATGTGGTATATTTACACAATGGTTTACTCTCAGCTATTAAAAATGATGAATTCATGAAATTCTTAGGCAAATGAATGGAACTAGAAAATATCATCTTGAATTAGGTAGTCCAATCACAAAAGAACACACATGGTATGCACTCACTGATAAGTGGATATTAGCCCAGAAACTCAAAATACCCAAGATACAATTCACAGACCACATGAAACTCAAGTAGAAGGAAGACCAAAGTGTGGGTGCTACACTTCTTCTGAAAAGGGGAACAAAATACTCACAGGAGCAAATATGGAGATAAAGTGTAGAGCAGAGACTGAAGGAAAGTCCATCCAGAGACTGTCCCACCTGGGGATCCATCCCATGTACAGTCACCAAACCCTGACACTATTGTGGATGCCAAGAAATGCTTACTGAAAGGAGCCTGATATGGCTGTCTCCTGAGAGGCCATGCCAGAGCCTTACAAATACAGAGGCAGATGCTCACTGTCCCTAATGGAGTAGTTAGAGAAAGGACTGAAGGAGGTGAAGGGGTGTGCAACCACATAGGAAGAACATCAATATCAACCAACTAGACCTCCTAGAACTCCCAGGGACTAAGCCATCAACCAAGGAGTACAGATGGCTCCAACTGCATATGTAGCAGAGGATTGCCTTGTCAAGCACCAATGGGAGGAAAGGTCCTTGGTCCTGTGAAGGCTCAATATATGCTTCAGTGTAGGGAAATTGAGGGTGGCGAGGTGGGAGTGGGTGGAGGAACACCCTCATAGAAGCAGGGGGAAGGAAGATGGGATAAGGGGTTTCTGGAGGGGGAAGAAACCAGGAAATGGGATAACATTTAAAATGTAAATAAAAAAATCCAATAAAATAATCTAGCTAACTTTATAAAAGTTGTATTATTTCATTGTTCTTCACAGTTGAGTAAAATTTCATTATGTATATGCACTATATTTTAACTATCTCTTGATGGATATCTAAGCTGGATTCACTTCTTTGCTCTTATGACTATAGTAATAACAACTGGGTCCCCACCTCTTTCTGTGATAGGTCATGAAATCTTTGGACTTATGCCCAGATGCGTGCAGTATAGTTGTATCATATAGTACTTCTATTTTTAATTTTCTGAGGAACCTCTATAATGGCTGTACTTATATACACTACCATAAACAATGAATTTGTGTTACAGTTTCCCCCACACCCTTTCCAACGTTTATTTTCAGATTTATTATCAGATTGATGATAGCCATTCTCTAGTTGGTATCATTTCAATGTCTGCCTTTTGTGACAACATCATACTATTTTTATTACTGTGACTTTGCAGAATATTTTAAAGACCAATGTATAGACACACCTATGTTTCCAAAGTTAAACCGTGAAAATATCAATGAAGTAAACAGATCGGTAACAAACAACAAGAATAAAGCACTAATAAAGATAACATCCCCCAAGAACAAAAGCATAGTACTGAACAGATTCAATGTTGAAATCTATCAAACTCTTAAGGAATATTTAATACAAATACTCTTCAAATTATTCTGTGAAATAGAAAAGCGGGGAACACTCGAAAGCTTAATCTACAAAGCCACTATCACTCAAATATCCAAAGTAGATTACGATGAAACAAAACATATAATTCCATTTACTTGATTACTATATTTTCAAACACTTCAATAAAATCATAGCAACCTAAATTCACTTATAAGAATTCAAGACTCAACCTGTCTAAATAACAAACAAAATCAAAGACAGAACTAAAAAGCCCTGCATCATCATTACAATAAATGAAGAAAAAGACTGTCATCTAATTCCCAAACTCTTCACAATAATACCCTAGGAGAAACTCAACAAGGCATAAAATTGAACAAAGTTAATGTTATGTTTGATAAACCTATAGCAACTTTATACTGAATAGACAAACATTAAATGCATTTCCTCTAAAATCAGAAATGAGAACAAATATATGCTCTCACTATTCCTATTCAGTGTAGTAGTTGAAACATTATCCAGAGCAACAAGGCAAGAAAAATAAATTAAAAGAGATAAAAATAGTAGAGGAAGAGTCTGATTTATGCTCAGAGATTTCATGACCTGTGGTTAACAGACCCAGAAGATGTGAAAGTCAGCTTAATACTTACAGTGAAGTATTAGGATACAAAACCAATACACAATAATCATCTTTTCTATGCTTCAATACCAGATTCACTGAAAAAGACCTGAGGAAAATAACCCCAGTCACAATAGCTTCAACAATTGAAATACATAGGCCTAAATCTAACCAGTAATGGTAAATATCACTACAACAAGAACTGTAGAACTCTGAAGACATAACTCTGGGAAGCATGAAAACATAGAAAGACTTAGCTAGTGTTTTGAATTGGTAGAACAAATACTGCTGCTGTGCGCATGTTACTAAAAGTCATATGTAAATTTCATCCAATCTCAAAAAAATTCTTACCTTAGTCCTTACACAACTTGAACAAAACAACTTTGAAAGTCATTAGAAAAGTCATAAGACCCAGAACATCTGTCTTAGTCAGGGTTTCTATTCCTGTACAAACATCATGACCAAGAAGCAAGCTGGGGAGGAAAGGGCTTATTCAGCTTACATTTCCACTAAAGGAATTCAGGACTGGAACTCAAGCAGGAACTGATGCAGAGGTCATGGAGGGATGTTACAGTAAGTAACATTGCTTCCCCTGACTTGCTTAGCATGCTTTCTTTTAGAACCCAAGACTACCAGCCCAGAGATGGTACCACCCACAAGGGGCCCTCCCTACTTTGATCACTAATTGAGAAAATGCCTTATAGCTGGATCTCATGGAGGCATTTCTTCACCTGAAGCCCTTTCTCTGTGATAACTAAGCTTGTGTCAAGTTGACACACAAAACCAGCCAGTACAGTTGACCCCTTGTCAACTTGACACACAACAAATCACCTTTAAACCTCAACCCTTACTTTTTTATTCATCCCCAAGATCTAAATAACTTTAAAAGCCCCACAGTCTTTGAAAATTCTTACATATTAAAGTATCAATCACTTTAAAATATCCAATCTCTTTTAAAATCCAAAGTCTTTTTACAATTAAAAGTCTCTTACCTGTGGGCTCCACTAGAATACTTTCTTCCTTCAAGAGGGAAAAATATCAGGGCACAGTTGCAATAAAAAGCAAAATCAAACTCCAACCGTCTAATGTCTTGGATCCACTCACAATCATCTAGGCTCCTCCAAGGGTTTGGGTCACTTCTCCAGACCTGCCCTTTGTAGCACACAGCTTGTCTTCTAGGCTCTAGCTGCCTGTACTCCACTGCTGCTGCTGTTCTTGGTGGTCATCTCATGATACTGGCATCTCCAAAACACTGCTGTCTTCTGCTGTAACTAGGCTTCACCAATAGCTTCTCATAGGCTCTCTACCTAGGGCCAAGCCTCAACTCCTTTTCATGACCCATTCAGTCTTGGGCCATCAATTGCAACTGAGGCTACACCTTTACCAATGTCCTTCCATGACCTCTCACAGTGCCAAGTTTCAGCTGCTTTTCATTACCCTTTCATGCCTTCAAAACCGGTACCACCTGGGTGATTCTTACACATTACCAAGTCCAGTCACAGCACAAGGAACAACTTTGGCTATCTCTGAAACACAGCCTCCGTGTGCTCTTAGAAAATACTTCCCAGAAGATTTCACCTTAATGATGCTGGTCTCTTCTTAATCATCACTAACTTCTTAGCTGCAACTAACCAGCATCAATAGTCCCAGTAATGCAAAGTTTTTGCTTTAGTAGTTCTGGTATCTTGTTAATCACAGCTGATTCTTCAGCCCCAGCTAACGAAAACCACAGAATCTTAACAATAAAAATAGCAATGGTCCTGATAAGACTCTTTAATCTTCCATCTGAAACTTCACAAACCAGGCCTCCATCTTCTGCACTGTTCTCAGCATTATCGTCCAAGATCCTACAGAGCATCCCACAAAGCTCTTAACACGGAATGATTCTTCCAGCCCAAAGTTCCAAAGTCCTTCCACAGTCCTCCCCCAAACATGGTCAGGTTGTCACAGGAATACTCCACTATGCTGGTACCAATTTGTCTTAGTCAGGGTTTCTAGTCCTGCACAAACATCATGACCAAGAAGCAAGTTGGGGAGGAAAGGGTTTAGTCAACTTACACTTCCACGCTACTGTTAATCACCAAAGGAAGTCAGAACTGGAACTCAAGCAGGTCAGGAAACAGGAGCTGATTGATGCAGAGGCCATGGAGATATTTTACTTATTGACTTGCTTCCTTTGACTTGCTCAGCTTGCTTTCTTATGGAACTCAAGACTACCAGCCCAGGGATGGCACCGCCCAAAATGGGCCCTCCCCACTTGATCACTAATTGTGAAAATGCCTTACAGCTGGATCTCATGGAGGCACTTCCCCACCTGAAGTTCCTTTCTCTGTGATAACTCCAGCCTGTGTCAAGTTGACGCACAAAACCAGCCAGTACAACATCCAAAGCAACTATGACTAAAAGAAGTAAAGTAAAATGTTCACAGTACTCCTCCCTGTCTTCTTTTATACCAGATCTGTTCTGTTAAGTAACCATAGAGTTTGATGACTCTGCAGTCCATAGTTTCAAGTGAATTGTTTGCTTGTTTCAAACATTAGAGTTCTAAAATCTATAAAACAAGAGTATTGAGTGCTGAATTGGGACTATATTTTCCTTTAATTAATTAGATCTAGTATCTCTTAATATTTTTGGAACACATTAAGAGCAGTTTATAAAGCTGTATTACAAAATTGTTGTCTGAAATTAAACATCTGGGCCAACCTGGAGTCTCTTAATTGTCATTTTCCCTGATAGGTCTATGTGGAAAAATATACGCAGCACAAAAACAAATATTTTAATCATTTAAGTGCCTTTATATGTGCCTTGCTATGAAACCAACAACATCTCTCCAAAACCCTTCATCAATCAAAGCAAGAAACCCTGTGTCCATGAAATAAGTACTCATGTTCCTCATCTCCACCTTTTCTTGTTACTTTTATTTTCTGTCTCTCTGACTTTATTATGGTAAGCACCTCATGTGCATGGAATTCCACAGCATCTGTCCTTTTGTAACTAGCTCATTCACATTCATCTCTGTCAGACAGTCATCTTCAAAGCTGAATGCCATTCTGGTGTCTTGTACAGTCATTCATCTACTTATAGAACTTGGGGATATTTTGCCTTTGTTTCTTGTGACCAACACTCCTATAAACACCAGGATGCAAGTATCCAATTCATTTCATTTTCAGTACTTTGGGGATGTATGTACAAGAATTGTTGGGTCACATGATAAGTTTACATTTTACTATATTTGCTATTATTATATGAGAGGTCTAGATGGGTCCCAGGTTCTCTGCCTCCTTGCTAATACTATATATTTTCCATTATATTGGACATCGTCATCCTAGTTGGTATGAAAGGTGATCATTGTGGTCTTGATGTACGCCACTCTCAATGATTCATGATTATGAAGATCTTCCAAGGTGCTATGTTCATGATTTGTGTGTGTTCTTTGAGGAATATTTATGCAAATAATGCAGCCAATTTTACTTTTAATTTTTTAAAGTTTTAAGTATAAAATTCAAAGATCTGATAATTACTTGGCTTTTAGTTTTTATATTGTGTGTGTGCCTGAATATATGTATGTGCAGCAGAGGGAAGAGTTACGGTGATTTTAAGTCACCTGATGTGAGTGCTAAAAACTGAACTCAGTACCTCCAGAAGAGCAGCAAGTGCTCTTAATTTTTAATCTACCTATCCAGCCCGTCTACATAATTTTTTTTCTTAAGATTTATTTATTTGTTTTATGTATGTGAGTACACCATTGCTGTCTTCAGACACACCAGAAGACGGTATCAGATCCCATTTCAGATGGTTGGGAGCCACCATGTGGTTGCTGGGAATTGAACTCAGGACCTTTGGAAGAGCAATCAGTGCTCTTAACCTCTGAGCCATCTCTCCAGCCCCTCAACATAGTTTTAATAGGTTTTTTTTCAGTTATGGAATTACAGGTGTCCTTTATACAGTCTAAAGATTGATCTCTGGTATGACACATAATTTCTCTCCCTTGTAAGTTTTGTCCTCTCAATCTCTTGATGTCTTTCGATGCCCAAAGCCACTCAGATGAGGGAGGAATCATCTTTCTGTGTTTTTGTGTCACAATAGGTCATTGTCAAGATCAATATTCTGAAATTTTCCCCCTATGTTTATTTTTAAGTGTTTTACTTTCACTTTTTACACACTTCATGAATTTGTGACACTTTAAGATAAGGGCTGTGCTGCACTTTTGTGCATGGATGTTGCTTATCTCACTACCATGTGTAGAGAGCTCTCCTATTCCAACTTCTTGTCTTACTCTTTTTCCAAGAAAGATATGTAACATGTGTAGGAGTTCCTTTCTTGGGTCTCTCTTCTACTGAAGTAAATCCTATCTTGTTCCATTGCCACATTATCCTGATGAGTTGGGCTTTGAAGTAGATTTGAACTCAGAAACTATGTAGCTGCCTTCTTTGATGTTTGTGGTAGTTGTCTTTCTATTACTGCAGTCTCTACACAGGAGAAATAGTCTACTGCATGCTCACTTTGGAAGAGAGCCATTGGGCTCCCTACCCTCTTGTTCTGCATCACGGCATTCAGAGTTCAAGCCATTGGCTTTTCCAAGACAGTAATCCATGGCAAATGCCTGGGGTACGGTGGAAGTGAGATGGAGTGTGTTCCTGGACACAAGCCCATACTCTCCTGTCTATTCTGACCTTCAGCCCAGCAGCTCATCTTGGACAAACACTTCTCGATTTGTTGTTTGCTCTGAGCCCATCTCCAGAGCACTGAATTGTTTGGGTTTTATCATTCTGTCAATGTTTATTCTTTTTTGAGGAGAGAAAGAAAACTTATGACCTCTTCATCTTGCTCTCCTGGGAGACAAGCTCATCCACTTCTGTTTGTAGACTACTTAATTTGATTGATTTTTCTAAGCCCTGAAGAAAACTTCTAATCAGAGTTAAACAAGATTAGATAAAATCCATCCTTTAATTTGGCAAGATTGGGCAATAATTTAAGGAGAATTCACATTGTAGTTGGATTCTAAGTTTCCAGAACAGAATGAGCCTGCAGCTCTCTGACATGTGTTAAGAGTCAGCATCAGAGCAGAAAGCCAAGAACTTGATAGAGATGTCACTGGCCCGGGCCTAGGGAAGAGGAGTATTTGAAGAGTTTGTCTGTCTGCCATCTTCTCCTTAGTATTCTGTGTTATTTAGAAATGACTTTAGACAAATGATGCAATTGATTTGAGAGAAATGGGCTGGCAAACAAAAAAAATCACAGTAGGTAATTTGTGGACAGAATTTTCCCTCATGAGTTTCAATGTCATAGAGAATATACTATGGGTAAATCAGGATTCCAATTGCTTTTGTGTAGCATATTATCCTCAATCTCACTTAGGGCATTAGAGCTCTAAAAGAGAACTTTGGGAAGTACTAATGTTTGTTAGTAATGTTTTTTCTCAGTGTCAGAACAAGATGCTAGGTAGGATAAAGGGCTGGAATGAAGTTGACCCATTCCCTTTTAATTGTTGGTCTTTTCCTTTGTGACTTTCAGAATTTGCATTTATGAAATAATATGAGGTCTAGATATAATGGCCTAATTCAATGTCCAGGAGATGAGCTTTTCCAGAGAAAATGTAACAAGCCCTGAGGCATTTTAGATGAGTTTTCATATAAGTATCTCCATTTATATCTAACATTAAATTTCAGAAGATTGTGCTCCTATTGTACATCAAAGGACAAAAAAATGGTAAAATTATTTTTCAAATTTTAAGAACAAAAATTAATTAATGAAAGGGCTGGAGGATTCACCATACCTGAAATATAACTAGTTCATGATGGAGCATGGATTCAAAGTGAGAAAAACCAATAGTTCTCTTCCTGCAACTCATACTGAGGCAGGAGGAGTCTTGTAGGAGCATCTGCCTGCTGCAGTGAAAGCCGAGAGCCTTTTCAGAGTCTCTTCACACTTTGAGGCTTAACAGATTCCCTTTGGGACAACAGCAACCACAACCAAGAGTCTGCTTACCATTAAACAAGCCACATTCTAAAAGCCCTAACATAACAAGAAACAGGTAATTTCCCAGCAGTCTGAGCAGCTGTCACAGCTGTAGAAGACAATGACCAGCAGTGGCCTTCGATGTTCTCATTTCTGAGATCTGGGGCAGCAGAGAATTCTCTCCATGGCGTCTCAGTAAAGGTCTTCATCTCTAGTCTGGGCTGATCTTTCTGACTTTGGGGTTCTTGGGAAAATAGGGTCACCAATATGAACATCAAGCCCAGGACCTTCCCAAATGATACTCTGTGATGTTAGATACATTTGGACACACCCCAGACACAATAGTAGTTTCCAGATGCAGTATCCAGGTATTACAGATATGATTCTGGGAGGCACTAAATCTAGGAAATCTGGACAGAAACAGGTGTCAGGTCCCTGCTGTGAACTACTGAAAAGGGAGGTGAAGAGTCACCCCATCACTACCTCAGTCTAAGCTGGACATGGAGAAGGAAGGCAGCTTCTGTAATGGAGTTCCCTCTGTATGTTGGCACTCTGAGCTTGATTGATTACAGTCCTGGAGAGAAGGGAACCTTGGTGGAATCGATAGAGTGTGGGGTGCACGACACTGACAAATGGACCTGCCAAACCTGGGCCAATGGAGTTGGCATCTCCCAAATACATTATAAATATCAAGCAGCTCTTCACTTCCAGGGAAAGAATTTAATCAGCATTGTAGCAGCCAAGTTGGAAAACTTTGTCTCATCAGGGGGGTCTCCATTAAGCCTCAGCCTGGCAGATTATAAAGTTAGATTTCCCTCAGGATGAATTACAAATTCCACAGGATGGAATGTGTTGGCCCTAGTCAGGCCAAGGCAGAGACTCTCAACCATGCACCTTTCTTCTGGAAGCACTATGCCCAGTCTGTCACCAGTTACTGTCAACCTTCACACTGAAGGACCTGCAGCATGTTTTCATCTACCCATCAGGAAACCTCCCAACACATTAGGGTGACATATGAGCAGGTGTTGACAGCTAGCTCAACTGTTGGGTGCAATGTTTCATCAAGACTATAGCAGCAACATGAGTGTCATCTAGCCCATATTCTGACCCTACTTTTGGATTTTGTGGCCCCGGAACAATTGGCTGTCATACTGGAAAGTAGTCACTGGTCTTCCTGTCAGCATCTTCCAGGGATCCATGTTTTCTTTAAGAACAAGATCTGTTGTAAATTATCCTTAATACCTCCCACATCTAACAGGAAGAACTGATTGTTTATTGGTTAAGTTTAGTTGTAAGTATGAGCACCTTATGCTTCTAGTGAAAAGTTCTAGCAACCTAACCAGACAACCAAATAGGCATCTTGTCTTTTATGCACTTTAACCAAGCATCTGAATACCTTCTCAGAGGCCACACAGCATCTCCCCCTGCATCAAGCCCTAGGTCTGGACACAGTAAGGGTAAAGCTTGACTTCTGCTGCCAGTGGGAAGCAGACGGTCCATTACCCAGACTTGCCCCTCCTTGGCTGTCTGGGAGGATACAGCAGTACCAGCTGTGAGCTTTTCTTTGACCAGAATGGAAGGTGAAAGGGTTCAGCAAACACAGCTAGCCCCCATGAGCTGAGATCTGCTCACCTGCTATGTATACCTGAAATGGAGAAGGAGACCCCTGTCAGTGAAAAAAGGCTTAACTGGGAGGGGACCATTTCTAGGAAGTCCTCTTCAGCCAGGTAACCTTGGTTGTAAATATTCTCCAGGAAAAGACTTCTCTCCATCTAATCCCTTGGGTATGATACAGCCATTCCTGCATCCCAAAGTGCAACAAAGCATTTCTATGGCAAATATGGCATGATGTAACATGTCAGCTTAAGTCTGCATCATGCCTACACAGAGTGCCTGTCACTCAGGACACATTCGGAAGTGCAACAGAGCCCTGAGCTGTGACCTGTATTGCTGGAACATTGCCAGTGCAATTAGACAAACAGAAAAGGCAAGACAGGGAAATTCAAAGGGAGGGAAGTGAGAATCGGTGTGCCTAGACATCTCAACCATGAAGTTTAAAGGAGTGGTTGAGTGTTTTGTATAGGAGTGGGTTTCTGGTAAGGGTAGAGGAGCCACAGGCTACATGATTAGAGATAATGAGAAATTAGGAGTTAAGGACAGCAAAATATTTCATTTACAGTAGCAATCAAAAAAAAATATAAACTCCCTAGGAATGATGTAGCAATAAACTTGATAAAATCTCTACAGTCACATCTTTAACAAGTTTTTGGAAATGCCCGAGAGGAAAGAGATGCATTAGGAAGATGGATACAGCACCACATAGGAAAATTCACCACCGAGAACATTACAAAACTACTCATTAGGGGATTTGTCATGGACCTAATGAATGTGCAAACATTTCTTTTCTTTTCTTTCTTTCTTTTTTTTTTTTGAAACTAGAAATATGGAAAACATAAACAAGAAACTTGGGAACTTTTTGACAAAAATACTAAAATGAAGAACTCCAAGTGAAGGCTAGACCCATCAGATATGTAGCAGACTGTGAACCTTATTACTAAGAGCATAGCAGTGAGCTGTTTGAATACACCTGGCAAAGAAAGAAAACAGAAATGGACTATGTATAGAGAAATGTAAAGTACTAAAGGGGACAGGAATCACAGGAATAAGGTACATTGAATAAATTTCACTAAAGCAAGTGGAAAAGTCAGGAAAAAAATAATGCTTGGCCTTCTCATACAACTAGACGCTGAATACCTTAAGAAGACACTGCCTGTAAATGCAGCCCCTTGGGAGTGCTATAAGAAAACGAGAAAGGAAAGGAAAAGGGAAAAAAAATCACCCTTGATGTTGTTGTGAATGAAAAGGCACATTTTGAGTGCATCTGTGTGTGTGTGTGTGTGTATTTGTGTGTGTATGTGTGTGAATCTGTCTGATTGTGTGCATATACATGTGTACAGGTCTATGTGCATCTATGTGGGTCTATCTCTATGTGCGCGTCTGTGCAGGTACATGTGTGTGTTTGTGTGTGTGTGTGTGTGTGCGTGTGCATGTGTGTGTATGTGTGTGTGTGTGTGTGTGTGTTTGCTGGTGGAGGTCAGAAAAGGGTAACATAACTCCTGCAACTGAGTTACACAAAGTATCTGTGAGGCAACCACATGGGTGCTGGAGCCAAATTTGAGTTCTCTGTAATTACCCCAAGTTCTCTTAACCACCCAGCCATCTCTCGGCCCATGAAGCACATTGCTTTTAACTGTTCAATAACCAGGATCCACGGAAGATTGGAAACTTAGACTGAGCAGAAATTTAAAACATTTACATGTAGAAAGGTGTGAAAGTCAAAGTGTAAAAGGCAAGCTGGACAGACTGACTGTAACTCATGTCACAAACTGGGGATGGTTTTTGGATATACAAGTGCTCTGTTGAATCACAGAATGCAGCCACAAACACACATATGCACACACATGCACACCTTCGTATTTGCCGGGTTAATCCTTCAGTGCTTCAGGGGCAGGCAGTGTGGAGCCCAGTGCTGTGTAGTCATCTAAGATGCCTTCTTAAAAACAGCCAGTGTTATTTAAAGAACCAAGTATGTGTTGCATGAAAACATGACCTTTTCTTTAGTTTAAATAAACTCCAAGGTAACTGGACTTCTAAAGTACCTTTCTGTTTTGCTTGGTATCTACTTTAGCAATAATTTCTTTTACAACCTTCTGACTCAAAACAAAGTAAATAAAAGTATATTTTACCACTGATAAAAAAAAACAAAACAAAACAAACAAACCAAAAAAAAAAAAAAAAAAAACCAGCCAGTGTGATGGCTGCTGTGAGATGTGCAGTACTTGTCTTGCTATTGCTGATATACATGTACCTATTAATCAGCCCAAGCCAGAAAATGCTCCAATTTGAGATCAAGGAATTCTAGAAGGCAGAGATGCAAGGCAAAAGTAGGTAGTGTTGAAAACTAGAGAGTTCTAGCTGGATCCTTGGAAGATACCAAGAATTAATACCAGAATTAATAGAATATTCACAGTTCTTCGGCTTTGCAATGGTTTACCTACTAGGCTCGAATTTCTTATTCAAGACTCGATTCCATTTGCCTGTCAGTCATATCCTACAGAAAGCAAATCTGTCATTTAGAATTGGCATAAATGACTCCTCTGTGTAAACCCCAGGTCTCTGGGACTCCTCTGGTAATGCGCTGAAAGGGAAAGATAATTTGAATGTTAGCTACCATTGCAGTCAACCCACAGATGGCCTTGGGATGTAAATTAGTGAAGGCATAGCTACATTATTATTATTTTAAATGTTATGACCTGTGAGAGAATTTAAAACTGAAAAGGAAAGATGAGCTTTGAGGTGTGACTCCCCAAAAGCTGGATCTCAGCATCCCTGCATCCCCTCCGTGGCTGCCCTAGGGCTTCACAGAAGTCTGGTGGCTTCATGGAGTTGATGGCACCGGATCCTGCTGTGCTAGGCACCCTACTATCCTGCCATGTAATAGCAGCTGTGCAAGGCCCTGCAGGGAAGCAGGATTAAAGTGTTATTCAAGAGCTTGAATATGTGGGCAGCTTTTCCCTCTCTGCCCAGGTCAGGTTGAAATAGTGTTTTCACACCTAATAAAGTAGGTTCCTTCCAAAGAGAATAAAACCAGATTTCTAAGTGATTAGCATAAGTTTTATTGTCTTTTTATTATACGTTGTCAACACTCGTGTTAAAAAGAAAGTTTAAGTGTGTTCACATGCCGCATGTGTCCTAGTAAATATTCCCCTGAGGAGAACTCAGGCTGGTCTTGTCACTTCCTTATGCCTGCCCTACTTGCATGCCAACATCCACCTCAATTACTGGGGGACACACAGGCTGCAAGGAAGGGTCCAGACTGTACCATCTGCCCCACCCTCTCTCTTGCTTTTGTGCCCCATAGAGAAGTAACATCAGTGAGCAAGGGTTGAGCATTCCCAACTCTAGTTGTCTTCTCTGCTGTCTGTGTTTGACTGACACTCAGTCTCTCAGGCCCCAAGAGCAGTTGTAGCAGAAGCCACATGTGTAGTATGAGTCTGCTGAACTTCCACTCTTTATTGGATTCCTAGAAACTTATAGCCAGGAGTGTAGAGTAATCTGTGACCTTCCTGTGTAAGGCAAGTAATTTAATAACAAATCTGTACATTACCAAAGAGGAAACTGAAGCAATGAAAAGGTTGTATTCCCCCTGATGCTTTATATAGACTTGCAGTTACTGCAGAGAGAGCAGGCTTCAAGCACTTTGTTCAGTGGGTCAACAAATCTGTTAGGTTGCTTCATTTCTTAACTTTTCATCGTGGAAAAAAATATCCAAATCATGGTGCTGGACAACCGTACAACCTGTCCACAGCAACAAACATCATAGGTATGTTCCCATGTAGCTCAGAAACCCCTCTGACAGTTTGTAAAGGCTGGTATTAATTGCCAGTGTGACCTAATCTAGAATCACCTAGAAAAAGAATTTCAATAAGGGAATGTCTAGACCACAATGGCCTATGGGTGTGTCTGTAGGGTTTGTCTTGGTTGTGTTAATGGAAGTACAACTATCCACCATGACTGTGGTTGGTAGCATTCCCTAGGCAGAGTATTCCAGGCTATTATAAGAGTAGAGCAAATTCATTGAGCATAAGCTTGCATGCATTAATTCTCTCTACTCCTGACTATGGCTCTGAGGAGCTGCTTTGAGTTCCTCGTGCCTTTACTTCTTTATGATGATGTCCTGCAATCTAGAGGCTAAAATAAACCCTACATCCCGAAATTATTTTTGTCAGCGTATTTTATCACAGTGATAAAAGCAAAACTGACATAGAAAGAAAGCAACTCTTGTGTGGTCCCTTCTGCTACCAGTCAGTCACACAATAAATAAGTGCATTAATTAGTTGCTCTTTGTACTGGAGGACCTCTGATCTGGGCTTCCAGCTTTTTCTTCTCTTTCCTACATTTTCCTACATTAATGTCCTGTGCCCCTTAGATCATCTCTGTCAAGAGTTAGTTTCAAACTCTTTATTTAAATGATGATGGGACATACTCTCCTTTCTTTGCATAGGCAGTTGGAGAGTTATCTCCAGGCAGCTTCAACCAGCTGGGGGCACAGCAACAGAGAGAGGCTGAAACAAATGAATATGAACAGAACAGGTAGAAGGGTCTGTCTCCCTGTCAGTCTCCCTGTGGCTCTCCCACTTCAATTCCTATCCTATGGAATTATAATGCTGGCTTCACCACCATCATTACACAAGGTTTTTAGTGTTTTTTAAATTACGATATAAAGTGTTTGTGTGGAACCCAGGTGGAAGCAGCTGCTTGCTCACCATTTCTCTCTGTGCTGGGGCTATGGCAAGTCACACTTCTGACCCCTGTGCAGTCTGAGTCCTTGGCCCTGACAGGGAAAGATAAATGAACTCCGAGGAAATAATTCCACCAAATACTGGTCATTTCTATCTTAGAGAACTGGAGTGCATGTTTACCAGACTCTTAAATTCCTCCCTTGCTGGAAGGGTGAATAGTAAAATCTGGTTCCTTGTCTGCCTTATATAAAGCAACTTAAACATAATGTAGTGCTGGGAAGACCATAAATCTCTAATGAAGACAAGTGGTTACCACACACAGAGGTATTGTTAAGAAACAAGGGAACACTTCTCTGTATGATACTTCATTGTAATATAGACTCAAATCGTGTCAACAAGATGCAAGCCGGACTATCCTATAAAATATGACCAAAGAATTGCATTATCTGGGCTGCTTAATAAACTCATTTCCATAAGTAGACCAAGGAACGCTCAACACCTTGTTAAAGCGGGAAAACAAATATTCACCATAAATAATGGTTGTTTTGTTTTGGAACTCACATCTAGTAAAATATTCCCTTTCTCCAAGAATAAGAACAACTAAAAAGATCAACCAGGAAATAAGAGAAAAATACTAAATATAGGTAAATTCTATGCAAATTTGTGGCTTGTGCTCTTGGGATCCAATTCTTACAGTCTATTCAGAATGTTGAGGAAAAAATGTATGACAAACTTAGCAATTATTAGTAATTTAAGAATACCATAGACAAAGCAATTATCAACAATAACAATTGTTTTTTGGTTCCAGTAGTTGGATGCAGAGGATGAAGGCAGAATACCTGTGGAGTCTGCTCTCTGCATCCTAGGGCGGGATAGATAAAGAAAGGGGAGGTGGCTTCCTAAGGTTTGTTGGTTCCCCTCACCTACACAGGAGACTAGTTTCTGGTGATTTTCAGTTCAGGAGTTTTAAAAGGACACAGCCATCCCCTATCATGACCTCCAGGGAGGAACATGGAATACAGGCTAAAAGAGAGCACCCCTTCTCCCCAGGCTGCACACCAACAGGCCTCCTGCCCTGCAGTGCAAGCCATCAGAGTCCTGCATAGTAACCCAGCATTGCCTACACAGGAACACCTCTCTTCCCACAATGGCTATCTGACCCCTGCTTGTCCTGCTGTCATTGTTCTCCCAGCTCCGTTCAATCCAACTGTGTGAGCATTTCATTGTCCATTCCTGAATTGTGTTCATCCCTTCCATAGCTCCACTTTGCTTCGGCTATTTGAAATGCAATGGATATACAAATTAGAGCAGAGGCTATTCATTCATTCAATTGTAATGCCTAAAAAGCAAGTTTGGAATTATAGCTTAGAAGATAGAACTTGTACCCTGCCTGTACAAATCCCTGGCTCAGAGCCTCAGTATAGTTCAATATAAACATATATACATACATATATGCACACATATATACATACATATGTATATGCATAATACATATATACATGCATGGATGCATAATACATAAACTGTATAAATGAATAACCCTTCGGTAGTTTTCATTGCCTTGCCATTTGGACTGTTTCTTCAAACCTTATCTTCTCATTCATTGTGAGATTGTTACATTGGAATCTCATGAGTCCTGGGTACTGAAGATGGACTTCTGATGGACTAGTATTGTCAAATGATCACAAGTAGATGTGACAGAAAGCTCTGAGGCTTCCTGCTTAGTCAGCATGAATCATGGAACACTGAAAAGGGCCATCTGAGACCACTCTCTTGGAATGTAAATGAGAACTTCCTAGGAGGGAGTTGTTATGGGACTTGCATGGATGAAGGCATCCCAGCATAGGGTGGCTAAAACAGTATATGAATGAGAAGAGCTATGTTGCTATTTTGGATGTCCCATATTTTATCTTTGCTGTGTGTACTTGTGATCCTTGATCTTCTACTGGGACAACGCGCCCTCTAACGAACAGAGGAAATTGCTGATGACTTTGGGATTTGTCTCCAGCTTTTCTAGCTGCAACTCCTCTCCTGCAAATTAGCACTCTATGTCTCTTTCCTCTTCTTATGATGCTGATAGCTTTGCATAGTAATTACATAAGGATGTGTCCATAGCAACAACATGAAGACAGGACCATTTCTACCAGGAATTCACCACCCCACTGAGGGGCTCTTATAACTTAATTACATTTAAGTCTCTGCTCTTCTGTATAGCATGGGGCATAATGAATTTTATTTAAAAATTATCTCAGGGACTTCTGGTCCTAGGAATGAGAAATTACCTGTGAGTAAATTTAGCCTCCATTAAAGGCATGAGAAAACCTGGATGGAAAAATTGCTTCTAAGCACTGGGCACTGACAAATTTGGCATTGCAATTCACAGGGGAAGGTGGCACGTTGATGTTCGGTGATGGGTCTCTGAGGCTTCTCATGAGCCTCTACGTAGTCAGAATGATAGTGCTGGTTGGCATTTGCTCTAGAGAAGTCATTTCAAAGATTATTATAGAGTAGATAGCATTTGGAAGCTAATGTCTCCAGCAGAGAAAAAGGTTAGGCATTTTTATAGCAGACAGTTATTATTTAAAAAAAAAAGTTAATTCTGCCAAGGTTTGCATGGCTTCAGGATTAACCTAACTGGGCCATCATGGAATTATAAAATGACAGAAATACATAGACAAAAACTAGAATAGGATGAGCATTATAGATCTGTGTAAGGGAGCAGACTCAGGCTATACACATCTGAGAGAAGAAAGCTATTGTAGACAATTTCTGCATGCACTATTAACAGGTGCACACAGTCCAGAAGAAGGCTTTGCCATTTCTGTGGGTCTGAGGCATTGGGACTTCGAAATGTTCATGCTAATGTCAACAATACACATTCACTGAGTCCCACAGTACAGCATCTGTATCTCCCACCAGTCCCAGGATACTGAAGGACTCCTCTGCTGTGATGGGAGTCTATACCTCCTCCTGGACTGGCCTGTGCTAGAAACTCCAGCAAGTACAGAATCATGCTGAGTTCACTGCTAAGTGATCAAGCACTTTTCTTCTAATTGTGAACTCTCATATCACCTCATAGGAAAAGTAGAGGGAAGCCAGACTATAGGTCCTGGGAAAGTAGAGGACAGAGATCAAATGTAGACATTTGGAGCAATGTAAATATAGAAGAGAGAAGATGGGAGCCTCAGTGCATGTTCAGGGGTGTAAAAGCCTTACTGTAATTCAAAAGCAGACAGTCTGGTCAGGCTGAGGCGTGATGGCTTCTTGTTTCTTGCTGCTGTTCCTTCACCTCAGGCTAAGCTTTGCTGAGACGGAAGATGGCAAGTTTGGAGTTACAGCGGTTTTGTTGCTGGGGAACTTTAGTTAGGGGTAAACGCAGGGATCCCCCTGATTAGAGAGAGCCACCACTGATGTGTCTCATGGTGGGTAGGGAGCCTTCAATTTCACAGACTCTTTTGACAGAAGACCATGAAGGAAGAGAAAACCAGTGCCCAATGTGCTGCTGTGGTTGGCGGCCACTGCTGTGTGGGAGAGGTAAGCTTCATCAGGGCACTTGTCCTCTGACACACTCACGTATAATATAGGATATAAACATAGACACACACACACACACACACAGAGAGAGAGAGAGAGAGAGAGAGAGAGGGAGAGAACGGAAAACAAAGATGAATGCATATGTCACTGTATGCATGGAATGTAGAAGACTCTGGCAGTATATACAGTCACACATCAGCAGGTGGAGTCTTCAGTGGAAGCTGTGGTATTTTATGCTTCAGGATATCGAAGTCAAAATCATTGTTAAAATGCTTTATCCTTTTGTGTATTTCTACAAAGCAAAATTAGAAAAGCAAAAAAGAAAAGAATGATGCTAATTATCATATTGACCATTTCTGATTGGGAGATTACCTTGTTCTTCAACAGAAACCTGACAAACTATGAAGAACCGAAAGCATGTCACAGGATATACAAAAGCCCACACCTTCAGCTTCCAACTTTTTGTGTCTCTCAAATTTCACATTATCTACTCACAGTAGCATATGAAAGCCAGTTAAATCTTATTTAGTTTGAGGGCATTTTAAGGATATCAGTGTTATATTTGATGAGCTTGAGTGTGAGAGGAAGCCTAGCATGGGATCCATCACACAGGCAGCATTGTACCATCTTAGAAAAATGAGCAAGGGGAAGGAAAACGATGGAGCTGCAATGAGAACAGAAGGTATCTTTGTAAGAGCAAGCACAAAACTGCTATCTCAGATAGTTAGATGATAGATAGATAGATAGATAGATAGATAGATAGATAGATAGATAGATAGATAGAGAGAAAGAGAGAGGAATGAATGGATAGATAGATAGATAGATAGATAGATAGATAGATAGATAGATAGATAGATAGATAGATAGATAGATAGATAGATAGACAGATAGATAGGTGATGGATAGAGAGAGAAAGAGAGAGAGGAATGAATGGATAGATAGATAGATAGATAGATAGATAGATAGATAGATAGATAGATAGACAGACAGATGCTTTTTCATCTATTAGTTCTGCTCCTTCAGAGAGCACTGACTGATACAACATGGTGAAAAAACAATAAGATATTCCACTCCTTATTCTGTGTATTTCCTTAGAAAATAAAATTTACTTGCCCAGACAAGGTAGTGACACCTTCACAGTTTGAACAGTGCCTATCTAAACTGATGGATATAGAGCATTTGTGATGTGCTGTAAACTATTTAAACTCCTTCCTAGTGGTAGATGTTGACCGAGAACCTCAGTATGTAAACAAAGCACTTCTCTGTTCATTCTTGCAACGCTATTGTCTAATTAGCTGATTAAATAAAAATTTTGAGATTAGAAATGTAAATGTGATTTATGATTGTAGCTGCATCATTATAGGATGACATTTTGTGGAAGCCTTGGCCCCAAGATGGGGTTCAGGACTCAAGTAGTGACTCTCCATTGTGCACTGGCTGACCTTTCTTGTTTCATTGTGCCATAATTAGCTATGGGATTAAATTGTGCATAAAATTCTAATTCCTAACTCTAAAGGTATTCAAATGGCTCTACCATTCAATAGAAACAAACTGTAATTATTGTGTGATTTCATTATGTTTTACAACAAATCAAGTACGTACACTTTTCTCCTAAAACTCACATCCCAGAATCATTGAATGGATCAAAAGCTAGGACTGACCCATCACTATGTTTGTTAGCCAGTGTCATTAAACTATTAATTAAATATGCATTTGTTCTGTGCAGCCTGCCTTCGGTATTTCGCATCTTCAGGTGCCCTGTCTGATTCATCGGCGGTGCTCATACATTTCCTCTTGGAGGCATTTACAGCATTGTAATTGTGGGAAACAGCAGCTCAACCGG
The DNA here is from genome assembly GCA_036184795.1 of Tokudaia tokunoshimensis. Classification (NCBI taxonomy): domain Eukaryota; kingdom Metazoa; phylum Chordata; class Mammalia; order Rodentia; family Muridae; genus Tokudaia; species Tokudaia tokunoshimensis. The sequence goes on from BTHU01000019.1 coordinate 53,066,531, forward strand.
CCAGCTCTTCCTCTACAGTAAGATCCATCTCCCTTTTCCCCTGTTCTCCAGGGCATGATCCTTCTGTGCTCAACAATGACACCTGGCTGCAGTGTTACCGCCAAGGCCAACACAACACTTGAACATGCCAGGCATGGAGCACTTCTTGAACAGGCTATTGATCTCAAGGGTGTGACTCTAGCCCCTGTTCCATACAACACCTTAAATTCTCTTCCAGGTTGACATTTGATCCCTGTCTATTTGTACAGAATCTTGTCCTGAGATTTGTGACCTGGTATAGACTGGGATTTTCCTGGACCTGATTCCCACATGCTCTCCTGGGCTCTCTTCTTAAGGGCATCTCTTCTCTTTCTGGGATTTCCAGACTACCTGAACTCACATAGTTTTTCTCATCACAGCCCCATAGACCTCCCAAGGGCATGTGAACATATCCATTCAGGAGTCACACTCTGATATATAGCTTGTCCACTGTGCTTGTTGACTGTGATATTGTAAAGGATTCTAGCTCATTCCATCCCCTTCCAGCTGTGAAACTGTTGACAATGCTCTGCCTGAATCATGGTGACTGATGGGTCACACAACAAGCTCACATCTGAGCTGCTGAGGCATCAGCTTTCTTCCACTTTCTGAAGTTTGGGGTGATGGACCCTGACTATGACCCCTTTCATGCAGTGACATGTATGTCTTGAGGCCCTTAAATCAGGAATCACTTCTCGAACTGCTCTGTTCTTCAGGTATTAGACCTTGCACTAGTCTGCTGAATGTGTTAATTTTCTTCCTTGATCTGTTTATCCATCTCTTTTACTACATGCTAGGAAGTAGAATCAACTCTAGTTTCACAGTTAAGTTTCTCAGATGTCTGCTGTCTAGTAAGAACCCAATCATGATTTGATGGTTTGTTCCTTATATTTTCATTGTATCCTACTCTCTGTTTCTATAAGTGGGAAAATTTCATTTTTACTCATCCCTTCACAGAGCATGTGCAGAACTTTGTCTCTTTTTTTGTATATTAGATTGGGACATTTAAAGAATACTTGCTCTTTTCTTGAGTTTCAGAAATTGTAGTGGATGCTGTTGTTTTACTGGGTCTCCTATAGATTCATGACTTGACAACTCTGTCATCAGCTCATAGTACTATTTGGATGTTGTGGAAATTGAGAAGATGGGGACCAAAAGAAAGCTAGGTCATTAACTGCATGCACTTGAGGGTGTTTGTGAGACCCCAGGCCTCCCTAGTCTCTCTTTTGGTTTTCTGACTACCACAAGATGAACAGACCTCCTTCCCCTGCCATGCTTTCGCCCATGGTATGCTGTCATACTACAGACCCAAATGCAATGTGGGAATCAACACTGAGCTGAAACCTATAAAACAGTGAGCCCCCAAAGCTTTTTCTCTGTAGAATCTGGTAATCTCAGGTATCCCAAATGGAAAACTGACCAAGTATGTCTAATTATTGATTACTGTGGCTAAGTTGTTATTAGGATCTTCAAGTATTATGTAGCTATCCATACATCCACTTATCCATCTCCTTAATCACTTATCTATCCATCCAACTAATTACCTATTATCCAATTATCTCTCCATTCATCTTCTATCACACATCTATCATCCATCTATTTGTCACCTGTCATTAGCCCATCATCTATCTATCCATCTATCATCTACCCATCAACATATCATCTCTCTCTCTTCATATATCACCCATTCACCTATCATCTATCTTTCAACCATTTTTATATCTATATCAAATTTGTCTCATTTGTCTGTCTAGATGGATTTGACTTCCCCAGGGAGCAACATATTCATCTGTCACACTGAGATTTCTTCTGTCTTCCCAATGTAATGGTTTCTGGTGGAGAAATGACAGCCAGTATCTGCATTCATCACATGGAGTAGGTTTAATGTCCCTACTTCACTCAGACAGGTTCTCACCTTTACATTTCCCACACACACTCATGAGACCGATTAGGCTCTATCTACTCTTGCTCCTGATTTATTTTGCTAACATTTAATCTCATCTTATGTTGTACTCAAATAGTTCTTGTGCACATATGCCTTAACAGGTTCCATTGTAGTAATCAACTATTAATATATTATTTTTGCTGGAAACTAAAATAGTAAATGTGCAGAACTGAGATATGTTAGCTATCTGAAAGCTCCACCCATCTATAAATTCTCTGGATTGAAGCAGACATCTCACCTTCGTAGAACCGTCTCTGCTTGCTCTTCCTGGGACTAAGCACATTACTCCCTAATTTGATCAGCACTGCCATCCTGTAAATTAGAATAGTTTGTCTATCTTTCAACTTATAAAATAAATTCATATGACTTCATGGATTCTGCTTAATCCCTTTCTTTTTTCATGCAAGCTGTAGATCTAGATGGCCTGCCTCCATCACTGCAGAACACTCGGTGTGGAACAGGAATCCATGTTGAAGGGATGCAGCTATCTGAGTCCTACTCGTCACGACAGATCCTGAGTGCTCTGTGGACTTTCCTTGTACAGGCTCCTGGCACATGATAGGTTAATGAGAGTGCTAGTGCGCGGCTTGCTGCTTTCCATCCTAGACATCTAGGATCCATGAAGCAGCATCCATGAAGTCATATGACTTTATTTTATAAGTTGAAAGACAGACAAACTATTCTAATTTACAGGATGGCAGTGCAGATCAAATTAGGGAGTAATGTGCTTAGTCCCAGGAAGAGCAAGCAGAGACAGTTCGACGAAGGTGAGATGTCTGCACCTAGTACTGTCAGCAACAAGGATCCGCTCCATGTCCTCCACATCAGCCTGAAATGAATCAAACTGGAGCATCCTCTGGTCCTGCTGCTGCCCAGGATCATACACCTGCCATTAAGTTCCCAAATGAACAAGGCTCTCTTGATACAGCCCTGGGCCAACCAGCCTCTTCCTTTTAAACTCATAGCATTTTTTCTCTTCCTAGTTACTGGTTTATTAGTTTATATAATTTTTCTTTGCTAAGAAAGATATTGCCAGAGGTTTGTTTTTAATAATTCTTTGAAAGAACAAACATTTAGCTTAATGTCTTTTTGTGTATTGTTTTGTATTATAATAGTTGGGATGTTAATTCTTTTTTTTTTTTTTTGCCAGTTACTGTTTGTTTTAACTTTCAGAGAAAAGAAAATGGAGTTCACTAATTTTAATCTGGCTTTAAATCTCTCTATATATATATAGAGAGAGATTTAAAGCCAGATATATATATATATAAAACCCATCACCCGTCATCCATCCATCTATCTATATATCTGTCTATCTATCCTCTATCTTTAGACATCTATAACTATAGATAGATCTATAGGTACCTATAATTCAAAATAAATAGATATACCTATAGATAGATCCTCTAGATACCTATAGATGATAGAGATTCATGATAAATAGATATACCTATGGATAGATTATCTAGATACATATAAATGATAGATGATAGATAGATAGGTAGATAGATGATAGATAGATAGATATAGATAGATAGATAGATAGATAGATAGATAGATAGATAGATAGATAGATAGATAGATAGATGATACAGATTCTATAGATATAGATAGATGATAGATTTATTATCTCCCAGATGAAACAAGCGCCATGTTCTATGTCCATCTGTTTCATGGTGAAAATGTATGATTTACTGTCTCCTTTTCCTGGGCCTGTGATTCTCATGGTACCTTTGTGTTACTTAGTGTCTCTCTCCCACTCTTGTGTGACAGGAAACGCACAGCAGCTGAAGTTTGGAATCAGGTTATAAGGGAAGTCTTCTCTAAGGCAGAGCATTTCTAACCTAGAGAATGTCTGGAAGTGCTGCAATGATTTATACCCTGTCTTTTCGTTTCTCTTTCTGTGATACCTTATTAGCATCCCTGGAGGTGTGCCCACACATGTGTGGTAGAATCCTCCCCTCAGTATTCCAGGAACCTCCTCTGCCTGCTGTTGCCCACACAGTGTCCTGAAGCTCATCACAGTCTTCCACTAGGCTGTCCCATGGTGGCCTCTGTTACAGTCAAATTGACCTTCACCACAAGGCTCCACATTCTTTCACTTCAGGTCTCAGGGCAGCAATTTGCCCTACCATCTCAATTCTCTAATGTAGCCAAGAAATTCTATTGACTTTCAATTTGTTCCCCTTTCTTCTTAAAAAATAGGAGTAATGACTCTCAAGTTTTTTTGTGTCACAAATAAATCAGAGTTGACTATAAAAAAAAAACTTTGTTTTAAATCATACCGGCACTTGTTTTGAATGCATGTGTATATTCTGAATGCTCTCAGGTAGACACAGGAACAAAGGGAGAAAATTCATGACTTCAGCTGACACTGACATCCTCCAGCTATGTCATTTATTCTAGCACATGCGTAGAGGCAAGGACAGTCAAGACTGTTTCTGAGGGTGCGGGAGTTCTTAATGCCATGTGGCTTACTTCTTGAAGGACAGTGTCTTTCTAGTATATATCTACTAATAGTGAAGGGTTGAACCTGAAATGCCCCCAACAGGTTCATGTCTTCAAAACTCATTTCCCTACAGAGGCTACTGTATAGACAGACTGTAGAGGCTCAGGTGGTCAGGCCTGGCTGGCAGAAGTATATTGACAGAAGTGGGCCCTTTAAAGGTTACACCCACCCCAGCTCTAGCCTGTTCTTTGGGTGTGCTACCCTTTAACATAGGAGTAAGTGCCAAGGATAGACCCATTTTACCACCAAGCCTTCATTACCATGGTAGACTGAAACAGTGAGCCAAAAGAAGTCATTCTCCCTTTAAGTTGCTTCTAGCAGGTATTTGGCCACAGCAATTCAAAAGTAATTAACAGGCATGATCTAGGCCTTTGACAGCTAATCTCAATGTATCAGAAGCTTATAACAGTCAGGCTTGCTGGTGCATACCTTTAATTCCAGTCCTCAGTGAGGTAGAGGCAGGCAGATCTCTATGAGTTCCAGGCCAGCCAAGGCTACATAGATAGACTTTGTCACAAAACCAAAAACAAATACAAGTGTTTAGCACCTCCTCTTTTTAGAGGTCCATTTCCTCAGTATTTTCTCCCTCTTAGCCCTGAGACATCATAGCAGGTGAAGTCTGTTTATCAGCCAGCCCTTTAGGAATTGGGAAACTTTAATGAGGAAAAATCTGAATACAGTTTGACGTATTCTTCTTACCTAGTTATTTGGGTACTTTTTGTAAGATCATACTTCACCTAAGTCATGTTTCCTAGGTTACGATTTATGATATTTGGGAAAAAAGAACATTTTCTGTAAATTTTCCTGGTAATTAGAAGTGCAAATGGTTTTGTGATTACCATCAGAAAGTTTTATCTTTTAATCATAACGACTCATATATGATGCTGTCAAGCTGATAACATCTAGAATCACCCAGTAGACAACCCTCTGGGCATGTCTCTGAGGGATCTTTTAGACTAGGTCAATCTCCTTAAACATGGGTGATACCATCATATGGGCTGGAGTCCTGGAGTGAATAGACAGGGAGAGAGCAGAGCCGTGGCAGCTATGTGTCTCTGCTTCTGGTCAGCAGACATAGTCTGATCAGGCACCTCCAGATCCTGTTGCCATGCCTTCTGCACCGTGCTGGACCACATCCTCAGACTGCAAGCCAGAGCAAACTATTCCTTCCCTACATTGTTTTTGTCCATCACTTGGTCACAGGAATAAGAAACTAACTCATTTTCATTTTCATTCCTTCTATCTTACAACACTGGAAAAAAAACATGTCGGTGCTCTGTAAAATAGAAGCTGTAGTGTTGGTTACATTCATATAGTCCTGATGGATAGCACCCTAAGTATTAACATGGCATGAGCGTGTGTGTGTGTGTGTGTGTGTGTGTGTGTGTGTGTGTGTGTGTGTCTGTGTGTGTTAAAGTTGATTAGCATCCCTCTGATCTCATCTTTAGAAATGGGGTGTTTATGGCATGTAACTCACCCTGCTTATATTTCTCAACTTTTGATCTCATTTCCTCAGACTTCTTAAAGCAATTAATATATTATTTGTACTTCAGTTATAAGGGACCAAACAGTTTACATACCCATGTGTTTCTTTTTTAAAGATTTATTTATTTATTATGTATACACTATTCTGCCTTACGTGTATGCCTGCATGTCAGAAGAGGGCATCAGATCCCAGTATAGATGGTTGTGAACCACCATGTGGTTGCTGGGAATTGAACTCAGGACCTATGGAAGAATAGTCGGCGCTCTTAACCTCTGAGCCATCTCTTCAAGCTTGTTAAGCCCCCGTTTATATAAGATCATCTTAATGACTTGCTGATACAGTCAAGTTTATTAATTATTTCTGTTAATTAATTATTGTTATTTAATTTATTTATTAATTGTTTCTGTTATTATTTCTTATAGTCACTTTATTCATTTTATTCTAGTTCTTTAACATTTAAGTCTGATTCTCATGTTACTATAGTACTGTTTCTACCTTAGTGATATTTTCTAATTTTCTTTCTAGTTTTTGTTACCATTTTGCTTTATGAATGATTAGTATGTACATGATCTATACGTAAGTTATTCATAAGTACAATTTTATGTGTGGATTTGATTTCCAAGTGTGAGATTTCTCTGGGAACTTCTTTCATATTAATTTCTATTTAAACAGTGTTGCTGAGGAACTTTTCAATTGTTGAGATTTGTCATGGGCTCAATATGAAATTTTTTCCTTGAGGAGGCCCAGTATACACACACACACACACACACACACACACACACAGAGACACATACACACAAACATTTTTCAAAGTTTGCTAATTCTATTGTTTTTTTGAAGATTTATATTTTTGTCTTTTTCTTTTTTTAGAATTTTTCTATTTTACATGTTTATGTATTTGCCTGTGTGTGTGTGTGTGTGTGTGTGTGTGTGTGTGTGTGTATTTGTGCCAACTACATGCAGAGTCCACAGGAGTCAGTAGAGGGCATTGGATGCCCTGAAACTGAGTAATATATGGTTGTGAGCTACTGTTTAGTAATGGAACTGAACCAACATCCTCTGTAAAATCAACAGGCTCACTTAACCACAAAAATAGCCTTCTCAGATACGATATTTAAATGTGAACATTTTATTTTTTGATATTATAAGATAATTAAATTATCTACATTTTCTCCTCTCTTTAAACCTGCCCATGTATATCTCCTTCCTGTCTCTCAAATTCATGCCTATCTTTTTTAATTGTATGTGTGTAGGTATGTGTGAGTGTGTATAGATATACACACATAAATACAACTTATTCAGCCTATATAATGTTGCTTCTATTTATGTATTTTCAGGACTGACCATTTAGTATTGAATAACCAATTTCTATGCTCTTCCCTAGAAAGGACTCTTTCATTGGCTCTCCGCATTCCTTGGTTGCTTGTGTTCTTTGTGTAGGGCTGAGGACTTGTGAGAGTCCCCTGTCCATGTTAGCGTGTCCATTGCTGTCATTATTGTTCAGGTCATGGTTAGGCAACTATTTTGCTTGCTGAGGCTGGAACATGGCCTGCTCATGCAATTGCATCTTCACCAGCTTTCTGTTTTCAAAAGTTTCCTTTACTGCCTACACTCGATGTCCTGAAACTCCATCTGTAGATCAGGATGGCTTCAAACCCAGAGATCCATTTGCCTCTGTCTGCTGAGCTGGAAGTTTAGCTGGGTGGGATCTTGTCTTCAGGCCACAACCCCCTTTATTCCATTTTATATTGGGCTTTTCTTTCATCTGTTTATCTCCTTAAGTTCCATTCTACTTCCCGGTGCCCCTTTCCTCCTCAAATTGTACATGTTTTATTTTTCCTTCCTCCACTTGTTCCTTTTCATTATAGATCATTATAGAGTGACCACTAATAACCACACAACAGACTCATTACTAGGCTCTTTTGAGATTCCCTCTGTCAATGAAAATAACCCAAACTCTTCAACTTAGCCTCAGACTGACATTTCATACAAGGTCAAAAACCAGCTACATTCTTTATCAAAATATCAGAAGAACAATCTCTTCTAAAATCCTTTTCCTCTGAAACCTGTTGAGCTAGGCCCCCACAGTTCCAATAACCCTCACCTTAAGCATTCCACTGGTTTCCTAATCCAAGTCCCAAAATCTACATTCCTCCAAACAAAAGCATGGTCAGGCCTATCACAGCAATATGTCACTCCTGGAACCAATTTCTGTCTTAAATAGGGTTTTATTGCTGCACGGAGACATCGTAACCATGGCAACTCTTATAAAGAAAAACATCTAATTAAGACTGGCTTACAGTTTCAGAGGTTCAGTCCATTATCAATACGGCAGCATGCAGGCAAAAATGGTGCTGGTGAAGTAGCTGAGAGTTCTACACCTTGATCTGCAGGCAGGAGAAGATGCCTAAGACACTAGGTCAAACTTGAGAGTCTGAAACCTCAAAGCCCTCCCCTAGTGACACCTCCAAGACCATACCTCCTATAGTGCCACTCCCTATGCATTCAAACACATGAGTAGTGAGGGGGTGGGCATTATGATTCAAATTACCACACTTTCATAGAACTATGTTTGCCTTGCTGATATTGGAAAGCTGGCTGTCATCTTAATAGCACCCTGATCTTATGTCAGTCTGTGTTGAGCTGCTTTTTCTTGATGCTCCTCAGTTTTGCTCTGCCATGTTCCAGGGATGTTGGCCACTTGTTTGTATAAGTTCTTGACTGCATTTTCTTTGATGACCCTCAGTTACACCACACGATTGTCCGGATGAGGTTTTCTTTTAATGAGTATGTTTCTGGTTACTGGTGTATGTGTAAAAATCAATCTTTGTAGAAATTGTTGACTCTCATGAATGACTGTGTGTTAAAGCATTGCCTCGCTTCCATTCGTTTGATCTCCTCATCTCTTTCAGGATTTTCTGCTTTCATCTTTCATATGTTCAACTTTAAATCATTTTTGTGGTTTTGGGCCTGGGCAATGTTTTCTAGGTCATATTTTCAACCCAGGCTTTTAGTTCACTAACTTAAAAAAAAAAACAAAAAACTATTTCCTACCTATTGTATTTAGTCACAATGCATTGTAAGCATAATTTTATATATTGAAATAAGCTGGATTTGATTACTTTTCTAATGCACAACCTTAGTCATTATGGCTTTTTTCCTTGGCCATCTTCTTTGGCCTCACTCTGGGCTATATGCGTATATGTGTTTGAGTTCAGTCTCCTGCTTGGGAGGGTCTTACTGGCTTGCTCCTTTGTGAGCTCAGCTGCTTGGTTTCTGTAGGCTTTCATCTGTCAGAGTCTTTTCAGACTCACACTGAAGGTTTCTAGGCAGAAGATAGATTTGTTTTCTGTATCTCTGTGAAGAAGTCTTCTTTAACCTTCATTTCAGACCTGTCAGACTTAACCCTTGGAATATCTATCGCCTGGAGACCTCTGAGAGGGAGTCTCCATGCACAAATGTGAATTTCTCCAGTTATGCTAGGACCAGCAAGAGATCGTTGCTCTTCATCTATCTAGTGAAATTGTCCCCACTTCATCATGAGGTCAAGCACAGTGGTTTTATAATTCAATGGTGGGTGCCACCTCCCCTTCAGATCATTTCAGCTTCATAAGGTTTCTCTCTAGCTACATGAGGAAATCTTTAAAATCTGGCAAATCCTACCTAGTATATTGTCTTTAACCCATACTACACATTCTGCCTCCTATTGGGCAAGTGATGTGACTGTAAGAACCCTGCAGCCTTCAATTTACTAATCTGAATGTGAGAGAAGTGTCGTCTTGTAATTTTACTTGTGAGTGGGAAGGGTGTTGTCCTCTCTCATCAGGGAGGGCAGTTTCTTGGGCACTTTCTCTAGTTCTCGTGTGGGAGCCTGCAATGTGTGTGATATATGCAAAGGTGCACCATTGTGTAGGTGTACATTGCAGCAATTTGTGTGATATCTATGTGGGTATATATGTTTATGTGTATAAGGTATGCACTGACTATGTGTATTCATGTATATAGTATGTATATGACTATGTATATTCATGTATATAGTATGTATATTCATGTATATAGTATGTATATAGTATGTGTGTTCATATTCATATACATATACATGTATATTCATATATATGTATTCATGTATATAGTATGTGTATTTAGTATGTATATATATGTGTATTCATGTATATGTATATGTATATATGTATATGACTATGTATGTTCATGTATATAGTATGTATATGTATTCATGCTTATTAGGATGTACACTAGGGCTCTTTTGAATGTCTTGACAGTTTACTTTTAGTTCTTATAGTTTTTGTTAGTAATATAAAATTTACCTTAAGCCCAGAAGTAAATGAACAGTTCACTCTGCCATAACATCGCAGGATAAATATGAAATGTTTTCATAAGCAGTCAAGCAGTCACAGGCTATGGCTCATTGATGAGCCCTGGCTGCTCTGTTGATGCCTAAGCCTCCTGGCAATGGGCTGTCTCTGTTAGCACAGGTATACCCAGATTCACTGGCTGTGATGGTGTTGGCATAGGTGGTGCTCTGTAAAGGTCCCTGTGCCTTTGACTCCTTCTCTTCATACAGAGCATACTTGCTGAACCTCATCTTTGATGTCAGTTAATTCTGCTTCGTTCTCATTTGTTTGATGTTAATTTCCAATTATACAGTGCTATTTCATAGATTTTTGTATGGTCCTCATTATGACAAGTCAAGTCATTATGATATTATGAATTTGAAAAAGATTCTAAACTCCCAATGGGCAAAAAGGAATAATTTGACAAACAAGTAAATAATACAGGGCTAGAAAGATAGCCCCATATTAGGGTTAGGGTAGGAGTGCTTCCTTCTCTTCCAAAAGACCTGAGTTCAGCTCCCAGCAACCACTTTGGGTGGTACACAACCACCTATAACTCCAGTTCCAGGGAAACTGATACCCTCTTCTGGCCTCCACAGGTACTGAACACACATATTGAATATACTCACATATATACATGAATAAGAATCACGAATAAATAAAGCAGTGTTGAAATACAATCCAAAGCACACAGTAAATGCTCACCAGAAACTGAAGAATCTCAGCAATGTAAAAATTAACAATTAAAACATTTATCCATAACTGCTTTGTCTCCTCTGTCTCCTCTTCCTCCCAGAAGAATCCTTACTCCCACCTTACAAGTAGGTGCTGTGCATGGCAACATCTTCCTGAAGAATTCAGGATGGACAGTAAGAGGGAAACAGGATGGAGAACAAGGTCTGAGGAGTCTTGCTTCTACAGGAATTAGAGTTAATATCTGCAGTGGGAGGTTGTGTTGCTCCTTATAGAATGGGGTGGATAATATCTGATCCTTGCTAGCTTCCTCCCCTGACTCTATAACCACAGTCACATCACAAGAAAGCTAGCAAGAAGATCCCTGCAGAATGGCACCCAGCCGCCCTTGGATTGGCTTCTGCTAGACCCCTAGAGCAGTGGTCTTCAATCTTCTCTATGCTGAGGCCCTTTAATCCAGTTTCTCATGTTGTAATGCCCTCCAACCATAAAGTTATTTTTGTCGCTACTTCATAACTCTAATTTTGCTACTGTTATGAGTCATAATGTGAATATTAGTATTTTCTGATAGTCGTAAGTGACCTCTGTGAAAGGGTCAGATGACCTCAAAGAAGTCATGACTCACAGATTGTGAAACACGGCTGTAGCCCTTTGACAAGGAAGAGTGAAAACTGTTTCATTCCAAGGTGCTTCAGGGCCATGGAACCTCAATGTGATGTATCTGCTGGGCATGCTGGGGTAGGAAAGGCCACTGAGTGAGAGTGAAGAAACTGAGTAACCAGAAATGTCTCTAGTATCCATCAGTATGGCTCATTAATTCTAAAAGATCCTAAATGCTAATAGATTAGGTTATATGTGTCACTGGAAAAACTTGACCCATAATATATAGAAAAATACCATGGAATTTAAGAGATAATATGGAAACTTAAGCTAAGGGAGACCTTCTTGGGCAAAGACTTGTCCCACCTTATCTAGGCCATGCTGGACTTTGTCTCTGTACATTTTCTATGAAGCTTCAGAAAAAAAAATCAGCTTTGAAAAATAAGTAGATAAGAACTGCTTTCCTTTTAAATTCAACCCAAAATAAAAACTAAATAAGTAAATAAAATAAAAGTACCTAAAATTATAACTATGTATTTTAACCTGTGCTATTTGAAGACAAGAATTAAGTTATCATTGTCCTTCTAAAAGTAGATATATATATTCACGTGTCTTTTATGTACCTATACATAGGAATGCATACATATTTTCAAGGCATTGTATGATATATGTACACATGCATTCACATGTTACGTGATAAACATCAAGGCATTGACTTGTGCTTTGGCAATAGAGCATACATCCCATTTCTTATTGTGTAGCATTTTTCTATATAAAAAAAAGAAACTGAGTAACCAGAAATGTCTCTGGTATCCATCAGTATGGCTCATTACTTCTAAAAGATCCTAAATGCTCATAGATTAGGCCACATGTGTCACTGGAAAAACAGTGATGCAGTAGATGCAGTGATATAGAATATTATATAACAAGTCCATGTCTCTGTAGAAATAACTTCAAAGGATTTTTATAGAAATAACTTCAAAAAGAATAAATAAAAAAATCAGGAAGGCTAAAATCTAGAAAAACTAACCAATGCAAATGAATAGTTTTGGAAATGTCTAATTAGACAAACACCTAAAATATGGCTGGTTAATAGCCCAGAACATGTTTAATTGTCTTTCCAGTTTAAGACCAATTAGCTATGGATAATTTAACAATAGCTGTTACCATATGTAAAATTAGATCCAGAGATATACCACCATTCCAGGTTGTTGCTGATTTCCCCTTGATTTAATACTAGTTTGGAAGAAACAACTCAATTTCCTAAGTACAGTGTTGACAGTCTCTGCCTTCAATGAATCCTTAAAGTCAGCCTGCTATGCTTGCTTAACCCCAGCAAAATGCAAATCTTTCTGCCAGAAGGGCACTCACCTGGCAAGCTCTCATCTACATATGTAGATATTTGATATCCTCCCTGAGAGTCTTCCATATCTAAGTCCCACACTGTGGAAGTCATTTGCATAAGCGACCCCCTGCTATTGTGGTCCGTATCCACTAGGGGCCCAAGGGGTGAGTGACTGTGTAACTTCATTTACTTTTGATTTGATTGTAATTCACTGGAAACTGTGATGGGCAACAAGATCTTATAATAAAGAAAAAAAATATATGGATATTAGCAAGTGGTATTTAATTAGAACTGCCATAGAACAAACCTTCACATCTGAAAGGGAAACGAAGGTCTGTGTCAACAAACACCAAATACTAGAAGCGCCAAATGGATTTAAATATAATCTTTTAAAATCTGAGAGAAGAGGTACAGAAGGAAAATCAAAGTGTTATAGTACTTGCTATGCAAGCAAGGGGTTTTTGAGTTCAAATACCCTTCAGCACTCACACAAAAGCTAGGTAGGCATGATTTTGCATACCTACTACTGCAGGGTTGTGGGGCAGAGAGAGGAGAGTCCTGGAAGCTTGCTGGCCAAGGTAGCTAAAACTGTGAGCTTCAGATTTAATGAGAGATCCTACCTCATCATCATCATCATCATCATCAAGAATGACACAAAAAAGTCACTCAAAGTCTTCCTCTGGCCTATATATACAGGAATGTGGGCAGATTCACGTAGGTACACACATGTACATATGCTACAACACACAATCACACACACACACACACACACACACACACACACACACACACACAATCTGAGAGAAGAAATAGGAAACTATTCTTGACTTTTATCCAAAGCAGATTTTTGTGTAGTAGTTGTTAAAAATCAGTACTGTGAATTATACTGTGATTTTGTAGTGGTCTGTGTGTATTATTGTGTGGGTGTCAGTGTGCACGTTGGGGCATGTCAATTTGTATGTTGAGGGTGCGTGTGTGCCAGTGTGCATGTGGAGGTATGTATGTGTATGTTGGGGTAGGTGAAAAAGCATGACCACATGCCCTTCAGTGTAATAGATGACACCTATTCTGTTTACAGGGCAACTTGGTGAGCCCTCATGTATCCTGGAAACAGCCCTCAGTAGGGAGCTGACTGCTTCTCTGGTACAGAAGAAGCATCCTTCTTGTCCAAGTCCAGTCAGTACTTGTAGCGAATTTCCCAGCATACTTTGCATGTCCTTACCTTCTCTCCTCTCCTAGAGGCTTGGCCACACCTCCATGTCTGGAGGGAGATCCAAGCAATGGTAGCACACTCTCACAACTCTAGAACCGAGCTTCCAGCAGGAGCCCTCCTCTTTAACATTTCTGAGTAAGCACAGGATAGGAATGGTGTCCTCCTTTAGATCACAGTCCCCAGAGTTGAGAGTACACACCCTTTACTTGGGAGAGCTGGGGTGCTGGGAAATGTCAGTTCTTGACAGACCAGTGAAGTGATGTTCCATCTCTCATTGCAACTGGTTGGCCACAGCAGCACAGAGATCAACTTCCTCGCGCTGGCACCAAGGCTGCTTCCAGGATAAACTCCCTCAGGGAACTCATTGAGATGGGAGTGTTCTGCTCTGTCTTTGACCTGAGTTTCTCCTCTGCTTATAGAGCATAAACCCCATGGCTTCCTACAGTGACCAGGGGTTTTCACAGCCTGAAGACAGAGTCCAGATGTTCCCAGGCCAAGGTACTGCTTGGAAGTGATTTCATATTCTTTCATTTGGTACTTTCCTATGTTTTTGAATCACTTCCCCTTGAAATGGGGTCCAGCAATTATACAGAAGTCAGATGCTTCTCCCTCCCTCCCTCCTTACCTCCCTCCCTCCCTCCCATTTTTCTTCCTATTTAAAGTCTTCAGCTTCTCTGGGAGAGGCTAGGATGCTAGGATACTCCGGAGGCTGGGGGTCAGAAATGCCTCTCCATCTGCATGACAAAGGAAGACATCCAGGAGTAGGCACCCTGAAGGAGACAAAGGAGAATCACTCACAGGAAACAATGGGGAAGCCAGATCTTTCCTGTTGTAGGTAGAGGACTACTAGAGATTAGCTGACCCTTGGGCTGGGTAATGTGAGTGACCCTGAAGGACTGAAAGATGAAAGGCAAAGAAGAAAACAAAGCACACAAAGGGAGGTAGAAACACCTGCCCTGTGCAGCTGGGTATGTGGCCCATCCCACATGGAAGATAAGTCTGTGCTCGCATCAGGGACAGGTAGCGTGCATTGCCCTTACAGAGCAGCGCACTGGGCAGCCAGGCAGCAAGTGGACTCATGAGATTGCCATGGAAACCTGCCTCCTCTTTAAACAAGAGAAGCAAAGATACATTATCTAAGTGATGCAGAAAGGTTGCATATGCAAGCTACATAAAGATTCTGCTGGCCCAGGCAAAAGGGTTAGACACAGGAGATGTAGGACCCTCAGAAATGATGTTCCCTCTCCCATAGTGTAAGGGTATGAAAATTGCTGAAGACTGCAGACTCAGACAGTATGCACAAGCAAAGAGCGTTTATTCTGCAGAAACAACCAGCATCATCCAAGGGTCAACCATTCTTTGAAATGGCCACCCCAGATAAAAGCACCCAGGCCTTCTTATAGGGATCTGGGGGAACTCTCTAGAAGGATTAGGTAATCTAAAATCTCATCAGTGGGTGCTAGGGGGGCACAGGTGATCAGTGGTCTACATTCCTATTGAATGGACATTCGACCATGTGATGAAACAGGGCTGCCCAGCACAGAAGGACCATTCTGAGATAAGATATTTCCCCATTTGTGTGGTTATTCCCAGATTGTTCTTTGAGAGGTTTTATGATCGTGTTCTGGATTTTATAGTCTGTTTCTAGAGTTGGTATCATATGACCTAATTTCTGGGGCTTATGGTCTATTTCTGAAGCTGGTGCCTTACCATCCTTTTTGAAATCAGGCATGGCCCTCAAAAATGAAGACAAATGGGATCCTTAAGTGGGGACAGATGGGGTTTTATGTTGTCCTTTTAATAGAAGCTCCTGGAGCTTTTCAGAACTCTCAGAAGTTCTCAGGACAGGAAAAGTAAAGAATCTACCTTCAGAGGGGTTATGTAAACAGCTAGACTGCATTAGCAATGAAGTCTAATGAAAGAAGCACCTGCCCAGGGTCAGATGGCTGGGGGTACACTCTGGTTTGAACTGGTACAGGTGACTTTAATGCTAGTTCATCGGGCATGCAGGAAAACCTCAATCCGGCAGCAGGAGGTGAGGCCAATCCAGCCTCAGACAGTCCACTCTGCATGGTCTGAAGACCTAAGTGATAGAGTCATCCCCTTAACCTGTTGACCCCACCGAGGCATGGTGCAAACAAGTCTTTGAACCCAAGTTCCATGTCTTGCCCTCTGGGCTAGCAGTCCTGTGGTCTGGTAGAGCTGTAGTCTTTGTTTTCTTGACCCAACCTCCAGAGTGGCCTCTGGAAGCCTGTTCAGGATGTAATTGGCTTTTATGCCTCATTACAGAGAACCCTGGGAAATGCTAAAGGATCCTGACCTTGCTGCATTGCTGCATGAAGGCAATATCTTTGCCTGCTCGTCACTTAAGAGCAGATCAGTCACTGGCTACTCATCCCCCCCTTCCCTCAGGGCACACAGTGTGGACCAATCACAACACATAGGACACAGACAGGAAGCCTGATGCACCCTCAGCCTAAACCCTCCTAAAAGATAACCTGGGGGACTTCTGTGCAGATTTGATACTCTGGGGACTTTGGGAACAGCTCAGAGTGAAGAAGGGTTTCTAATGCCCGTGGGGACAGCTGCAACCCCACAGCAGAGGGAACTGGGTACAGATGATTTTAGCCCCAGCTGTAGTGTTTGTCCATTATTTCCAGACGATGGTTTAAGATCTAATCTGAGTGGTGTGGACACTTTCCCAATGCAGGAGCATATATTAATTTTGCTCACATCTTAAACTGGAAAGTTGTCAACTCTGGAAGAGAAAAGCACATGACACTTTTAATTAGGGCACCTTTACCGTATCAGCTAGATACGCTATCTGGCGAATTACAACAGAAACCAATGTGAAGAGGCTAAAAGAAATCTGAGGTGTTCACAGTCATCCATGAGGGAGGGCTCTCGGGGGCTTTACCTCTGAGCAAAGACTTGTATGAACGCTGAGTCATGCTGCCATCAGAGGAAAGAGGCAAGGGGAGGGAGTAGAAAACAGACCACTTTGATTTCCCAGGAGCAACAAGGAGGCACTGGGAAGAGGTTGGCTCCTGTCCAGAACTGAGGTGAGAGCTGTGTCAGGGGGTGGGAGTGGACTGGGAGGGGTCAGACAAGGTGGACTCTCTCAAGTCAGGGGAAGAATCTGAGATTTGATTCCCAGTATTACTGTAAGACTTCATGCTGTTAGATTGAGGACTGGAGGAGTCAGATTGACATTTTTACAACCTGGACCTGGCCAATTGATGTTGTTCAAGTAAGAACTGTCCCACATAGTCTCAGGCCTTTGAACTTTTGTTTCGGGTTGGCCGGTGCTGTGTGAGGAAGTCTGGGAGGTGTGGCCTGATAGAAGAAATAGTATGTTGTTGGGGGAGGGGCAGGCTTTGGGAGGAAAAAGTTTCACCTAATTCCATTTGCGCTTACTCTATCTACACTTCCTGCCAGACATGTAAGCTGGGGGGGACCTCCTATTCCTGCCACCAAGTCTGCTGTTTGCTGTCACACCTCCCAGTCATGATGGGCTCTGGAACCACTGTAAGCCCAAATAAACCCTTCCTTCTATAAATTGCCTTGGCTGCAGCATTTCGTCACAACAGAAAAGTAATTAATACACTTGTATATGGAGCCCAGTACCTGGAAGCTCGGAACAGGTGTAGGGCAAAGAAAAGTCCCTCCCTTTCTGACTCTTTTCTAGGGTCTTGAGAGACACTGCAGTTAGGAAAGGCTGTTCAACCACAGAAAAGCGTAGCAAATTATTAGGTCAAAGTTCCTCCAGAATGAAGACTCGGAGGTCCAGGGAAACCTTAGAATTTTATAGTTAGGTTTTCTAAGCTACAGCACCTTAGAATGTGTTTGAAAGAAGAGGTCGTGATCGTACATTACAGACTCAAGGGACCAGCAGGGCCTGTCTGTTCAAATTATTTTTCTTTTCCATGTGGTATTTGTCATAATTATCAATGCACAATAATTATACAAATGGATGATTTTTATCTGTGACATTTTCCTAGTGCTCAAAGTTAAGAGGAAAACCAAAGCATGTAGCGGTGTGTTCCCTCGGCTCCAGAGAACCAGGGATGGGCGGGGCTCCGAGGCAGCCAACTGCTGCTGAGGGCACCTCACTTTTCATTTCCTCCTGCTCTTTCCGTCTACTTCCACTTACTCTGAAATCGCAAACACCTTGACAATGCGGGAGTACACAACTCTTCTGATACAGGGAAGTCAAGAAAAGGACGGGATAGGAAAGCTATCACAGTGTGTTGCTGACCCAGCTGGGGTTACCCGTGAAGGTGCAAGCCTGAGATGGGCTTAACTGTACCGTGTAGACTGGGACTTCACCCCTGGTTGCTGCCCTTCGGTTCTTACTCCTGTGGGTGCTTTCCACTCTCGAGTCTGCTTCCACCATGTTCTCTTCTCCCCTCCATAAAGAGCAGGACACTGGAGAAAGCCACAAGAAATCACTCTTCCAAGAATCCTGTTTTGTTCTTTCTCTTACATTAAAGGGATGACCTCTGAGGACAAACATTTTGAAGTTTAAGCTCCATCTGTCATCAAAGATAGCAATATCTTTATAGCAGGCTCCGATGGCTCTGCCCATTGGACCAGACAACAGCTTAAAGCAGGCTATGTGCTGCCTAGTGGAGGAGAGAGATTCTTGGATGATTCTCTTTCAAAGGACAGTGGTTTTGCTTCCCATCATGGAACTTCCTGAGGGTAATGAATGTGTTCTTTTTTGTCATCCTTCACTATGTTCACCTTCTAGGGATGGGTACCACTTTTCATAGGAAACATCACTGGGGTAGGAGGGCTTCCTAGAAGCATGGAGGTCCTTCTCCTTTCCTGTCAGGACTTCTCTGAGCCATGGCCTGATGTTTGAGAGAGGAACCCTATCTGTTCTTATGTAATTCCAGCCTAAGCAGCAACTTACTTGCCGTGGTGGCTTTCCTACCCCATCCCTTCCCTGACTCCTGAAGTCAGAAGAACTGTTTATTTCTGTGTGTCAGGGTACTTGCATTATCAAACCAAAAAGTGCCAGGAACTGTGTGAGTCAGGTTAAGAGACTATCTCAGGAGAGTAGCTTGGACCAAGCACTGCATAATTCCCCATGGATGGAAAACTGCCAGTAGATAGAAGATTCTAGGGGAAGCTCAGGAGACCCATCTGTCAGTACTTTTATTGGAGTGGTCCAGTTTGAGATACTTGTGTGAGAGAGAGATGTGGGAATCAATGTGCATTTGGTGATGTGTGAAGACCACAGGCCTGATGTGTCCAGAATAAAACCAACAATGTGGATTGCAAGAAACACCTTCATCTAGTTTCAGTGTCATGGCTGATGTGCTTTCTACCAAGCAGTGATTCAGCTCTTCTGTTAACAGACAGGGACTGGTGTTGCAGAAGACTACAGCTAACTCAAGAAAAGCACATTTTGCACACAGCTAATGGAAATTGGGTTGCTAAGCATTCTTTATTAAAATATCACCTCTGCTTTTAAGAGGAAAAGAATGGAGAAATGATTTAGTGATCAATAAAAATTGATTTGGCTTTTGGAAAATAAAACAATATTTATATAATTCCTCTCATGGGAATTTTCTTATAGCCAATGTGGATGTGTAAACAGTAGGTTGTCTTCAAGTTCAGTGATCAGTTTGCCCAAGGGTAAAAACATGGCTGTTGTGGTGTAGACAAGAGGTCATTTAAACGTGTGTTGCTTTGTCCTTCTGTGAACTCACCTACCTCTGTAAAAGGCTGGGCAGCATCCCAGCTGGGGTCCTAAGACCAGATGACTCCCAGCCTTGACTAGCTCTCCTTCCTGAGCATGTGTTCGGTCGTATGTGTTTTGTCTCACTATACTTCCATTGTGGTATTATGTGGGGGGAAAAAAATAGTAAACGAGGGACCCGGCACATGGATGCTGGGGGGGGGGGGCGGCATGTGGGCCTCGCTCTTGGGCCAAGGTAGCATGCATATGCAGAGGACACAGGCGGACACGGAGCCTGCGTGGGGTTTTGGGGAAGCAGGCAAGATGCACGCGTGCCTCAGCCTAATGGGGAGCGGGCACTGGCCCGGTCTCTGCACACGCAAGGGCGCAGAGAAATGTCACGCAGAAGGCGGAGCCATTCTGATGTGGATTTCTCTGCCTGTTACCTGTACTCTCAGACTGTCTGCGTGGCTGAATCTCTGACAGCGCGTACCAGCTAGCTCTGTGTGGCGAATTTAATAAGAGGCGGTCCATAGCTTTGATGTTTTATTATTAAGAAAATAGAAAGAGAAAAGAGATGCAAAGACAAAGGAAGAGGAGAAAATAGATAAGAAAAGCCATGACCACATGGAAAGGGGAGAAAATGGAGAGACAGAGAGATAGACAATGAGGGCCGGGGGAGAACAAGCCAAGCGGGAGAGAGAAAGAGAGCAAGCGCTGAGGGGTGCTATTTATAGTGAGTTGGGTGGTCAGGTAACCCGAGAGGCGGGGACAGTATGGCTGCAGGCAGGTGACTGCCTAGGCAGAGTCAGGCTAGAACCTGGGGCGTGACCACACGTCTCATTAAGGTCCCACAGTATTGTAATGGAATTGTGTCACAGTTGCCCTGGGGTATACTGCAAGTGTCTTTTGGATGTTTCTACTTCTATATTGTAGGTTTTCTGTATTGTACCTGTGGGGTATAAAACATGTTTCCCCTAATTATTCCTCAGATTTATCCATCAGGAAGAAATAGGGAGACAGGAACTATGTAGTGAATGACAAGGATGAATTTCATATGGGAAGCTACTGATGGGGATTTCGAGACCCTGATATCTGCCTCACACTTAAGGACACCCCTGAAAGAACAGATGGCTTGGGTCCATTCAATAACCCCAGAACCAGTGGACAGAGGCAGCCCTTGTGACTGGCCTTGGGTCTATTCCTGCATAGTGAAGTGGTTCTGTCACCGAGGCTGGCAACAGGGTAAGATACTCTAGATTTTCAGTAATGTTTCAGTGAAATACAGCAGGTGAGACCAAGGAACCCACTTCCTTCAAATATGTCACTTATTTATCCACATTCAATCCCCCTCTCATCTCCCCACCCCCCACCTCCCAGCCCTCTAAATTCCATCTCCCTCCCTCAGCCCTCAGAATGCTGGGGTTACCTTGACGGACTAGTATTAATGCTCTTTGTAGGAGGCCCAGAAATAAGCACCAGGGGGACATTAACACACAGGTTTGTTCCTCCAAAGGAAGGGATAAATAATGCCAAAGGCTGGGAGCAGACTGGTTAATGGCCTGGTGACCTTTGTACTACCTGTGTGGCAGAGACCACTCCAGATCCTCCCCTAGAGCCTTGTCATGAGCTTGTTTTTCTCAATCTATAGAACCTATCTGTATGGAAGGCAGCCACATACAGTGAATCTATAGAACCCATCTTTACAGAAGATGACACTTGTACTTTACAATGGGTTTTGATGGAGTCATGTCTTATCTTTATTTAGCTTACTTTGTTCCTCAAAGTAGATGTGTGCTTCACCCATGGTAGTCATGGAATTAGGTTAATTACCATCAGGAAATTTTTCACCAAATTGTTCTGTGCTTAAATGTACATAGAATAAACTACTTGGGGCGGGGGTCAAACACCTGACATTTGAACCAGCATGGTTACTTAGTTTTATTGAACCAAATCATCTTCTTGCCTCCCACAGGTGGTTATTCTGCTGCCCAGGGTAGTTGTAGAGACCCCTATAGTACTTTAACAAAATTTCATCATTAAGTTTCTCAGTTACCATTTCCTGTCAAATGTTATTGATGGGCCTTTGACATCTACTTGGAGCAATGCAAAGCTGAACTTTTACCACACTCCGACATCAGAAATATAGACATTGCCACTTGATCAGGAGATGCTTCCAGAAGCCAGAACTGTTGTTTTTTCGTTTCTTCTGATTACAATTTGAAAAATATTCAAATATCAGGTTCCTAATAAGTCATGATAGGCAGAAGTAAGAGGCAATTACAGAGTTTTCTCTGTTTTTATGACACACTGGTATAAGTGCCGGCTCTGTTGGAGATTTCTGAGATGTCTGTTACACTATAATGCAATCCTTAGGGTTATAAACGACAGTAATTATCCTGACAGATGCTTTTTAACAATGTATTTTCTGTTCCTCGGAAATTTAACTAGATCTTGGTTCAAAAAAATATAATAGATCCATGTCTGATTTTCTCCAAATGCTTTTTTCACAGAAAATATCTTCACGGACATTTTCTTTCAAACTGTTTGACTTACTCAGTAATCGATTTTATGAGTAATTCCCTTGTTTGTTGCAGTGTTCACATGAAACTTTTAAGAGCTTGAGACAGAAAGTCATTAACATCAATCTAATAAAATAGCTGGCAAATTTAGATACATTACACTTTTAACATGTTTTCTCTAAATTGCAATCAAAATAGGAAGTTTTTAGTTCCCAGGGATCAATAAGGGAAGGTTTTCTTTGACATCACCACATTCTAAGTTATGACCTACCTCCTTCATGTCTGAGCTCTCACCAAGTGCTTGGTTAGTCTGGAAAAGAAAAGGAACATCTCACCGTTTAAAGGGGTTGTGCCAGGAGGATGGCTCAGTGGGTATGAGGGCTTGCTGTGAAAGCAAGAGATCCTGAGTTCTACACTTGATCTTAACCAAAAGGCCGAAAAGCGATTGAGGACCTGAGTTCTAATCTCAGAACCCAGGTGAAATCTAAGCATAGGTATGTATACATATACATGTTGCCTCAGTGTTATGGGCAGACATAGAGATGTGTCCACTGGGAGAAGCCCAGTTGCCCACAAGCCTACTTGATAGTGAGAATCAGGCTCAGTGAGAGACCCAATCTGAAGAGATTAAGGTAGAGATCAAGAGATGAAGATACCAAATGACTTCCTCTGGATGCCGCTTTCACATGAAGGGGACACACACCTGTGCAAATATATACACATACCTTATACTCCAAAGACAAAGTGGGGGGGGGAGAGGGGAAGGGAAGGGGGAGGGAGGCTACCACCATTACCTTTTGCTAGATAATCTGAGATTTTTAAATTATAGCAAATTATAAGTAAATTTATCTACAGGGAATAACAGAAAATAACAAAGGAGAAGTATTTCACCTTGTTCACATTTTCTGGCAGTACATCCATCTACCTGCGCCTATATAACAGATGAATGGAGAAACAGTGGGCAGAAGGAGAGCTTCAAGCCTGTGTTTGTACCTAATCAGCCCCTGGTTTCCACATCCACTTTCCTATCAGAAATGGCTATTATTTAAGCGAAATGATTTGTAAGTTGGATTTTAGCTCAGGCCTTCTCATGGCAAATTTCCTGTCCTTTCCCTGCCTTAGTGATATATTTGCTTTTCCTTCATTTCAGCAGCATCATCATGAGTTCGGGCTCCTCTGTTGACTGTCCTTTCTTTTAGCATGTGAGGTTGTTATCCATCATCATCCTGCATTGTTTCTCCTGAGACCTCCTCATCAATCTCTCAACCTCTTGTCAGGAAATGAGTGATCTTCTCCCTGTTCTTTGTCTCTAGTTTTTGTACCTCTAAGCATTCCAATTTAAAGCTGAAAGAACTGAGATCTTTCTTCTTGTGTTCCTCTTGATGCTTGCCTTGTCTAGCATCTCACCTGTATTAAGCCTGTTGCTCAGAGATGGATATATAAACTAAGAACATGACCACTCCACGGTATGGTTAAGTGGAAGGCATTTTATTGTGGATAAGAGGTAGAACAGCCAAAGAAATCTGGATGTGTCCAGAGCAGAAAAAGTTGTAGACTGAACATGGCCAGCAGATTGGACCTGAATATACTATCATGAACATGAACAGACATTCTATCTGCAAGACAGGGGAAACTAGGAGGAGAGAAGATAGGGGGGACATAATGAAAGAAGCAGGAACAGAGTGTAGAGTGGACATATCAAGAAGAGCAGGGGTATAAGGTGAATGAGTAGCTGCAGGAGGGGAAGCCTGTGAGCTGGAGGGAGTGTAGGGGAGAGGAGGAGATGAAATGGTCTAGGACACTAACAGGGACTTTGAGATGTGTACGGGTTCACTGACACAGATCTTTAGTGTTCTTTTTCCTGGTTTCACCATGGGAATTTTTTTAAATCTATCTATCTATCTATCTATCTATCTATCTATCTATCTATCTATCTAACAGTGTACTTTTAAGAAATGGGATACACTCTCACCCTCACCCCCACCCCAGTTCTTAGTTTGTTTTTTTTTTATTCTTCCCATTCTAAGATTCAATTGCATAGACATTTAATCCTTTCTAGTAAATTGCTGAATGTATTACTGATCTCTCTTTAATGAATATACTGGCTGATATCCATGTTTGGGTCACTACAGGCTTGTCCCCTTTATCCTCTCTGCTCCTTCAGCTCGTTGATTTCTCCTGTCATTCATTTGCTTCTCTAGACTTTCTGGTAATGCTTTGATGCATTGTGGGACTCACAGAGAAGAGCAGAGTCAGGCCCGTATTCTTATGCTTTAATTTTGTTTCTCTAAATTTGTGACCTTTATTCTGTCCTTACCCCTGACTTAGTAAAAGGGATCTGTATCTATCAGTCACTCCATGTCTGTCCCCAGATCTAATAGGAAGGTTTGTATCTGTTAGTCACTCCACATCTGTCTATAGATCTATAGGATTGGACTTGATTGTGTGGCTACTTCCTCATATGTCAACACTTCTTCCAGAAGAGGAAATAAGTTGCAAAGACCCAGGAAGCTCAGAGAGTTGGAGGACTCAATAGGCCCTCCCCAAGGTTACAGAATCAGTAAGCAATTGGGAAGAAGAGGAGACTCCTTGCTGAAGCAGTCTACATATTTGCTCTGCAAGTCAGACAGGATGACACTCATGGGGTACAGCCTTCACGGGCATCACTCATACAAGTGTAGGGCTTTTGGGTGACATTTCTGCCAGTCACTCTGAGTTCTTGAAGTAACCCCTCACCCATCCTCCTGTATGTACCCTGATAGTCATCTAAAGATCAACATTAATAGAACAGTTTCTTTAGTGTGATTTCTGGCCATATCTGGAGTAAGCAGAAGTTTGCTCGTATCTTTTCAGAAAGAACATCACATCCACCTCACTTCACTTGGCCTGCCCCAGCCCCCCACAGCAACCAGCTGTCAAGTGGCAAGTCTCTGAGGCTGTATCTCAAACCCTGACAGATAAGAAGTATTGTCCCATCTTGTCGTCCATGATACCGTGTCCACTAAAGACATCCTATAAGCCCTGTTGACTATATGAATTACTGTTACCAGCAAATTTACCAATCATTTTAAAACATACACACACACACACACACACACACACACACACACACTATATATATATATATTTAAACATTGTTCCATGTATTTCTGACTACTCAGACAGATATGCAGTAAATCAAGATTCAAATTAACATTTATCATGTAGAATTACTTTCTTAAAGATGTGCTAAAAAGAAGCTTTGACAAATGTCATTGCATTAAGTTATAATTTCCCAAAACATCAGGCATACATCAATGTGATATCTACTATGCTGAATTTGATACCATTTCTAAGACATTTGAATTTCCTTAGGAAGATATAAAAAAATAAAATACATGGGAATGGTTCATTTTCTTTTTTTTTTTAATTCAGGCAGATGTACTCTCAAGATATATTATGAGTAAATTCAAATACAAACACTTCAGCCACATGAGGTAGAGTTAACTTCTTTCTGCCTTAATACCCAATAAATAGCTTAGCAAATGCTAACCGTTATTTATTCATACAACTTCAGCTTTTAATGCTCTTATGAGTTAACTAGCAGGAACTGTTAGAAGTTTCTAAGTTGATAGACTCAGGTTTGGGGAAAAGCCAAGAAAACACACTTCTAAGTCAGAAGCTTAAAATGAAAGCTTTATTTTTTTGAGCACAGGGAAGCAGTCAGTTCAAGATCTAAACCGCATCCCTGAAGGGAGATTATACAGCATTTTTAAAGAGTGGAACCATAAAGCAAGTGGGGAGCAGGGTGGGCTGTAGTATTGTCCAATCATATTTGAACCAGGGGTTTGAGCAAGGAAATAAACATTGGCGACTGGGCCTTATCCAAGACACCTGGTTCAGGATCCTTGGCTCCGCTTTCCCAGTCAAGTCCCCTCCTGGACTCTGGCCCAGAATTCAGGATGATAAGGGAACAAAGGAGTGGACAAGCTGCACGTAGTCAATTAAGTCATGACAGGTAGTCCATTTACGACTTGTATGCTCTAGTTTAGATAATGGCAGCTTCCCTCTGTACATAGTTAACAGACAAACACGAAACACTGGGAGAAGCAGGATAGGAGTTGGTTCCTGGGCCTGGAGACAAGAACTCAGTTTTGACCCTGTCAGCAAAATAGACGTTGTTCCTGAGATGGCAGTTTCAGCAACTGTCTCATAATAATAGTGCAAAGAAAATGTATTTGAAGGGAATGTGTCAATGAACCATTCTACATAACATGTTATTAAAATTGGTATGTGTCTTATCTTAGTATCCATCAGTAACACCAGTTTGAAGACATAGACCACAGACAGATTAAATCTGTAGATGCTTATATAAATACGTTTAGTGGGTCAGCTGCAGGCAGCCTTACCATGTACTTTAGCATACTGTAGGTGACTCACAATGAGGAAAACACTATAAATTCTGTGTGAATAATTATGAGAGTATTATTTTTTTTTAGCAATAATGCCAAGAACATATGCTCAGTACAGACACAATTCTGTTTTTCTGGGTCTTCTCATTGCATAGTCTGCAATATAATTGTATAGCACCTGTAGAGATGGGACGCTGCAGTGTGTGTGTGGATTGTGTGCCTCTTCTTGGCTACTTTGTGGGATTCTTCTTCTGCTCTTCTCTACCCTTTTTCTACCCTTTCAACTCCCTAACACTAGATAAGAGAGAAAAAATGGAAAGAGATCCCTGAATAAAGTCAGTTGTCAGAAAGGGTTATTATACTATTTAGGGGTATCAAGTTCTTTGGTACAAGTTTGATCTTCACAGTTAGGATATCTAATTTCTTCTTATTATTTCTTCTTTGGGCATGACTACTTAATAAACTATGACCACCATCAACCAATAACAACCACCAACCTACAGCCTGCTTCTCAAGGGCCCTAACATTTATATGGCCTCTAAAAAGTCCTCAGAATTCCAAATGTCAGACAACTGCAGAAACTATGTGCAGCTGGCAAAGTCAACATCGAAATGAAAACATTTGGAGGATCAAAATGAAAACACATTCCCATGATATTTCTGTGTTTCTCAAAGAAACTGAAATTCCAGAATTCTCACTACAGGATGCCGTGTGCAATGGAGGTCAGAAAAGCAGAAAAGAAAAAGATGAATGGGAGTGCAAATGGGGAGCCTGGAGACTGTCATCCTGGTGAGGAGGCAACCTCAGTTCCTTCTCTCTTCCACAGCTCATGAAATTTTTTCCTTGCACTTTGGAAAAGATAACTAGAGTGGGTGTTTTCTGTCCATTTTGCTGATGGTATCCCAATACATGAAGGCTTCATCAATCTCATCATTGAGCCCTTGTCACCAAGAACAAGTCTTGCCTCCTACCATACATGACATACAGACCTCTGATTGAAAATGCAGTTGAGTGGAGATCATTTAGAACAGCAAAGAAATTGATGTTTCTATTTAGTAAGATGATCAGAAGAAAATTTTGTCGCCTCATTCTAGTTCCTTGGGGCTGAATGCTACCTCCTACACCCTCCTGCTTGATAAGCTCACAAATGTGATGTGTGTGCTTTAAATCATGTAGATCTCTGTCAGGAAGTACACAGCAGAAAAGAAAGGAGCACACAGGGCAAAACTAGAAGCAGGGCCCCAGTCGGAAACTTGAGACAGAGATTCTCATATTCTGAATAGTCAAGGGTCAAGGACACCTCTCTTCAACAATGCCAAAGCCCAGAACAGTACAAGCAACTACAAAAATGACCAAGTGAGAACATGGATTTGAGGAAGGGATTAGGGGAGGAAGGACGGTGTGGAAAACTGGAGATATGGGGCTTGCACAGCAACAGAGAATCATCCAGCCACTCAGATCTCCTTCTGTCACATCTGTGTTACCCAAGGGAGGCAAAGTCACAGGGTAGACCTTTGCCCAAAGGTTTCATGTCTGGAGACACAGAGAAGACAACAGGTCTAAAAGGAGAAACATCAGACCTTGCGCTGAGTGGAGCCATGTGGAAAGTATGTGTGGTTTCCTACAGAGAGGAGTTGCTCGTGTCTAGCTTATGTATACTGTTGTCATTCTTTGCCCACTCAGAGCACTGTAGAAAAGATACAAAGGGAGGGAGCATCCATCAAATCCACACCTTTACTTTCTGAGCTCTTGTCAAGTTGCTGCTCTTCAGGGGAAAGAACACTGGTCTCTGACCTTTCTTCCCAGGTTAATCTTTGGGGCTAACGGATCAGAGGGATTTAATCAATCTTCTACAGCCCAGGATCTCATTGATCCCTCTTCCCAGGATCCTGAGTTTAAGCTCTTGATACTCTGTCCTAGCAGAGAAACAGCTTTCATTGGACTTTCTTTCCTCACAAGACCTGAATGATAGATTAATGTCATTGATGAACACTTTCACAATCCTGTGTTTTGGTGGTTTTAATAAGCATCATCATCACTGATCAGAGAGGAATTTTTAGAGATGTGCCATTATAATAATCCAGACCTGGGACACTCCCATCTTTGTAAATAGTTGTGCATTCTGTCTATTCACATTGTCTGCTGCTGTTGTCAGTTAGCTGGGCGGGTGGGTCCTGTTCTGCCCAGGTGATACTGACAGTGGGTGGAGGTGAACCTCCTCTAGTCTTGATGAAGATGAACAATGGGGGAAACAAGGCCCCTGAGAGAAGGAAGATGGAAGACTCCATTTTGTTTTAGTTCATTTAAGATTCAGAGATAAAACGCCTTCCCAAAAGCAGCTCAGAGAAGAGAGGGCTTATTTCAACTCACAATTCCAGGTTATAGCCCATCACTGTGGGAAGCCAAACAATAAAAAATTGAAGTAGCTTGCCAAGTCTCTTCCACAGTCAAGAGAAGAGAGAAATAGATTCAAGCCTTCTTAGTGTTTTGTTAGCTTTCTCTATTCTTTTCAAATACAAATATATATGAAACTACCATGCAATATATTCTGATCATATTTACCCCAAGTCCTCTTAGATCCTATCTCCTAAGCTCCTAATCTCATGTTTTAAAAAAACTTATGTAAATTACTTGCTTAATAACTCATTGACTCAAATTTGTGCTGTCTATCTATTTCTATGTGTGGAGCCATCCTCTTGAGCATGGTCAACTTACCAGGAGCCAAAACCTTAAAGAAAACTGTCTTCTTTTCCCTTAGAATCCACCAACTCTCTATAACTCCTCACCTACCAGATGGAGTTCATGATCCCTTTGTCTTCCATGCTAGAATGCTGACTGCCTTGATCTTCTGGAAGTCCCATATAGGCAATCATAGCTGCAATAAGTTCAGACAAGTTTGTTCTTTAGTCTTAAACAGACTCAGGTCTCAAACCTAGGAATGGCATTACCCACTTTCAGAGTGGGTCTTCCTATCTTATAACCAAGACAGTTCCCCCATAAACCTGCTATGGACCAACCTGATCTAAACAATCCCTCACCGAGACTCTTTCCAAGTTACTTTAGGCTGTGTCAAGTTGATAGCACAAAGCACACCCATTGTTGTCACTGAAGAATGCAATGTTAGGGAACAGCACAGAGGAGTGTGTCCTGGCCAAGTCACTAAGTCACCAGGATCCCTTGCACCTTAAATCCATCTTGCTAGAATACTTTAGTACATACCTTTAATCCAAAACAATGGCATCTAATTGAGGGGCAGACGAAGTGTTGAATCAGAGAAAGATTTGACAGAATGAGTCAGAGATAGGAAACACCCAACTCTCAGGAGAAAAATTATTTCTCCTACTTAAGAAGAGTACAGGGAGAGGAGAGAAGTCAGTCAGCTCTGTTCAGTCAGCTGAGTTCAGTGCAGTGGAGTCAAAGAGTGGGGCCCTGCATCTGTTTCCATCTGCTGCTGGATGAAGCATCTCAGGAGACAGTTATGATAGCTCTTGTCTACAGACACAGCAAAGTATCATTGACAGTGTCAGGGATTGACTCTCTCCCATGGGATGGGTCTCAAGTCATACCAGTGATTGGTTGGACTTTCCTTTAATCTCTGTTCCATATTTATCCCTGAGCACCTTATAGGCAGGAAAAATTTTCAGTTGAAAGTTTTATGGATGGTTTGATGCTCCCACTGGAAGTCCCACATAGCAATGGAGGTGGCTATTTCAATCTCCATAGCCCCCACTGATAGGACTCACAGCTAAGGTCACCCCCATAGACTACTGGTAGCATCCCCAATCCCAGGTCTACAGCTAGTCCCAGAGATGCTACCCACCATATTCCCTTTTACTCTTAGCCTTCTCCCATCTCCACTCCCCATACCTGATCCCCATCCTCATTCCCTTCCTCACCCCTTCTCTCACCCAGTTCCCTCTCTCCATCCACCTCCAATGACTAGTTTCCCCTTCTGAGTGAGATTCATGCATCCTCCTTTGAGCCCTCCTCATTACTTAGTTTCTTTGGGTCTATGCATTGTAGCATGGTTATCCTGTAATTTATGGTTAATGTTCAATTATAAGTGAGTATATATCATAGGTGTCTTTCTAAGTCTGGGTTACCTCACTCAGGATGATATTTTCTAGTACCATTCATTTGCCTGCAAATTTTATAATGTCTTTGTTTCTAATAGGTATATATTATTCCATTGTGTAGATATATTACATTTCTTAGTGCCTGAGCTATTGATAGAATTTGTCTTCTGTGTCAATGAGTTCAAGGCAGTTCCCCACTTTCTCCTCTATTAGATTTGGTGTATCCAGTTTTATGTTGAAGTCTTTGATCCACTTGGAGTTGAATTTTGTAGAGAGTGATAGACACGGGTCTATCATGTCTATCTAACATGCAAACATGCAGTTAGACCAGCACTGTTTGCTAAAGACCCTTTGAGGGTCCTGTGTTCAAGCTATGCACTCAGTGTGGCACACAGTCTGCTTTTGCTGCTCGTGGATCAAGATGTAGAACTCTCAGCTCCTTCTCCAGCACCATGTTCGCTTGGATACATCCATGCTTCCTGCTATAATGATAGTCATGATGATATAAGGCAGCCCCAATGAAATGTTGTCTTTTATAAGAGTTGCCATGGGAATGATGCCTTTTCATAGCAATAAAATTCTAATTAAGACAGTCATTGTTGTCAATATGTCCACTAAGGATATGGATACATGCTATGTGTGTCCTGTGTCATAGATGCAATGAGTGTGTCCCCTATATCTTCCATGGGTATGAAGCTAATGTGTCCCCAACTGATATCACAACACACTATGAACATCAGAGCTACTGCGGCTGGAGGCAGCTCCCTTGGCCTGTTCTCTTCAGCTCCCTGTGCAGCCACTTCTGGGTTGAGGCGTACTTGCCTTGCATATGCTGAGATCTCTTTCTCAGCAGACTTTCTCTGAGACTTCTTAGGATTGAAGTCTGTCTGAAGAGGAGTACTTCAATGGATTCATCTCTCTCTTTTCATCTCTAACGAGTCACTCACAATGAAACCCATGACTGTTAAACAAGTGACAGAAAATCACAAGCTCCCTGGGCATGGATCACAGGTCTGGACTTTGGAACTAATTCATGACTATCATAGATTTCTTTCCCTCCCTCCCTCCCTCCCTTCCTTCCTTCCTTCCTTCCTTCCTTCCTTCCTTCCTTCCTTCCTTCCTTCCTTTCTTTCTTTTTTCCTTTCTTTCTTTCTCTTTCTTTCTTTCTTTCTTTCTTTCTTTCTTTCTTTCTTTCTTTCTTTCTTTCTTTCTTTCTCTCAAACACAGCTTGAAGATGAAAATAAACTTTCCTATCAGTCACTCTAATAAGCCCCCACTATCTGTACTATAAAGAGTCTCTCATATAAAACATGTGGTTTTGCCAAGACCGCAAAAATGAAATATAAACTAGAAAGTGATTTTTCATATTTTTAACGGTAGCAAAAGCATTAACTTGGGTTGAGTCTGAACCCTGTTTCGCTGAGGTCTGACCTAGGGGGTCTTGAGCTCTTGTTCCTGGAGCAAGGATAAAGAAAGCATTTCAAGCAGTCTGATGTCACAAAGGCACTCCAGTTGCTAATTTGGGGTTTGGCAGGAGGATCCAGTGACAACAGTTACCTCACAGGCAACTTGTCTCAGTTATCAGATACTCCATTGGTCACATCACAGAAGGCGCTTGTGAGACACATTGTGATGGTCCATTTTTGGGATGGAATGTGTCCAGAGTGACAGAGAAGCAGGAGGCACCAGGGCCCTCTCTCTCCTAACTGCTACCTGGCACCTGCCTGTCTGAGACAGGTTGTCTGCTTGCTATGTGACTCAGCCCGGGATCAGAAAAAGGAGACAATCTCAAGCCCCAAATCATTCACTAGATAATGCTTTGTGTCCTAAACCAATAATATGGGGAGTTTGGGGAGGAGACCTATGGTAAAGACAGGAATCTCTTGACATTAAGGATTTTAAAAACCACCATCTTATGCCAAATCTGCTTCAGCCAGTTTTGTTTGTTATTGTTGTTTTCATTTTGGATTTGTAATTTGTATTTTCTCTCTGTTGGCATCCCTCGCTACAGAACTGAAGGTTAAAAACTGCTTTGCTTCCACTAGTCTTTTGAATTTTCTATTACCCCATTTCTGATAATGCTCATTACAATCATTAAAATTGAGCTCCAGAACTGAGAGATCACACAGCAGGTAAGAGTAAGCACAAGGTAACACAAGCTTAGTAAGCATGAGTTCAAACTCAGCACACATATAAAAAGCAAAGTGTGGCTGTGCATATACATGCACCAGTGCCATGCAAGGCAGAGACAAGAGGACCATGGGACTTGCTGGCTACCATTTCACATGCAAGTTCAGTGAGAGAGCCTGTCTCAAGGAAATAAAGAGTGATATCCCAGGACACTTGGCATCTTCTTTCACCTCAGCATGCACATACTTACTCATACATGTATTCATACACACACATACACATTGAACTCTAGTAAGTTATGACTTGTCATAAACTAGGTGTATGTGAATATGTGTACATATACATGTGGATTTGTGTGCAGTTGCATGTAAACACATATGTGCATGTGGATACAATGTGTGCTTGTGCCCATATGAATTATATGCAAGTATACACACATGCATATAATATATGTGTTCACAGGTGAATGTGTGTATTATGTGCATATATGTACATGTGTTTATTCTCTCTCTCTCTCTGTGTGTGTGTGTGTGTGTTTGTGTGTGTGTGTGTGTGTGTGTGTGTGTGTGTGTGTGTGTGTTTGTACAGGCATGCAGAAAGCAGTCAGTATCAAAAGCCCTCACCACCCAGATGCAAAGGCCTTTCTTCCAGATCCAGCCGGAGTCTGTAGCCTGAGGACATCAGGGATGTAGACTGCAACCAAGATACCAACAATAAAGCCAACCATTTCCACTTTTTAATTCTCCTCGTTAGCATGGTGTTGTATTTTAAAAGGGAAAAAATATCTTTGCTGGAATCTTGGTTTCCTCCCTTAATACTAAAACAAAATGAAAGAGGCTATTGCTTCCTGGAGCAGAAAATTAAAGGAGCCAGTGGTTCCTAATAGACTTCATTTCTTTTAAAAATGAGAGCTCCTTTGCTTGGTGTAAAAGAAGGGGAGAGGAACTGCTCGAGGGGAAGGTTGGGCTGGGTAAGAGCTGGGCTGTGACTCCAAGCATGGCTACCGACACCCGAGATCCAGCAAAGGAAATCAACAGGTGTCGGGGCTGAGGGAAATGGAATGATGGTCAGTGATGAGGTCTTCTCTGGAGAAAATGATACTATGCCTTCTCTGCACTCAAAACAGGACTCACAGGTACCCAAGCTGGTGTAAGCTGCAGGAACATAGGATTGGTTGTAAACCAAAGCCACTATGAGCTGAAAAGACATTCAACGTTTCAAGGTGCCAGTTGTACAAAAAGGAGGTTGTCATTTGAGGCAAGTAACCCTTCCTTCCCAACTTTCAACACCAGGACTGAATTGTAGAGTTGAAGCAACATGGCAGAAAGAACAGGTGCTTGGATTAGCCGGAGTATAAGTCACTTATTTACTTGTTCAGGATGGGAAAGTTGTTTCTTCATTGTGATGTTTCTCCCATCACACCAATTCAAGGAGGTCCACAGTATGACCTTTTCCCCAAGAGCCTGTACTGCTGGCTCAGAGGGGGGTTTTCTCTCCTCACTCTAATCCTGACCAGTTCTCACCCTCACCTACCTCATCTTTCTCCTACTTCTCCTCATCCTCTTCCTCCTCTCCTTTCCTTCTCACCACTTCTTCCTCTCCACCCTGACCCTCTTCTCTTCCCTCCTCATCCCCTTCATCTTTCTCTTTAACTGTCCTCTTCCTTGCCATTCCCCTTCCTCCTCCTGGCCCTCCTGTTCATCTTGTCCTTGGGGTTCCAGTTTCCACCTGCACTCCCCACTGATCTGAAGGCTTGTTTTCTCTTACGAATCCAACTGGAAGAGTTAACCTATTTGACTGGACCACAGCAACTGCCAGTCTCAGAGCCAATGACCAGGCACTAGGAGTCTACTCCCATCAGTCAGCTTTCTGAGCTGGGTGGGTCTCTCTGTGGGGGCCATAAGTCACTTGGAATCCTTTCTGTAGGGACTCCAGTGCAGATCAAGTATGAGCAATAGTGTCTGATGGCAAGCACGCACTATCAGCCCAGTGGGAGGGGGAAAGCTGCGCCCTCAGCAGAGCACACACTATTGACAAAGCAGATTTGTTTTTCCTCTTCTGGACTTTGAAGCCAGAGCCCACAAACAAACTGTGAACCATCCCCTGCCATCAAAGGAAGTCTTCTCAGGGCACATATGCGTGTTCCTTTACTAAAACTCACAGGAGAAACCCCTGGGAAGTGCAGGGAGGGAGCAGAAAGGGTCCACCAAGTCTGTGACTCCCTTTTCATCTCTGTTGGAAATCAGCTTAACTCAAAGTTTCTCCCTTTCTTCTATCTCAAGCTCTCTCCCTCTCTCTTTCTATTTATATTTCTAAGACCCTGAGCAAAGCCTTTCATCTGAAATGCAGAAACCAACCTCTTTAAAATGCATGGCAGATGATCTGAATATCCACTTTGGCAGATGTTCCTAAAATTCCCTCTATTCAGTTCCATTTGAATTTTTCTCAAAGAAGTTCAAAGAAGTTTTTACAACCTACAGTTTGCTGCAGACCCTAGGACTGAGCCACAGTGTAGAAGTCTCTATTCATTAAGTGTCATGAAAGGGGGGGTTGGATGTTTGACTGGGAAAAGAGAGACTAATCCAAGAACCCTGCAACTCAGAACAAGGAATCCAGTTCCATACGTAGCATCTTTGAAGCTGATTGTTGATATTTGCCAAATTTGTAATTGTATAGTTCTTAGTACAAAGACAGACATTTTGGGTTTCTGATCATTCTATAAGCAGATGGAGGACATACAGAATTAAAAGAAGGAAGATAATAAAGAAAAGGAGGTAGAGGAGAAGGAAGAGAAGAAAGAAATGAGGAAGACAAAGAGGGGGAGGTATGGGAGAAGGGAGAAAATGAGAAAGAAGAGGAGAAAGAGGAAAAAGACAAGGAGGAGGAGGAAGAGAAGAAGGAGGAGGAGGAAGAGGAAGAGGAGAAGGAGGACTAGAATGAGAACATTGATATCAGTCCAGACAACAATCCTTTCCACTAAATTCAAAGTACCATCTCAGCTTCCTCCCAACCTAGTCTACCTGCCTTCTCCTCTGCTCAGGTTTGGCTAATCAGGCACCAAGCATGATCAAGGTAGAGTGCGGGAATAGTAGAAAAT
Organism: Tokudaia tokunoshimensis; assembly: GCA_036184795.1. Taxonomy (NCBI): domain Eukaryota; kingdom Metazoa; phylum Chordata; class Mammalia; order Rodentia; family Muridae; genus Tokudaia; species Tokudaia tokunoshimensis. Next base: position 53,102,594 of record BTHU01000019.1, read on the forward strand.
AAAGTACATTGTCTGTTGGACTAGATTTTTATTGTTTCAGCATGGTAAGAAAATTCCCAAAAGTCTTTTACCGAGATGAGGGAAGATGACAAGCCTCAGAAGCAGCTAGAGAAGACTGGAGAGAGGATGATTCAATTCCCAGAGGTTATGTGCTCTCCCAAGGGGAAGAAGAAGGCAGGAGCATGGTGTTGCCCCAGGCAGCTGTAAACTCAGACCTGTGCCAGTTACCTCAAGACACTCTCACAGGTGAGGAGGGTGCAGCCCCTGAGCCAGAGACCTGATCACACAGGGGATATGAAATATGATAGGCCTAGAGGGTAGGTTGCTGGAATCTGAGACCACTCCCCACTTGGTTTGCAGACTATAGCTCTATATAGAGGACATGGGTACTACTGTAGCAGTGTTCAAGGATCCTGAGAAAAAGAACCTCTCGTTCAATGGTTCTTAACCTGTGGGTCATGATCCCTTAGGAGGTTGAATGACCCTTTACAAGGGTCTCCTAAAACCACTGGAAAACAGATATTTGCATTATGATTCATGATAGCAGCAAAATGAGAGTTAGCAGCAAATAGAGTTTTATAACTGGGGATCACCACAACATGAGGAACTGTCTTAAAGGGTTGCAGCATTAGGACAGTTGAGAACCACAATGCTTGCTACTTCAGAGGAGACCCAGGGAAGGATCAGTTCCCAGAGGTGGAGGGTAATGTGAGGGGCCGTTCCACAGGATCCTGAGGAATAAGATTTCATCAGTCTGTGGCTGCAGCTCAGTGCCCTTGCATGCTTGTTGAGCAAATGTCAGACTTGGGTTCCAACACTGACACTGAGAAATAATAATTAAAAAAAATAGATAAAAAGATTTCAATAATAAAAACAAACTAAGCCAGGTAGAGAATGAGTCACTTGGTCCCTCCTTATGGATGGTACAGTGGCTGGGTCTGTGACTCACAGCAGGTCAGATCTTCAAGCACACAGAAGGTGTGACTGGAAAGAAAGAGGGCGGTGCTTTGGGGAGGAGCCAAGGTTGTGTGAGAAGACTGTACAGCTGCCTATAAACTGGGAGAGGTTTCAAACTGTTGACAGGAAATGACATGATGCAAACTTACATTTGCTTTTGCCCTCTTGAAGAATCACCTATGTGATACAGGCAGAGCCAGTGTGCAGGGGGAGTTTTTGGAAGGAGAAAACATGGGACCATCCGAGACTACAGAGGAGAGTCTGCTAGAAACTGGTTATCTAAATGAAGGCTGTAGGATGAGGGTCCAGACAAATGGACATTTGCTGTTCCTAGCCAAGCCTTCCACAGGTCTCAAAAGACACTACCTCTAGGTAATTTCATTCCCTTTGAGGATAAAAACCATCTCCCAGAAAAACAAAATACACATATAAATAAAGACAGACATGTGCCTTTTAACCTTCTCTGAGTTACTTCATTCTGTGAATATGACAGTGGTCTTACAGCAGCCTAATGAGGCTCAAAAATGCATCTCATGAAACCAGCACAATCCTGAGATAGATTTCTAAAAGTTATCACCTAGAAAGTGAAGCAAAGGATTCTTATAGACTGTGTTTACAATTATTAAACACCAGCAAACAAAAGCAAGTGTCCCAGCAAACCCATCCCTATCTGTTAGAAGGTTAATAGAACCTAAGAAACAACCCCTTGATAAAATGGGGACATAGGTACATGCTGGCTTTAATGGTGCCAGTAAGGAGCTGATAAAATGCTGTGCTCCTATTCAGTAAAAACTGTCCAAATATTTACAGCCAAAGGAAACAAACACAACAAAAGTCTAGATGAGAAAATCCAGCCCCTACAATGCTTGTAAAATAAATGTGGAACATTTTTCCTGAAGCCCCAGATAAGGGCATTGAATAGCATTGATTATAGGCAATATTTTACTGCATTCCATTGACAGGAGATAAATCAGAGAATGAAAAGCTACAGTTTAACAAGGAAAGTATATGACTGTTTATATCAAAACAACATACAAAGAACTGTTTGGTATAGGTAAGTAATATAGAATGCTCACTGAACCTAAAACCAGAAAAATCAGGGCCACACCCTCAAGCTAGCAATAATGTCCAGAAGTCAGCTCTACACACACAATAAATATCTGGAAATAAGTCCAATGAATTACCTGCAAATGGTTTATGCTGAAAACTCTACAATATATCTGCAAGAAAATGCAAAGGTCTGTACGAAAGAAAACATCACTTTCACGGGTTAGAAGATGTGGTGTTCCCAAAATGCCAATCTCACTCAAATTGATACAGAGAGTGAATTTATTCCCAGACTAAATTCCAGCAAATTTCCTTTCATGATGAGCCTGACAAGCTGATTGTACAATTGATGAGGACGTTCAAATGCCATAAAATAGACAGAGTACTCTGGGAAAGAGAAAAAAATATCTCTTTTTCTTCATCTATACATGTATATTTTTCTGTTATTGATATAGTTACATGCACTTTAACTCAAATGCCATAAAATAGACAACACTCCGGGGAAGAGTGAGAATATTTCTTTTTCTTTTCTTCTATACAAGTGTATTTTTTTTCTCTTATTGATACAGTTATGTGAGCTTTTCATAATTAGTTATTTATCATACATAGTTAACTTTTTCTTATATTTATTTACTCTCCCTTTTGGTGGTCAATGTACACACGGTGTGTATGGTGGATATGTCAAATCATTGTGGTTTGGTGGTTATTTTTAATGCAACTGGTCTAGGGTTCTGGGTTCAGTTTTGGAGTCCCATCTGGGTGTTCTGCTTTCAATTACAGGTGATATCTGACTTGTGATGGTAACTTCATATTTTATTTTACAATAGCATGAAAGTATACCCACACAGGTACTCTGATTTTTCTCTCTCATTTGAGCATTCAATAAAGTATTTGAAATATTCAGCACTCTCCAGTACATTTCAAATATGTGCTGGTTTTTTGTTATTGTTGGTAGTGGTATGTTTTTTTTGTTTGTTTGTTTATTTATTTTTTTTTGTATCTTAATGAATCCACTGTATTTACCTTGGTCATAGTTTTGTCTTTGTCGACATTAAGTGTGACAGAGAAACTCTGACACATTTCTTTTTCTTCTTTTACAGTGTCATGGATAGTTGATTTGCACTTACAAATCTCAGGACCTCAGCATGCATGTTTTTTTCATTATTGAGTCAAGCACTTTTGCTTTTCCACTAAAGAAAGCATGTAAGTGGCTTCTCTTCATCTATTTGATCACTCACAGTGTCTCTCTCACTGAGAATAAAGGTCACTGAAAAATAGCCATGCAGTGTCCTGACAATCTGACAACTGATAGGGCAGTGAGGTCACCCCAGAGCAATACATTTGCACACCATTTGGAGCACAAAGATAGAACTCACCAGGAAGATCTGCATGAGGTGCTATCAGAATGGCATGCAACTGCAAACTGTGACTTGTTTATGTATAGACCCTTGTGGGTGGTGCCATCCCTGGGCTGGTGGTCTTGAGTTCTATAAGAAAGCAAGCTGAGCAAACCAGGGGAAGCAAGTCAGTAAGAAACATCCCTCCATGGCCTCTGCATCAGCTCCTACTTCCTGATCTGCTTGAGTTCCAGTCCTGACTTCCTTTGGTGATGAACAGTAACGTGGAAGTGTAAGCTGAATAAACCCTTTCCTCCCCAACTTGTACAGGATGTTGGATTTAATTTAGTAGTTTTGACTGGAGTTAATCAATGGTAACTAAAGTCATGGAAAACAAAAAGAAACTAGAGTTTGGGAGAGAATTTTAGCAATGGACTCTTACTTTAAATTAACTTTTTTTTTTGATATTAACTCAAAGATCACCAGGCAGTTGACATAGCCAAAGAGAGAATTAGGAACATAGAAGACAAGCATGAAAAAGTCTCTAGACTGACCAAAGCAGAGAAATATACAGAAAAACAAAACCGTCATCAGATTAAGAGGCAAAAAGTAACAGCCTTAGTCAAAAGAGAGGGAAAATTTTCGACAGGCACTTCACCTCAGAAGATGTTCAGATGTTAAATAAGCAGATATGGATAAATGTTTTACATCTTATTTCATTGAGAAGGTACAAAGGAAAACACTAAGGAGGACTGTACATACATGCACTGCCCAGGCTGAGGAGCCCACTCTCCACAGCTAAGAGGTTATGGAACAGGGCAGGCACATAAGAGTACACAACTGCCCCCCCTTGTTGCTGCCCCCACACACACACACATTCAACTGTGAGAATACACAGGTGCGTTTGCTGTCGTGCTCTGGAGGATAAGAGACACCCCACTCTCAGATGATCCCACAACATACCCAGCCCAAGGGGCCATTTTCTGTACAAGGTATGAGACAATCCCCCCCAACACACACACACACACACACACACACACACACACACACACACTCTTAGCTGTGAGAATACACAGTGTGCATTTGAGATGGACGATGGTTACTGGCTTCTCACAGAGCTAAGAATGCTTTGTCCCACATGGTGCTCCCTTTGCATATTCTGGATGAGAATGCTCGGTTCCACAGGAGGACCCCAGAGGGTGTCCACTGTTGTTATCAGCAGCTTTTAAAATTAGAAAATAGCTAAGTGTGCAGTGACATTAATGAAGCAGAGCCCAAACTGTGACCCTGCAAGCTTTTATTTACCCTGATATAAGGATATATTGTTTAATATCCTTTATGATGCCTAATAAAAGATACCACCCATCCATTACCTATGTTTCTATATACTCAATATCCTATTATTTACTTGTCTATATGTCTATATCTATCATCTATTTTATCTACTATCTATCTACCCATCATCTATCTATATATGTATCATCTCCCTATTTCTATCCACTACCATCTATCTCTACTTATCCATGTACACATCTATCACTGATATATCTTCATTGCTTTAGGAATAAAAGCTTAGGACTGGAGAGATAGTTCAGTGGTTCAAAGCACTCACTGTTCTTCCAGAGGACCCAGGTTCAACATGGCAGTTTACACCTGTCTGCAGCTCCAGATTCAAGATCTGCAACCCTCACATAGAAATACATGCAGCAACACACCAATGCATATAAAAAATAAATCTAAAAACATTAGATTAAAAAAAGGAATAAAAGCTCGCTAGTTATATGGCTCCTACAACAAATTTTTGTCAAAGGGCCTGAAAAAAGGGAACGAATTCAGTTCTGATTCAAAGTAAATGCTCTTCTCAGCGACAGAAAGAATAGATTAGATTAGCTAATAATTAGATAACAATTATGGCTGACTTTTATGGGATATGGCAGTGAGGGTATTTTATACTGATTGTTTAAACTAATGGGAAAGCCAGCTAGAGGATTCCATGCCAGAAGGTGTTCATGGGAAAAGGTGAGTCTCACTCAACCTGTTCAGATGATCGGCTGACTTTTGTCATTGGGCCAGCAGCAGTGGCTCCTCCCCAGCCCACACCTGCTTGTAAAGGACGGAGCATAGCCTCTACATGCTCCACTCTCTTCCAGCTAAACATCTCAGGTTTCATAAGCTGCTCCAAGGACCTGTGTGGCCCCACCTTGAAGACCAACAGAGAATGTCAGCTATAGCTGTGTTTAGCTTCCAAAGGCTCAATCTCAAGCTTAACAAAATCACATAAAAGAAGGAAGGAGATGGCCCAGATAAGCTTCATGCATGTAACACAAAAGACTAACATTCAATTATATGGAACTTTACTCAATTATAAGGATTTGTCACAAGTATGTGTATAATAAATCATATGAGAACCCCAAATTCTTTAGACCTTGTTCTGAAATCACCTCACTTTTATCATTACAGTACAAACCCCTAGTTTTTACTTAGTCTTCTTAGAGGAACATCAATCAAAATCGTGGCTATGTATGTGTTACCTTATTAAAAATTTCAATAACACATCAATAAAACACGCCAAATTATTGGAATGTGTTTCCTCTTTTAATTTCAGGTTGATGGAAAAGTTGGCTGGATTATTATGAAGAGTGGAAGAAGTTCTGAGTGAATATGTACTATTGGTATAGAACAGCCATGTCGAGTATCCCTATGTCTCAGAAGCCTGTACAGACAACCATCATCAGAGGCAACTTAGAAGGGATCTCTGTAGCAAGACATTCTAAGCCCCTTTGGGGTGACTCATAGATCATAGTCAAAGTATGATAACGGTCTTCTACAAATTCCAGCCTTCCTGTCCTTCCATCCCTCATTGCCTCATTGATGGATACCTCCTGGCTGTGAGGTTCCTGAGCAGAGGAACCACATTAACACACCCCAGTCACTAGCAGAGCCTGCAGTGAATGCAGTGAGTTTGCATTGTGCCTGAACAATGGAGCCAGATTTCATCTGAGCAGCTTTCTGATCAAGTGCTAGACTCCGATTCATCTGCTGTACTTGCCTGGACCCTGTGGGATTCAACCATGAGACTCCAGTGTTGTACAAACTGATAACACCTCAGGTCCAATGCAAATTCAGGTTGAGATAAAACAATTGCATCTTCAGAACCCACTCACAATCCATGGACACCCATTCCAATTCAGTGGAGTCATGGAAATTCAACACTTTGACAAAGAAGAATACTATTAAAAAAAACAAAACAATTGTTTCCTTTAAGAGTTTTAGAAATTGGAGCATCTACCAATTGTACTTTTATTTCTAAATTAGTTAATGAAAGCATGCAAACCACTGACAGCTACAGAGCCTGTGTGGAAATCTCAAGAGGTTTATGCTATGATGGGCTTATTATAAAATAAACATGTCTTGCAGTTACAACATTTGAAGCTCTTCAGTCATAATGGATTATATATATAATAAAGTATTATTTAGAAGGGCTAATTTTCTTTAAAGGCCTTTTTTCAAAAATTTGCTTTGTTCCTGACATTTTTCTCTGTGTGTTGATCTTCATTAGGGACTCACATTTTAAAATTCACAGAATAATTACTGTTTTATTTTTCCTTTACAAAGTATCCCTGTGGAAAAGGCATATAGGAGCTTTGCCAGACTCCCAGGCTCCTCTCTCTACCCACCAGAGGCAACCACTTGCAAACCGGGAGTAATTTCTTCTGATTGCCCCAAGAAATATCTAATAGTCTGAACAGGCAAACTCACGGCCCTCTGCCATGATTACTGCATTTAAGTCGCATGTTCCTGCTCACTGCCCGGAGAAGCTGTCTGTCATTATGTATGTATGGAAACCTGTGCTCCTGATAGTAAATACCACCAATGTGTGTATAAACATTCACCACACTCATGTTGGAAGCAAGGGAATCTGCAGCTGCAGAGATGGTTCAGTGTAAAGGACCTGGGTTTGGTCCCCAGCACCCACACAGAGCCTTACAGCCTCCTCTATTTCCAGTTCTGAGGGAACTGATGGCCTCTTCTGCTGAGGTCCAGCCTCAATGTGAGGAGGGTCCTGAGAAAGGGGGGAATGGAAGAGGAGCAGCACTGAGTCATAACGCCTCGGAGTCATCAGTGGATGCAAGCTGTCAGTTCAGATGCTCTCTCTCATCTTCCTCCTTCTCATCATTCTTTCTTCTCATTCTTCATTCTTCATCCTTCTCTCCCATTCTTCATCCTTTTCCCGACCAGAGAGCCTGAACCCAGCCTTTCTAATCAAGGTTTTGATCATTGTTAATAATTTTATCTTAGAAATCCTTAAATTTACATAAAAATCTATGAATCCAGGATCAATAGCCGCAACCCCTGCTTCCTTAAAACAGAAGCTAAACACAAAGCAAAAGCATATTTCCTTAGAGTTTTACACAGCCTGTTCTTCACGGGTAGCTGGGCACAGCTCTTGTGCTTTCCTAGTGTAGCAGGCAGCAGTCCTTAGTAACTGTTTTCATGTCAGAACAGAAAGGTGACAGACTAAGGAAAAAATAATCTCTTACAGAGTTTTACAGTTTATGTAAATAAAATAGGCATTGTTATCTTCAGTCCTTCAAGAAGCTAGGAGAATGATGTACTTACTTTTCATATGTGTACATCATCTTTTAACTCTCTAATTTTTTGTTTCCTCGTTCTAGCAATTCCATGGCCTCATGTACTCTCCTTTCAATACTATTTATTTCTAGAACATATACAAGCCTTCCTCCTATAGACAAACCCATCTATCATTTGCTTGTGTGTGTGTGTGTGTGTGTGTGTGTGTGTGTATGTGTGTGTGTTTTAATAGCTTCCTCCTTCTTTTCCTATCTATCCCTTTTCTTCTTGAGACAATTTTACTCTCTACCTATGATGTCCCCAAGTTCACCCTGGCTAATTAACGTAGCAGTCATAGGATCAGAGGGAGGGTACATGTATCTCCTCATAATTCCAAATTCAAGGCCAAGTCTGGCAACGGACTATTTCTACAAGGACCATGTAGGCTTTTATGACCTCTGTGGTTATGTTGTCTAGATCCTCTCCCATGGCCCTTAAGGCCAACCGGAAGGCCTGCTCCTCATCCTCCACAGCCTCATGAACAGCTCCAATCCTCATTCCTGAGAACTATATCTGTTTCATTTATTATGGGGTGACTAGCTCTGAGTAATGAGGGAAGTATAGAAAGAAGGAGAGACTGGAAGGTCTGTTCCTCATCCTCCACAGCCTCATGAACAGCTCCAATCTTCATTCCTGAGAACTATATCTGTTTCATTTCTTATGGGGTGACTAGCTCTGAGTAATGAGGGAAGTATAGAAAGAAAGAGAGACTGGAAGTAAAACAGAAGAGGCAGCAGATTGGTGTCAGGCCAACAGCAGTCGTCAGCACACTCGGGGATCCTGGAGATCAATGGCCTGGCCATGCTCCAGGGGCAGGAACCGTGTCTCATCTCCCCTTACCCAGCCACGCTGAACCCCTCACCCACCTCCCCTTACATAGCCATGCCAGACCTGGCACTCTAACTTCCAAGGGTATAGTCATGCATGTGGTACACATGACTGCAGGCAAACATGCATACAGGTAAAATAAAATGAATACATCTAACAATTTTTTAATTGAAAAAAGAAAAGAGGCAGTTTGAGACTAGGATTTTTCAGGGTAGTGGAAGGATTGAGAGCCACCTTTATTTGCTAGTCCATTCTGTGAGATAAAGGGAGAGTTAAAAATCCCAGGACTAATCTGATTGGCTGGTTTCTTTGGACAGGCGTCTCAAGCCTGGGGATCTCAGGTCCTTATCCATTACTATTCATACCACCCAAGCTAGGGACAGACCAGTATTGCTGGCTCAAGAAACAAAGAGGAATGCTCTGCTCACTCACTTTTGCCAAGCTAGAGAATTCTTCTAGGGTTTAGTCTTTTCATACATAATACCATTTAATAAATTAAATAATAAATTAAAAAAGAAAACCTTGTTAAAAATTTAAGTGTGGACATTTGCTTGCATGTATGTCTGTGAACCATGGGCATGGCCTCTAAAAGCCAGAAGATAGTGACGGGTTCCCTAGGACTGAAATTACAGAATATGTGAGCCACCAATAGGTACTGGGACTTGAACCCCTGCTCTCTAGAACAGCCAGTGCTCTTCTTCAAGGAATCAGACCAGCACACAATGTATTTAAAAGGCAAATATGATACTTTCCAGTGTTTACATTTTACTGAAGAGGCTGAGAGGAAATGATGAGTTCTAATTAATAGAGCTTTTGTGGTAGAGGGACAGGAGAGACGTGTTAGGAAACACACTTGGCCCTGGGTCTCTAAGTGTCTCTAAGCCAGTTCAAATCTGATCACCCCTAAAGTCAACACAACCTTAACAAATAAACCCAGCATGGCTTCTATTTCACAGCAGGCTTTCAAATGCGCTTTTCATTCCAAAGATGAGTTCCACAGACAGAACAAAGTAACAAAAAGCTGATGCTGCATTTAAACTTTATTCCTTCAGGGCAAGTGGGAAAGAACAGAATTAAAAAGCTCAGCTTGTTGGGAGAGAGATTTAGGACCTCATAAACATGCTACATTTTACTTTTAGAGATGAAAACAGGTGTTTGCTTTCTGGCTGGCTTGGGACGGCAGACAGCTGCCCAGACTTCAGAGAGGAGCACAGGATACTTTAAACAGTAGACAGGTGCCTTAAGCAGGTTCCCACCTGCAGCTAATCCCACCACATTGGTTCCTTATAGAGATGTGATGGGCGTTCAGACCGCAGAGTAGTGGGAGATGCTGCAATGGGTCCAACTAGCCAAAGAAATGGCAGCTGGGAGCACTTAACTCATTCACTAACATCTGCCAATGTGTTCCATTGCAAGGGTAATGCCGCAGAGAAGTTGTCTCCATGTCTCATCGTGTGTGTTCCCTCTCTTCACTGCCCAACCTACTCCTGATCCTACAGTGCACATCAGGGAAACTAGGAAATACCATTGTGAGTACCAGCATCTTGGGAAGTTGCACATGACACAAGAGATGGTCACAGCTTCTTGGAACACCTTATAACTTGGGAGTGAACTTGGCCTTATGGTTGCATGTAAGAATTGCAAGACACAAATTTCCTGGAGTATTAGACTTTAGTCAAATGCTGATGAACTGTCAGTTGGGTGTTTTTACACTTGATCTTAGCCAAAAGGCCACGAAGCGATCTGTTGGGTGTTTTTATTCCTAAAATCTTGCTCTGCAGTCAAGGCTTGCTTTGAACTCTCAATAGTTCTTCTGAGTGTTGCCGTTAGAGCCAACATAACCACCTAAGTAACTCCATATGTAAAGTATCAGAGGGAGTGTATTTCTTCTCCTGTGTCTGGGAAAGCATTAGAATTAGGAAGGTATCACAGAGCTAATAAAACAAGGCTGTCCATTCAACCTCTCAGGAGCTAATTCAAACTCCTCATAGGGACAAGACCATGCAGGTACCTGTGTCCTGTGCTTGGATTTTTTCACTTAGCATATGTGTCAAGGTTTATTTGTTGTTGTATATGGCAAGATTCTCTCCCTTCTTAAATGGTTGAGTGATATCCCTGCGTGTTTGCATGTATTATGTGTATTGCGAAGTTTGTTTTAAAATCATCATGTGGAAAAAAATGAAATATGAGGCCACGCTCACCATACATTAGAACCACAGATCATCCTACCGAGTAGAACACAACAAAATCCTGGCAACCACCAGGGTGGCATCAGACACCACATGTCTTTGCTACAATTTGTCTTGCTGTGATTAATCACTGTTACCAAAAGTAAGTTGGGGGGGAAAGCATTTTTTTTCTTCCTACACCTTTAGATCACATTCCGTCATTGGAAGAAGTCAAGACAGGAACTCAGAGTAGGAAGCTGGAGGCAGGAGCTGATGCAGAGACTATGGAGGGGTGCTACTTACTCGCTCGATCTACCTGGCTTGCTCATTCTGCTTTCTTCTAGAACTCAGGACCACAAGCCAAGGATGGCACCAGCCACAAAGGGCTGGGACCTTCCTCATCAATCACTAAGAAAATGCTCTACAGGTTGCTTACAGTCCACTCTTATGGAGGAATGTTCTCTAATGAGGTTTTCTTCTCTCTTATAACTCTAGCCTGTCAAGTCGACATAAAATTAGCTAGCACAATTGACCTCCTGTCAACTCAACACACAAAGATTACACTTATTAAGATATAACCTTTCATTTTTATTCACCTCCCAGATCTCAGATGAATAAATATCTAATATAAACTATATTACAAATGTAAATACCCCCCCAGTCTTTATCTATTCAAGCACTGTAATGTCTAAAAAGTATCCTTAAAAATCCAGTCTCTTTTAAAATCCAAAATCTCTCAATTGTGAGCCTCTAGAAAATCAAAAATATATAAGATTCTTTTCTATTTCAAGAGGGAAGAACCAGGACACATTCACAATCAGGACACAGCAAAACCACCCTGAACACTGTAAATAACTTGGTGTCTAATATCTGGATCTACTCATGGCCTTCTGAATTCCTAAAATGGGCTTGGGTTACTTCTCTGCAGCACACACAGCTTGTCTTCTAGGTTAAGGCATACTCCACTTTGACTGACAGCTGTCCTTGGTGGTCATTCCTGTGCTGGCATCTTCAAAAGGCTGGGGTCAAAATGCTGCTGCCACTGGGCTGCACTGTCACCAGCAGCTTCTCCTGGGCTCTCTTCATGGTGCCAAGCCTCAACTTCTCTGCATGAGCCCTTCAGTCCTGGGCCTTCAACCATTACAAAGGTTGCACCTTCACTAATGGTCGCCCACAGTGCCAAGCCGCAGCTGCCTTCCTTGACCTCTTCAAGCTTTCAAAAGCAGTGCCACCTGGGTGACTCTTACACTGCCAAGTTCAGCTGCCAGCTCATGGAGGATCTTGGCTGACTCTGGAACATGGCATCTGTATATTGACCCTGTGGAAACCTTCCCAGAAGACTTCACCTCCATGATGCTGATCTTTTCTTAATCACAGCTGATTCTTCCACCCCAGCCGACCAGCTGCCATAGATTCTTCACACAAATAGCCTTGGGGAGTTTTTGCTTCCCTCTGAAGCCCTACAAGCCAGGACTCTGTCCTCTGTACTGCTTTCATCATTTCCCTAACTCGCGTAGCACAGCTCACCAAACTGAAGACTCTAGTCCAAACTTGGTCAGGTCTGTCACGGTAATTACCCTCTATCCTGGTACCAATTTCTGTCCTAGTTAGGGTTACTATTGCTGTGATGAAACACCATGATGAAAAGCAAGTTGGAAAGAACATGGTTATTTGGCTTATGTGTTCACATTACTGTCTACCAATGAAGGAAGTCAGGACAGGAACTCAACAGGGCAGGAACCTGAAGGTAGGAGCTGACCAAGGAGGGAGTGCTGCTAACTGGCTTGCTTCTCATGGCTCGATCAACCTGCTTCTTTATAGAATCCAGGACCACCAGGCCAGAGATGGCAGCATTTACCATGGGCCAGACCTGCCATCATTAATCACTAATTAATTAAATGCTTTTCAGGCTTGAGCATGGCCCAGACTTACATAGGCATTTTCTCAACTGGCGTCCTCTCCTCTTTAGCTTGTGTCAAGCGGACATAAAAATAGCCAGCACACCTCTCCAAGTTTCAGTGGGAAAGTCCCCACAAGAATCTGATCTTCGGGGTCAAGATATAAGTATTACACATAGAGATATTTGTGCAATTTGACAATACCTTTATTGGGCAAACATCTCTGAAGGGCATGCTGGCTGCACATAGATCTGAGTTGTAGTTATTTCTGCTTGTTCTAACTTGGGCATTTTGCCTATTCTTACCATGGGTACAACAAAGGTCTCTTCCTCTGCCCTCTCCATCCCCACAGACCCTTCCACAGGACAAATAGTGAATCAAGGAGGAGGGGAAGCGCTCTCCTTACTAAGCAGTCTCTGCTGCATGTGTCTGCTTCCCAGTGCTGCCATTTCCAACTTCCTCTGTTTGACTCACACAGGTCCCCTTGTAGAGCTCCAAGCAGGGCGGAAGACCTGATGGTTTGGTGGTTTCCAGGGAGAAAACCCTTAGATCTGAGCAGTGGATCAAAGCCCTAGTAAGGAAATGAAGAGAGCAGGAGAGAGGGTATCACTGGAGCTCGGACCATCTGCATTTCCTAAACAAGGCTCATTAAAAAGATGGATCCAGTCTCGTTGCTGTTGGCAGATAGGGTTTTCTTGCCAACTTAAATGCCTCCAAGGATAAAGAGATGGAGGGAGACCCCGGAGATAGAGCAACCTTGAAGAGGAGGCCTGACTTCTGGCACTAGAAATGGTAGGGTCACAGGCTCATCTCTGGTTCCTGTTAGAGCAGGAGAAACCTGACCATCTCCAACAAAATGAAGGTTCTGAAAACCATTGCATTGCCCAGATGGGAAAATGCTTCTCCCAAGTGGACACAAGGTGCAGTTAGTTTATAATATTATTAATAATGATGAAGTTATTATGGATTAATTAAAACATTAAATTGCTGGAGCATGCATTAAAACATTTCAGAAGCATTCTAAAGCACCATCCTCTACAACCTTTGTACAGCATTAACTTTTAACCCACTGTCACTGGTGAACTTTTCTCCACATATTTTCATAAAATCCCCATTAAAGCTCTGTCATAAATTATCACTTAATTAAAATATATAATCAACTTTTTAATCCTTAGCTTGTTTTCCTAATTTCCTTGCTCTTTTTAATATGGAACATGCATAATATTAGCATTTTAATTGACTCCTTTGCACTCAACAATTGTCTGTTTTTGTATATGTCCACAGCTGACTTCCACATACATTTACTGTTCTATTGCACCCAGCCCTTCACATGTTTTAATTTGTCAAGTCTGCAAAACTTTGCTTTCTCTGCTAAATGCTCCATGAAATGATTGTCCATACTTCTGAATGCACACTGTATTAAAATGTAAAATCCATGATTCTGGCATTTAAAATGTCTGTACTCCAAGAGGGACTGGGGAGGCACAGGGTAACTAGTGGGGTGCTAATGAGAGCCTAGAGTTCAGCCATGTTGTTGCTCTTCACAACAAAATTCTTCACTTTATGATCTTCCTTCTACCTGAGTGACAGACAAAAGCCTTCAGCTTGGTTCTCTTGGCATTTTGGCCTCCAGGACAAGCATAGTTCCTTAAAAAGCAAGCTATCCTATACAGTTCTCAAAACATAGCCTTCTGCAATCATCTTCACTAGCCTGGAAAAGAGTTCCCTACTGAATGTCCATCCTATGGGTTCTAGAAATTAATCATTTATTCTTATTTTTGAGGTCAGTTCTTTATATGAGGTCATGCTGACTTTGAACTTAGAATTCCCCTGCCCCAGTCTCCCATGGGCTCTGCAAGAGAGACAGCAATATATTGAGACTAATTCAGATACTACCAGAAGTGGGTGAAGAGCTTGACCACTTTCCAAGGAGAATCAGGTTCTGATTTCTGAGCAGAATATAAACTGGTCCTGAGGACTAGGATGGGGAACTGCCTACGTGAGTATTCTTTTCCATGGGATCGAAGTTGCACACTTCTCTATTATAGAAAATAAAGTGTGTAAGCTAATCTGTTTTTTCTCACAAAGTTGAAAAACAGCACATTCAACTAAAAGCCCTCAATCCAATTTCTAATTCAGTTCTGCCTTTCTCTTCTGTTTGCAGGAAACAACACAAAACACAGATGAACACTAACAAGAACTTGTCGCCATCATGCACAGAGAAGGAGGCATCCAAACAGGCATGTCAGCTGGGTTTCTTGCCACCTCCTGGCAATGATGCTCCATGCTATCAGGGACCTCCTAATGTCTTATAAAAATACAAAATCTCAAAGTTTGGGGTGTGGCAGTTTTCGATATCTAAAATATTGCATAGACACCAAAACCACTGTGTCTCTGGGGTATGGCTCTTCTCTTTAGCAGGGCTGCATGAATTTCCCCTGGAGGAAAGGTACACAATGAGATGACACACTTTCCATACTTTTTGCACTCCCCTTCTCCTCTGAGTATCAAGAACAGCCCAAGTTCAAATTAAACATCTACAGTATTTACTTCCAGGCTTGAATCCCAGAGTTATGCTCCAGAACCTGACCATTCTATGATGCCAGCCACGCAGCAATTTCCTCATTCCTCCTTGATTTGTTTTATTTTTTGGCTCATGTTTCCCTATTCTACAAGGATCACTGAAAAGCATTGGCCTTCTCTTGTTTGAAAAGCAGTATTTTTCTCTCTTTGCTATAATAAAATACTCAGTGGAAGTGCTTATTGTGACTCAGGAGTTAAGGGTCCAACCCATTGTGTTGGGGTAGGTGTAGTCATGAAGTAGCTCTGTCTATGGGGTGGGCACTTGCTTACAATCGAGCATGCCATGAAGCAGGGAACTAACTAGAAGCTCTTGGGAGCTCTAACCTCCAGCCCCACCCTTGGGGCTGAGACTTCAGTTATAAAAGGTCCCAAAACCTCCCCAAACAGGACTACCTCCTGAGAACTACATGTTCAATCACAGCAGCCTGTAGCTTGGTACTCAGGCTGTAACAGGAAGTTTAGGAAATCTGACTACAGCCTTGAAATAGAGTATGGGTTCCTAAAACATGGGTGGACTCATATCAACCATTGGGGAGCTTCTGCAGATAGATTGTGGGAGGCCTTTTTGTGATGAGATAGGGAAAGGGATTGGGGATTAAGGATGAAGGTGCTGGTCTCCATTGTAGTAGCATGAGTGCAAAATGACAGACATCAGAAAAGAAATGCAGACAATAGGACCCCATAAAGAAGACAGACACCCACATTCCCTCTTCCATGTGTGCACCCACCCTTGGGAAAGTAGCTGATTCTTCTTTCAGAGGAGCTCTTCTGAAAGACAATTTAGCCAGGAAGACCATAGTAGTAATTACTGCTATGTAAGGACCACAGAAGTCAACCTACCCATGTTATCATCAGTAGCCTGCATGACCTGGAATTCCAGTAGCATGTCATGTACCCATTTACCCAACATGTAGCACCTTCTGTGATTCCCAAGTCATTCATGAAAAGTGACCCCAGTCACTCCCAGTATAACTCATCTTCTCTACCAATGAACATTCTCACCAGTATCCATGTCTCATTAGCCTTTCTAGGGTTACTCTCAATGTTTACAGAGTATATAGCCATCAATCAGGTGATCCAGGGAGTATCACTGTGAAGAAACAGTGAGAGTGACCTTGGGAACTGAATTGCACTTGCTAGTTACAGAATATTGGGCAATACAAGGATATTAAGGGAGCTGAAGGTAATTTGGCTCTGCATCTGCAGAATTCTTACACCCCAGTCATGGCATTCTAACCCATTAATCAGATTTATAGAGTCCTTAATATACATGTTTGTTTGTTTGTTTGTTTTTGACTAGCTAAACACCCATCCTGCTCTTCTGGCTTGTTTGGTTGGTTGGTTGGTTGGTTTGTGTATTTTTTTGTTTTGTTTTGTTCATAATTTATTTTTTATTCACTTTACATTCCCATTATAGCCCCCCATCCTTCCTCTTCTCTCACTCCCACTCTTACAAATCCCAAGGGTGGGTGCACACATGGAAGAGGGAATGTGGGTGTCTGTCTTCTTTATGGGGTCCTATTGTCTGCATTTCTTTTCTGATGTCTGTCATTTTGCACTCATGCTACTACAATGGAGACCAGCACCTTCATCCTTAATCCCCATTCCCTTTCCCTATCTCATCACTCATTACCCTCCCCTTGGAGAAAGGGAAGCTTCTCTTGGGTACCATCCCATCCTGGAACATCTAGTTCCAGCAGAACTAAGCACCTTCTCTCCCACTGAGGCTCAACCAGGCAGTCCAGGTAGAGGAAAGGGATCCAGTGGCAGGCTACAGAGTCAGAGCTCCAATTGTTGGGGAACAACAATTTCTGGAGATAAATCTGAACATCTGCTATAGATGGTGAGGGGGCTAGGTCCAACCCCTGAATGTTCTTTGGTTGGTAGTTCAGTCTCTGTGACCCCCACCCCCACCATGGGCTCAGGTTAGGTGACTTTGTAAGTCTTTTTGTGGTGTCCTTGACCCAACAAGCTTCATTATTTTTAATCCCCCACACTTCCACAAGACTCCCCAACCTCTACCTGATGCTTGGCTATGGGTCTCTGCATCTGTTCCCTTTTGCTGTTGGAGAAAGCTTCTCAGGAGGCAGTTAGGCTAGGTTCCTGTCAGCAAGCATAGCAGAGTAGTGTAAGGGTTGGCTCTCTCACATGGGATTGGTCTCAAGTTGGGCCAGTCATTAGTTGGCTGTTCCCTCAGTCTCTGCTATATCCCTCTGCTATATCTTTATCCCTGAGCATCTTGTAGGCAGGACAAACTTTGGATAGAAAGTTTCCTTTCACTAGAAGTCCTGTCTGACTACAGGAGGTGGCAACTTCAGTCTCTATATCCACCACTGGTAGGACTCTCAGCTAGGGTCACCCCTATAGACTCCCCTTAACCTCCCCAATTCCAGGTATCCAACGGTTCCAGAGATGCCCCTACCCATTTCCATTCTTACTTCCAACCCCCTCCTGCCCCTACCATACCCTAATACCCGGATGCTGTCCCTCCCTCCAATACCCCTCCTCACCCTCTCTCCAAGCCAGTTTCCTCACTCCATCCAACTCTGGTGACTATTCTGTTTCCCCTTCTAAGTGAGTGAGATTCATACATCCTCCCTTGGACCTTCCTTATTACCCAGTTTCTTTGGGTCTGTGGATTATAGCATGATTATCTTGCACTTTATGGATAATGTCCACTTACATGTGAGTACATAACATGCATATCTTTCTGGGTCTGCATTACATAACTCAGGATATTTTCTAGTACCAGCCATTTGCCTGCAAATTTCATGATGCCCTTGGTTTTAATAATGGAATAATATTTTATTGTGTAGAAGTACCACATATTCTTTATCCATTCTTCAGTTGAGGGACATCTAGGGTATTTCCATTTTCTGGCTATTATGAGGAAAGCTGCTATGAACATAGTGGAGCACGAGTCCTTGTGATATTGTGGAATATCTTTTGGGCATATGTCCAGTGGTATAGCTGGGTATTGATGTAAAATTATTCTCAATTTTCTGAGAAACTGACAAACTGATTTCCAAAGTAGTTGTATAAGTTTGCATGCCTCCCAGCAATGGAGGAGTGTTCCCCTTGTTCCACATCCTCACCAGCATGTGCTATCCCTTGAGCTTTTGATCTTAGCCATTCTGAGTGTTTTAAGATGTAATCTCAGGATTGATTTGATTTGCATGTTCCTGGTGACTAAGAATCTTGAACATTTCCTTAAGTTATTCTCAGTCATTCTAGATTCCTCTATTGAGAATTCTGTTTAGCTCTGTACCCCATTTTAAAATTTGGTTATTTGGTTTGTTGGTGTCTAACTTCCTGAGTTCTTTATGTACTTTGAATATTAACCTTCTGCCAGAAGTGGGTTGGTGAAGAAGACCTTTTCCCATTCTGTAAGCTACCATTTGTCCTGTTGATGGTTTACTTAGCCTTTTAAAAAGCGTTTCAGTTTCATGAGGTCAAATTTTTTAATTGTTGATCTTAGTGCCTGAGCTATTGATGTTCTATTCAGGAATTTGTTTCCTGTATCAGTGAGATCAAGGCTTGCCCCCACTTTCTCTTCCACTAGATTTAGTGACTATACAGTCTACCATGTCAAGACATGGGGAAGAGTCAGTGTCCACTGCTGCTTGGTCCAACCGCCTGCCCCTCTGGAATGGCTGTCTCAGTCTGCCCTTAATCTATATTAAGGTTTTTTTTCTAAAACAAATTTCCACTTTAACTACAACTCTGTTCATTCTTTTACATCGTATCCTAGTTAACACAAACTGTATCCAGGGTATCAAACTTGCCATTTTCTTACTGCTGGATCAAGCTGACTTATAATGCATACTTTTTAGGTTCTTTAACCTTCTAAATGCAAGGTCTTCACATTAATTGCTTTTGTTCAGCTGCCAATCATTGCAACTGTATGTGATCCTAAGTGATTTGTATGAAGAAGCACAGAGCTCAGGGGTCCACAGGCAATTGAACCCTATTGGTGTCTGCTTTGTCCATGTTCAATATTAGGCAACATTAATTGATAAACACAGATCTTTTTTTTTTTCTCAAGCAAAAAGCAAACACTTTTGTGTGGATACGCCTCCCACTAACCTCCACACACAGATTGTGCTATAATTTAACTCAAATGGAGATCAAAAATCTGTTTTCCCATGAAACTCCATTCAGAAAACCTCTTTTCAAAATATTTGTACATTTAACAAAATAATTTCCATTTTCTATTGCAATGCAAAAATTACTTAGGAAAATTGCACTTAATGTTTCTGTGATTGAAGCAGTGATGTCAGTGAGTGAGAAGAAAAACCCTAAAGGTGGAATATTCATTAACATTTGTGTGGTTCAGTGTGTGCCCTTCTCCACAGGCTACACTGGGGAGTACCAGAGGGTTTGAGGCTCTTACAGAGAAGTGTAATGAGGTCTTTCTAGGAAGAGAACTCTTGACCTCTCCTGCTATGCCTGGAAAGGGGTGTTGGTGGAGGAGAGGCCTGATGCTCTACACTGGGAGCTATGGACATCATGTGTATTACATTAATGATAATTCTTAATGTTGAAACAAAATACCTATAAAGGCAACTTAAGGGAAGAAGGGTTATTTTGGTTTATACTTTAAGGTGTCGGAGTCTGTGATGGGAGAAAAAACATGCAGGCAAGAGGGTGGATGGCTGGTCACATTGTGTCCACAGTCATAGTCTGCAAGCAACCTCAATCTTCATTCAGTCTAGAACCCCAATCTATGGGCTGCTGCCACTCACAATCAAGCTGCTTCTTAACATTGCCCCTCAGATGCTATCACAGACACATCCGGAAGTGCATCTTAGGTGATGCAAATGCCTCTCAAGAAATAAGGCTACTCATGCTTACAAATGCCCCCTGCCCCATAGAGCAAGCATATAATCTATATAAAGTTTGATTTTTAGTTCTTTATTCCCCCTTGGATATGATCATCCCAGGATGAGTCAGCATTACTCTCTGGCTCCTGCCTGGACAAAAGGATCTTGGTGAGTTTGTGCACATTTGTTTACTTTGTTGTTTTGAAATACGAGAGTAAAACTGTAGACATTTCAAAGGCATGTTTGAAAACCTTATGAAACCTATAGGCACACCGACAGTACACAGCTGTAAAATGAGTTAGAAGCCAAGGCATCCTGCTTATCAGAGGCACAATTCTCTGCCTAACATTTATTCCTCCTTCTATTTGCAAGCTTGGTGCTGGAAGGATAACAACTAGTTAACGTAATTAGCTGGATTGAACACACATAGAAGAGACCACATACACACAGGAAGCTAGACTTATCATACCTCCTTTGAAAACATAACTACCTTGTTTTTGGTTGTACTAATTTTGGTGATTTTGCATCTCCCCTCCCAAAGTTTCCCTTTTCTAGTTAAAAACATAGGGATAGACTAGAAGATATCAACCATTGCAGAACATGAGGAGAATTTCCTTTGTGTAAGTTCTCTCATATTTGTAGACTCAATGGCCAACACAGTTATATTAATATCCTCTATAATAGCTGAAGTGCTTTCTGAGGAAATCACGTAGCCTCAGCAGGGTCCTGGCTAACTCATTGGCAACTGGAAATCAGTCTATGAGTTGGCTTTAGTCTTAATAATTTTCTCAATGAATTTTACCTTTAGGGTTGTCACACATGCATGGAACTTAGATGTCTGTCTCTCAACCTCTTTATCCTTCTTTTTACTGAGATTGTCTCTTGGATGCAGACTGCAGTTTTCTCACAATGTTCTTGGCATCATCTCCCCTGCCTCAGTGATGCCCTAGAATTCTAGGCTTTGGTAACCAGCACTGAATCACAGAGAAACTGGCACTATTCATTCTGTCCCTATACAGATGGTACGGTATAGAGTTAGACAAAGGCAAGAAGCCAGTTTAAGAAAACATGGGACAATATGGTAGAGGGTGTGGTGTCTGCTACTGCCCTGTAGCTGAATGAAGATGTGCATAGATTTATCTTAGATGTCAGTGCCAGATTTTCTCATCTTGCCTGATCTTCAAAGTACGGCTGGAGTATGCAACCCTGTGGTCCTGCAATGGTAACTTCATCAATGAGAGATGTAGAGAGGCATTGTGAATCTTTCCTCCTCAGTTCTGCTGGTTCAGGGCTTTGAGAACATTTCCCTCCCCATGTTCTATGCATCTTGCTTAGTTCATCCATTCTGGTGGCACAGCTGTGGCTGTTCCAGCTCTAGGCACACACAGCTGTGTGTCTTTAACATCTGAACTCTTCTAGTGCTGATGGAGATAAAAGCTGGGATAGTTTTGCCTATGGTCAGGCCAAGATTCTCAGATGCTCTTCCCTCTCTGTCTCTCCAGCGGTCTTTGCTTGCTTCTCTGGGAGGCATCAGGCCCTGCTTCTGTACAAATAGTTAGAAGAGGCCAGAAGGCTCCTGCAGGAGAGATTCTACAGCCATTGTCATGCACCTGACACCTGCAGTCTGTGGACCCATCATCACTGGTCTACACAAGCCCTGATGTGCACCTGAACTCTCCTTAGGTACATCTAGCTTTACTATAGCACTAACATACCCTCTGTTCTACCAGCAACACCCCACCTTCTGCCTAACATCCTAAATGTACCAATCAGTCCCAGTGTGTGTGACACCCTACTGTGACCAGGAGAATGGCCACATCTTCCTCAGTTCTCTGACTTCAACAGGAACTGAATGCCTTCCATATCTGCCCTTCCTGTAGCATGTTCCTCTAACCCTAAAGTGCCACCCAGGGCTCTCTCCCATCTTCAAGTCGACCTTTCCTTTATTTCTTGGTCAAGTTTGCATCTTGTCCATTTTTGCAGCATAGATCAGCAAATGGTAGTCAGTAGATGGCTGAATTTGGCCTTGAAGGCACTCTAGCCAGCCTGAGCATGGCAAATATGTCTTTGACAGGCTTTGCCCATCTCCCCCATTCCCTCTACCTTGCTAAAAACCATTCATTGACATCCATAAAGCTAACCACCAAGGTCAATTCCCTTATTTAGTTGCTTCCTCCTCCTGAGGGTGGCTACCAAGATGCAGCTATCATAATATTGAAGATCAGCGATCAAAAGACCCCTTTGGCTTGCCTGACTAATATGCCCAACTAAGATTAAACAGTGCATTCTAACACAGGGCTTCCCCTTGCACCTTTATAAACTGCCATTTGCCTATGAGCTATGCCTGTCTCTATCTAGAGGTGGTCCTTTGTCGTCCCCCTTCTCCAGGACAAGTACATCATCTCTCCTTGTATCTTTCCCCCTTCTCCCTTGTCCTCTATCTCCTGTCTTTGTCTCCAATCTGTCTTCTGATCTCTTGGGTAAATAAAGCTGCTTTGTACTGAGATCTTGGTCATAAGGGTCATGAATACCTGATATCATTCCTGATGGTCATTTGTTAGCAGTTTATTAGCATGGTCCCACAGGCTTGAACACAGATGTCTATGAGTTCAGTGTCAGTGGAGCTGAGAAGATACATCAAGCCTGAATGCTTCAAAAGCAGTTTTCTGCTCTCTCTGGCTGTTCCATGGACGTGCTGCCAACCTCTGTTTCCTTCAGACTTTTCTCTTAAACCACTGGGTCTGTGTATGTTACCACCCTGATACACCATTCATTTCTATGTTTTCTTTAATGAAAACTTCACAATCTAAGGCTATAAATACTCTCTTCTGGGCCATGTGACCCTGCTTAATAGTTCTATGGTTTTTTTTCACTTATTTTTTTTCTAATAAAATTACATCACTCCTTCCCCTTCCTTTCATCTCTCCAGCCCTTCAAACTACACCCTTAAACCTTTCCCATGACCCCACTTTCAAGTTGATAGCCTCTTTTTCTTTTATTATCATTATATAAATATACATATGTATGTATGTATATATGAGTATACACATATATATGTATTATTATGTAAATAAAACCTGTTAAGTCTGGTTTTTGCTGCCTGTGTGTAAATCTAAGTACAGATTGACTACACTGCACTGGAAAACCAGTAAGGGGGCTCACCCTAGGAGAGGCTAACTCTCCTTCTCATAAACAAAGAACTACGGATATCTGGGTAGTTTTGGTCTGAAATATCTTGAAAGATGCTGGGTAAGCGTCTATGACAGAAGCTGGGTATACAGGCTGGGGTTGACCAGGTATAACTGGCCCAGTTGGAGGTGAGCTGTGAAGGTGACAAATTCCACATGGGTGCAAGCATGAGGGTAAGTAGTAAAAGAAGAAGAAATCTTGACTACAGAGAACAGAACTTGCTGCTAACAACTGCTAGCGTTCATAAATGTGTTCAAGAGCAGTGCAGCCAAGAGGTCCAGGGCACCAGCTTCAAATTAGGGACTGTGGCAGCCAGGGTTATTATTTATTATGTTGAGCTTATTGTGAAAAACAGAAAATAAAGTTTGTAAAGAAAAATCTTTCCCAATTTAAGTGCATCAAGGCTACTGACTCCCCTTCTTCATTTCACTTTCCCAATAGAAACAAACCTGAAGATGGGGATATTTACTCAAAAATGCTGAAGACAATGTGTGTGCTGGGCCAGATCTCTGTAACAAATCTACTGATTGACACATCAGCTCATGAGGTTCAGTACCAGGAGCCTCTGACAGCAGGCATGCTCAGAACACTCTCTTGTCTCCTCTGCCACACCCTGTGTACTTTACAATATTTTCCTTCTGGGTTAGAAGTAGACTGGAGAGGAAGAAACGAGATCAGTATCACCCTCTCCAGTGTTTGACCCCTGACCTCAATCCCAGCTGCACAGAGAGCTTCCTAGGGTTGCCACAGGACCCGGAGGCCTTTGAAGAAGCCAAAGTACTGTGTGGAAGGTTCTGAGAAGATTGTGCCAAGGATATGTGAAGAATATGTACAAGTCAAAATGGAAACACCTAAAATTAAAAAAAAAATAGGTTGGATCACAGACCAACTACATCAGAAATAAATAATATCCCAGTGTCCTTTGGGACTGAAAGGACGGGGGCAGCAGTGCTACCCACCAAGGATATGGGAGTAGAAACAAATTGTGTTTTCTCTGTGCATCTAAAAGGCAGGGACAACTTGACATAAGTCTTTCAACTAAGGTCATCAATTAGGGATCAGCAATGAGGGGCTGGTGACAGTGTGGCCTGAATGCTTGAAAACCACCAGGCAATGGGAACTAAGCCAGCACCTAGATTGTGAAGGGAGAAATGAGACTCTATCCATAAAGAACCTGTGAAATTGCAGGTCATGTATCATCCTAGTTCGGTTTCTGTGGCTGTGATAAACACCATGACTAAAAACAATTTGAGAAGGAAAAGGTTTATTTCACCTTATAGCTTAGAAACAATCCAGAGGGAAGTCAGGGTAGAGCTCCCTGAAGGTGGCAGCCATAGAGAAAAGCGGCTAACTCAACTTGCTTTATTATAAAACCCAAGACCACCTGTCCAGGGATAATACCACCCACCCCAGCCTAGGCCCTCCCACATCTGGCATTAATAAAGAAAATGTCCGGGCGGTGGTGGCACACGCCTTTAATCCCAGCACTTGGGAGGCAGAGGCAGGCAGATTTCTGAGTTCGAGGCCAGCCTGGTCTACAGAGTGAGTTCCAGGACAGCCAGGGCTACACAGAGAAACCCTG
This sequence comes from Tokudaia tokunoshimensis, assembly GCA_036184795.1. Classification (NCBI taxonomy): domain Eukaryota; kingdom Metazoa; phylum Chordata; class Mammalia; order Rodentia; family Muridae; genus Tokudaia; species Tokudaia tokunoshimensis. Next base: position 53,127,638 of record BTHU01000019.1, read on the forward strand.
TCTCGAAAAACCAAAAAAAAAAAAAGAAAGAAAATGTCCCCACAGATTTGCCTACAGGCTAATCTGATGGAGGCAGTTTCTCATTTAAGGTTTCTTCCTCCCTGATGACCCTAGCTGCTGTCAAACAGACAAAACACTAAGCACACATGTGTTTTCCCCAGATAGCTTCTCAGCTTCTCACATAACCACATGAACCATCTCTGTAGACTTTGCCCCCTGTGCAGCTTCCGATGGACGTGAGTTAGCAGTGGTATTTAGTGATGATGCTCCTTCCTGGATTCGGAACTTCTGGCTGATAAAGCACCAAAGTGTCTGCTCTAGGTACAGAGCTGACTCAGCTCCAAGGTAGTCTCTGTGAGGCCAGGGAGCCGTGGCGGGAGGGGGAGATGACCAGGAGCAAGAGTGGGGTGAAGCTGTGTTCAAACTCAGGAAATTCCTCAGAAGTAGGATTGCTCCCCAAGAGCCTGCATGTTCTGGAACATGTAGCCCTGACCCCCCACCTTTGCCCCCTGAAGGAGGTCACATAGTCCAGAAGCCAGGTTTACCTTCTTCTCCCCTTATAAAGTCATGACCTACTGCATCTGGAATTCCTCCTTATGCTAATGAGGTACCCCAGCACCCTGCCTCATCCTGAAAGTTCCTACCCCCCAAAGGTTTAAGTAGCCTTCGTTTCCCCCCATTAAATGAGTTGTCTCAGTAAAGTTGTCTCCCAAGAGTGTTCTCATTGGGCTCACCATCACCTGAGGACTCTCCCTGCTTCTGGTTGTTCTGCCTTGCTTCCCCTCTCCAGAGTTTCCAGCTACGCTCACAAGCCAATCATTGGCAGGTAACCGGACCCAGAAGAGCAGTCATCCTGAGGGTCCCAGTGCATGGCTGGTTGTCACCTCCTGAATTCTATGACACCAAGATCAACCTGGGCATTACGTTTGCTGAACTGAAACCCTAGTAACTGATCGGAAGTCGACTGCAAGTCCTGGAGCCTTCCTGGTTTTGTTTAGTACCGTCTGATTACCCATATAGAGTCCCTTTGGGCTTTTCTCTGTATTCCTGATGCCAGTGCTGGTCTTTCGGAGTCACCTGAGACTCTCGGAGTGACCGTGCATGTATGCAGCATTGCTGGCAAAGCATTACACACAACACCACATGCTCATATGCACAGGCACATTCACACACACACACACACACACACACACACACACACACACACACCAAAACCAAAACCAAAACCCAAACCACAGAAAATCCCTACATCAAAGAAACCATGGCTCTATGCTGGAGACTTCAAATCAATCTCCTCAAAACAAAAATTAAATATAGATAAAACATGAAGTGTTTAGCCCTGGAGTTACATCTTATCATCTGCCCAATAATTACATTATAAAAAGCTTTTATGCAAAGCTTTTACTACCAAAAATGTATTGTAGCCCATTTAACATCTTAAAATAGTGGCCGATGTCAAGCCACTTTCTGCATCCAGATGCACATTCCGTTTAGATTCTATTATTATTTACCTCGTTTGTTTTTATGAGCTGTTCGAACCAGCCAGATTCATGTTGATATTTGACCTTTGGAAGTGAGTGCTCTGTTCATAAACTTCATAAAACCAGATACATAAAACCAGTTTTTAACTTGCATGCTTTAACGCTGAGTGGAGAATACAGGAGGGCACAGAATGAGGTTCTATGAACTATTAGGGGCCAGAGTCTAGTAATTACTCTGATAGATACATTTGCAGAATTTGGAATGAGCTTCAAGCCCTGTCCAGTGAAAGCTTCAGAACCCCAGTGTGTGGCCAGCATGGGTTCACAGATGCTAAGAATGATGGGCTAGGTGCACAGGGATGGAAGTGGATTTTCGCTCCAAGAAGGATGTTCTTGGTAGGTAGCCCAGGATGGTATTGTACTTGAGGTAACCCTCCTACCTTAGGCCTGCTGAGTGATGGGAATGCAGGTGTGTGCCACCAGGCACCAGGCCTAGCTTGGGAGCTTGGCTGCAGGTACAGGGTTGGCTGGCAAGTCAAAACGCACTGGAAGGAATGTGATTGGAGAGCTAAAAAAGCAAGGAGAAAGGCCAGAGGTCAGAGGACACATAATTACATATCCATAGGTCTGGTGAGAAAAATTAATACTGATTTTTTCAGAAATGAAGCCTGTTCTGCCAAGAGGAAAGTAGTAGCTATGGGAAAGGGGTAACTTGGAATGATGGGAAATCTAGTTTGATTGCATGCCAGGCATTGGGCAGCCAGTAGCCCTTACCCTGCAGGCCATCTGTGAGCTGAGCATCCTCAGGAGGGTGTAGCCATGCTTTGTTGACAGTGGTTATCTTCAAGTGAGGGGTAAAGCAGCCAGGGGCAAAGCAAGTGTCTCGTGGGGCATCATGCTATGGCCCCAGCTCCTTTTTCTACACCTTGACTCCTGGTGTGGATGACATGTCTGTGCCTCAAAAGTCCAGAGTCTGGAAGTCATACATCCTAGTTGATGGTACTTGCAGGTTAGTCTTGTAGAAGCAAGTAGGTTAAATGAAGTCGAGAGGTACCCCATGATGATACAATTAGTATCCTTATAAGAAGAGGGAGACACCAGAGTCATCTTCTCACTTCAATAAGATGGCAAGAAAGTGATCAGAACAAGAACCCTCATAACACTTTACCTTGCTGGCACTTTAACCTGAGACCTCCAGACTCTAGATGTGTGGGGATTAGATCCACTGCCTAATCGACTGTCTTAGTCAGAGTTTCTATTCCTGCACAAACATCATGACCAAGAAGCAAGGTGGGGAGGAAAGGGTTTATTCAGCTTACACTTCCACACTGCTGTTCATCACCAAAGAAAGTCAGGACTGGAACTCAAGCAGGTCAGGAAGCAGGAGCTGATGCAGAGGCCATGGAGGGATGTTCCTTACTGGCTTGCTTCCCCTGGCTTGCTCAGCCTGCTTTCTTATAGAACCCAAGAATACCAGCCCAGAGGTGGTACCACCCACAAGGGACCCTCCCCACTTGATCACTAATCGAGAAAATGCCTTACAGTTGGATCTCATGGAGGCATTTCCTCAAGGGAGGCTCCATTCTCTGTGATAACTCCAGCCTGTGTCAAGCTCCAGCCAGTAAAACGACCAATGGGCAGCACTTATTATACTCATCAAAAAACATTAAGCCAAGATTAAACAAAATGATAATAGATAAAAATCATAGTTTATATTTTGTTACTACAAATATATGACTGCATACTCCCCACAGACTGCGGATTTTACTGTGGTTAATACATTCACCTATATACTTTTTATTCCTTTGAAGGAACCTTGCTGTGGTTCTGCTTTGAGTCTTGCCACCAGGGTATCAAGACGCAGCTTAGGGAGGCAAATGGGAGCTTGAGAGCCTAAGATAGGGGCCATAGCCCATGTTTCTTCTGGTGAGAAACTATACAAGCTGGAGTGAGGCTGTGGTTCTCAAACTCCTGGGCATCCAGACACCACTGGAAGCTTCAAAGAGTTGAGAATGGGGAGGGGTCATGAGCCTGGGGCAGGAGGAATTTGACTAAACTCAGGGTGAGTGTCAGGAGTGCTGAGAGGCCTTCTGCAGATGTGTGTGCATCTCAGTACTGATGAAGGCTGAACATACACATCGTGGTTCTTGAGGAAGGAGACAGTCCTTGCTTGCCCAACCTGTCTATTCATGGCAGAAAGAGGGTGCATACAACTTACTCAGGGTAGACCAGATATCAAATACCTTTGATAGGAAGGGATGTCCAGAAAAGGAAGCTTATCCTTTGTCCAAGGCTAAATCCTTGGGGCCCATCTAGATACCTCATTAGCATGGAGAACTACAGGCACCATGCTACATGACCAGTCATCATCTTCCTCTTAGTGCAGTTTCCTGGTCACATGCTCCAGGACAGGAATCTGGTCCAAAGCAGATTCAAACTCCTACCATTCTAAATCATGAGAACTGCCAGGGTTCCTTAACCTGCTCGACCTTACCAGTTTTTCTGTCTGGAGACACAGTTCCACTTGCTCCACACTTTGTTACCGGTATATGAGTGACCTGGTGTGTGACTTTCAGATTTTGTATATGGGATGAAAGTACAAGACCACTGTGCCCATGTCCAGTGCTCTTATGACTGGCTATTAGATGACTGAATGATCTATGCATGATGATTAACGCATCAGACTCTGCAAAATGGCCTTGTCTTTGTGAGAAACCCTTTCGGTATTTATTGTTTTTTTTCATATCTGCACCATTTAGAAGTAATTAACATTTAATTTTATTACTTTTGACTTGTGAGTTTGGAACCACAGATCTGAAAACACAGACTTAAAAACTGTATTTTGTCATTATTTTAAATCAGTTTTAATTTGTCTTTGATCCCTAAAAGCTAGCAGGTACTGAACTCAGTCTATTCAATACCTGGAGATGCTAGCCATGGGAAACTTGAAGAAAGAGAAAAAGCAACAACTTGACTTCTCTCTCTGGTGCATTCAATCTTCACCTTGCAGCTTGGGTTACCTCTCTACACACTTGTGGTTGGTCCTAGTGTTTTCCTCAGCAAGAAACACTCATTTTTATCCCATGGATTCTAGAGACAAAAATCTCTACAAATTATTTGTAGATTCATAGTCCTGGTCTATCAGTTCTGTGAATTCTATAGTTTTGAAATTGTCAGAACACGGGTCAGTACCAGTAGCACACCAATAAACACCAACTGCACCAGGATCATATATAGAGGTGAATGATTTCTGTCTCTCCTGGATGATGCATCCTTGGATCTTATTACCAGTTTCTGACATCAGCAACCCTCTTTGTGTCTGTCTGTCTTCCTATAAAAGGAGTAAAAAAAATGTAGCATCCTGAGCAGGGTGCCCACCTCTGCATCTGGAACATTTACCATACTCACAGCATTTCTGACACATCCCAGGTTCATTCTGGAAAGATAACAGAGAGATCTCGAAGGTAGCAAGCCAGTGGCTTTACGTCATGCGAGTGCTAAAACACCTCTGAGATTCAGCAGGGCTCAGAGTATGCAGAGGACACTCTGATGCTTCTGGTTTCTTGCAAAGTTTCTTCCTCAGCATTCTGGACTTAATTCAACCCTCTCCACTAGCATTCATTTTTCCTGATAATGACATGATGTCCTTTACAGCCACCAGGAAACCTATGCAAATCTCAGTTCAGCCCTCAGGGATACAGTTATATCCCCCCCCCATTGACTCTTGCATCATCAATTTCTGTTCTAGCATCCATCAATGGTCAATTTGGTGCACAGTTTAAACCCACTTTGGGTTTTGAACCTCAAACACAGAGCTTTGGGAAACTGACTCAGCAATATATACATAGTAGGTGGGCAGAAAGTTTGGGCTCTCAGGACAGGTTCTCTCCATGGAAGAATGTCCTACCTGCATACAGTCTTCAACCTTGCAACTCCATCTCAAACCTGACTTACAGAGCCCACAAGAATAATTCCCTATAGCGTGCTGTGAGGATGATGTAAGATAATAATAAAATGTGAAAACTGGCTGAGTGCCTGTTAGTTTTTCCCTATAACCTGTGTGTGTGTGTGTGTGTGTGTGTGTGTGTGTGTGTGCATGTGTGTGGTATGTGCATGTATGCATACCTGCATACATGTGCATACCTATGCATGGGGAGAGGGAGATATGCATGTCATGGCACAAGTAGGGGTCAGAAGACAACTAGAGTGAGTTTTCCCTTTCTCCCATGTAGATTCCAGGAATTGAACTCAGTCTGTCATGCTTGGCCACAATCAGTTTTACCCACTGAGCCATCTTGCCAGCCCTCTGTTGACATTGATAACATAACAGTTTTTCATGTGAGTTGAGTCTATCCTCAAAACATTTCTCTGGCATTACTACACAGGTCATAACCTTGGCTGCACATTTTCTGTGATACCACAGTCACTCCTGCTCTCATCATTTCACATGAAGACACTTCCTGGAAGAAACCATTGGAAATTAAAGTAGTTTTACAAGTAATCAGAGCCCTTTCAAAGTTTACCTGTCTTGATACTCTTTCAGTAATTCAGTCCCTTTTGCTTTGATTTAATAAAGCAGAAATCCTATTATTCTAGGAGTTTTGTGACATTGGCAAAACACTATTATAAATATTGGTTTCTTTGTCAGTTTAATAGGGGTACTGCACAGTTATATGCCATTGGTTTTCATAAAAATTAAATGATTGCTGTGTGCACCTGGCACACTGTGTGTCATATAGAAAGGGCTCAAGAAATACTACATTTGTTTCCTGGGGTTTAATATATACTTCTGACTTGGAACAACTTCAGACTTTTAATAACATTCCTGGAAATCAAAATTATACCCTCCACCTGCTTACAGATAATGGATGTTAATCTTGCAGAATATTAAATGCAAGAGTGGAATGGGTTCTAGTAGTGAGGTTGAAAAGAGCTATGGAACACTCCGAAGTCCCAGTGAGCTATAAGGAGTGGGATGTTGGTGTTATTGTTGTTGTTATAAGATGTGTCCTAATTAAGGTTCATATTACTGTGATGAAACACCATGACCAACACAACTTAGGGAGGAAAGGGCTTTTTTCAGCTCACGTTTCCAGGTCACACTCCATCACTGAAGGATTACTTCAATGATCCTTGAGGGTGGGCACTCAAACAGAGCAGAAACTGGAGGCAGGAGCTGATGCAGAGGCTGCGGAGGAAATCCGCTTACTAGCTTGCTCCTCCTGGCTTGCTCAGCCTGATTTCTAATAGAGCCCTGGACCACCAACCCAGGGAGAGCACCATTCACAATGGACTGAGCTGTCCCCCATCAATCACTAATTAAGGAAGTGCCCTACAGTCTTGAGGTTCCCTCCTCTCAGATGACTCTAGCTTCTGACAAGTTGACATAAAACTAGGTAGCAAATGACATAATGTGATAAGCATGCTGTCATCCGCAACACAATGGGAGCACCATAATGACTTCGAAAAACAGAACTTACTTTTGTAAAATCCTACTCTATGCAACTAAACTATATCTTCTGTTATGATATTAGGGATCAACCCAAGGACATTAGGCAAAAGCTAAATCTCTCAGATACCTTCCAAAACCACCACAAACTTCAGAACTCTGCCACCTCATTGTATTACTGTAGTTGTGTTCAAGCTACCTGCCACTTAACACTGTGCCTGCTCTAAAATGCAGCTGTTTTAAAAGTATCATAGATTTCACCAACTCAGAATCTTGGAAATGACTTCAGCTTTAATTAAGTTAAAATTGTATTTCTCTGAAGGTATAATAAAATAATTAACTCTGGGATGCAAAATTTAAAAATGAGATGAATAAATGTTTTTCAGAATGTGGGAAGAGGCAGATGGCATTCATAACCCTGTTACTTTGGATGGAAGAGGGATACAGATAACTGCAAACTATTTTTATCAGGCTTTATAAATGCCATTTACTATGCCAGGTAGCAACCTCGATACATGATATTTAACAAATGTCCCGGCTAATTTTATGTCAACTTGACCCAAGCTAGAGTCATCTGACAGCAGGGAACCTCAATTGAGAAAATGCCTCTTTAAGATCCAGATACGAGGCATTTTCTTAATTAGTAACTGATGGAGGAGGGCCCAGTCCATCGTGGGTAATGTTATCCCTGAGCTGTTGATCCTGGGTTCTGTAAGAAAGCAGGCTGAGCAGGCCATGGGAAATAAATCAGTAAGCAGCATCCCTCCATGGTCTCTGTATTAGCTTTTGTCTCAGGAAAGAATTAGTATGCTTCATGCATCTAACAACTCTAATCAAGCCATGGGCACAAGCCAGTAAGCAGAACTCTTCCATAGCCTTGGCATCAGTTCCTACCTCTAGGATCCTGCCTTGTTTGAGTTCCTGTCCTGACTTCCTTCAATAATGGACTAAATGCGGAAATGTAAGCCAAATAAACCCTTTTCTCCTTATCTTGTTGTTGGTCATGGTGCTTCATCATAACAATAGTAACCTTATTACTAAGATAATAAAGATTATTACCACTAGATACCACTGTATCTGAATATTCATAGGATTTTCGTTCTGGTGATCAAAATCAGTTTAACAATTCCAAAATCCATCCAATTTTGAGTGGATAGACAAAGAGTGATTAAAACACTCATTGTGTGGCATAGAATTTGGAATAAGAAATAAATGACCTATTAACAATGGATAGACATCCAACATACGATCCTATAAGCATCACAGTCCAATGACTACTTGGCATATTGCCATAAGCCTTGTGCCTTATATCATAATACTTTTATTCTTTTGTGAATGCTGAAAATCCAAAATCGGTTTAAGTGGAAAGTAAAGTTGGTATCAGGGCTTCCTCTGGAGGCTCCAGGAGAGAATTTGATCATTTGCATTTCACAGTTTCATGGGCTCATGGCTGGGATCCATTTTTCTATGGGTACAAATTATCATTTTCATTTTCAGAAGTGAAAAATATACTCAGAAAAGGCAGCATATTTTCTTAGCGTCTTATGAGGTTTAAGCTTCAACTCACTATGCCATTCTTCCTTCTGACCGGAACTTTGCCCCAGCTAAGGCTACTGGGGACAGAGCAGAGCAGAGCATTTGTATTGCCACATTTGGAAACAATACCGAAATGATTGACAGCTGACTTGTCACCTCGGACATTGAAAACTACAAGGAAGTGGAAGAAATCAAAGGCCTGCCAACCAAGAATTCTTATATTCTTTATTTTTTTTAAGACACATATTCTCCCCATGCTGCTCAGGTTAGCTTCCACATTTTGGGATCCCATGAGTCTCTTCTGGCTTCTGAGCAGTCAGTATTAGCAGGCCACACTGCTCTGGCTTTCAATCAAAAGAATATTATAGTCGCCAAAAATCATCACTTAAAAATAAATCTTAAAATCTCCACATTTCAAAGTTATCAATAATTGTCAGCACTCTGCCTTGACAGAAGCAGCAAAACCAGTGACTTAGGCTGAATGGAAACCAAGGGATACTGGAATTATGTAAATAAACCCAGCAGACTGTATGTTGATATTTCTTCTCCCTTCTTAGGTGATATAAAGTGTAGCCCCATGACACCTGATTCAACCCTAGCCTCCACACAAACACATGCGTGTGAATGCACACCTCATACACCTTCATGATAGCATTATCATAGAAAGGAATCATCCGTGCCCTGCAACCAGGAGAAAGACAGTTAAAATGGTTGTTTTGGAGCAAGGAAGTAACACCATCAAATGGCTGCCAACTCCAAAGGTTGAAATTAAGAACACACTATAAATGGTACATCAGCTTGTGAATATAGCAGACCCTACAAATACATGCTCACAGTCATTTATTCTGTCAGAGTTTACAAATGGTATGAAATTATATACAACTTCCGAGTTGCCCACTCAATTCCAACAAGAACAGAAAGAGAACTATATAAGAGGCAGAGATAGTGCAGCAATATCAATGAAGTTTGGAACATTAAACGATCCATAGGTTGCCAAATTAGATTAAAAATTCAGACTGCATGCTGCTTAGAGAAACCAACCATTTGAATATTTAAATACAACTAGTATGATAAGCAGATGGAGGGAAAGTGCCACTTACATAGAAATTATAAGAACTGTCCCAACTATTCCATTGTAAGACAAAATAGATTAGACATTTATATCAAAACTATAACTAAGGATTCCTTAGTATGCTCCATAATAATAGAAAGATGAATCTTTGACAAAAAATTATCAATATAAGCAAATAATAACATGACCCCAGATCCCAAGAAGTAAAAATTGACAATGAAGAGAGAAATAGACACTATAACAAAAGGAGAGATTTCAGTAGCCTATATTTCTTTATACACATTATTACAAGAATTTAAATATTTTGTGATATTTGTGAACCAAAAAGCTTTAAAAGACTATCTTAGTTAGGGTTTTGCTGCTGTGAACAGACACCATGATCATGGCAAGTCTTATAAAGGACAACATCAATTGGGATTGGCTTACAGGTTCAGAGGTACAGACCATTTTCTTCAAGGTAGGAACGTGGCAGCATCCAGGCAGGCATGGTGCAAAGGAGCTGAGAGTTCTGCATCTTCATCTGAAGGCTGCTAGCAGAATAATGACTTCCAGGCAGCTAGGATGAGGGTCTTGAAGCCTGTACCCACAGTGATATACCTACTCCAACAAGGCCACACCTACTCCAACAAGGCCATACCTTCTAATAGTGACACTCCCTGGGCTGAGCATATACAAACTGTAACATTCTACTCCCTGGCCCCCATAGGCTTGTTCAAACATATGAGTCTATGGGGGCCACAATTAAACATAGCATAATGCAAAATACATTTAGTTCAACTTCCAGAGTTCCCATAATCTATAGCAGTCTCAAAAATATTAAAAATCCAAAGTTCAAGGGCTCTTCTGAGATTCATCCAGTCATTTAACTGTAATCCTCAAAGCAAGACAGGAAACCAGCTGGGCAAACTCCAAACTGCATTCCCATGTCTGATGGCAAAGTGGTCTTCAGGTCGCCAACTCCCTTTTCATCTTTGTTGGCTGCAACAAACTTCTTCCTCCTGGGCTGGCTCACTCCCTTTTATCAGCTTTCCTCAGCATATAGCCCACAGCTCTAGCATCTCAAACATTTTGGGGTTTTCAGGGATGCTTCAACGTTACAGTTTCTTGTTTCAATATCTGTGATCCACACATGATCTTCTGGGCTTCTGCAAAAGGCTGACATCACTTCTCCAGCTCTGCTCTCTGTAGCACTGTAAGCTCAGGTTGATCCACTCCATCGCTGCTACTGTTCTTGGTGCTCATCACATAGTACTGGCATCTCCAATAATCCAGGGTCTTTAGCTGCAACTTGGCTTCACCAATAGCCTCTCACAGGCTCTCTTCATGGTGCCAAGCCTCAAATCCCCTTCAGTCCTGGACTGTCAACTGCAGCTAGGGCTGCACCTTCACGAGCTCTCACAATGCCAAGCCTCAGCTGCTCTTCATGACACCTTTATGCCTTCAAAACCAGTACCACCTGGATGACTCTTACACATTACCAAATACAGTTGCTGCAAGAGGTACAACCTTTGCTATCTCTGGAACACAGCTTCTTTGTGCTCTCAGAAAACACTTCCCAGAAGATTTGACCTCAGTGATGCTGGTCTCTTCTTAATCACCACTAATTTCTTAGCTCCAGCTAACCAGCATTAATGGTAGTCTTCTTCTCCTCTTCACTATAAATCCAGAGGCACATGGCCAAAACAGTCAAGTTTTGTTGCTTGCAGAAGCTGGAACTTGGGCCCCTTTTTCTATTACATTATCATTAGCTTCCTCTTTTCCAACTACTTCACTGCCTAAACTTGGCTATCCTGAATTTTGCTCTGTAGATTGACCTTGAACTCAGAGATCAGCATGCCTGTCTCCTGGGATTAAAGGTGTGTATATCACCATACCTGGATCTAAACTTAGCTGAGTAAGATCTTGCCCCAAAGTCCTACTCCCTTAATCTTCTATCTCCTAGAACATAGGATTCAGTTCCATTTCACTTCCTGGTGCCCCTTTAATACTCAAACCATATATGCTATATTTTTTTCTTTCTCAGCTTGTTGTACTTGTTTAAAATGCTCTTCATGAAACTTACCAGAGAACAAAGTCCATGATGGTAGTTTCTGAGACTTCCTTAATGCGGTTTATTCTAAATCTCTTCACCTTAGCCTCAGGCAGACTCTTCAGACAAGAGAAAAAAGTAACCACATTCTTCACCAAAATACCACAAAAACAGTCTCTAGGCCACATTTGAAACTCTCTGCTGAAACCTCTTGGGCCAGGTCAACACAATTTAAATCACTCTCAGTAACAAAGTTTTCCATATTCCTACTAGGATAACCCATTAAGCCCCATTTAAAGCATCCTACTGCTTTCCAAATCCAAAGTCCCAAATATACATTCTTACAAACAAAAGCATGGTCCGGCCTATCACAGCAATACCTGAGTCCCCAGTACCAATTTCTGTCTTAGTTAGGGTTTTACTGTTATGAACAGACACCATGACCAAGACAACTCTTATAAGGACAACATTTAATTGGGGCTGGCTTACAATTTCAGAGGTTCAGTCCATTATTATCAAGGCAGGAACAGGCCTATGAGAGGCTATTGGTGAAAGTACAGCTCAGTTACAGCAAGGGGCCCAGCGGGTTTTGGAGATGCCAGCATTATGGGATCCTAACCAAGAACATCAGCAACTGTGGATTGGATCCTAGAAGACAAGCTGTGTGTGCTGCAGAGAGCAAAGCCAAAGTGACCCAAGCCCTGTGGAAGATTCCAGACATGAGTCGATCCCAGACATTGGATGTTTGGAATTTGGTTTTGCATTGCTTTGATTGTGCCTTGTTTTTTCCTCTTGAAGTAAGAAAGTAGGTTCTGGGGTCAACACTGCAGTTAACAGGCTTTGAATTTTCAAAAACTTTGGATTTTAAAAGAGATTAACTATTTGCTTTCTTGCTTTCTTTCTTTTCTTTTTGTTTTTGTTTTAGATTGTTTGTTTTTCAAGACAGCGTCTCTTTGTATAGACTTGGCTATCCTATAACTCACTCTGTAAGCCGGACTGGCCTTGAACTCACAGAGATCTGCCTCTCTGCCTCCTAAGTGTTGAAATTAAAGGCATAAACCACAAAAAAAAAAAAGGCAGGACCATGGCAGCATCCAGGCAGGCATGGTGCAGGAGGAGCTAAGAGTTCTATGTCTTCATCTGAAGGCTGCTAGGAGAAGACTGACTTCCAGGCAGTTAGGATGAGGTTCTTAAAGCCCAAACCCACAATGACACACCTATTCCAACAAGGCCATACCTTCTAATAGTGCCACTCCCTGGGCTGAGCATATAAAAACCATCACACAGACATTTAGAAATACTCCAAACCACAGCAGTAATGGTTGTTCTCAGTCATATGTGGAGCATTCTCCAGGAATAGAAGTCAGATGACATTTTAAAAGCTTTTATAAACTTGAAAACACAGGTTAGAGAGATGGGTCAGGTGCCTACCCCCAAACTTGAGCTCAATCATGGAAATCCTATCATGGAATGAGAGAACTGATTTTCACATGTTGGCCCGTGGTCTCCACATACATGCCATGGCACATTAGCTTCCTCTTTTCCATACATACACACACAGAAACACACTAACATTTTAAAAAAGAACCATAAAAATACAACTTGGTTTTAAAAGTGAAGTGAAATAAGAAGGGAGAACTGCACCAATCAGTGGGTACAAGGACAAAGATTTAGAATGTAGTTTTGTACCATGATGGTTTAGCAAAGTAGGAGTTGCTATAGGTTCTGAACCATGATCCATGATTTCACTAGGCTTGGGTAGCTATGTTTCCAGGACCAGGCATGATTTTCTCCTTGTTGAGCAGGCCTTAGATTCAATTAGAGAACTGTTGGTTATTGCCGAGGACTGTGTGCCACTATTGCCCCCTTAGTGTTATTGTGCAATGATGGTTGTTGTGAATTATAGGTGTCATACCTGAGTAGGACCATTGGCTGCTTCCTCTTTTAGAAATTTGCATATCATAGGAAGAACAGCAATATCAACCAACCAGACCTCCCCCCCCCAAGCTCCCAGGGACTAAGGCACCAACCAAGGAATACACATGACTCTGGCTGCATAAATAGTAGAGGACAGCCTTGTCAGGCATCAATGGGAGGAGAAGTCCTTGGTCCTCTGAAGATTTGATAGATGCCCCAGTGTAGGGGAATTGAGGGATGGAGGGACACCCTCATAGAAGCAGGGGGGAGGGGCATAGGAGAGGAGGTTTTGGGGAGAGGTTGGAAACCAGGTAAGGGGACAGCACTTAAAATGTAAATAAATTAAAATAATAAAAAAGGAAATGCGCATGGTCTGGAGCTGGAGGGAAGAAAGAGAAAGGGGATGTTATGTAATTATAATTTCAAAAATTATTTTAAGAAAAATTATTATGAAATAAGCTTTCTGATCACAGTGGCTTAAAGTCTAAAAGAGGCAAAAGAAGGAATTTCAATTTGCAAATATGTGGAAATCATAACACATACTCATAAGCAATCAGCATGTCAAAGAACAAACCAGAACAATATTTGAAATTTATTTTTGAGATGAATTGAAGCTGAAACAACTCACCAGGATATATATGCAGATGGCAAAGTGCTTTGCAGATAATTTGTGTTGTTAATTTATAGTCATAAAAATAAAGAGAAATAAAATATTTCAGCAGCACCGTACACACCGTGAGAAGAAAAAATAAAATTAAATTGTTTCATTTCTACTTTACATAAGTGCAAAATATTGTTATCTGAAGTTAGACCTTGATAGGATAAAAGGAACAAAACCATTTTGGACAAGCAATAAACAACATAACAATAATTATGGAATATAAGTGAAGTACTTTAATTTTGATGACTACACTAGATAAAAACTCTGTAGGGGTTTGGAGAGACAAACAAGAAGTGCTTTCTGTGTAATCATGAGGGCCTGAGTTTAGTACTCCAGTTTCCATACAAAAGTCAAGGTGATGTGGCAGAGCTGTAATCCCAGCACTGGGAGAGTGGAAAGAGGTTGATAATGTGAGCTTACTGGCCAGACATTGTAGTTGAAACAGTTACCTCCAGGCCAATGAAAACTCTGTCTCAAAGAGACAGAGCATGATGAGAGGAGACACCCTACTGCACCCTAGCCTCCAAACATAAGCACATGCATGTGCATGCACACCCTAACTGAGGTACACATACACACACAGACACAAACAGATGGAGTGATTGCCCAAGGAAGAACGGAAAATTGTCTACAAGATGAAGCCAGGCTTCATGTATTGTCCACTGGAAATGTTTGTGGACAGCACGGTGAGATTTGTTCTCGAAGACAGATGAAACTGTAAAATGAGTTAAAACCAGTATAGAGGAAAATAGTTTTCTTAGTGGAATAGATAAAAAAAAAACTAATTGGAAATAACTTAACAGCTTGCAAGGAAAGCCCAAACTGAACTTCACACAACACAGTTACTGAATAAGGGGAACTAGACACAGTCACAGTTGTAATGGGAATTCTTCACTTGTCTCTCTTCAGTACTCAGCAAGTATGCAGCTAACTATTTTAGTTTTTTTTCAAATAATTGTATTATGGATTGGACTTGATGTGGAAACACACACTCATGTATTTGAACACTTGTCCAAGCTAGTGGTTCTGCTTGAGAAGGATACAGAAGCTTTGGAGAGTGCTACAGAGGTAGGGCACTCACTGTTGTGGGGTTTGAGTATTCTAGGTTGTTCCTCCTTCTGGCTCAGACTCTGTTTCCTGATACACCAGGATATCAGGTACCACATGATGTCCTCCTACTGCTACAACATCCCCACTGTGATAGATGGTAACCTAAACCTTGAGCCAAAATAAACCTTATCTATGAGATAACTTTGCCATGCATTGAGTCATGGCAAAGGAAAAAAGGTCTTGAATGCAAATTCATACGGTTTTTTTCTGATATTTGTTTAGAACCACACATGACTATCTACTTTTTATAAAGGACTTATATATTCGCTGATGGGTATGTGCAAGCAATTCTTCGCTAAAGGGTCATGTATTCTTCCAGTTCATGTAGGTATGAGTCCTAGACTTCCCCCAGGTTTCACCAGACCTTGAGATCCATCCTTGAGATCTGGGTTGCTTTTGTAAAGTCAGCAAGTTTCTGGGAAGCAAAGTGAGAGTCTCCTTGAGTTCTACCTTTCTCTTCCCTCAGTATTGTTCTAATACATGTATACTGCAATTCCCAGAAAATACTAATGTTTTTAATCAATTAAAACCATGGGACACTCAGTCCAAGATGCTTGGTCTTACATGAAGAACATAATTGTCTGCAAAAGTAGGAACTATCCACTTAAAAAAAATTCTAATCAGCATAATTAATTTAATATCTTTCATTAAAATTTTCTGATAAAAAGCCTTCAAATTAAAATTAGCTTCTGCCCAACATACCTACACATTGGAGCCATCTGAGATCACAGGTTTGATTTTAATTCATTCCGTTTACTTATTATTGCTTCAAATTAAAATCTCTAGTCACTTACCCTGTATTGTCTTGCCATATAATTACAAACCATCCAAGAACAAATATGCCCTTCAACTTTCTCCAAGACTTCCAAAATTATAATCAGAGAAAGTTAAACTTGACAAACATCATCTTTTCAAGTTTTTGAAGCAAAAAAAAAAAATGTCAAGAGATGGAGAAGATCTCAGGACCATTGCCAAGCCAACAGTGCTAGGAGTGTGGAAAGATGCTAAGACTAAGACTTGTAAAGCTGTTGGGCCTGCATCATCCACTGTCCACAGACCCATTCTCAGATGACAGTTATCGTAGTCATGAAGTTACTCTATTATGTGTTCCAGGAATGCAGACTCAGTGTCACCTGTCATAATCACCACATTAGGCAGGTTGCTCAGAACGCAGGGAACAACATCAGGAGCTCTTCTACCTAATTCTAGACGTTCAACCAAAGTTCTTTCTTCCTGAAATATGCAAACATTACTCTTAGATTTTTTTCTTTTCACATTTTTCTTTAAATGTGTGTGTACAACTTTAAAAGGCACCATAAAATCTGTAAACTCAAGTAATTGAAATTGCAAACAGCACACTCAAGTTTGAAATATTCTGCTCTAAACCTACTCTTGGAGGGTGTCTTACAGCAGTCATTCAGAAGTCCTATTTGACATAATCAGTCTGTGTTCTTAAAAAAAAAAAACCTTTAATAAAACAAAAATGTGTGAAGCAAAACTAAAAAATTAGTAGTATTTGTGGGTGTTCCACTACAAAATCACCTTTTCCATGATAATTAAAGTCTCTTAAGTGTGAAAAATGTCCTGCATCCACTTTTAACTGCATCCAAATCATTGTTTGTTAGTGAATGTTAGTGAAGACCCATCTTTGCAAGTCTGGTGTATGAAATAACCAAGAGTAGGGTTAGGTCTTTGCCCTAAGTCCTCAATCAGAATCACACAGAATAAACTTTTCTTCCAAGACAAACTTTAAAAAAGCAGGTCTTGTTTTATTTTGGTTTCGAGTTTTTGAGACATAATCTCATGTAACTCAGGCTAAACCTTGAACTATATACATAGTAAAGAATGACCTTGAACTTCTGATCCTCTGCCCCTCCCTCCCAGGTGCTGAGATTACAGGCATGTGCTACCATGTCCAGCTTTTAGAAATGTTATTATTTGATCATATACATATGTCCAAATATATAAAATATATGATTTATTATATATAATATATTTTATACCATATTATACACAGTCTGTTTCTTGTTCCTCTATCCAATCCCTCTCAAATAGCCCCCTCTGAACCATGGTGTCTTTATATACATACATACATACATACATACATACATACATACATACATGCATACACACACCTCACAAAATATTCTTTCTGTGGATGGACATTTAAGTTGATTTTCTCCCTTAGCTATTGAGAATCCTGCAGCAGGAACATGGATGTACAAGTTTCCTTGTGGTAGTGTGTAGAGTTCTTAGTGTGCGTACCTAGGAATTATGCAGTTACACAATATAGTAGGTCTATTTTTAGTTCTCTGAGGAACCTCCACGATGAGTTGACTTCCACAGTGGCTGTACCAGTTAGCATCCTTCCTGGTCTGTGTTGTCATTTCTTTTATAAGGAGTAGCCATTCTGGTTGAGGCAGAGGGAATTGCAGAGTCTTATTTGGTCCATTTCTCAGATGGCTCAGGTTCTTAAAAAAATTTCATTGGTCTTCTGTATTTTCTTTTTGGATAACTCCCTGTTCAATTCATTTGTCCATTTATTAAATTTTATGACTTGGGCGTATAAATCTTACATGTCCTTAAAAGTAATTTTTTTTATATTTCTAGCTATTAATCTCCTCTGATGTGTAACTGGCAAAGATTTCTCCCATTCTATAGGCTGTCTGTTTTCTCTGCTATTTCCTTTCTTTCCTGTAAAGATTCCTTTTATTTTCATATAATCCCATTGTTAATTTCTAGGATTATCTCCCTCATCTTTCAGAAGGCACATGCCTAGGCTTATATTTTGAAGTGTTTTCCTGCACAGTTTCAAGGTCTTTGATCTATTTTGATTATTGTTTAGGATGAGAGATATGGATTTAATTTCTACACATGAAAATTCATTTTTCCAGGCAGCATTTGTTCAAGGGTACTTTTTCAACCCAATGCATGTATTTGACCCTTTTCTTGACGATCAAATGTCCGTATTTATTTCTTTGTTTTTGAACCTTGTATTCTATTGTGTTGATTCACACATCTGTCTTTGAGCTTAAGTGAACCTGAAAACATTGGCATAGATTCTGAGTACCCTTTCTGCTCAAACTAGAAAGAAGCCCTGATCTGCTTTTATATCTGGGTCTCAAAGGATATGGAAATGCACTCCTGTCAGGTTTCTGTTTTAGTTTGCTTCTCTGTTGCTATGATAAAGACTGACCAAAGTAGCCTGGGGAAGGAGAGGATCATAGATTGCCATTGAGAGAAGTCAAGGAACGACTCAGGAGGCAGAAAATGATGTAGCCATGGAGGAACATTGCTTACTGACTTGTTCTCAGTGGCTTTTCCATACAATACAGAACTACCTGCATAAGGAAGGTACTGCATAGGGATGTAACCAGACTTGGGCTACTTTGTGGGTTCTTTTTTCTTTGACCCTTCTCTACTCTTTCAACCCCCCAACACCATATAGGAGAGAAAAATGATAGAGGAGAAAGGGGCTGATGTTATCATTACACTACTTCCTCCTGATTAGGGGCAGTTCCTTGAGGCAAGTTTTATCTTCACCATTATGATATCTAATGTCTTCTTGTTTCTTCTTTGCACATGACAACTTAACAAAACCCTATCAACAGCAACGAACCAACAAACAACAACCCAACCCCTCTCTCGAGGCCTTAGCATTTATATATCCTCTGAAGAGTTCCCAGAATCCAAAAATATCATACCATTGCAGAAACTATTTGCCGCTGGCAGAGTCACACCTCTGCTAGAGCATGAGGCAAACCATAGACAGCTTCATAACCTGTGATTAAAATAGAAATATATTCCCATAATATTTCTGAATTTTTTCAAAGAAACAAAAGTTCTTACTACAACTACCTACAGTCTCTTGGGCTCTCCCATATCATTGCTAATTAAGATATGCCCACAGGCCAATCTGAAGGACACAGTTCCTCAAGTGAGATTCCTTTTTCCCGATGACCTGAACTATGTCAGGTTGACAGAAAATTAATCAGCGCCTGTCCTAATTCATTTATTTAAAGAACTATTTCCATTTTCAGTTTCTAAGTGACATAAAAACCCAACACAATGATATTGTATTTGCACACACAATCTGTGAACCATGAAAATCTCAGGAGTGATGTGCAGAGACCAGAATGCAAGAGCTAACCCTTTTCAAGGTGCTGTTAAACTATGACCTGAGATAACTTTTGTACAGACTGACTACTTGCATAAAATACATTTTCAAATAAAGGTATGATCTTGGAGGACTTTCAAAGGAACCATTCTTGATACTTTTAAGGATGATTTTTTTTAACCTTGTCAAAAGGATAGCTATTTTGAATGGTAGATCCTGAAACCTACACAGTGGATATAAATAAATATACATTTTTAAGGCCCAACATCATTGTGCTGCATTGGAAGCCTTTCACTTCACAACTGGGGACAGAAGGGGCCTTGGGGACAGCATGCACAGGCTCTATGTCTGCTTTGGAAGCCTCAGCTTGCTCTGAGCTATGCATGCATTGGTGGTGTGGAGGATATACATACTGAGTGGGATTTATAAGTCTTGATGTAAAGTATTAATTTCAACGGAGAATATCTGGTTCCTAGATTAAACACTCCAGTATTCTTATCAACCTACTTTATGTCTAAGGTGTCTTCTTGAATTTTCAACCTGCTGTTATGGACTGAAAGTGGTTTCTTAGAATGCTCTTTGGATATAACAAGGCTGTGATCACTGCACACAGAACCATGACCACTACACAGAGTCATGACCACTACACATGGGGCCATGACCACTGCACACAAGGTCAGGTCCATTGCATACATGAGCTTACAAGGCTGTAACTGCATGTGCAAAACCTGCAAAAGATTGAGTTATCTAGTTCCAACATGAATGGATGAGGGCTTCAGGAGGTCTCATCTAATGGCTGCTGGGGAATATGGCCCTGTTCTCTGCAGAAGATGGCCCTATAACCTTGAATACTGGCAGGACTGAACAGAGACTGTCTTTTTGTTGTTTTTTTTTAAAGAGGGTACATGAAGATGACGTTGGGAGGAAGATACAATTCAAGGTCTAGCAGGAGTCTGAAGTGGAATGTAGTGATCACACTACATTCTTATCACAGTACTTGATTGAAATTCTCAAAGAATAAATTTGAAATATATAAAAATGAATTCTAAAACATGGTTTGTGAAGTGACATTTGAGCTGATCCACGATGATGGGTGTCTTTGGCTTCTGGCAGGATGTTTGTTCTAGATCCATGATTTAAACAGTTAATGGAGCAACCCTCCCCCTGTAGCCTTCTCTGCACTTTGAACTGGATCTGAAAATGGGACAGAAAAAATTTGTCTCATATTTCCCAACAGAATGTTTTTTTATTTTTGAGATCTTCCACTAATCTTGTCCTGACTATCACCACATTTATAATAAAGAATCTAAGAGAATTTGTGTGTAGATATTCTTGAATTCATTTGACTCCAGGGTCAAAAATTAGGCAAGGTCAATATCTGTTATTATCTACAAATATCTATGAAGTCCAGATTAAAGATGAATTTTTTTGTGATGGTGCCTTTTGGGAAAAAAAGAAAGCAGCCCAGTTCTGTGCCATGGGGAGGGTATGCCACTGACCCTATGGAGTGGAGCTAGAGAGATGGTACCACAAGGAAGAATGGAAGATATGGGACTATGAGAATTTAATTGAAATACTTTAGACTTTCTCAAGGATTGCCATAATTTCTTAAACGTAATTCTTTATCTTGAAATGTCTAAGGTACTTATGGTGATAGTCACGGTTTATGATCAGTATTGTTTCCAATATGTGTGATATAGAAAGACTCCTGCACATGTGTGAGAATACTTTCTCCTCCAGTGTGTTCACAAGGATGAAAGTGCAAGGAATATTTCTTAAATATTTTTCCGTATCATGCTGGAAACAGTCAACATGGCTGACAATAAACAATAGACCATTAATCTTGGTATTTCTATTCTGAAAGGCCTGCATTAACAATGAAAATAAAAGCTTTAGCTATAAAGGTGGCAGGTGATAGCATGGGGGTTTGACACAGGTAACAAACATCTTTGCACAGCTTGTCTGGAGATTTTCTTGTCCGGTGATTTTCCTTCAGGTACGTACTCTTTTCTATATCTTCTCAGTGTGCATTCAGCCAACCTTTGAAATATCCACCTAGAAGCTTATAGCCTAGATAATAATGAACCATAGATATACTACATTCAAAAATTTTGGAGCAAACATATTTTGTAAAGACGCTGAAAATCTATCACAGAGCATTTACCCTTCTTTCCTTTTGACCACTTGACAATTTTTTTTATGGATTCTATAATGAAATTTTGAGATGTTATTTACTTCATAATGTCAAGCAGAAAGAAAACACTATGATTTATTTTCCTTTAGAACAATGTTATATGGGTCATGATTTTTAGCATCATTATAAAGAATGAATATAAAATGATAGATTGACTTATGACACAGTATTCCATGGAAATCAAATTTTCTATAGACAGGATTGAACTTACTAAAATTACACTTAGGGAACAATCTAGAGATGTGTGCTCTGAATAGAGTTAAGTGAAGACAAGGGCTGTGCTGTAATGCAAACAGGAAAAGTAGTGTTTCCCTTGCTACTGAATCATACCTGTGAGGAAAGGCTGAAAAAGTATTAATGGAGCCAAGAGAGCTGGCAGTACAAGTTACTTTGCTGGATCTTACAGCATACCTGCCTGCTGATATCACTACACAGGCAGCAGGAGCACTGCCCTAGGGACACCCTATGACACATCATTTACAATCAACTCAGAAGGCTGTTCTGAAGTCATGATGGGTGTGTGTCTCATATCTCTTCTGTGATGACTAGTTTTAACTGTCGACTTCTACAACCTAGAAACATATGGGAAGAGAACCTCAGTTAAGGAATTGCCTAGATCAGGTTGGCCAGTGAGCATGTCTATGGTGGATTGCCTTGATACAGGAAGACTCTGGCCCATTGTGGGTGGCACTATTCCCTAGGCATAGTATCCTGAGATCTGAGACAGGTGAAAGCTAGCTGAGTACATACAGCAAGCAAGGAGTGAGTTCATTCATCTCTCCGCTCTTGACTTTGGATATGGTGTAAGTGGGTACTGAGATCCTGCTTTGGTTCCCCTTCAGTGTTGGGAACCTAGAATTTTATTCCAAATAAATACTTCCTCCTGTGTGTTGCTTTTGCTCAGGATTGTTGATCAGAGCAGCAGAAATGAAACCAAGACATCTTCCCATATGGACCCTGACTTAAGATGGTACTACTAAAGACTTTTAGATTTGATGCTGACATGAAAGTAATATCCACTCAGCAGTAATGATATGATGCATGTTGCATTGGAATTTGTTGCAGAAACATGAGGTACAATGCTCCCCCCAATGCTGCACAAGGGTGTGAATGATGCAATCCCAAGGGCAGCAACCATGTGCTCTGCATAAGCTAGAACACTTGGTAGGTCAGGTGCTTTCAATCTCTCCATCTTACACTGTCCTTAACCTTAGGATGGGGTTATTAGGTTGTCACCCCATCTTACATCAGGGTCATCTTTGTTGGAAGCCCATTGTTCATTGCTTTGTTTTACTCCCTTGTGGTTTCAACAAAAGAAACTAGTGATTAAAGATGCTTGCTGAACAAGCATGAGAATCACAGTTTAGATTTCCAACACTCACACAAGTCAGGCATTGTGAGCACAATGGGGGGAGACAAGGGGGCAACAGGGGATTGCTAGCTTTCAAATGAGTTCCAGGTTTAGCCTGAGGCTCTGCCTCAAAAGAATAGGTAGAGAACTATAAAGTAGGACACTGGTGCCTCTTCTGGTCTCCACATATGCACAGGTATGCACACCCTTCAACACTCATACACATGCACACACACACACTTATACAGACACACATATACACATGCACACACACTTATATAGACACATATACATGCACATACGTATGGACACACACTCATACAGATAGACAGACAGACACACATACCCACACGTACTCATACAGACACACATATACACATGCACACACACATAGACATATACACATGCACACACATATGGACATACATACTCATACAGATAGACAGACACACACACTCACATAGACACATAAAAAATAAAAACGAACCTTGAGGAGCAAGCAATCTACCCAAAATTACACTAAAAAGCCAAGTCAGTCACATCCTTGCCAAAATGCTTATGACCCCTAAGAGTTTCTCAGATTGAGACAGAAAAGAAAATGTCATTTTTACCATACTCCCTTCTAATCTATTTTACCTTTTGAAGTCTTAAATTTGACATAATTCTCTTCCTTAGACATCAGTGCACAACCTGTTCCTTCGGTTCTGATCATTTCCACTCTTCCCTTCTCACTGTCACATGAACTTCTCCTGTGAGATTGCTACCTATTTAGATTTCAAAGCAAATACCCAATTCTTCCATCCTTGTTGAGTGACTAACACATACTGTAAAGGAAAAAAAAAACATATGAGAAATGTCAAAGAAAATGAGCTTCGACACCTGCTGTGTCTCTTGAGCCCCATGCCCAGGGCTTCCAGGTCTCTCTATACAAATTCTATGGACTAGAGGAAATGAGGGTGAGCTCTGGTCAGAGTTTGTCTTCTCTCCCTCTCGATGCCCATCAGTCATGGTGAACTCGCTCCAATGGAGTCCCCATTCCAGAGGAAGCACAACAAAAGCTTCTCTGCCTATGCCACCGACTCTTTTGTCTCCAGGAGTCTATGTCTTCTCAGTCACCATCCAGTTGCCTGTTTTCCTGTAGTGTGATGGTTAAGCTCTACTGCCAACTTGACTAGAGTTAGAATTACCATGGAGACAGACAGAAGTCTTGCTGTGTCTAAGAAGGTTTTCCAGAAAGAATTAAGTATCACGGGAAGGTTCATGCTGAATATGTGTGAATGTAGGTGATGCCATCCCCTGGGCTGGGGTCACTGAATAACTATGAGAAAGCAAGCTCAGAACCAGAATTCATTACTCTCTGATCCTGGCTGTGGGAGTCAGGCACAGAGAGATGCTTCCAGCCCTGGTGACCTTGCCTCCTCTACCATGATAAACCACACACTGGAACTGTGAGTGCAAATAACCCTTCCTCTCTTAAGTTGTTTTTGTCAGGCATGTTTGTCACAGTGATAATTAAAGTAATATATATATATATATATGTATATATATGTATATATACACATATATGTATATATACACACATATACATCATATATAGCATCATATACATATACATATACATATACACATTCTCAAACCAAGCTTGATTCAAAGTCACCAAACAAAATCTGTGGATGTCACTGTTAAGGTCTGAATTCTAAGAATCCAAGACTGCATCAGAGCAAGGTGGAGTCCCTCAGGCTCAGGAGCATATCTTTAACCTCTAAGGAAGCAGGCAGGTCCTGGGACAGGTGGATATTTCCGTAGAGATTTCATTTCCCTGAGTCGGGCTATAAGAAAGTCCCAGTGTTATCAACACCTCAGGCTTCTCCAGAGCAATCTGCCATTCCCTGTTAAGCTGTGAACTTGTCGCTGTTTCTCTGTGTCCTTGGTTATTCTTCACAAGGTCTGCTCTTCTTTCACTCAGTCCTGTAAATGGAGACTACATGGTTCACGAACCCCTCACAGAGGCCTTAGGTATAAACTACACTTGCTGCAATGACCGATGAATTACTCTTCTGTAGTGTCCTCTTTGAAACCAAGAAGTATCACACGGCATGTCAGAAAAAGCAGTGTCCCAGTTTTTGTTGATGAGTATTTTTCATGCCCCACCATAGCAAAAGGGCCAGAAATGCAGACTCACCAAAATGCACAGCTCCCAGTTACTCTTGGTGATTGATCAGCAGTCGTCAAATTGAAGAGATTTTTTTCTCAAATGTACCATGAGGTATATTAACTGCAAATAAGAAATACTTGACTCTCGAAGTCCTGCTTGCATTTTATTTCCTTTATAAAACCACCTCACATATTCTGGAATGATTGCCTGCCTAAGACTGAGGAACATACAAGTCCAGCTTCTCACTGCAGCTCACCTCAGGGAAACCGGAGACAATGCACAGCTCTGCTGGGTGAGTGCTTAACCCGGAGGTGAGTGCTTGTGCAGAGGAACAAGGGAACAGAAGCTATGCAGTAGTTAGGACCTTTCTCCAGACAGGGGTCTGAAGTTGGGAATGGTCAGCGAAATCTGGTATTTGATCCTAGACTGGATGTGGGAGCAGCCTCGCTTTCACTGAGCACTACATTTTCAACAGTCATCAAAGGAAATCAGGGCAGGACCTCAAGTCATGAACCTGGAGGCAGGAACTGAAGCAGAGATCATGAAGGAATGCTGCTTTTTGGTTCGTCCTTGGTGGTTTGCTCAGTTTGTATTCTTATAAAACCCAGGACCACTTGCCCAGGGTTAGCACTTCGTTATTAATCAAGAAAATGTCCTCCCAATTTGTCTGCACGTCGATCTGATAGAGGCAACTTGTTGAGTTCCTTCTTTACTAATGAGCCTAGTCTGTGTCGATCTGAGAAAAAGACTAAGCAGTATGTAGTACCTTCTATCATTAGACTCTAAAAAACACAGAGGCCAATCCCATTAGTAGTCAAGTGTTATAAATATTCAGTACGGAACCAAAGAATCCACATGCTGCCAAAGGATGCTTTCTTGGATTTTCCTCCCTGCTGCTTTAGAATCTGAATACTTCACTCCGCCCCTTGAGCCCTGAACTATGTGTGAAACTGTACCACTGAAGTATGGTATGACTGTACCAGGAGACTGCAGCCTCCCACCTCATTTCCTTTAGGCCACTACATGTAAATTAAGATGAGGACCCTGGATGGCCCAGAACATCTTCTAAAACGGAGCATAAAGGAACCCTTCTGCCCTAGTCCTGAGCTACAGTTGCTTTCTTTCACAGTGAGCTGATCATAGAAACATGTGGGTCATTGTGTGACCTTTCATGGTGCCCTTTCTCCCATCTCCTCCATGCACAGACATCATTATGTGTGCTATAGCACATATAAACCTATATGTGTATGACTGGTATTTTGCTACTATATTTTATCAATGTTGTGAGATTTTTATACATATCTATACTGTGATCATATTCACGCCCACTCCTCTACACACTTCATTCACGGTCGGCCCCCCTACTTTCTATCCCTTGCCAACTCTGTGTCTTTCTTTTTGAAATCTTAGCAAGTCTAATTTCTGATTCTCCTCTACATCATGAGTAGGGCTAATGGATGTATTAGCCATTCTTTTGTCTCTTTAATAAAACACCATGACCAGGCAACTTATAGAAGGAAAGGTTTGTTTGAGTGTAAGGCTCCAGAGGTATAAGAATTCATCATCATCATTGTGGAGACCATGGTGACATGTGGGGCTTGGTGGCTGGAGCGACAAGCTGAGTGCTCAAGTCTTAAACTGTAAGCTCGAGGCAGAGAGAATGAATTAAAATGTCTTGAGTCTTTAAATTCTCAAAACTGCCTCCAGTGGCAAATTTCCTCTAATAAGGCTGTACATCCTAAGTCTTCCTAACAGTGCCATCAATCAGGGACCAAGCTTTCAAATGCCCAAGACTTTGGGAGGTATCTCATTAAAACCACCATAATGGTCAACTTGCCACAGACCAAATCCTTAAAGAAAACTAATCCTCTCCCCAGAAACTGTATCAGCTCTCAGTTAGGGGTTGGTCTCATCACCCCAACACAGACAAGTCAAAATTATCAGTTTCCCTTTATCAGGTAGGAAAGAAAGCTCAGAGCAGTATAGGCGATAAGGGATGCATAAGGTGAAGTTCACAGGACACACACAATGTTATTCCGCATGACTCTGCTTTGTAGGCCTCCTCTCTAACATGTTGTAAACATGTGGTTCACACAGGATAAAATGAACTGCTCAGAGTTCTAAAACCAGTAGAGGGCAGCTACTTGAGACCCAGATTAGCCAGAGCCTATGGTATAGACTAGGTCATACTGAAAAATTTCTCACGAACTGCCCAAGTTATAAACAATGGAGTAGGGTACTAGTCTCTTCTTGATTCCCAGGTACATGACTGAGTATTTCTGAGAGTGTGGACAAAGAAGAGGACCATGGAGACCAAGAATTGGACATATTGACCCCCTCCACCTTAAGGGCTATGCTGTGCCTCCTCTCCAGTCTTACCTACAACGCACCTAAAGTCACATGTCTGGTCTCAGCCCAAGGATGGATCCATCTGCAAAGAGCCAAAACTCTGGAAATGGTTTTAAAACTTCAACTGCACCTTTGTAAAGACAGGTTTGTAAAAAATATTTCCACTATTTGTGTGTGTCCTGAGCTAACATCCCATAGCTTAGGAAGAGTATAGCTTTCCCAGCAGAGATGGGAAGGAGATGTCCATGTATCTCAAAAGAAAACTCATGCTATATCTTACAGAGGATTCTAATGTCTGTATTATTTTTATTCCAAACTTATACAACAGAAAGAAGAAAGTAAATTTGACCTGTGTTGATGTTGAGGAAGGCCACAGAGAGGTCTCCACTTGAATTCCTTTTTCATAATGAAGAGCTTGCTGAGATGCCCCACTGCAGACATTTTTAAACATCAGATTTGCTGGATATTATTTATAAGTCTAAATGGAAAATGTCTGCCTCTTTTTGACATGAGCTAAGTGTTGTATTTTAAATTCTGCTGCTTTGCTAGTCATAGCTTTCAAGAATTAGTAACTGACCCTAAGACCTGACTCTTGTTCCAGGAATAAGGGAGGAACTGTTTTCAAATTCAATATGAAAATTTAAGAAATTTCATATTTTAACGGAAAAGGGGTATTGATAGCTATTCACGCTTCCATATGCTAGCTATTCATACATTCACATGTTAGCTATTTACACATCCACATGTTAGCTATTCATATATCCACATGTTAGCTATTCATCCATTCACATGTTAGCTATTCATGCATCCACATATTAGCTATTCATATACTCATGTGTTAGCTATTCATGCATCCATATGTCAGCTATTCATGTATCCATGTGTTAGCTATTCATGTATCCATGTTAGCTTTTCATGTATCTACATGTTAGCTATTCATACATTCACATGTTAGCTATTCATGCATTCACATGTTAGCTATTCATGTATCCATATGTTAACTATTCATACACTCATGTGTTAGCTATCCATGCATTCACATGTTAGCTATTCATGTATCCACATGTTAGCTATTTATGCATCCACATGTTAGCTATTCATGTAGCCACATTAGCTTTTCATGTATCCACATGTTAGCTATTCATACATTCACATGTTAGCTATCCATGCATCCACATATTTGCTATTCATGCATCCTTATGTAAGCTATTCATACACTCATGAGTTAGCTATCCATGCATTCACATGTTAGCTATCCATGCATTCACATGCTAGCTATTCATGCATCCATATGTTAGCTATTCATGCATCCACATGTTATATATTCATGTACTTATATGTTAGTGAAACCAATGTATGGTACTACCATGTGACTGTTAGACAAGAAATACAAGAGAACAAATGATACCTTAAGAAACATAATAGTAGAGTATGGTAAAGCCTGACCCTACTGGTCCAACTCCCTTCCTCCATTTTTCATTTTCTGGTCTCCCCACTTGCACTAATCTGACACAGTCACCATCAATAGCCCGGACTACCACACACAGTCTTTCATGTCTGTTTTTGTTCACAGGGTTTTGGTTTATGTTATGTGAAGGTCTGTTCATTCGTCATTGAAGATAAGATCCAGGTCTCCAACATGTAGGCTGACTCAACTATACTTTCACATTGGGAGCTTCATTTAAAAATCTTTAAGGAATTCCATCCTGACTCATCTTCATCTCACATGATCTTATATGGAGTTCCATCTCTTGTGTCCTTGGTATGCAGGGCCTAGCCAGACACTGCCTTAGACATATATTTTGTAGCTCACATCTGAGATTTCAGTCAAGAGACAGAAAGTCAGTTAAAACAGGAAGCAATGATTTGGTATTGTAGCAAATGTCAGTTTCCTCAGGTGGGATGAACGTGGAGATGTTTCCTGGTCATGGAAGAATCGTGACACACAGTTCATTTCGGCTTTAATCGAATGCAGGCTATGCCGTTTCAACTGCACTTTACAATGAGAATGTTTACAAATTCTCAATTATGCAGGTGCTCATGATGCAGATAGATGTTGCTACCGGTGGATGGTAATTTTCCTACCTCAGCTTAAACAAGCTACTTTTCTGAAAACCACATTCTAGAACCCTAACAGCGTCGATCTCGCAGGTGAGCATTGAGTTATTACTGTTCACTTCATGAATGCACTCTGCCACATTAAGAGCTAATTAACAGGCAGCGTAAACAGCATGAGTGCCATAATATGTTTTGACAGTTCGATTATCCGCTAAGCATCATTGTGTCCATGTTGGTGCCACATCTGAGATGGCAATTTGAATTCTGTGCAGGTCCGGTGACTCTTCTGGTCTGTGTGCTGATGTAACACAACTTATTACCTCAGATGACAGAATGTGGCAAGCAATTAGCTTGCTTCCCTCCTTATAAAGACACAAGCAAAAGATGCTGCACAGTGATTCTGGATGCTGGTCATAGCATCCAGGAAGAGTCAGTGTGTGCTCACTGCCCAGAAGGAAGTCTGATTTCACAGAGAGCAAGGCACCTCCTCTCTTGGTTACTGTTGCCCACAGAGAGTTTCAGATCCCTGGGTATCTACCAGGTACTGATTAGACAACCAAAAACAGCTTGAAGGAACTAGCCTGCCTGGAGAGTTTCATTGAAAAGAATTAAACGGGAATTATTATGCATTTGAGGCTATTAAGTGGGAAATTCTTTTCAGTATTACCTTCTGTCACAGAGCAGCAACAGTGACACCCAGTGTTTAGTGAAATCAATGGCAGGTCACCCTAGGGACCAAGATGAATCTGGAGCTTTTGAAGAAAGATGCTATACTGGTTTGCACAAAAGAAGATGTGTGGGGAAAGAGCTGGCTGTGCAAACTGCCTAGCTTGGTTAGAAGCTCTTCATGTCTTGCTTCTAGGCAGACCTGCCCATTGCTCTAACCTGGGTGATGCATGTTCTCAAGAAGAATCTCAGTCTGGAATCAAGTGAACCATTGTTCTTCACCAGTGGAGGTTGAGGAGATCTACTGAATCTAGTGACAATTGCATGGGCTTAACTGAATGGGGTTTACTTTTCTCCTCAGTTCAATAGCTTCTGGATCTCAACTTACCTCCTTCAACCAGACAATCCTTCAATGTAGGGAGCAGGGGCTTCCTACTATATCCTTATCAAAATATGGAGTGGATGATCTCTCTCCTCTCCCTTGTCTGCTCCCTACCATTTGCTGTGGAACCCCCACCCCCCACCCGTGGACATGTACTTACACACACACATGCATGCATGCACTTACACACACACCAGATACAGAACAAAGAGTCAATGTCCTCTATCACACATTACCTTGGTCCTACTCAACAATGCCCCAGCATACAAACCAGATGAACAGTGTCTTGCTCTGTCTACCTGCATGTCCTTGTCCTTGTTAGAACTCATCCAACCTTTTGAGACAGCAATTCAAGGGGTTTCAATATCTAGTCCTTTCCTATTATGTGGCTGTTGAAAGGTTTTAGTATAGACATAATTTTTTATATTCCTGAAGTTTAGTCTATATTCATATATACATGGATAATTTATGTGTGTATATAGATAGACATATATATATATATATATATATGTATATATACACACACACACACACACACACACACACACATGGACTGGATGGATATTAGCCCTTTACTTATTATATATTTTGGCAAAATCTTGTCAAAATGTCTACTTCATTAGTCTCTTTTGTGGAAATCTTTTTTTTTTTTTTTGAAAACTGCTATAAGCAATTTAATATCAGGTTCATTTACAAAGCTGACAAAAAGAGTCAAACTATACAAGTGGTCACACAAGGTCAAGTGGTATGTTCTTCATTTCTATGTTGTCAGAAGTTTCTGGGTCACATGTAAAAGCCAATAAATCAATCAGCAGCTGATGTGAATGGTTGAGACAACTCGTTACCTTCAGAGCAGTGTGGTACATACCTGTAATCCCAGCATTCAAGGCATGGAGGATCATAGACTCAGATGTTCAAGGTCACCCTTGGGTACACAGTGAGTTTGAGGCTACACAGCCTTGAAAAATGTGACTCTTTTTCAAATTAATTAATTAACGAATAAAGAAGTGGTCAAGGGATGAATCATGTTAGATTTTCCCCCTAATTTATTTTACAAAAATTAGTTTGTTTTTAATAATAAAATTAATAATAACGTTAATAAATAAATTTTAATAACCAAATTTTAATAGTGAATTAGTTGTAAAGATAAGGAAGTGGAGTCCCATCAACCCACTGCGTAGGTAGGTCCACCGCGATCACCTTGTGTGACTAGAGTCCTTTGTCACAGTAGGAGACTGACATGACCAGAGCATAAGTAGTTTCATCCTGTGTAGACCTGTGAAAGCAGCAATACCACTCTATAGCAACCACTTTACAGAAATACCTGAACTTCTATTCTCCATTTCAGACCTCGGCAGCCACCAATTTTTTTTCTCTCTGTAATTTTTTCAGTTCAAGGATGTTATATAAACAGAATAACAGGGCATGAAACCTTTCGAAACTGGTCCTTTTCACTCAACATAGTATGAGATCCATCCACACCACAGCAACCTCTGGATGTTTTTGTTGAGAGCTAAGTGGTACCCTGTGGTAGGAATGCTTGAAGCTAATCTAGCTATTTTTGATACTCCAAATTGGCCGTTGAAATAAAGCTGCAATGAAGAATGTTGTCAAGTGTGTGAGTGTTTCGACGTTCTGGTTTCTCTGGATCACACAGAAAGCCGTGTGTTCAGTTTCTTAGGAACATTCCACCAGACTTTTGAGTTTACCAATTTGACTCTCAGTTGGCTTTCTGAGAAGAGTATAGTGCTAATACCTAAAGAATAAGGATGAACAAGAAAATAGAACCCCCGGCCTGGAAAGCAACAGTCCGGGTAATTGTTGGCAGACAGAACACAGTTGATTGTAATATGGAAGTGCTTGATGAGCAAGCTTAGGCAAGGAATGCAAAATGTGCAATGGGAACCGTTCAACCTCAGAGTCACAGGCTTCTGATAGCATCCATGGCTCACTGCATTGCTCCAAATCACAAGAATATCCCACTGAACATGCTTACCTAGGAATAGAGTAAATGTAAATTGAAAGATTGAGTCCTGCTGAATATTTGCTGCCTTCCTTAGTCTGCCAGAACAGGCATAAGACCATTCCAACACCACCATTTTTTTTCCCACTGTCAAGACAAGACACTGTAAACCCATAATAGTCATGTCATTTCATTCCTTCTATTCTCATAGTTTGGAAGCATAAACTCAGTTCTCCTCCACCCATTGTTCAACACAAGACTCCCACTCAGGGGCCACCTGGACTTTTCTGAGTCACATAAGAAATGAAAGTGTTATACATCACCACAGGCTGGAGAATAGAGCTGTGGGCCCCATGTGACCACAGCAAGCACATCTGGTGGCACTGTAAGAACAGCCACGGTGGACTAGATTAATCTGAGCACAAGGAAAGACATTCAGAATAACTGCTGCCAAGTCATTCCATTTCTGTAACAAGTCATGAGACTAACCCCAAGCTGCTCACGGAACAGGACTTGGAGTCAATCACCAACCAATACAGTGTGACATCATCTAATACTTATGACAATACAGTAGGGGACTTAGAAAAACTCAGCTTCTCTTTGTCAAAGACTAAATAAAATGTTAGTGTGGGCCCACATAGAACCATAAAAACGGTAAATTTATCACCATCAAATTGAAACAGTCTGTTCTTAGCTATTAAGAAAAAAAAAAAAAACAAGTACACCGAAGGCTCTGGAAAAAAGATCTGTCGTGGATATCTGAGGAAGGCATTTATCTAGATGGGTCTATCCCACTAAATACCTAGAGAGTATTTTCAACCTGGTCATCATAGCATCTGCCTTTAATCCCAACAGTCTGGAGACAGAGGCATGCAGACTTATGTGCGTTTAAGACCAACCTGGTGTGCAGAGCAAGCTTCAGACCAGTGAAAGCTTTGTAGTGAGCCCTATATCAAAATAAAGTCAAACAACAGCCCCCAAACCCCACGTCAGTGAAAAGGAGACTCTACAACAGAAAGTGGACAAATTATGCAAAAGCAGACTTCACAAAACAAATTGAAAATTTCTAAAATATTAACAGCAAAGAGCAAATTAAAACCACAACAAAGTGACCTCTTGTATCCACTACAGAGGCTGAAACAAAATCTGTAAGTGGTGTGGAATATGGGGAGAGGCTATGAGCATGTTCATATACTGCTTCTGGTAGTTTGGATAAAAATGGCCCCTATAGAACTCCACAAAAAGACCAACAGAGTCAACTAACCTGGACCCTTGGGGCTCTCAGAGACTGAACCAGAAACCAATGAACATATGTGGGCTAGATCTAGGCTTCCCCACTGATATGTAACAGATGTGCAGCTTAGCTATCATGTGGGTCCTGAACAACTGACTTGGGGGTTATCCCAGAAGCTGTTGCCTGTCTGTGAGACAAGTTTTTCTAGCTGGGCTGCCTTGCCTGGCTTCAATGCTTTCAATGCCAGGGTGGGAAGGATACCCCACCTGCTCAGAGAAGGGGAGGGGCGATAGGGGAAGGATTTTGGGAGGGGTGACAAGGAAGGGGTCAGTAAGCAGGATGTAAAGTGAATAGTAAAAATCATTAATTTTTTAACAATACAGCCCCTATAGGGAGTGGCACTCTCAGGAGGTGTGGCCTTGATGCAGTGGGTGTGGCTTTGTTGGAGGAAGTTAATCACTAGGGAATGCTCAAGCCTAGCTAATGTGCCATTTACTTTTGCTGTCCTTGAATCAAGATGTAGAACTCTCAGCTCCTTCTCCAGCACCATGCCTGCCTATATATGCCACCATGTTTTCCACCATGACTGTAGTGGACTAAACTTCTGAAACTATAAGCCAGCCTGATTCAATGATTTTCTTGACAAGAGTTACCTTTGCTGTGATCATGGTGTCTCTTCACAGCAATAGAAAGCCTAACTAAGACACTGCCTGTGAGGTAGTAATATGAAGAAAAGCTAAACAGATGTCTTACCCAGGACCTTGAAATCATGCTTCTTAGTATTTATTCAGAGAAATGAAACCATGGGACCAGTATCTATAACAGCCTCACACTGGAAAACAGCACAAGTATTTATCAGTGGGATTTTGAAAGTCTTGAATATCAAAGGTAGAAATTAACATACAGACATTTTTGGAATCCCTAGAATGGATTTAAAATACTACTAGGGAAGGAGTTACCCTGGAAAATATCTTGCCACTCTCTAGCCTAAGTAACTTGGGCCTTTCCCCTTAGATAGCTGCCTTGTTTGTTTAGAAAACACTTTGCTCTCTAATAGATTAATACAAAGCTAATTTTGTATCTGTCTTACAGTTGTCATTAATGGTTATCATTAGATTCCAAGTAAATGCTGTAATTAAATTTGATGATGAAATGCATTAAAAATATTTCTTAAAAAAAAATACTTCTTCCTGGCTTGTTGAAAAAGCCTTGCAGCTGGAAGTGTTTGGAATTATTTATTTATTTATTTATTTACATCCCAAACTCTGCCCCCTCCTGCTCCCCACTCATAGACTCTCTCCCCCACAGTCCCTCCTCTTCACTCTGAGAGGCTGCCTGCCCATATTCCCCCACCCTGTTGCATCAAGTGGAAAAGACTTATCCTCTCTCACCAAGGCCAAACAAAACAGCTCTCTGCTACATATGTGCCAGGGGCCTCTGTCAGGCCCATGTATGCTCTTTGGTTGGTGACTCCATCTCTGAGAATTCCCACGGTTAGTTGACAATATTGGTCTTCACTTACTAACTTTTAGAATAATATGCTCAGTTAGAATACCCCTGTATGGGAGTACATTCTTCAATGCCAGTCAACTGTTGAAAAAATGCTCTTCAAAGGGAAATTTTATCCAAAATGGGTAAAATGTTCCCAGACACATTGTGAAATATAGATGTGCTTTTTTGATTTTCTGCTTGATCAGCTTCTCTGGGCACCCCAAGTTCTGTCTGTGGACCTCTAAGAATAAGGTCATCTGCCGGCTATTGCAGCTACCGGCACCAGATGGCGCTGCTCATAGACGTCTCTGGCCCAGATCAGAGCAGCTAATGCCCCTTCCAGACTTTCATGGTAAGCTTAGCCAACTGCAGACTCACCGTGGAGTTCAAACTCCTAATACTTAATTCAAAATGGAAACTTTTAGTAGCTCTGGATCCTAAGCAACCTGTGTACTTAGTTTGGAAAGCATCAAAAGAGGCATTCATTCACCCAGTACATGTCTACCCAACAGTCTCAGGGCCCAGTAATATTTTTGTTATCCGTATGAACGAACCCATAAGGCATAATAGCAGGCATCAGAACGAGAGGAAATACCTAGGTTAAAAGTTTGTGATATTAGATAAGTTTCAGCACCTTATATGACCTCTAATGTTAAGTTGGGCTGTCCCCAGTCAAAGTGAGTTTCGATAGTCACTGTCAAGGGCCTGACAGTATGATTAATTTATATCCCTATGCAGTACAGGTAAGGGCGTCTAAGCCTAACCAGCAATCTTGACTGATTTTGCTTGATTTTTGGTGATAATTAACTATATCCCCATGATAAGTTTCCATTTTGAATTAAAACAACAGTTAGATTCTTCTGCAGAAATGATTCTATATAACTGGAGAGGCTTAGACTTCTTATGAGATAAAGAAAACTATGTCTGACTTTAGAAGAAACCTGTTATTTCTTTTTTTTTTTTTTTTGGTTTTTTGAGACAGGGTTTCTCTGTGTAGCCCTGGCTGCTGTCCTGGAACTCACTCTGTAGACCAGGCTGGCCTCGAACTCAGAAATCCTCCTGCCTCTGCCTCCCAAGTGCTGGGACTAAAGGCGTGCGCCACCACCGCCCGGCTGAAACCTGTTATTTCTATGCTAATTTATGAGCAATTAGAATAATTCTTGGCACTGTTTGAGGAATATTGGCACCAGTCTCTGTTCTCTAGTCCCCCTGGCTAACTATTCTGTTATCAGCACTGGCTGTGTCCTTATATTTCATTCTGACTAGATTAGCATTGATGCCCTGTTAATACAGTTAGGCCCTGCATCTTAAACTAAAACAGTATGAGTCCAAGATTTGACTCATTTACTAAGACAAGTCAGAAATACAGGGCCCCAAACATTAGTAGGCCACCAGACCTTAGCACAACTGACTCCATGATGGAAGTGCCATTCTGGCTGCAAAACTCAACATGTAGACAGCATCACCTTCCAAAACTAAAACGAAGGCCTAAAAAAAAAATTCAAATACTTGTTTATTAGAACTTCCTAGAGCTGGATTGCTGGTCCAGGATCTCACTCACTTTATCTAGTTTAACCCCAAATAGACATTCCTTTTAGCCTATCATGAGTAAGAAATGAAGAGGCTTTCTTTTTATTGTTTTAATATATTTCCTCATTTTCTTAGTTCTTTGAGAATTCTGATCACGTGTATCCCCATTCTACCAACTCCATCACGGCCCCCACTGTATTTATATCAGTTCTGTATATGCTGTATGTTTGAGTGTCTGTCCAGGATGCAGATGCCTCCAGAGGAAAGAAGAGGGCATTGCACCACCCGGAACTAGAGTTTCAGGGGATTGTGAGCCACTTGCTGTGGGTGCTGGAAGCAGAGATCAGGCCTTCTGGAAAAGGAATATGTGCTCCTAGCCTTTGAGACAGTTCCCCTGGGTTTTATTTTAAACTGTCAAAGCTCTGAGTGTGTCTCCTCCCTCCCTTATAGCTTTGTAACTACATTTCTCAGGGGATGCTCCAAAGGTAATTAGCCAAGGGAGACCACATGCAGGCATTCTACATAGCACCACAACCACCCTAAGTTAGGAGATAACGTCAGGAATTCAAGGTGAGCTTCAACGCTCCACATCCATGAGTTGTTTCTATGACCTACATGAAGTTGTCAGCCCTGCTGGCTTTAGGAAGGCCTCCATTGAAAACACTATTTACTCCATAGTTTGCAAATACCTACAGGAATTCAAAAATGCTACAGCATTTCACAGAAATGAACAAGAGCCATTTCAAAAAGGGAGAACAACAGTGTGGTTGGTGGATCTCAGCTGCGGAAATAACAGGAGATCTGCCAGGCGAGGCCAGGCAAGGCTTTTTCTGTGAAATCCTAATGAAGAGAGAGTTGATACTCTCACTGTCTGTGGCTAACTTAGACTTAGGCACAGTGGGGAAGCTGACAACCTAGCGAAAGAAGCTCCTTGTGACCTTGTGACCGTGGTAGATGATGCGCTCAGGGTTTAAGACTCACTTGGGACCCATCTGCAATCGGCAGATCATAGACCCTGGTTCCATTTACTCTAGAGTTTTATGATACTCTACATTCATCTCTTAAGTTCTGTTGTCTTATTAAATGAAATGTAAACTGTGATGCTGGTGATAGTTCTGAAAAATTACTAAATTACTAAATCATTTTTTACTTCACGTTGCATTCTATTAATAGAAATGTAGGCTTTCAGTTTTGGGAAGAAATGGTTAGAAAATGTAAAGTTTGATCTTAGCCATCCTGACTGGTGTGAGATGGAATCTCAGGGTTGTTTTGATTTGCATTTCCCTAATGATTAAGGATGATGAACATCTCTTTAGGTGCTTCTCAGCCATTAGATATTCTTCAGGTGAGAACACTTTGTTTAGCTCTGTACCCCATTTTTTAATAGGGTTACTTGCCTCTCTGGAGTTTAACTTCTTGAGTTCTTTGTATATCTTGGATATTAGCCCTCTGTCGGATGTAAGGTTGGTAAAGATCATTTCCCAGTTAGTTGGTTGCCGCTTTGTCTTTTTGACAGTGTCTTTTGCCTTGCAAAAACTTTGTAATTTAATGAGGTCCCATTTGTCTATTCTTGATCTTAGAGCATAAGCTATTGGAGTTCTGTTCAGGAAATTCTCCCCTGTGCCCATATGTTCAAGGTTCTTCCCTAGTTTCCCTTCTATTAGTTTCAGTGTGTCTGGTTTTATGTGGAGATCTTTGATCCACTTAGAATTGAGCTTAGTGTAAGGAGATAAGAATGGGTCATTTTGCATTTGTTGGCGAGGATGTGGAGAAAGAGGAACACTCCTCCACTGCTGGTGGAATTGCAAGCTGGTACAACCACTCTGGAAAGCAGTCTGGCGGTTCCTCAGAAAACTGGGCATGACACTCCCGGAGGATCCGGCTATACCACTCCTGGGCATATACCCAGAGACTTTACCTGCATGCAATAAGGACACATGCTCTACTATGTTCATAGCAGCCTTATTTATAATAGCCAGAAGCTGGAAAGAACCCAGATGTCCCTCAACGGAGGAATGGATTCAGAAGATGTGGTATATCTACACAATGGAATACTACTCTGCAATTAAAACAATGAATTCACGAAATTCCTCTCATCATGTCTCTGTCTCTTTCCTTGCATCTCCCTTTGTGCACACAAGCAGGTAGCTATCAAATTATCCACCAACTGCTTCTTAAGTACGGCACATTCTAAAGTGTGAGTCTTCTCCTGCCCTACTGAGCCCAGAGGTTCAGTACTGAGGCCCACATTTCCTGACAATACCGACGATTCCTTTGTTATCTGCCATTAGTATATAGTATAAGTGGGTGTGTCACTTCAGCAAGCGCTCCATGGACTCTGACCTCCCTGCAGTGGAGTGCAGGCTGCACAGGAGGATCCAGTAGTCAGGCTTAGTCACTGTATCTACCTTTGCTTCGGGCAGCTGCCCTTGCAAGGAAACATCCTGATGCTCTATTAAGACCCCTTCAGTGTTCTCTCTTCTCTGCTGAACTCCATACATCTATTTAAAAACAAAACAAAACAAAAAAGCCAAAATCCCCTTTCCCTCTGACAACTACTATTCACTGTTCAGTCTTTACCAACGGCAGATTCCTGCCATCCTAATGACACATGAATGGATTCTTTCTTTCTTTTTCTCAGACAGCAGGAAGCCTGACGCCAGCCTGTGGAGGCTGTCTAGCAAATACTAGTTTGTGGAGGATCTAGCTTGCAGGAGGGGCTAGGAAGCTGGCGGAACAAATTTAGTCTGCAATCTTTTCCAGACATTTTTTTTTCCTTACATTGTGCAAAAGTTCAAATATGAAAACTTCTTAATTGACTGAGGGAGCTGATTCAGTTCTTCTGCATTGCCTTAATGGCTGATGACTGACTGAAGGAAAGGTAAGAGTTATTTCATGGAGAACTTGAAGAAACAGAAACACCAGGAGGGAACAGAAGCAGACCTACCTGGGAAGGATCTGGGATTGATCACACACACACACACACACACACACACACACACACACACACACACACAGGTCAGAGATATTAGCACTTTGGGTTCATCTTCTAAGGTCTCCAACTCAGATCCAGTCTGGATCCTACTCTAGCATTCATGGGCAAAGTTGCTGAAAGACCCGGAAAAGTCATTAGGAAACAACCCCACTGCATGATGGGAGACTAAACCCAATCATAATCTCAGAACCTAAGAGCATAAC
Organism: Tokudaia tokunoshimensis; assembly: GCA_036184795.1. Lineage (NCBI taxonomy): Eukaryota > Metazoa > Chordata > Mammalia > Rodentia > Muridae > Tokudaia > Tokudaia tokunoshimensis. Next base: position 53,167,581 of record BTHU01000019.1, read on the forward strand.
AGGAACCAGGATGAATCATTTGATCTCATAACCCTTATGGATTATGGGGAGACCATGACAGGTCTTTAGAGCTGGTCACTTTTGTCAATGATATTGTACACTGAATTTTAGAAAGACTCTTATCTCTTTGATCTTAACCAAAGAGGAATCAAGTTTCTTATTACTACACCCAGATCTAAATGCTCATCTCTTAGTGTACAGCGTCTACAGAGGGAAGAATTCTGGGTTAAAGGCAGGGTGTGCTCACTGGACAGAGAATCCATAAGAGAGGAAGCACTCACAATCAGTTTTGCCTAGGCTGAGGGGGTCTCAGGCACAAGACAAGAATGATGAGGGTAAGTGAACTCCGACACTTACAGGGCAGAGATACATGGCTTTTAAGGAGCTGTAGGAACTTGTCCAAGGCTGCGTACCACCTCTGCTCCCTTCTTTTAAGGTCCCTGTTCAGTGCAGCTGATAGATGTCTTCAGCGTTGAACAGAAAGAGAGTCCATGCCAACCTAGGTCAAGTTAGCCTTGCATCACAGATCTGAACAAGACACTTATCAAAGAATCAACATGTTTAGATGCAGAGCTTAGTAGAATTTGACCCAGTAACTAAGGTAGTAAAGGAGACAGCTGCAATATGGGGACAGGACTCTATGGCATAAAGTCTTTTTATTTCCTTCAGGCAAACCCCACACATTCACCAGCTTTTAGGTCCAGAGAAATTGCCTAGGCAATGTTTATTATGATATTCTTGTGGGGGTTCCAAGATGCTGGTGGGGGAATCAATCATCCTCTGTGCTAAGGTCTAATCTCCAGATTATGATCCTAAAATCAGCTAAGAGAAAGTAAAGCCCAAGTGTTGAGGATTCTCCTCATGATGCTCTGAGTATTAGAACTGCTCTTAAGGCCTCCCTTCCTATTGTATCTCATCGTGTCTATAGATAAGTGCAGATTGCATGTGGCAATGAATTTCCGCACCTGTAGATAAGGCAATGAATTTTGACAGCTTCCTGGCATCTTAAGTGGGATGGCATATGGATGCAGGCTGTCACATGCAGGGCTGAGGGAAGAGCTTGATCTGTAAGTGCTCACCTTGCAAACATGAGAACTTGAGTCCAATCCCCAAGACACACATTAAAAGCCAAGTGTGGTGGTACATGCTTGTAATCCCATGACCAGGGAGGTGGAGGAATCTCTGGGGTGCCCTGACCAACCAGCTGACTCAGCAAGTCCCAAGCCTGTTAGAAACCCTGAGTCAAAACCCAAGGTAGATGTCTCCTGAGGTTGGCCTGTGACATCCACATGCCTGTCTACATACTCACATTTACATGTATGCACATTCACAAGTGCACACTCATGGTCACATGGGCACACACACACACACACACACACACACACACACACACACACATAGCACTTGCTGCTGGCTATTTTTCATTACTTTTCAATCTGTCATAGTTCTGCTTGATAATTTTCATGTTCAGTGTGACTGTACTCTTCCTCTGTGGGTTCTGCCCCTCCATGTGGAAAGGGCACCTGGTATACCTAGGGCCCTGGTTAAAAAGTTCCACCCACCAATGGTACAGTGAGCACCACAGCTAACCAGCCAATCAGTGCAAAGAGACAGTTGTCCTTTAACAGCATTTAAATAATTACACTGCTACAATCTTCCTTAAAGCGATAATGATTTTTGATTGTTAGAGGAAAAAATGTTTCCTGTTAATAAGTAGAATACATGTGCAGAATCTCCCACTGTTTCCTAAATTAACTGGGTCCCTGATGCTTTCAAAGGCTAAGAATGAGAAGCCCAGAGTCTTAAGCCTACAATGCCAGAATATAGAAACACACCAGCTCCTGTGTGTGTGTGTGTGTGTGTGTGTGTGTGTGTGTGTGTGTGTGTGCATGTACATATGCAGGGGAGAACAGACCTCTCCTGTCCATCAGATGACGCCATTCACACTTGTAACAGGTCCTCCACCTCATTCCACCCACCCACATGGCAATTTTCTCTGAAAACACCTCAGTGGTAAACATCCTCAGTGGTAAACATGGGATGCCAGTTCCCCGAGCATCTCTTCCTCCATCCACCTTGACGACTCAAAGTCACCACCACCAAAACCAAAACACAGAACAAGCAGCTCTACTCTAAATATTTGTGAGCAGGAATCACCGCGTCAATTTACATCATTTAATATTCCATTGAGTTAACCATAAATTTTGTCATATCATGCAGATTTCATTTACAAATATTATATTTTCCACCATTAGGGCTAGTAAGGCAATTTCACTCAGAATTTCTACGTGCGTGTTGACATTTCGCATTCTGAACTGTGACAGCTAGGTTTGAGTCACCAAACAGACATCTTAAACACATAATCATCACATCCATCTAAATTGTTTAAAATGCAAGCACCTTTGTAGTGCCTAAGATGTTGCCTTGGGAAACTGTGTCCCTGGTATAAAGAGGCAATTTCATGACGTGAGGGTTGGCCTTCTCCCTTCGTTCCTCTGTGGGCCTGCTTTAGGGTCTCACAACACTGGTGATGCAAAGGGTCATGGCACCCCAGCACTTCTGTAGGAGGCCTCTTTGCTCTGCTGTAGGTGCTAGCCTTGTGCATACAGGTATCCAGCGATATTAGCCACAACTGTGCTGTATATTTTCTGTTTGCTACACTTGGTGCCAAGGGGACATGGTTGGTAGAACAGTGTGCAGATGAGAAAAGTCCTAGTTCAGTCAGGGGACAAACCCTCAGGAAACTTAGGACAATAGCCTGGACCTGAAGTTTAAGAACTAGTTTGGTCCAGATATGTTTCACTTGGTGTAGTTCAAGTATCTACACATTTTGTTAAACACTTTCTATAATACAAATACGAGATAATTGAGCCGGAACTCATTCCCAGATTCCACGGGTTCTCTGTGGCCGACCATCCATGGTGTGGCCTTTTTCTGGTACTTCCCAACATAAAGACACAGGGATGAGCCTCAATCAGTCACACCCTTGGATAACTGCTAGGTGTGAAGATCCTAAAACACGTCCTTTATGCTTCCTGTCTGTAATGTCCAAACAGCATAGCATGGGTAGGTGTGAACTTAGGTTTCAGGCCTGCCCTGCCACAACCCTGTGCTTTAGAGTCACACCACACCAGCACAACTCATTGTTGACCATTTTCAGTCTCATAGAACACTGACATTGTCTCAGTTTTACTCTATGGTTAATGGTTGCATTGTGGTATTGACTCATTCCTTGAATGTGCAGGACATGCCATGTGGGTTTATCTCTCTGTTCAGGCCTCATGAATCTAGTCTTGTCCATGCATTCTCTCTCTGTCCTGTCATCTCTGGAGAGGTTGTGTGCTGTCTCCTGTGTCCCATGAGTAGACCATGTGTCTACTATTCTGCAGAGCCTAGTCCCTTCTGGGCCTGCTTATGGGCCTGCATCCAGCTAGTGAGATGTCTGCGGGCTGGTCTGGCTAGGGTAGCTCACCACACTTGTATGGATATTGATAGCTGATGGCAAGAGCACAAGGCAGCCATAGTCTATTCCCAGAGCAGAGGACTGGCATGGCTTCTTCACATGCCTGTCAAGTGCGGAGGCAGAGCCTTTGCATGGACACTTCTGATTTTTCCTCACACTTAATTATTGCCCCACCCTCCAACATGAGCAGAGTCTTTACCTCAGTCCTTCTTGTGAGGATGCAAGGCGGGGCTGGCCAGCTTTGCAGCAAGCTCTACTGACTTGAACAGCAGTTGACTGGTAAGACCTGAGGTCATCCTTGCTTCACAGACTGGCCCCAACAGTTATGAACTGTGATTGGGGACAAAGCACTCAAGCTCCCCAGGCCTCACTTCTCTTCTCTCTAAGGGTCAATCAATCACAGCTGCAATCGTCTAGCGGTGAACACTAAATAAAATAATAGACACAAAGCACTCAGTACAAAGTCAGCATCAGAAATCGCCGATCAGATCATTTCAGCCGCTGCTACTGAGTCAAATGGTTAAGGTTTTGATTTGTCTCTCTGTCATGAGTTATTTTGAATTCCTTAGGGAAGTATGTCCCTGGAGCTACACATACCCCTTTCTTGAATGTTGGCCTGTGTAGACAGGTCCAAAAGGGAGTCCACATGAGCAGTTTGGGCTCCTGTGTGCTCAGTTATTGAGCAGGGTACCAGGCTCCTTTATAAGTGTGGTTTCACCTCTGGTTCACTGAAGGATCTTTAATATAACCCTATCTGTAATCCAGCCTCGTTAGCAAACAGAACCAAGCTAACATCACCTTGGGGACCTTACTCAGATTTCTCTCATTGTAAAAAACGACAAAGATAATTCTTCAGTATCGTGATCTTTCATTAATAAGTTACGAGAGGCAATACAGGGGCAATTTATTATCATGCACTTAGCGTCTCTATGAGAAATCTGCTTGCCAAAACGTTATTTCTCGTACTTCATAATGACCTGCCCACGGCTCGCTCTTTCCCCTTTAAGGAGCCTGTTGTAAATGCAGAACCTGAAGGTTCACTCTTCTTCTCTCTTGTCCCTTTGCCTTTTATATGTCACTCTCCATGGAGCAGTTCCAAGGATCTCTTCCAAACAGAAGCACACCATAGCTTGCTGTTGATGACACATCCGTCTCTCTGATGTCCAATGTCACCTGCCTGCATGCAGGAGCTCTGCAAGCCTCCCCACCCCCCATAAGCCACCTTACCAACGTCTACACCTTCAAAGAATTTCTGGCTATAAAAAGGAAAAAAGTCAATGAAATCATTCCTAATGATTCTGCTATACTTATAGAGCAGAGCAGAGTCCAGTCACTAGAGAGGCTTCCTCCCATAGCTGGTGGGAGCGGATAGAGAGACCCACAGCCCAACATTAGGCAGAGCTCAGGAAACCCACAGAAGATGGGGCAGAAGGACTGTAGGAGTCAGAGGAGTCAAGGGCACCAGGAGAACATAACCGATAGAATCAATTAAACAGGGCACACAGAGACTGAAGCGGTAACCATGGAGCCTGCAAAGGTCTGAGCTAGGCCCTCTGCATGCATGCTGTGGTTGTTTAGCTTGGGTTTTTGATTGGACTCCTAACAATAAGAGTGGAGGTGTCTCTGATTCTTTTGCCTGTTCATGGGACGCCCCCCGCCCCGCGCCTTTTTCTCTACAGGATTGCTTTGCCAGACTTGATAGGTTTATGTCTAGTCTTTAATGTATGTTGTAATGTCATGTTTGGTTGAGGTCACTGGGAGGCCTGCACTTTTTTATAGGAGCAAGGGATCTGGGAAAGAGGGGAGATAGGGGACCTGTAGGACAGAGGACTGTAGTCGGGGTGTATTGTATGAGAGAAGAATAAATTTTAAAAAAATAGTATGCAATGAGAAAATGGGGCAGATGGCAGGAAGAAGATACTTTTTGTTACTGCTGCTCACCATTCCTAAAGCAAGGTAGGTGTCACGGTCCCAACACTGCCAGCTTTCAACAGAATCCAGCTTTTCTTGAGTCTTCTAGAATTGGAAGTGAGAGAAACAGCAACAGCAAGAGTAGCTGTGCAGCGCCTAGCACTTGCTTTAGAGGGCTCTTAATGCTTAGAAGGTGTGGAGGTGGGCTCACCTCCTCCAGAGAAGTGGACCAGGGATAAAGGGAGGGCCTTACTCTACATGCTCCACCCCAAGAAGAGCTATACTGAGTCCTGGCTCTACCCTTAGCCACTATACTGGGAGAATCTGTCAGAAGTCATGGTGGGTATATGGCTACCTTTAATGTTGTTTCAGCCCACATGCTCTCCCTGTACTGAAACGTACTTGTTGGCCTCCCTGTCATCCTGTTGGACAGTTACTAAGGCAGCAATGGCTGGAATACCAGCTCTAAGAGGCAGGATGCTGACAGCCTCTGCCAGTTATTATTGATTTGTGATGGTTTGTATATGCTTGGTTCAGGGAGTGGCACTATTAGGAGGTATGGCCTCGTTGGAGTAGGTGTGGTTTTGTGGGCGTGGGTTTTAATACCCTCATCCTAGATGCCTGGGAGCCTGTCTTCTTTTAGATGCCAGCAGATGAAGATGTGGAACACTCAACTCTGCCTGCACCATGCCTGCCTTGATAATAACGGATTGAACCTCTGAATCTGCAAGCTAGCCCCAATTAAGTGTTGTCCTTTTAAGAGTTGTCTTAATCATGGTGTTTGGTCACAGCAGTAAAACCCTAAGACATGGTCTTTAAAGTGATCAGAGATTCTTGCTGCTAGAAAATGATATCTAGCTACCCCCAGCATATGGTGTATCCTCTGATGGTTATTCAGGATGAAATAACTCCTATCTGCTAAGGTTATGAGACCCACAGATTGGAGCCAAAATTCCATTTTTCTCTGACCACCACAATCCGCTCAGTGGATTTTGGCTAACCTGAGATAAACAACTTATTGGACACATTTAATAGTCTCTAAGATGTCCAGGGCTTTTCTCTCTGCAGTGCATAGTTGTTCCAACTGTTCCATTTGGAGATGACTTAAAGAGGGGAAAATATACACACATAATATATACATGTTCAAACATGCATATATAAGCACACACATGCATATGTACATGCAGAAATACACACATATTTACACATATGTATACATATGGCATTGTTCCAGGGATCCAAAAATCAAAGTAAAGAAGTACAGTGATGGTGAATAAAGGGACGATTAGCCCATTTGCAGATTAGAACTCAGAGTCATTCATCAGCTCTATGGACCACTGACCTGTTGCTATAATTTAAAATTCCAGTGGTCTCTGAAGTGATGGGAATTACAGAAAGTGAGGTGGACACTAGAACATCTTTCTGCGAGGACATTAGCCCGCAGAAGTTCTGCACCCTCACAAGAATCATAGGCCTGCAGGCAACCCAAAGATACAGGGCACACCAAGTTCACTGACCAGCAGGGCAGGTAGGCGAAAGCTTGCTGGACACAGGAACATCATGAGCTCAGGAGGAGCAGACATGGTATCAGCAGGAGGTAGACTCATCTGTGTCAGTCCCTAAAGACAGTCATGGGTATGGAGCTGTAGGACAGCCATTGACACTGTTGCTTCTACTATATATCATCAAGCACTGTCTGTAAAGGTTTCCTCCACTTAGCAGAAAAAGTATGCCTCACTTCTGTGTGTGGGAGCATCATAGACTAGTCTAGGCTTCGGCAACCCTCCCTGTATCAGCCTTGCAGTGCATATTCTCACTGACTCAGCTGCTCAGCTCCACTGGAGATCACAGTGAAACTGGCAGGCAGGCAGTGTGGCACACTTTGAATATCACTACTCTAGAACGTGAGGGTTAGATTAGCTGGGCTGGCCCCTAAGCACCACCTTGATCTTTCTATGAGATTCTAAGCCAATGGTCCTCTAAGGCCGTTATTCCTGGGGTAAAATGACCTGCCAAAGGCCACTCAAGGAAGGAATGGTTGCTTAGCTCACTATTCCAGAGTGTAGCTGGTCATAGAGAGCAGATTGAGGCAGCAAAAAGATAAGGCATCTGGCCACATGGGCTTTGAAGTCTGACAGTAGACATGGACCAGGGCTCTAATCCAAGGCTTGGTTTTCTTCTACTCAGGCTGAACTCAAGCCCAGGAAATGGCGCTGTGCACATCTGGGGAGTGTGTGGGTCATTCCTATTTCAATGAACCCAACCTAGATAGTCATCACAGGCATGCTCAGACACCTGCCTCTTAGGTTGTCTAGATCCTATCAAGTTGATAATTGTTGCTAACCATCACAGATCTGATAACCAGCTCACAGTACACCAACCCAAGGAATTAATGAGGACTCCATGAGATCCCAGGGTAGAAGAAAAATCAGGGAAGACTTAAGGAACTACCTCTTGATTAAATAAACATCTATCTCTTGGCCTGGAGCCTGGACATCAGCCTTCTGATAGGAATGGTAGTTTGTGGTACTTTGTTTGGATTTTGGTGACAATATATAATCAATCTAGGGGTCATTATCATTCAGTGAAGACTGCCAGTTTGATAAGGGCCAGAGATAGTACTCTGTCTCTGTCTCTGTCCTCTGTCCTAACTCATTAAGAGAAAGAGTGCTTATTTCAAGGTTTGAAGAAAGCATCCTTTTTGTCTGAGACCCAAACTAAAAAACAAACAAACCAAAACCAAACTTCTAGGATGGCAAAAGGGCACTCAAGCAGTCATTTTCTGGCTAGGAAATATCAGAATGTGTGGGGGCATTAAACTTAATTTTTCTACTCAGACATATTCTGCATTCCAAGCATTTCTCCAAAATCCACAACGGGACTGTTACATCTTGCTAGCCAGGTATTCTCTGAGCATATATGCCCAGTGTGTCCTGTATACTGTGTTCTCTGCATATTGATGCCCAATGTCTTCTGCACACACATGCAGTGTTCTCTGCACATACATCACATACATACCCAGTGACTTTTGTATATATACCCATGAGAGTCTCTTGCATATATATTCCCAGTGGTGTCTCTGTGTGTGTATGTGTGTGTGTGTGTGTGTGTGTGTGTGTGTGTGTGTGTGTGTGTGTGTATGTTTATCCAATGTCATTTATGGTTTTGTTCTGTCTAATATCAGACCATCAGCCTCATTTCTGGCATGGGTCCATATAACCATAGGACACAAGCCTCTCATAAAGGTCACAGAGTATTCTTAAATTTAGTTTTATTTGGTAATTAACTGAAATAAACTTATTTTGTTTTCACGATCAATAGTGTTGTGCTCTTTCTTTCTTTCTTTCTTTCTTTCTTTCTTTCTTTCTTTCTTTCTTTCTTTCTTCTTGTTTTGAAACCATTCCTGTGCTTATGTAAGCTAATGACCCATCTACACGTCTACCTGTAATTATGACTAATTAACCACATCTTATAAATTTTTTTATACCATTAAAAGCCAAAGTTTATTAACACCTCATTTATAACCATCAATAGCTTCTTAAGCTCCCAGAGTAGCGCTTGTCTCTGGAATCTCTCCCAACACTAATCATCATCGCTATAGATGCTCCACAACACAGACTGGCACACTGATTAAGTGCTAAGGCATCATTAGCCAACTGCCAATTCAGAGCAGCGGGAACGAGCAACAAGGGAACGGATGCCATTTTTTAAAGGAGTCCTGTGAAGCAATATAGTGCTGTGCCCACAATTGCTTATAAATGAATCATAGGAGACAAAAACTCTTGGCCGGCAAAGAAAACTACTGCTCAGAGCACATAAACTGAAGGAAAAACCAGGCCACTCTTCTGCATGGCCTTTTCCATATTCTGTTTCCAGTTAGCTAAGCAGGCTCCACAGTACCTGCTCCCTGCACAATTTTACTTTGCCTTTGGCTCTCTGAACATCACATCCCATGTTCTATCTACGTCAATCATTCTACTGATATCTGAATGTGGCAGCAGGAACCAAACAGTCCACCTTGTGACTAGCCAGAATGACTTTTTCAACAATGGGAGGATGAGAAACTCCAGCCTTGAAGCACTCTGTTCCAGAATGCCTCTGAGCTTGGAGATGTTTGCTAAACACAAGGTTCATGTCTGTCACTACCACTATCTAGAAAATAATTACCCAAGCGTCCTTTGGATAACCCAAGTATCAATATGTGGCATTTAATTCAATGTCTTACAAGATGACATATTGATTTTATGACATTTTAGACTCTTGAGATATCTATTAATTTGAAAATATTTATCAGTATTTCTCCTAGCTCTTATTTGAGTACTGAGCTTCATGTGCACAGACATAAATCAAATAAGAAGCATAAGGGCGTGTGGTATGCATGGTCAGTCTTCCACTTAACAGGCTGTCTGACCGGGTTTGAGGTGTGCCAACCTTTTCCTGAATTGAAGTGAACAAATATGTACTCACTGCAGATGGGGCACTGACAATAACCAGTGAGCTCAGGTTTATCAGGGTTATATGGAGAAGCACAGGGGACTGAGCAGTAACTGCATAACTGCCTGCCTACCCCTGCATGGGTATCAGCTCAGGAGAGTCCTATGACCGCCTACCCATGAGTGGGTTTCAGCTAAGGAGCAATCTGCAGTCTTATCTTACCTGACTAACTGTGTATATAGCACTAGGGAGGGGAATCTGTGAATCTTGTAAATTTCTGGATCTTCCTGAGACATTATTGTGTTAACTTCCTGAGCCCTATACATTTACTTTCTCAGTAAGTGATTGTGATGCGGACACCCATTTTTGTTATTTTGCATAACAAAAATATGGAAGGTTTATTTATTTATTTATTTATTGTATGTGGATGTATTGCCCACATGTATTTGTGTGTAGCATGTGCATACCAGATGCCTGTGGAGGTCAGACAAGGGTGTTAGATCCCTTGAGATTGACATTACAGAAAGCAGCTAATTCAATATTTCAAATTGTTTACCTTCTTCTTTCGTGTTCAGCCATGCTGGATTGTAGGAAGTATTCCTCCTTCTAAGCCTCTTAGTGTTCCATGAAAACTTGGGGATGATCATGTTTCCTGAAGTCATGATACTTTCATCGTTAACTGTGGAGTTCCTCTGACTTACAGAATCTTGCTTCTCCAGCACAGTGTCCGGATTTGGTTATAGTCTTGGGTGTCCAGTGAGCATTACTCAGTACTAGTCAGAGGTTACAGTCTGTACCAGGCTGAAAAGAGCAGCTATGGACAGTTCCAGGCTTCATCTGTGAATTTGTCATGCTTATTTGTCATATAGGTTTCTCCTCTTTCTCCTCTTAGGGCTACAGAGAGCTCCTCTTCCTCCAGCCTGCCCCATCTAACAGAGAACGCTGGGAAACGGTACCCTGGTTGTCATGGGCTTTGCCAGGTCAGAAGGTATATCCACCCGAGTTAGACTTCAGGGCTCCAACGTGAAGGTAATAAGACAGCTCAGGAAAGTGGTTCAGCAAGGAGAATTTGGTTACAAATGGTATCCATAACCTCATATAGGGGCTATAGTTGTGCCTGGATGACACTGTCCTTAGAAACTATTTCCTACCTGTCCTGATTAGTTTTATGTCACTTGACACATGCTAAACTCATCTGAATGGAGGGAAGCTCAACTGGGGGGAAAAAGCCTTCACAAGATCTGCCTGTAGGCAAAGCTGTAAGGCATTTTCTTAATTAATGATTTCTGGGGAGGGCCCAGACCAGTCCATTGTGGGTGGGGCCATCCCTGGACTGGTGATCCTGGCTTCTATAAGAAAGCAGGCTGAAGAATCCATGATGAGGAAGCCATTAAGCAGTGCCCCTCCGTGGCCTCTACATCAGCTCCTGCCTCCAGGTTCCTGCACTCTTTGGGTTCCTCTCCTGACTTCCTTCAGTGACAAACCATGATGTGAAAGTGTAAACCAAATAAACCCTTCCCTCTCCAACTTGATTTTGGTCATGGCATTTCCATTGCAGCAAAAGTGACCGTAACTAAAAAAATACTAGACAACTGAATTAGCTGCTGTCCTGACAGTGGACTCCTAGGACCCAAAACAGGGCGGATTTTTCTGGCTATGTGAACAGCCTGCAGAAGGTATTTTGTTACAGTGGATGCAGGAAGAAAGAACTGTCCTTTAGAAATCTACGTCTTCTCTTTCTGGTCTGGGTTGAGCTCATGTGCATGAGTTCTCAAAATCAGGCATCAGTGCTACCACAATGTCCAAGACTGTCCCACTTCCACATTCTTATTGGCAGCTTCCAGAGAAAGGTGGGCTTATCCCTCCACACTCCTTTCCACGGTATGGCTTTCATCTATATGAAAATTCAAGAAGTTTTACTGTAAATAAACAAACAAACAAACCACAGACAGTTAACTAATTAGGCCATGAGCAAGGAGCATAGCTAAGCTCCCAAGATTGATGGCACTGGGTGTTTTTAAAATAGTTCCAAAAAGAAAAGCTTCCAGTAGCTGGAAAGAGCTCAGTTCTGCCAATTAAGCTCCAGTCCTGCTCAGAGTAACAGAATAAGAAACAGCGAGAACACAAGGGGGATCACAGCCTGGCTAATTGATGGTAGTGAGTGGGGCAGCCAGTGTTAGAAATCACAAACCAGAAGTACACTGGCGAGCTCAGAAAAGCTTCACCTTGACCAAATGGGGGAAGCTCATGGTGAAGATACCTGATGTGAGTGGTGAAGATGTCTTCATTTCTCTCTCTGCAGACTTGCATGTACTCAAGCCTCATCATTAATCACAGACTACAACGAGATGGCTGAGCTGTGGCTGCAGGATTCACTTCTCGTGCTCTCTGGTGCTGGGGAGTCCTCCAACCAGCTAGACCCACTAAATGTACTGTAGGTCCAGGGAATCTACTGCTTTGATCTTTCTTATCAATTAGTCAAAAAGTTCAGTGTTTAAACAGAATTTACACTTCAGTGCTGGAAAGCAAATGCACTCAGGCATCCATCATTGCGAGGGCAAAGATGTGTAGGCAAAGATGTGGAGTTGAAGCAGAAGCTCGTGTCTTCTCTAAGAGTGATTCTTGATGATCGTGTTCTAGAACTGTGCATTCACGGGTTCCTGGAAGAAGGATTCGGTTCTTTCCACCCCTTGCACTTCATGGTTTCCTATCTTTAACAAAACAGTTGAAGAGATTTATAAAGAACTTTCATAGCTATAAAAGTCAAGAGTTTTCAGTCACAGAAGGATGGTAATCTAATACCATTAATCCACGTACATTAATGTACATGGGACAGGTAGATAAATATTTATGGATCAATCAGCATCCCAGGGATATAGCATGCAGTATCTTGGATACTTTCCTTTATGTCTAAACACTAAGGATAAAGTATCTCCATGTAAAACATTTATACAGATTTAAGGATGCTGCCTTGCTTGGGTGTCTCAGACAAAGGACCACTGGCATTTGGCATCCCGTCCCTGTGACCTCAATTTAGCAACTGAGGAGATTGGTGATTGGTTGCACTAGTTCTGCTTGAGAACAATACATTTATCACACACACACACACACACACACACACACACACACACACACACTCACGTAAGGGTCAGGGTGGCTGCATCTAGCCTTCACTAGCCTCTGGCAGTCAGCTCCGGTTTCTTAACCCCTCCAAGGTTTTGTTAAATAGACCAAACACTCCTTAAAACCCTTGTGAATGGTAACTCTGGCACTTTAGGGAAAGGGGATTGGTTTCCAGTGCTGGCTTTGCCTTGTTTTGTTTGGGTCAACAACTTTTCTACAGGCCAGGTACTTAGAGCCATGCATAAATATCAGGCTTTGAGGAATGTGGCACCTGCATTACAAGCTGATGCTGTCATGATGCCTAGGAGAAACAGAACAAATAGCCTTCCACTGAAATAAACTAAGAAAATGTTCTTCCAAGATGAAATGACTTTGACAACCTAAGTGGGAAAGCCATCACGCATAAATCTTGGAGGAAGGAGGAAGACAAATCAGCACATCTGATCAGAGCTCAAGGGGCGTTGTTAGACCCAACTGCGAATGTTAGAACTGCGAATGGGGAGCCTGGATTTTAGTAGCTCTTCCAGCTCAATTCCAGTTCCACGCAACAACTCTGAGTTCAAAGTTAGCATCCGGGCTTAGCAAACGTAAAGACCCTCAGAACCCGCCTAGAGAAGTTGAATGTGTGGTCTATATGAAATACTTGTACTGGGGACATAGAGAAAGGGAAATCACTGGGGCTTCCAAGTGACCAGTCTAGCCTAATTCACCAACTCTAAGTGAATGGATATGTTATATTTAAAGTGGTATAGATGGTGTTCCTGAGGAAAGACAATCTTCTGGCCTCTCTATGTATGCCCACATACATGCATATCCCCAGCATTAAAATATACACAAGATTAGCATCTGACTTCATCTAGAAGACTAACCATTTAAAATATGCTTTATGAGAAAAAATCTTTTACAACATCTGCATCTTATATCTCACACTGCAGGAATTAACTAAGAGCTGTTCCGAGGGCTGCGCAATTAGACACATCCACCTACTTGAAGAGCCCTTGACCCAGTTTTCCCTAAGGCAAATGCTCAGGTGGTTTTAGGCATGCATAAATGCAGTGCCATCTCTGAGCTAGGGTTCTATAAGGAAGCAGGCTGGGCAGTCCACGAGGAACAAGCCGGTAAACAGCCCCCCTCCATGGCCTCTACATCAGCTCCTGCTTCCAGGTGGCTGCCCTGTTCGAGTTCCTGTCTTGACTTCTTTGATGATGACCTGTGATGTGAAAGTGTAAACCAAATAAACCCTTCTCTCCCCAACTTTATCAGGGGATCAGGATATTAAAGCAGAAATTTCAACCCAGAGGGGATGGGGTTTGAGAGAATCAATTTGGAAGTTAACTCAGATTCAAGTAGGATATCCCTCAAGGCCCAATATAAGGCTGTGGAGGGACTGCAGGGGTTTTAGTAGACATTTAAGGTGATTTAACCACCCAGGGCCTTGTACCCGGAAAGGAATCAGTGCTCTGTGTTTTGTTTGTTTGTCTGTTTTGTTTTGGTTTTTTTTTCTGATTTTTATGGCAGTTGGAGGGGTGTGGCTAGACAAAATGTCCTGAGCCTGATATCCCACTCAGGACCTGAATACGAGAAATAGCAGCTAAGCTACTCGGGGTTTGTTTTCTTTATAGATACAACAGGTTAAACTACAGAACTTCTGTGAGCTCTGGATTCAGATGCCACAGGGGTCTGGGAGATTCTCTAGGGAGTGAAGTTCTTGCTGTACAAGCGAGAAACCCGAATTTAGATCCCCAGCAACAACATAAGAGCCCAAGTTTAACAGTATGTGATTCCGCACATGGCATTGAAAAGTCACAGACAAAGGATGTATGCAGCTTGCTGCAGCCGGTCTAGACTAACTGGAGATTCATCCAGTTTCAGTGAGAGAGCATGTCTCAAAAACAAGGTGGAGAACTACTAAGAAAATCACTTACATTGGCCTCTGGTCTACACACACACACACACACACACACACACACACTATTTGCATGTATACACATACAGCATACACACAAACATGTACTTATGAATGCACATGCACACATTTATACTCATACACATAAATACATTCATATATAAATATACACATATACATACAAGCATATATATGTATATGCACACATACTCATGCACACACATAAACATGTACATACATATATACCTACATTTACACACATATACACATGCATACATATATATGTAGACACAAAGGTGTACACACATATATACATATGTAAATAGATACACATGTACACATAGAAACAGACATACATATATATACATACACAAAACAATACATTGTCTTAGAGTTACTGCTTTGATGAAACACCGTGACCAAAGCAACTTGGGGAAGAAAGGATTTGTTTGGCTTATACTTCTATATCACAGTTCATCACCAAAGGAAGTCAGGACAGGAACTCAAATGGGGCAGGAACCTGGAGGCAGGAGATGATGCAGAAGCCATCGAGGGGTGCTACTAATTGACTTGCTCCTCAAGGCTTGTTCAGTCTGCTTTCTTATAGACCCCAGGACCATCAGCCTAGGGATGGAACTACCCACAGTAGGCTAGGCCTTCCCCCATATCACTAATTAAGAAACACCATACAGATAGATCATATCTCTTTCCATTTTTGAGATCTCTCAGAGAAATTGTATAGACCCCAAGAAATATTGAGATGCCACTAGGCAGCCATTTGGACTGGTTTTCTAAGGGATATTGGGGCCAGATTCTACTGCAAAAGGGAATGAGTTTGAGGCTCTTTAAATCAAATGCCAGATGGAGGGGTGAAAATTTCTAAAATCGATCCCAAGGGGAATAAGAGGGTATGTGTGATACCATCCTCGTGGATGAGAGAGAGAGGGAGAGAGAGAGAGAGAGAGAGAGAGAGAGAGAGAGAGAGAGAGAGAGAGAGAGAGAGAGAGAGAGAAATTGCAGTTGTGGTCAAGAATGTCCCCAAGACTCAAAGAGGACCAAGAAAAGACCAACATTTTTTCAGTTGCATCTTCCTCACGTCAAATAACTCCAGCCTCTGTCAAACAGACACAAAACTAGCCATCACAGCCGAGCCTGTGTCTACTTGACACATAAACCTATCCCTGTTAAGCCACAACCCTTTTTTTCCTTCCCCTAAGATCACACATTAAATTAAACATTCCAAATTTTAGAAATTCCACGGTCATTAAAATTTCTATCTTCAATTTCTTTCTTCAGAGACTTGAAGTTCTTGTCATACAGATCTTTCACTTGTTTGTGTCACGCCAAGATACTTAATATGGTTTGTGGCTATCGTGAAGGGTATTATTTTTCTTACTTCTTTCTCAGCCTGCTTATCCTTTGAGTATAGGAAGGCTTCTGACTTGCTTGAGTTGATTTTATATCCGGCCACTTTGCTGAAGTCGTTTATCAGCTGTAGGAGTTCTCTGGTGGAGTTCTTTGGGTCGCTTATGTATACTATCATATCGTCTGCAAATGGTGATAGTTTGACTTCTTCCTTTCCAATTTGTATCCCTTTGAGCTCTTTTTGTTGTCTAATTGCTCTAGCTAGAACTTCAAGTACTATATTGAAAAGATATGGAGAGAGAGGGCAGCCTTGTCTAGTCCCTGATTTTAGTGGGATTGCTTCAAGTTTCTCTCCATTTAGATTGATGCTGGCTACCGGTTTGCTGTAAATTGCATTTACTATGTTTAGATATGGGCCTTGAATTCCTGATCTTTCCAAGACCTTTTTGAAGAAGACCTCAGAAGATGGAAAAATCTGCCATGCTCATGGATTGGCAGGATTAATATAGTAAAAATGAACATCTTACCAAAAGTAATACACAGATTCAATGCAATCCCCATCAAAATCCCAACTCAATTCTTCATAGAGTTAGAAAGAGCAATTCAAAAATTCATCTGGAATAACAGAAAACCCAGAATAGCTAAAACTATTCTCAAGAGTAAAAGAACCTCTGGGGGAATCAGTATCCCGGACCTCAAGCTGTACTACAGAGCAATAGTGTTAAAAACTGCATGGTATTGGTACAGTAACAGACATGTAGATCAATGGAACAGAATTGAAGACCCAGAAATGAATCCACACTCCTATGGTCACTTGATCTTTGACAAAGGAGCTAAAACCATCCAGTGGAAAAATGATAGCCTTTTCAACAAATGGTGCTGGTTCAGCTGGAGGACAACATGCAGAAGAATGCAAATTGACCCATCCTTATCTCCTTTCACTAAGCTCAATTCTAAGTGGATCAAAGATCTCCACATAAAACCAGACACACTGAAACTAATAGAAGGGAAACTAGGGAAGAACCTTGAACATATGGGCACAGGGGAGAATTTCCTGAACAGAACTCCAATAGCTTATGCTCTAAGATCAAGAATAGACAAATGGGACCTCATTAAATTACAAAGTTTTTGCAAGGCAAAAGACACTGTCAAAAAGACAAAGCGGCAACCAACTAACTGGGAAATGATCTTTACCAACCTTACATCCGACAGAGGGCTAATATCCAAGATATACAAAGAACTCAAGAAGTTAAACTCCAGAGAGGCAAGTAACCCTATTAAAAAATGGGGTACAGAGCTACACAAAGAGTTCTCACCTGAAGAATATCTAATGGCTGAGAAGCACCTAAAGAGATGTTCATCATCCTTAGTCATTAGGGAAATGCAAATCAAAACAACCCTGAGATTCCATCTCACACCAGTCAGGATGGCTAAGATCAAAAACACAGGAGACAGCAGTTGTTGGCGAGGATGTGGAGAAAGAGGAACACTCCTCCACTGCTGGTGGAATTGCAGGCTGGTACAACCACTCTGGAAAGCAGTCTGGCGGTTCCTCAGAAAACTGGGCATGACACTCCCGGAGGATCTGGCTATACCACTCCTGGGCATATACCCAGAGACTTTACCTGCATGCAATAAGGACACATGCTCCACTATGTTCATAGCAGCCTTATTTATAATAGCCAGAAGCTGGAAAGAACCCAGATGTCCCTCAACGGAGGAATGGATTCAGAAGATGTGGTATATCTACACAATGGAATACTACTCTGCAATTAAAAACAATGAATTCACGAAATTCCTAGGCAAATGATCAGAACTTGAAAATATCATCCTTAGTGAGGTAACCCAATCACAAAAGAACACACATGGTATGCAGTCACTGATAAGGTGATATTGACCCAGAATCTCGGAATACCCTAGACACAATCCGCATATCAATAGATTTCTAAAAAGATGGAAGGAGAGACCCCTGGTCCTGGAAAGACTGGATGTAGGGGAACGCCAGGACAGAGTAATGAGAGGGAGTTGAATGGAGAAAAGAGGGAGGGAAGGGGGCTTATGGGACTTTCGGGGAGGGAGGAAACGGGAAAGGGGAAGTGATTTGGAATGTAAATTAAAAAAGTAAAATAAAATAAAAAAAAATTTCTATCTTTTAAAACTCCAAAGTCCTTTAAAAAAATCCAAAGTCTTTCAAATGTGGGCTCTTGTAAAATCAAAAAAGCAAATGAAATACATTCTTACTTCGAGAGAGAAGAGCCAGGACACAGGCCCAAGTTCAGTAAAAGCAAAGCAAAGCGAACCCAAAACTCCAACAGTGTAAATGACTCAATTTGTGCTCCTCCAAAGGGCTGGGGTCAGTGCTCCAGCTCTGCCCTCTGCAGCACAAACAGCTTGTCTTCTAGGTTCTGACTGGCTCTGCTCTGTGACTGTTCCTATTCTTCTTGGTCATGCCTTGGTACTGGCATCTTCAAAATTTGCGGGGTACTTTGCTATAACTCTTTTGTACTTTTTCCAATAGCCTTTCCTAGCCTCTTTTCAGGGAGTCCAGCCCTGCCGCACAGTGCCAAGCCTCAGCTGGTCTCTTCCACTCCTTCACACCTCCAAAACCAATACCACCTGAGTTACTCGTACACTCACCAAGTTTAGATGCCAGCAGGGAAGTTTAACCTTTCCGGCTTCTGGGACACAACTTTTGTGTGCTGACTCTGAGCAAACAGTTGGAAGAAGACTTTTTGTCAATGATGCTCATCTCTTCTTAATCAGAGCTGATTCTTTAGCCCCGGCTGACCAGCATTCATCTTTCCAGCAAAGCAAAGATTTTTCTTGAATGGTTATAGTCTCTTGTTAATCACAGCCAATCTGTCAGTTCCAGATGACTAGACACCACAGATTCTTCACACAAAAGGCCTAGTAGGGTTTTTGCTTCCCAAGCTAGGCCTCTATCATCTGTACTGCTTTCAAAATTCTTTTTTTTTAATTAGATATTTTCTTTATTTACATTTCAAATGTTATCCCTTTTCCTGGTTTCCCCTTTGAAATCCCCCTAAGCCATTCCCTCTCCCCTTGCTCACCAACCCACCTATTCCTGCTTCCCTGTCCTGGCATTCCCCTGTACTGGGGCATCGAGTTTTCACAGGACCAAGGGCCTCTCCTCCTTTTGATGTCCAACAGGGCCATCCCCTGCTTCATATGCAGCTGGAGTCATGGATCCCTCCATGTGTACTCTTTGGTTGCTGGTTTAGTCCTTGGGATCTCTGGGGGTACTGGTTGGTACATATTATTGTTCTTCCTATGGGGCTGCAAACCCCTTCAGCTCCTTGGGTCCTTTCTCTAGCTCCTCCATTGGTGACCCTGTGCTCAGTTCAATGGTTGGCTGAGAGTGTCCCCCTCTGTATTTGTCAGGCACTGGCAAGGCCTTTCGTGAGACAGCTTTATCAGGCTCCTGTCAGCAAGTGCTTGTTGGCATCCACAATAGTGTCTACATTTGGTTGTTTATGGGATGGATTCCCAGGTGGGGCAGTCTCTGAATGGTCTTTCCTTCAGTCTCTGGTCCACACTTTGTCTCTGTATCTCCTCCTGTGGGTATTTTGTTCCCTCTTCTAAGAAGGATCAGATTATCCACACTTTGGTCTTCCTTCTTCTTGAGCTTTGTTTGGTCTATGAATTGTATCTTGAGTATTCTGTGCTTCTGGGCTAATATCCACTTATCAGTGAGTGCACACCATGTATGTTCTTTTTTTAAATTATTAGATATTTGCTTTATTTACATTTCAAATGTTATCCCCTTTCCTTGTTACCCCTCCAAAAAAAACCCTATTCCATCCCCCATCCACCTGCTTACCAGTGCACCCTTCCACTTTCCTGACCTGGCATTCCCCTACACTGGAACATCAAGCCTTCACAAGACCAATGACCTCTCCTCTCATTGATGCCTGAAAAGGCCATCCTCTGCTATATATGTGTCTGGAGCCATGGGTCTCTCCATGTATACTCTTTGGTTGCTGGTTTAGTCCCTGGGAGCTCTGAGGGTACTGGTTGGTACATATTATTGTTCCTTCTATGGGACTGCAAACCTCTTCAGCTCCTTGGGTCCTTTCTCTAGCTCCTCCATTGGGGACCCTATGCTCAGTCCAGTGGTTGGCTGTGAGCCATGGGTATTTTTTATCTCCCTTCTAAGAAGGGCCAAAGTATCCACACTTTGGTCTTCCTTCTTCTTGAGTTTCATGTGGTCTGTGAATTGTTTCTTGACTATTCCAAGCTTTTGGGTTAATACTCACTTATCAGTAAGTACATACCATGTGTGTTCTTTTGTGATTGGGTTGCATCACTGAGGATGATATTTTCTAGTTCCATCCATTTGCCTAAGAATTTACTGAATTCATTGATTTTAATAGCTGAGTAATATTCCATTGTGTGCTCTCAAAATTCTTATCTTCCAGTATCCTACAGAATACCTCGTGGAGCTTTCAAAACTCAGTGAATTTTCTAGCTCAAAGTTCTTCCACAATCCTTCCCCATACAACATGGTCAGGTAAGTTACAGCAATATCCCATTCTTGGTACCAACTTGTTTTAGTTAAGCTTACTATTGCTATAGTGAAACGTCATGGCCAAAGTAACTTGTGGACAAAAGCATTTATTTGGCTTACACTTTTATATCACTGTTCATCATCAAAGGAAGTCAGGACATAAAGCCAAACAGAGTAGAAACGTGGAGGCAAAAAAAATGGATTCATAGGCCATGGAGGGAAATGGATTACTTGCTTACTCTCTGCAGCTTGCCCAATCTCCTTTCTTATAGAACCCAGGACCACCAGCCAAAGGATGGCACTACCCAAAATGCACTCCAACTAGATCTTAGGGAGACATTTTCTCAGTTGAGATTCTAGCCTATGTCAAGGTAGCATAAAACCAACCAGCACATATATACACAGGACACTCAAAAGAATACACATCCTTACATGCACATGCACAAACATGTATGCACACAAACACACACAACACATATTTATATATACCCACATGTGAATGCAAAGATACATGTATATGTACACATACCATACACACACACACACACACACACACACACACACACACACACACACAGCCAGAAAGAGCATTGCTAAGCTATACGATCTAATGATAAACCAGATGGATACTCCAACTTTGTACACACTGGGGTTTATCTACTTAGAATTCCTAACTAGGTCAAACTATAACCTATTTAAAGTGCATTCTTCATGGCTTCAAGTCTATCCTTTGAGCCAGGAATACCAGGAACACAAAAGTCGGTGCTTAGCTCTAGACTCCAGTTGTCAAAGACACAGAACACAATACAAGGCCATTCAAGAGTCATCCTAAAGTTGCTCATAGCAATCACTTCTAAGTAAATGATCAAGAACATGGTTGTACGAATGATTTTACCTCAAGTGTTAGACACTACTGAGAAGTTAATTGTGAAGGTGTGTTTTTCTTCTTGGGATATTAGATAACAAGGCTCTGTAACACAAACATGGATTTTGTCTGTGGTTAAAATCGAGAAACACACCTTAAGTGATACTTTCATGAGAGAAAATAGACATTTTTTTTCTTTTATTTTGCTTATCTTATTAATTTGCTTATTTTGAGACAAGGTCTTGCTATATAGCCCTGGCTGGCCTGGAACTTGCTATGTAGACCAGGCTGGCCTGGGGCTCACAGAAATCTGCCTGCCTCATTCTTTAAAGTTCTAGGATTAAATGTATGAGCTACAGGCCCAGTTACTGATTTGTTTGTTTGTTTGTTTTGGTAACAGAATCTGCATACACTACGCAGCTATGGTACCAGTGAACTAAATCACAGCTCTCATTTTATCAATATTTATATGTTAAAAGGACAAGTTCATTTACCATTTGATTATCTAGTAATTGTCTTACGTTTTTGTTCTAATCCCATACCAATTAGAGAGAGCACTAAGATTTCTACACTCTGTATCCTGTGTATCACAGCATCATTTCTTGCTTATCTGTGGGGCTTTATCAACAAGACTGAACCCTGATCATCTCTTGCTGGTAGACTTTTGTAATATCCATCCCATCTTCCAAACTTTTCTATTCCCATTTTCATTCCACCCTGGGCTCCTAAAAGCACCTGTTTCCTATTTCTTTTCTAACAGAGAAAAACCCTTCTAACTGAGAAAATTGCCGACAACTATTTTTGCTGGTGTTTTCAGTAAATAAGCGTTGGACTTTAATATCCTAGATATTTGGAAAGCATTAACATGATAAATAACACTGCAGCACATAGCCTTTATGCATGAGTGATCAAATAAAGGCACTTGTGTATGTAGTAATGTTAATAAGTGTGGATTTCATAGTCAATGGACTCATCCACTCATCCACTGGCTAAGCTGATTTGCAGGATCACATGAGTGGACAACCCAGGAACCCATTCTGAAGTCAAGAATAGGTCACCCAATCTTCTGACTTCAGCCCTCACACCTTCAATGTCCTGTCTGCCATACATTCTGTGACACGGTTTTGCCTATGTTGTTTATTTTTTTCTTGATGATTTATTGTCTGTCTCAAGAGGCCACTGGGCACAGAGTTGAAGTACAAGCTGGTGCTCCTGAAAGCTGACAGAGATATGCCTAACAAGGAAAACAACTGCTTATGGTGTGTGTGTGTGTGTGTGTGTGTGTGTGTGTGTGTGTGTGTGAGAGAGAGAGAGAGAGAGAGAGAGAGAGAGAGAGAGAGAGAGAGAGAGAGAGTTAAATTGCTACTGGACCACATTTCAATGTTAATAAGTCAATTACATAGTCAGTGGACTTTAAGATCCTTAAGGGAAGGTCATCAGTTCACTGATGGCAGGACTGAGGTCGGAGACTCCAGGACCCTCACCTCTGTATTCACAGGGAACTGCCCATGGCCACTAATTC
The DNA here is from genome assembly GCA_036184795.1 of Tokudaia tokunoshimensis. Taxonomy (NCBI): domain Eukaryota; kingdom Metazoa; phylum Chordata; class Mammalia; order Rodentia; family Muridae; genus Tokudaia; species Tokudaia tokunoshimensis. Next base: position 53,190,698 of record BTHU01000019.1, read on the forward strand.
AGTATTACTGCATAAGGTATAGAACATTTGCTGGAGCCTGCTGGTCAGTCAACGTGCCCCCCACCAACATTCTTCAGAGAATAATGAGAGTAAGCCCGAATATCTCTTTGAGAATAACAAGAATGAGGCAGGTATGCAGACATAATATTGTCTGATACATTCTCCAAAGCGTATCTTTATCAAATTCTTACAACTGCTATTTTAGCGTTAAAGTGAAAATTATCCATTGCTTACACAAAAAAAAGATGTTCCACAAAAAACCACTTTAACCTAAAATTAGAAACATGATCCACCTTTAATGCTTTATACTTAGAAACTATAATTCTTGTTATATCAACTAAATAATTCTAAGTATAATAATATAGTTCATGTTACACAGGTAAGACCCAGCTCTGCTGCCATTAATCCAAGAAAAAAAATTATTTCCAAAATGAGAGTTGAATTAAGTGACACATGCAAGGAGTATTTCCTCCATTGTATTTGAAAGGCTTCAAGTGTTTCTCAGCATAAAGCTTAACAACCCATCTCTTCTGTAAGGTCATCCTTAGATTTCCAAGGTCTCACTAGTGGAGCAGACAAAGCATTCTGAAGATCTGTGGAATCACGGAGGAAATATATGACATTTTCCAAGAGAATATTCCCTGAGCATTGTCAACAGGGACTCTTGCTCACTCATTGGCCTAGAGAGAATGTTCTCTAAAATACACTGTAATGTGAATTGAAATCTGGTCCTCCGAGACAGGAACAGAATGGTAGATGATAATATGTCTCTCATATGTCATATGTCTCTCTGATGGGATGAACAAAATGTTTCTGTTAGCATTAAATGGATCTGTTTAAAACTGTGGATGGAAATAAATATCCAAATAGAATTTGTTGAATTCAAAGACTCTACTTGCTTCTAATGCCTTTGAGGTGGATGGAGGAGAGGCAGGAAAAAAACATATAAAATCACCTGACTGCAGCTTTCCAGCAGCCCAAGCCTAGAATAGATGGATGGTGATGGTCATCTGGCTTGTAAGACGGATGCTCTGTGAAGTTCATTCTAACTGTAAGTAGGGGGAAACCAAATGGGAAAAATGCTTTCATGGAATATAATAAAAAGAAATTAAGTTCTGAATGACCTAGCAGACTGAATTTTGCAAGAAGTAAATGGTGAAATTTGGATTTGTAATGTAAACTAAACTTCAAAAATCTTTGTCAGGTAGCTGCTAAAGGTAACAAGGAATATCTTAAAAGAAATAGGCAAGACAGAGTGAATGTTTTCTGAAGCTACACCAGAGTCTCAGGAAGAACAATTCCTGCCTAGATGCTGCCCTCTGGTTGAGTCAGGACTTCTCATTGGCCTATAATGTATTCAAATGGTAGAGAATGCTGAGGCAATTGTTGGACTTGTCAACCTTCCGTCAGGTTGCTCTCCATGATGTCATTTTTAAATTAATTGAAATTAATGTTACTAAGGTCATCAGAGTCAAAGGGCAGAAATAATGATATCAGTTCTGTATGGGAGAAAAATAAGTCAGGGTCAACAGAGGATTTGGGATACTACCTTACTATTTCGAAATTGTCTTTATATATCTATGCATGTCTTAAAAGTGGCAAATTCATAAGTAATTGCACCTGTGGAAGACAGCAGATACTACAGTAAGACAGTGTGTGGGACTGAATTCCTGGCCATTTATTTACAAAGATTTGAGTGAATTGATAAGTAATCTGTGGGAATTTTTACAAATTCCTAATATTAATATCCCTCTGGACATATAATTGGTACAAATTTTCTCTTACTCTGAAGCAGGAGCTTCTAGAACTCTAAACCTACATAGGATAAAAGAGTCTAGGAACAATCCAGAGTCAGTACAAACACATCAAGCAGAAAACACAGGTGAAGAGGGAGATGTCAATTGGATATGTAACTTTTTTCTCTTTGGTGTGTAGATGTATCTTTAAATGATACATGTGCAGTCCAATATAAAAAGTCTTCATTTGTGTGTGTGTGTGTGTGTGTGTGTGTGTGTGTATGAAACGATGATCTGGAAAGAAGGCATGGAATGGCAGAGTATATTGGACCAGGCCTGGACTGTCTTGCAGAAGCTGTCCATCACTAATCAGGAAAACAGAGATAGGAACAAACAATGATGTTTCACTGAGCCAGTGAGAACTGTGGGAGGTCCCTAGTTCTCTAGTGCTCTGCGGTGGTTTGAATAGGCTTGGCTTCCATAGATTCATGTGTTTGAATGCTTGGCCCATAGGGATTGGCACTATTAGAAGGTGTGGCTTTATTGGAGTACCTGTGGCCTTGTTAGAGGAAGTGTGCCACTGTGGAGGTGGTGCTTTGAGGTCTTAAATGTTCAACCCTTGCCCAGTATGAAAAAAATCCAGTCTGCTCCTGGCTGCCTTTGGATCCAGATGTGGAACTCTCAGCTCCTTCTCCAGCACCATGTCTGCCATCATGCTGCTATGTTTCCCACCATGATGATAATGGAGTAAACCTCTGAAACTGTAAGCCAGCCCCAATTAAATGTTTTCCTTTATAAGAGTTGCTGTGGTCATGGTGTCTTCTCACATCAATAAAGCCCTAAATAAGACATGGTCCTACTGGGAACTGGGGAAGACAGGTCAGCACATCTGGGGGCAAGCTCACTAGAGACTGGCAGGCTAGTAGACACAGGGCAAAATTTCTGTCCTTGTCCGTGCTTCCTCAAGACAAAGGTTATCAAGACCACTCAAGATCATGGTAGTGCATTCAGAGAACTTAGCAGAATGTCTGGAAGCCAGACTTGAACATGATACATCATCTCTGCTATAGAGGGAAGTCAGTAAATCCATGCCAATCCAAATGAACTTCAGATAATGTGTGTGCCTGTCAGTGTGTGTGAATGACAGTCTTATGAAAATAGCTGTTAAGGATCTTAATCTATGCAATGTTGTCAGTAGTTTGGAAATAACAATTTTCATACCATGGTAAGTCCTTCTACTCTTATTAATATTACTGAAGGATGCATCAAGTATGTCCTTTGTGTCTGGCTCCAACTCTACCCAGTGTTCTCCTGGTCTAACTACTAAACCATCTGCATCCATCATCCTCTACATCCTTGCATCTGCCCTTATGTCTTAATACCCAATGTCCTTTGGGCTACTCTGTCTCCCACTCCTCCTTCAAGAAGTGGAAGCTCCTGTTGGTTTCTGGTAAGACATTATGGGAATTCTGGGTCTTTCTTGAAGTAGAAAGGAAGGGTTATTTTCAAATCCCAGTGTTCATGGTTTCTAATAGCCTCCACCACTGTTGTCTATTTCACTTTTGATCAGTTTGTTCTTCCCAGAACTCTTTGAAGTTCAATAGATTTTTCTCCTAGATACCTTCGAGTTTACCATGGAACCCACCTGCCTCTAAAACTCTTAGGGATTCTTTTAGATGTTAGTCAGTTCAGGGTCCTATATGCTATCAAAAATACATATCTCAAAGGCAGCCCAGGCAGGGCAGGCATACATCATGAACCTAATGGGTTCTCAGAAGAGGGGGTTCTTATATATTGACACAGGAGTGACACCAAGGAATTGAGGATAGGGACAATACCAGTGAATATCACCAATCCAACATTCCTTCAGACAACTTACTTTTCTCTCAGAGCCTCAGGCAGTGCCTCTTTCCAAACACCCGCTGCAATGTGATTCTTTCTGTTGTGTGAGATTCTCAAGTAAAATTGACACTGGGGAGTTTAAAACTCCTGTAGAAGACGATATTAAGCAGAAGTTAGCCCTACAACTCTGCTCCTAGGCCTCCATATGTTCTTAATGCTATCCTGAGGGCTCAGACTCCCTGGATAGATGTTACAGAAGCACCTGTCTTGAAGCATTTCTATTGTAAGAAGGCATACAAATATAGATTAATATGAAAAAAGGATTAATACACATTCATTCTAAATGCTAAGCATGGAATAGGGGAAGATTAATAATTTCTAATGAAATGAGTAAAACATGAGGATTCTTGAGAAATTATTGTTCTTTTCTTATTAATTATTTTTATCTCTGAGGCTATTAGGTTTCAGGGCTAGAATGTGATTTTTTCCCCCCATTTACTATCTTTGGGTTGGATTCTTGGCTTGTTTCCATTTGAGAATTCTTAATTCACATATAATTGTCATTGACATAATGATTTTCAGTGGGCCCATATTTTCAGTTCTCTTGATCAGAAACCTAAAGCTATTATGGTGAGCACAAGGGTAAGGCAGACTATGCTTGTCTTCTCCAACAGAACAGACCCCATTGGAGAAGTGTAAGCACAAGAGAGTTGTGGTCTGATTTGACTTTATTATCCCTGCATGTATCTAATGTAACAAGAACAGGGGGTAGACGGGCAAGCACAGGTCAGGAGACATGGCGGGAGAGGTTGCTAAGGAACAAGAAGCCTTATGAGGCTTTGAATCAGTGGATGATATGCTTCTTGTCAAAAGCATAACTACAAGATAGTGGTCATCGGTTATCTTTGTCCTTAACTCATAGAGAATCTAATCTACCAGCTACTATGTCATCACCTTCCTTCTTAGACAAAGTCTAGAAATTGCCCAATTGCCTTCAGTGGATGATAGTCTTCTTGTCAAAAGCATAACTACAAGACAGTGGTCATCGGTATCTTTGTCCTTAACTCATAGAGAATCTAGTCTACCAGCTACAATGTCATCACCTTCTTTCTTAGACAAAGCCTAGAAATTGCCCAATTGCCTTTTCAACAGAACTCTTATGAACACATCCTTGAAGGTACAGGTGTGTGATTGCTTCAAAGTTGCTCATGCCTGAACTTCAAGGTTTATTAAATCACACGTTTGTCCTTACTCTCAGGGATCTGCCACTCTTAGAATTCACAGCACAGAACCCTCAAATCGCTGCTCTTATCTGCTCGTATAATGCCAACCAAAATAATTCATAGAATATGTTGAACATGAATTCATATTTGAAAATGGACAAGGTGAGCTAACAAACCGTAATGTCACAGATTTACATCTTTCTCCTGCCTCTCCTCTTTACCATATAAGCATCTTCAATGGCTTCCCTATGGGGTGTTACTATTGTCACTACCATGATAAGGCAAGTAGGGGAAAGAACGTCCATCAGTCTTTGCAACTCAAAGCTCTGATTCTGTGCCATTTTTTTCCAAACCTAGAAAGATATAAAGCAACACTTTGGAGAATATTGATGTCTGTTGGTTTCTGACAGTATAAGAATCAGCATGGAATGGTATAAAAAAAGCATTTACTGAAATGAAGAAAGACAAGCAATACAAATACCCATCCTTTCAATAAAACCTACCCTGCATCAATGAGACCCAGTTAGAGACTATACTTCATGATTTGGGGGAAGTGGTTATGGCAAACTTCTTGTCAATGGGATGGCAGAGAACTACTTCTGCTCATCCTTTTGGAGTGGGCCCCAATAAAGGGTTTGTCTTCAAGTCCTTCCTGCACTCTACCACATGACTGTAGAGTGAGTTCTACAGCTGACTGAGTCCATTCCTCTGGCCCATGCTTTAAGAAGAAAAAAATCCTGTCTTTATCTTCTGATACTCTGTGTATCATGTGTGTGTGTGTGTGTGTGTGTGTGTGTGTGTGTGTGTGTGTGATTTTTATTAAGCTTCTATCTTAGCTAATTTGTATATCAAAAGGAAGATAATAATGGAACTATTAATACAGATTTACTAGTTCTAATTTAAACTGAGGACCTCAAATATAAGAAGTGCCTATTGGCTATGATCAGCTTGTTCTCTATATCTTACCCCTTAAAAGTGTTACCATTCAAAGGCTAGTACACACAGATCTACCAGACTGGCCTACATGAGTCCAGGGATTGTGCCATTTTGAATAAGAATTGTTCTATAATTTTATGTGAGCCTTTGATTTACGGCTCTGGGAACAACGGCCCAGCAGGTACAGCCTCAGCCAAAGTCCCTGCTGATCCACCTGGATGAGACACTGCAGGGTCATGGTTGTATTTTTAATGAGCTGGAAATTCTAGACCAGCATCCTTCTCCAAATGCCCTGCACACACACCCTGCCCAGGTAATGGAGCAATGGTGGAGAGGAAGTGAGTTTCCACCTCCTGAGGTTCATCAGAACTTGCGGGGTGAGACCACAGTTCCCAACGGCCTCACTGATATGGAGGGCTCAGGTCCTGCAGGCTCTGGATAATCCTCACAATCTCCCAAGTTATCAGGTCACGCTGACCTCTGTGATTTGAGCATAGTACTAAGAGAAAAACAACACCTTCACGCAGAATGCAGAAAACAACCAGGCAAGTCAGTAATGAGGAGCAAGTGAATCTCTGCTGAAAACCATGAGCTCTATAAACACCAAGGTAAGAAAAACTATGCTCTGCATACTGATGAAGCCTCTCAGAAGAGAGTTATGCTAGGCTTCTGTGCCTGAAAGCACAGAAGAGCATCCTTAATAGTGTTAGGGGTTGGCTCTCTCTAATGGGATGTGTCTCAAGTTGGGCTAGTCATTGGTTGGCCCATGTACTTAGGCCTGCTGTGACTTAATGTGCCGGACCAGATTGGTACATTCCCTCTCCCCCCACTTAGAGAAAAGGAGGAAGGATGGAGGAGTGGGTTTGAGGGTGGGACTGGGAGAAGAGAAAGGTGGCTGCAACTGGGAGGTAAAGTGAAGAAAGAAAGAAAAAGGAAGAACGAAAGGAGAGAGGGAGAGAGAGAGAGAAAGAGAGAGAGAGAGAGAGAGAGAGAGAGAGAGAGAGAGAGAGAGAGAGAAAGAGAAAGAGAGAGAAAGAAAGAAAGAAAGAAAGAAAGAAAGAAAGAAAGAAAGAAAGAAAGAAAGAGGAAGAACAAAAGCATGAAAGGAGAGAGAGAGACAGAGACAGAGAGAGAGAGAGAGAGAGAGAAAGGAAAGGAGGAAAGAAGAAAGAAAAGGTTCATTCTCACTCCTATTGAGGGTATTGGGGCCTCATATGCTTGCTTCTCATGGCCCATGTTGTCAGATAGAGAGTCCAAGCTACCTCTGTGGCAGGCATAAGATAAAGCACATCCTGCAGCTGCAAATCTGATGGATTTGTACATGAGGACCCTGGAAGTCCATGTGGATACAGGTGAAGTCCCTTTCAGCAGCTCTGCACACAACACAGAGAGACCACACTGGTCTGAGAGGGAAGTGGAATCTCTGCCTTTTCTCACAGAGCTTTGACAGCTGGATTTCAAGCCTATCAGGAGGATGGAGAGAGATGGGAATAACATAAGTTAAGAAACTTCTGACCGCTTCAGCTGTTCTTTGATAAGACTGCCTGAGTGGGTCACACATCCGTTCATTTTCAGATCTCTGCCAACATGAGTTTTCTCCAGTTGTCCTGACTCCCTACACGTCCATACTCTACCAATCCTTGTGCCATATCACTAGTAAGGCAGGAACATGAAGGTTCACAAACTCATGCTTTAAACCAGCTGTTTCACATATAAAATAAAAAAAAATTCAAAGGCTGGGGTTATAACCCAGCTGCATGGAGCACACTTAGTAAGTGCTATGTGTCAAGTTTAGCATGCCACACACACACACACACACACACACACACACACACACACACACACTCACCTACACTCTCAAACACACACACATACATATACCTACACTCTCAAATACACAAACACTCACACATACACACACACACACACTTACCTATACTCTCAAACACACAAACTCACAAATACACATACACATACACTCAAACACACACACTCACACATACAAATCTTTCAAGCCAAATATATTGCCTACAACTTCATCTAAGAAAGAAATGTTCTATGTCTGAGAACACTGTGACCCTTGGCACCCTGAGGAGACAGGAAACTTATCTGTAGAGCAGCACATAGTTCCACCTCAAGAGCACAGGGGTGTGTTCTCTTTTAAGATGTACTGTCTTGTTTTGTTTCCATACATTCTATCTGGACTTCCTTGTCTTTTTCCTCCCTAGTGATATATTAAGCAGAACCTTTCACTCCTTATAAACAGTTGGGTGATTATATAGTGTCTTTGACTGTACTTGCTTCTAATACATGCTCAGCACAAGAGTAACTGGATTCTCCAATGTCTCTCCAATGTTCCTGGGATTCCCAGCTTCCACTGCTGAAAATTCACATTCCAGATTCCACATCTTGCTTCATGAGCTCCACTATCCAAGTCACAAATAAGTAACTTGCTTTTTTCTAATAGCAAATAATAATTAACTCTGTCCTTTGTAAATATGATTATTTGTGGATTGCCTATATTCCAGCATACATATCTGAGATAAATTTCTGAGACCCATTTCTAGCCTTAACAGCCTTAGAAATATTTCTGGATTACATTGTTTAAAAGTATTTAGTTTAAACTTCCACTAGAGAAACTCTGAGTAAATGCAGATAACACACACAAGTTGAATACTTCCATCTTAAAATCAGAGTGACTTTTCAAACACTGTCTTCAGGAAACTCAAATATCTCACTATTTTTCCAGGCTCCTTGGGTTTCTCAATATACCTTGCTGAATATATTTACTCTTTAAAAAAAGGGAAGACTCAATTTCTCTTCCAATTTCACAGCCACATAACTGCTCGGAGTTATTTAACAACAACAGCAGGGCCTGGACAATAGATTCATCACTTGGACATACTTGAACCTCATCCTACACCATCGAATTCTGTTACTACCTCCTATTACATCAACCTTAATTCCTAAATTCCTCTCCATATACATTCTAAAATAATTTCCTTGTGATGTGCTGACAGAGTTTGGAGGTTCATATTGTGCTCCGTTTAAGTAGTTCATATTCCCTGGAACCATCTTTAGTTTGCATTGTTCCCCTTATCAGGCAGCTGCAGCCTCGCTCCCTGTGCTCCTGTGCAATGTGATAGTTTCTGCCCAAGAAGCGGTCTGCCTCCTCTGGAAACTTAGAGGATGCCTGCGAGGTTCAGACTTGCAGAAAGAAAAAAAAGAAATTCTACAAGATCTTTCACTGTTACAGTCCCCAATTGGATGTCATAAAATTTTAATTATAGCCTAAGAATATGGCTTTGTTTCTTTATGCGAGTCTTCTGAAGGCTGACAATTCAAAATAGCTCGCCAGCACTGCCACTCGAAGTTTATTTCCTCTTTCCATGGCATGCATGAGTCTTATCTCTTAGGACATTTCTATGGGACTTTAAGACAAATCTACTTAGTTGTTAAGTCTGGCTTACAGGGAACTCTCTCCACATTGTGCACCATGCGAAAAGGAGCCCCAGCGTGCTGGGGGGATGTAAGTGATTGAGCGCTTGTGGCACAATCACTGAGTGTGCCCATTCTCTCCCGAAGTTTTGCTTTTCCTCCTCCTTATCTATAGATGTCTTCAATCAGGCATTAAATAGACTCAACTCTGTCTCAACCTTAAAGAAAAGAGCAAAGAATGAGACCCTTCCCTGTTCTACCATTACCAAAGTCTTGTGTGTATATGTGTGTGTGTGTGTGTGTGTGTGTGTGTGTGTGTGTGTGTGTTGCGTGGGGGGGGGGCAGGGGTTGGATGTGCGCATGCAGACATGCGCGCGTGTGGAGGCCAGCGATAGACGTGTATTGTATTCTATTATTCTTTAGACGTGTATTGTATTCTATTATTCTTAATCTTTTTCTTGACACAGAGTCTATCTGTGAATTGGTTGCTCATTGACTCAGCAGGCCTGGCTGACCAACATGCTCTAGATATACTCCTGCTTCTGCCTCCCGATTGCTAGCATTATAGGTGCATGCCACCCTGCCTGGCTTTTTACAAGGTTGCTAGGGATCAAACTCCAGTCCTTGTGATTACACTGAAGACACTTTGCCCACTCTGCCACCGCCCTAATTCCTGCAATGAAACCTCTTTCAAGGTACCCGTAGTAACCGTGCACTCATTACGTGTTATTGTGAACATTCTGCAGTCTGGCTCTCTTCCTTCCATGCTACAGTGTTTATCTACACTGAGGTGATCGTGTAGATAGGTCAACCTCTCAAAGGCTTTAGATGCAAAGTAAGCTCCTCCCATACCTTCTATGGCAAGCCCCCGGCTGTTCCAGACCCTCTAGTGACTGACATTTTTCCTAACTTGTAACATTCCTCTCTGATGAACTTGTATAAAGGCCAATGAGTCCTCACACACATTCTTTACTCTCTTTATAGCACCCAGAGATGTCACGATCAATTCCAGATCCTTTGGTGCTTTCTACTGCTAACTATATGAAAGAAGACATCTCTGCTGAGACAGAAATGCCCTTCTTACCTGAATGCAGCACAAGCCAATGTAACTGTACATAAATGTAAATCACTTGTCCTTTCCTTTCCAAACTTGATCCCTACTTCTTCCCACTACCATGTTAACTAACCAAACAAACTACATTCACATCACTAGTATGGTAGACAGTCTCTCCCTGTGTGTATGTGTATATGTGTGTGCATGTGTGTATTCATGTGTGTACTTGCATGTGGGTGTGTGTATGTGACTGCATGGGTATGTGCGTGTGTGTGTGTGTGTGCGTGTGTGTGTGTGTGTGTGTGTGTGTGTGTGTGTGTGTGTGTGTGTCACTCTCTCCTCACTCATTTATGTTTTAGGATGTCCCTTCTTTGATTCCGCTTTCTTCTGGAAGTCCTCTTGAACCCCTGGATTCTGAGGTTAGCTCCTTCTGTGTCAGTCAAGCACACTGCAGTGACCAGCAGGTGTTTACAGAACCATGTCATGTAACAGACTGTGGTGGTTTGGATAAAAATGACCCCATAAGCTCATATATTTGAATGCTTAGTCATCAAGGTGAGGCACCATTCCAAAGGATAAGGAAGAAAAGAAGTTGTGAACTTGTTGGATGTGGGCTTTGAGGATTTAAAAGCCCATGGCAAGACCCGGAACTCTGTCTGTCTCTCTCTGTCTCTGTCTCTGTCTCTGTCTCTCTCTCTGTGTGTGTGTGTGTGTGTGTGTATGTGTGTGTGTGTCTCTCTCTCTCTGCTTGTGGATCAGAATGTAGGTCTCAGCTACTACTCCAGCACTATACCTGACTGCTGCTATGCTCCCCAACCGTGATGATAATGGGCTAAGACTCTGTAACTGTAAGCCAGCCCCCAGTTAAGTGTTTTCATAAAAGTTGCCTGGATTGTCACGACTCTTTCACAATCAATAGAACAGTGATTAAGACAGAGGAATGGGTTCCTAACCAGACCTTCCAAAAAGCAGCTGGCTGATGGACAGAACCTGGCTACCAACACTCTGCCTTTGAAGTCAGACATGACAGGTTGTACCCTCCCCTCAGATACAAATGCCAGATCTATTCACCAACCTTAAGTCTAAGGTCCAAGTCACTATCTCAGGCAGCACTACTTCTGCCCCACTATGGGGAGGGGGAGAGGAGGGAGTTCTCCCCAATTTGGTATCTTCTGTTTATGATGACCACTTCTGGCCCCATCTCTAGAAGTAACATGTTAATTGGTAGAAGCTTATCTAAGTGCTTGAGTTTCCAGAGTCTGAAGAATGAAGCTTGAGGGCTTAGCCTAGGTAAGGTGGGATTCACAGGGCTGAAAGTTCTGGTTCTTAGACACCAGAAGGCATCCTGAAGCTTCTGCAGAGTCCAGTTCAAAGGAACGTGTAGTCCGGCATACTTCACGGAACTAACCCAAGAAGACGAGTGAAATCAAGGCAATTGATTCTATTATCCAGGCCTCCTATGTTGACTCTACGACTTGTTCTCTTAGTTATGGATGAGATCTATTTCATAACTACCAATGTGAATTCCATTATTCCACCATTTATTCCTACTGTCTTCTCCTATATTTTGAGGTCCCCTCCTTATGTACCACCATGGGGAATTATTATGTCTCTGTGAACTAATCCCTTTGTCATTAGGTAATATCTTTATTTACACCCTAGATGTGATAGCCTTTTTAGATATCAGCAGAGCTTCTCCAAAATTCCTTTGACTTCTGCTTCTGCAACATACACAGACATCATATTTACTCCTTCAGACTCAAGCATTCTTCTTTTTGCTGTTAGATTCTGTTGACATGTAAAGTTGGTGTCTTTGATATGGATAATCAGTTGAATATTTTATATTCAGTCTGGCAATCCCTTTTGTAAACTGCTGTGTTTAGCCTTTTACAGAGTTGATCTTCAGAGTTGGATTTGAACTTATCTTATTCTTTGCTTTCTTTCCGGATCACCCATTTTCTCCTTTCTCTGCTTTCTTCTGGACTAATTCAATTTTATTCCTAGGACTTACTTATTGATTCTGCATTATAGATCAGGGTTTGTTTCCCCACAAAAACATGGTTGCGGCACTCCACCATCTTTGCTCCAGCATCGTGGCAGTTGGGACCGCCAGGCTCAGAGACAGACAGACGCTTGGGTCTCAGGCAGCTTGTGTGTACCCTACTCCCAAGAGCTGGGCAGGTCTGCAGTAACCAGCGCGCCAGCTCTGCTGTGGGACTTCTGCCTTGCAGAAGGACCCCCCCCCCCGGCCCCGCACTGGGTGGGAGCCTACCAGCTTCCCTTTGGCGACCTCTGTTCCTGGATCGACTGCACTGAGGAGACTGGTACCCAGGTTCCGCCCAATATAACATCGCTTGGGACACGGCCTGTTGGGGCTTCCATCTGCTCCCAAGAGCAGGACAGCTCTGCAGTCTTCTGGGCATCAGTTCTGCTGTGGGCCAGCTCCCCTGAAGAGTGACCTGTGCTGCAGCCGAGAGTGTTCAGAGTGCACTCCGCCATCTTTGCCCCAGCATCGGGGCAGTTGGGACCGCCAGGCTCAGAGACAGACAAACATAATATCGCTTGGGTCTCAGGCAGCTTGTGTGTACCCTGCTCCCAAGAGCTGAGCAGGTCTGCAGTAACTGACGTGCCAGCTCTGCTGTGGGACTTCTGCCCTGCAGAGGGACACCCACTCCCCCCTCTCTGGGAGAGATCACACACCCCTGCACAGGGCGGGAGCCTACCAGCCTTTCTTTGGCGACCTCCGCTCCGGGAATCCACTACGCTGAGCCTTTGGATGTGCAGGGATTCCCCAATATAACATCACTTGGGGCAAGGCACATCAGGGCTCCAAAGTCACTCAGGAGCAGGACAGGCCACAGAAATCGGTGCCAGGGGAATCCCGGTAATCCAGGGGGGCCAGAAATAGCTTTGCAGGCTCACAGGAGGTCCAACCAACAGCCAGTGACAGCAGGACCAACTAACACCAGAGGTAACCAGATGGCAAAAGGCAAACGTAGGAACGTTACTAAGAGAAATCAAAGTAATATAGCACCATCCGAACCCAACTCTCCAACAGCAGCAAGTCCTGGATACCACACCATACCTGAAAGACAAGATCTGGATTTAAAATCACTTCTCATGATGATATTAGAGGATTTCAAAAAGGACACAAATAAATCTAATAAAGAATTACAGGAGATCATGAATCAAAGGTTAGAAGCCCTTACAAAGGAAGCACAAAAATCGCTTCGAGAAATGCAGAACATGGATCAACAGATGGAGGCCCACAAGGAGACGACACAAAAATTGCTTAAAGAAATGAATCAACGGATAGATGCCCTTACAAAGGAAACATGAGAATTGCTTAAAGAAATGCAGGAGACGATGGATCAACAGATGGAAGCCCATAAGGAGGAAACACAAAAATCAGTTAGAGAAATACAGGAGAACTTGGGTCAACAGACAGAAATCCTGAAAGAGGAAACGCAAAAATACCTTAAAGAAATACAGGAAAATACAATCAAACAAGTGAAGGATCTCGACAAATCCATTCAGGATTTAAAAAAGGAAGTAGAAACAAACAAGAATTCACAAAGGGAGACAACTTTGGAGATAGAAAACCTTGGGAGGAAATCAGGAGTCATAGATGCAAACATCAACAATAGAATACAAGAGATGGAAGAAAGAATCTCAGGTGCTGAAGATGCCATAGAAAGCATCGACTCAACAGTCAAAGAAAATGCAAAATGCAAAAAAGTGTAACCCAAAACACCCAGGAAATCCAGGACACAATGAGAAGACCAAACCTAAGGATTATAGGTATAGATGAGAGTGAAGATTTGCAACTTAAAGGGCCAGTAAACATCTTCAACAAAATTATGGAGGAAAACTTCCCTAACCTAAAGAGAGAGATGCCGATGAATGTACAAGAAGCCTACAGAACTCTAAACAGACTGGACCAGAACAAAAATACCTCCCATCACATAATAATCAAAACATCAAATGTACTAAAAAAGAGAAAGAATACTAAAAGCAGTAAGAGAAAAGGGCCAAGTAACATACAAAGGGAGACCTATCCGAATCACATCAGACTTCTCACCAGAGACTATGAAAGCCAGAAGATCCTGGGAAGATCTCAGGCAGACACTAAGAGAGCACAAGTGCCAGCCTAGACTACTATACCCAGCAAAACTCTCAATCACCATAGATGGAGAGACCAAGATATTTCATCATAAAACCAAATTTTCACAATATCTTTCCACAAACCCAGCCCTGCAAAGCCCTGGAAACCGCCAATACAAGGAGAGAAACAACACCCTGGAAAAAATGAGATGGTAACCTTCTTGAATCAAACCCAAAAGTAGATAACCACTCAAACATAAAGATAGCGTCAAGAATGGCAGGTGGCAATAATCACTATGCCTTAATCTCTCTTAATATCAATGGTCTCAATTCCCCAATAAAAAGACATAGACTAACAGACTGGATACATAAACAGGACCCAGCATTTTGCTGCATGCAGGAAACGCACCTCAGTGTCAAAGACAAACACTACCTCAGAGTAAAAGGCTGGAAAACAATTTTACAAGCAAATGGTCCCAAGAAACGAGCCGGAGTAGCCATCCTAATATCAGATAAAATTGACTTTCAACCTAAAGTCATCAAAAAGACACAGAAGGACACTACATACTGATCAAGGGAAAAATCCACCATCAAGAACTCTCAATTCTGAATATCTATGCTCCAAATGCAAGGGCACCCTCATTTGTAAAAGAAACTTTACTAAAGCTCAAAGCACACATTGCACCTCACACAATAATAGTGGGTGACTCAACACCCCGCTCTCTGAAATGGATCGTTCAGGAAAGCAGAAACTAAACAGGGACACAGTGAATCTAATTGAAGCCTTGGACCAAATGGAACTAACAGATATATATATAGAACATTTCATCCTAGAGCAAAAGAATACACCTTCTTCTCAGCACCTCATGGTACCTTCTCCAAAATCGACCATATAATTGGTCACAAATCAGACCTCAACAGATATAAGAAGATAGAAATAATCCCATGCCTCCTATCAGATCACTATGGAATAAGGGTGGTCTTCAATGGCAACAAAAACAACAGAAAACCCACATACACTTGGAGGCAGAACAATGCTCTACTCAATGATAACTTGGTCAAGGTGGAAATAAAGAAAGAGATCAAAGACTTTTTGAAAGTTAATGAAAATGAAGGCACAACATACCCTACTTTATGGGACACAATGAAAGCAGTGCTAAGAGGAAAATTCATAGCCCTGAGTGCCGCCAAAAAGAAACGGGAGACAGCATACACTACCAGCTTAATGGCACATCTGAAAGCTCTGGAACAAAAATAAGCAAATACACCAAAGAGGAGGAGCAGGCAGGAAATCATCAAACTCAGGGCTGAAATCAATCAAGTAGAAAAAAATTAAACCATACAAAGAATCAACAAAACGAGGAGTTGGTTCTTTGAGAAAATCAACAAGATAGATAGGCCCTTAGCCAGACTAACCAGAGGGCACAGAGATAGTATCCAAATTAATAAAATCAGAAACGAAAAGGGAGAGATAACAACAGAAACTAAGGAAATTCAAAAAATCATCAGATCCTACTACAAAAGCCTGTATTCAACACAACTAGAAAATCTTGAGGAAATGGACAATTTCCTTGACAGATACCAAGTACCAAAATTAAATCAGGATCAAATAGACCATCTAAACCGTCCTATAAGCCCTGAAGAAATAGAAGTGGTCATTGGAATTCTTCCAACCAAAAAAAAGCACAGGTCCAGATGGTTTTAGTGCAGAATTCTATCAGACCTTCAAAGAAGACCTAACACCAATACTCTTCAAACTGTTCCACAAAATAGAAACAGAAGGAACACTACCCAACTCGTTCTATGAAGCCAAAATTACGCTAATACCAAAAGCACACAAAGATCCGACGAAGAAAGAGAATCTCAGGCCAATCTCTCTTATGAATATCGATGCAAAAATACTCAATAAAATTCTTGCCAATCGAATCCAAGAACACATCAAAATGATCATTCACCACGATCAAGTAGGCTTCATCCCAGGGATGCAGGGATGGTTCAATATAATGAAATCCATCAATGTAATCCACTATATAAACAATCTCAAAGAAAAAACCCACATGGTCATCTCATTAGATTCTGAGAAAGCATTTAACAAAATTCAGCATCCTTTCATGCTAAAGGTCTTGGAAAGATCAGGAATTCGAGGCCCATATCTAAACATAGTATAGGAATTTACAGCAAACCGGTAGCCAGCATCAATCTAAATGGAGAGAAACTTGAAGCAATCCCACTAAAATCAGGGACTAGACAAGGCTGCCCTCTCTCTCCATATCTTTTCAATATAGTACTTGAAGTTCTAGCTAGAGCAATTAGACAACAAAAAGAGCTCAAAGGGATACAAATTGGAAAGGAAGAAGTCAAACTATCACTATTTGCAGACGATATGATAGTATACTTAAACGACCCAAAGAACTCCACCAGAGAACTCCTACAGCTGATAAACAACTTCAGCAAAGTGGCGGGATATAAAGTCAACTCAAGAAAGTCAGTAGCCTTCCTATACTCAAAGGATAAGCAGGCTGAGAACGAAGTAAGAGAAATGATACCATTCACGATAGCCACAAACAATATAAAGTATCTCGGTGTGACTCTAACCAAACAAGTGAAAGATCTGTATGACAAGAACTTCAAGTCTCTGAAGAAAGAAATTGAAGAAGACCTCAGAAGATGGAAAAATCTGCTATTCTCATGGATTGTCAGGATTAATATAGTAAAAATGACCATCTTGCCAAAAGCAATATACAGATTCAATGCAATCCCCATCAAAATCCCAACTCAATTCTTCATAGTAACTCTATGAAGAATTCTTCATAGTAACTCTATTCAAAAATTCATCTGGAATAACAGAAAACCCAGGATAGCTAAAACTATTCTCAAGAGTAAAAGAACCTCTGGGGGAATCAGTATCCCGGACCTCAAGCTGTACTACAGAGAAATAGTGTTAAAAACTGCATGGTATTGGTACAGTGACACGCATGTATATCAATGGAACAGAATTGAAGACCCAGAAATGAATCCACACTCCTATGGTCACTTGATCTTTGACAAAGGAATTAAAAGCATCCAGTGGAAAAAAAGACAGCCTTTTCAACAAATGGTGCTGGCTCAACTGGAGGTCAAAATGCAGAAGAACGCAAATTGACCCATCCTTATCTCCTTGCATTAAGCTTAATTCCAAGTGGATCAAGGACCTCCACATAAAACCAGACACACTGAAACTAATAGAAGGGAAACTAGGGAAGAACCTTGAACATATGGGCACAGGGGAGAATTTCCTGAACAGAACTCCAATAGCTTATGCTCTAAGATCAAGAATAGACAAATGGGACCTCATTAAATTACAAAGTTTTTGCAAGGCAAAAGACACTGTCAAAAAGACAAAGCGGCAACCAACTAACTGGGAAATGATCTTTACCAACCTTACATCTGACAGAGGGCTAATATCCAAGATATACAAAGAACTCAAGAAGTTAAACTCCAGAGAGGCAAGTAACCCTATGAAAAAATGGGGTACAGAGCTAAACAAAAGGTTCTCAACTGAAGAATATCTAATGGCTGAGAAACACCTAAAGAGATGTTCATCATCCTTAGTCATTAGGGAAATGCAAATCAAAACAACCCTGAGATTCCATCTCACACCAGTCAGGATGGCTAAGATCAAAAACACAGGAGACAGCAGTTGTTGGCGAGGATGTGGAGAAAGAGGAACACTCCTCCACTGCTGGTGGAATTGCAGGCTGGTACAACCACTCTGGAAAGCAGTCTGGCGGCTCCTCAGAAAACTGGGCATGACACTTCCGGAGGATCCGGCTATACCACTCCTGGGCATATACCCAGAGACTTTACCTGCATGCAATAAGGACACATGCTCCACTATATTCATAGCAGCCTTATTTATAATAGCCAGAAGCTGGAAAGAACCCAGATGTCCCTCAACGGAGGAATGGATTCAGAAGATGTGGTATATTTACACAATGGAATACTACTCTGCAATTAAAAACAATGAATTCACGAAATTCCTAGGCAAATGGTCAGAACTTGAAAATATCATCCTTAGTGAGGTAACCCAATCACAAAAGAACACACATGGTATGCAGTCACTGATAAGGTGATATTGACGCAGAATCTCGGAATACCCTAGACACAATCCGCATATCAATAGATTTCTAAAAAGATGGAAGGAGAGACCCCTGGTCCTGGAAAGACTGGATGTAGGGGAACGCCAGGACAGAGTAACGAGAGGGGGTTGAATGGAGAAAAGAGGGAGGGAAGGGGGCTTATGGGACTTTCAGGGAGGGAGGAAACAGGAAAGGGAAAGTGATTTGGAATGTAAATTAAAAACATAAAATAAAAAAAAAAGAAAGGAAACTAGGGAAGAACCTTGAACATATGGGCACAGGGGAGAATTTCCTGAATAGAACTCCAATAGCTTATGCTCTAAGATCAAGAATAGACAAATGGGACCTCATTAAATTACAAAGTTTTTGCAAGGCAAAAGACACTGTCAAAAAGACAAAGCGGCAACCAACTAACTGGGAAATGATCTTTACCAACCTTACATCCGACAGTGGGCTAATATCCAATATGTACAAAGAACTCAAGAAGTTAAACTCCAGAGAGGCAAGTAACCCTATTAAAAAATGGGGTACAGAGCTAAACAAAAAGTTCTCACCTGAAGAATATCTAATGGCTGAGAAACACCTAAAGAGATGTTCATCATCCTTAGTCATTAGGGAAATGCAAATCAAAACAACCCTGAGATTCCATCTCACAACAGTCAGGATGGCTAAGATCAAAAACACAGGAGACAGCAGTTGTTGGCGAGGATGCGGAGAAAGAGGAACACTCCTCCACTGCTGGTGGAATTGCAGGCTGGTACAACCACTCTGGAAAGCATTCTGGCAGTTCCTCAGAAAACTGGGCATGACACTCCCGGAGGATCCGGCTATACCACTCCTGGGCATATACCCAGAGACTTTACCTGCATGCAATAAGGACACATGCTCCACTATATTCATAGCAGCCTTATTTATAATAGCCAGAAGCTGGAAAGAACCCAGATGTCCCTCAACGGAGGAATGGATTCAGAAGATGTGGTATATTTACACAATGGAATACTACTCTGCAATTAAAAACAATGAATTCACGAAATTCCTAGGCAAATGGTCAGAACTTGAAAATATCATCCTTAGTGAGGTAACCCAATCACAAAAGAACACACATGGTATGCAGTCACTGATAAGGTGATATTGACCCAGAATCTCGGAATACCCTAGACACAATCCGCATATCAATAGATTTCTAAAAAGATGGAAGGAGAGACCCCTGGTCCTGGAAAGACTGGATGTAGGGGAACGCCAGGACAGAGTAACGAGAGGGGGTTGAATGGAGAAAAGAGGGAGGGAAGGGGGCTTATGGGACTTTCAGGGAGGGAGGAAACAGGAAAGGGAAAGTGATTTGGAATGTAAATTAAAAACATAAAATAAAAAAAAAAAGAAAGGAAACTAGGGAAGAACCTTGAACATATGGGCACAGGGGAGAATTTCCTGAATAGAACTCCAATAGCTTATGCTCTAAGATCAAGAATAGACAAATGGGACCTCATTAAATTACAAAGTTTTTGCAAGGCAAAAGACACTGTCAAAAAGACAAAGCAGCAAACAACTAACTGGGAAATGATCTTTACCAACCCTAAATCCGACAGAGGGCTCATATCCAATATATACAAAGAACTCAAGAAGTTAAACTCCAGAGAGGCAAGTAACCCTATTAAAAATGGGGTACAGAACTAAACAAAGAGTTCACACCTGAAGAATATCTAATGGCTGAGAAGCACCTAAAGAGAAGTTCATCATCCTTAGTCATTAGGGAAATGCAAATCAAAACATCCCTGGAGCTTTCCTTCCGCAACCTCTGCTCCCGCAGACTGCAGTGAAGAGACAGGTACCCCAGGCTCTATCCCTAATATAACATCACTTGGGACACGGCCTGTTGAGGCTTCCGTCTGCGCCCGAGAACGGGTCAGCGCTGTGGTCACCTGGGTGCCAGATCGGCAGGCCATCGCGTCTGCAGGGTGAGCGGCTCCACGGAGAGTGTGCAGATTGCACTCTGCCATCTTTGCTCCAGTGACTGGGAAGTTGGGACAGCCAGGTTCTGAGACAGACAGGCTTAATATCGCTTGGGTCTCGGGCAGCTGTGTGTGTGCAGCTCCCAAGTGCTGGGCAGATCTGCAGTAACCAGCGTGCTAGTTCTGCTGTGGGACTTCTGCCTGGCAGAGGGACGCCCCCTCCCCCCCCAGGAGAGATCACACACCCCTGCACAGGGCAGGAGCCTACCAGCCTCCCTTTGGAGATCTCTGCTCCAGGAATCCACTAGGCTGAGCCTTTGGATGTGCAAGGCCTCCCCAATATAATATCACTTGCGGCAAGGCACATTAGGGCTCCAAAGTCACTCAGGAGCAGGCAAGCCCCAGAAATCGGTGCCAGGGGAATCCTGGCAATCCAGGGGGGGCAGAAATAGCTTTGCAGGCTCATAGGAGGTCCAACCAACAGCCAGTGGCAGCAGGACCAACTAACATCAGAGGTATCCAGATGGCAAAAGGCAAACATAGGAATGTTACTAACAGTAATCAAAGTAATGTGGGACCATCCGAACCCAACTCTCCAACAGCAGCAAATCCTGGATACCCCACCACACCCGAAAGACAAGATCTGGATTTAAAATCACTTCTCATGATCCTATTAGAGGATCACAAGAAGGACACAAATAAATCTCATAAAGAGTTACAGGAGACCATGAATCAATGGTTAGAAGCCCTTACAAAGGAAACACAAAAATCGCTTAGAGAAATGCGGGAGAACATGGATCAAAAGATGGAGGCGCACAAGGAGACAACACAAAAATCGCTTAACGAGATGAATCAACGGGTAGATGCACTCACAAAAGAATCACAAAATTGGCATAAAGAAATGCAGAAGAATATGGGTCAACAGACGGATGCCCATAAGGAGGCAACACAAAAATTGCTTAAAGAAATGAATCAACAGTTAGATGCCCTTACAAAGGAAACACGAGAACTGCTTAAAGAAATGCAGGAGACAATGGATCAACAGATGGATTCCCATGAGGAGGAAACACAAAAATCACTCAGAGAAATGCAGGAGAACATGGGTCTTCAGGAAGAAATCCTGAAAGAGGCAATGCAAAAATACCTTAAAGAAATACAGGAAAATACAATCAAACAAGTGAAGGATCTCAGCAAATCCATCCAGGAACTAAAAAAGGAAGTAGAAACAACTAAGAAATCACAAAAGGAGACAACTTTGGAGATAGAAAACCTTGGGAAGAAACCAGGAGTCATAGATGCAAACATAAACAATAGAATACAAGAGATGGAAGAAAGAATCTCAGGTGCTGAATATTCCATAGAAAGCATCGACTCAACAGTCAAAGAAAATGCAAAATGCAAAAAACGTGTAACCCAAAACATCCAGGAAATCCAGGACACAATGAGAAGACCAAACCTAAGGATTATAGGTATAGATGAGAGTGAAGATTTGCAACTTAAAGGGCCAGTAAACATCTTCAACAAAATTATGGAGGAAAACTTCCCTAACTTAAAGAGAGAGATGCCGATGAACGTACAAGAAGCCTACAGAACTCCAAACAGACTGGACCAGAACAGAGATACCTCCCGTCACATAATAATCAAAACACCGAATGTTCTAAACAAAGAAAGAATACTAAAAGCAGTAAGAGAAAAGGGCCAAGTAACATACAAAGGGAGACCTATCCGAATCACATCAGACTTCTCACCAGAGACTATGAAAGCCAGAAGATCCTGGGAAGATCTCATGCAGACACTAAGACAGCACAAATGCCAGCCGAGACTACTATACCCAGCAAAACTCTCAATCACCATAGATGGAGAGACCAAGATATTCCATGATAAAACCAAATTTTCACAATATCTGTCCACAAATCCAGCCCTGCAATGGATAATAGGTGGAAACCTCCAATACAAGGAGAGAAACAACACCCTGGAAAAAATGAGGTAATAACCTTCTTGAATCAAACCCAAAAGTAGATAACCACTCAAACATAAAGATAGCGTCAAGAATGGCAGATGGCAATAATCACTATGCCTTAATCTCTCTTAATATCAATGGTCTCAATTCCCCAATTAAAAGACATAGACTAGCAGACTGGATACGTAAACAGGACCCAGCATTTTGCTGCATGCAGGAAACGCACCTCAGTGTCAAAGACAAACACTACCTCAGAGTAAAAGGCTGGAAAACAATTTTACAAGCAAATGGCCCCAAGAAACGAGGTGGAGTAGCCATCCTAATATCAGATAAAATTGATTTTCAACCTAAAGTCATCAAAAAAGACACAGAAGGACACTACGTACTGATCAAGGGAAAAATCCACCATCAAGAACTCTCAATTCTGAATATCTATGCTCCAAATGCAAGGGCACCCTCATTCGTGAAAGAAACTTTACTAAAACTCAAAGCACACATAGCACCACAGACAATAATAGTGGGTGACTTCAACACCACGCTCTCTGAAATGGATCGTTCAGGAAAGCAGAAACTAAACAGGGACACAGTGAATCTAATTGAAGCCTTGGACCAACTGGAACTAACAGATATATATAGAACATTTCATCCTAGAGCTAAAGAATACACCTTCTTCTCAGCTCCTCATGGTACCTTCTCCAAAATTGACCATATAATTGGTCACAAATCAGACCTCAACAGATACAAGAAGATAGAAATAATCCCATGCCTCCTATCAGATCACTATGGAATAAGGGTGGTCTTCAATGGCAACAAAAACAAAAGAAAACCCACGTACACATGGAGGCTGAACAATGCTCTACTCAATGATAACTTGGTCAAGGTGGAAATAAAGAAAGAAATCAAAGACTTTTTGAAAGTTAATGAAAATGAAGGCACAACATACCCTAATTTATGGGACACAATGAAAGCAGTGCTAAGAGGAAAATTCATAGACCTGAGTGCCGCCAAAAAGAAACGGGAGACAGCATACACTAGCAGCTTAAGTGCACACCTGAAAGCTCTGGAACAAAAAGAAGCAAATACACCAAAGAGGAGGAGCAGGCAGGAAATCATCAAACTCAGGGCTGAAATCAATCAAGTAGAAAAAAATAAAACCATACAAAGAATCAACAAAACGAGGAGTTGGTTCTTTGAGAAAAATCAACAAGATAGATAAGCCCTTAGCCAGACTAACCAGAGGGCACAGAGATAGTATCCAAATTAATAAAATCAGAAACGAAAAGGGAGAGATAACAACAGAAACTGAGGAAATTCAAAAAATCATCAGATCCTACTACAAAAACCTGTATTCAACACAACTAGAAAATCTTGAGGAAATGGACAATTTCCTTGACAGATACCAAGTACCAAAATTAAATCAGGATCAAATAGACCATCTAAACCGTCCTATAACCCCTGAAGAAATAGAAGTTGTCATTGGAAGTCTTCCAACCAAAAAAAGCACAGGTCCAGATGGTTTTAGTGCAGAATTCTATCAGACCTTCAAAGAAGACCTAACACCAATACTCTTCAAACTGTTCCACAAAATAGAAACAGAAGGAACACTACCCAACTCGTTCTATGAAGCCACAATTACACTAATACCAAAAGCACACAAAGATCCGACAAAGAAAGAGAATCTCAGGCCAATCTCTATTATGAATATCGATGCAAAAATACTCAATAAAATTCTTGCCAACCGAATCCAAGAACACATCAAAACGATCATTCACCACGATCAAGTAGGCTTCATCCCAGGGATGCAGGGATGGTTCAATATAAGGAAATCCATCAATGTAATCCACTATATAAACAATCTCAAAGAAAAAAAACCACATGGTCATCTCATTAGATGCTGAGAAAGCATTTGACAAAATTCAGCATCCTTTCATGCTAAAGGTCTTGGAAAGATCAGGAATTCGAGGCCCATATCTAAACATAGTAAAAGCAATTTACAGCAAACCGGTAGCCAGCATCAATCTAAATGGAGAGAAACTTGAAGCAATCCCACTAAAATCAGGGACTAGACAAGGCTGCCCTCTCTCTCCATATCTTTTCAATATAGTACTTGAAGTTCTAGCTAGAGCAATTAGACAACAAAAAGAGCTCAAAGGGATACAAATTGGAAAGGAAGAAGTCAAACTATCACTATTTGCAGACGATAAGATAGTATACATAAGCGACCCAAAGAACTCCACCAGAGAACTCCTACAGCTGATAAACGACTTCAGCAAAGTGGCCGGATATAAAATCAACTCAAGCAAGTCAGAAGCCTTCCTATACTCAAAGGATAAGCAGGCTGAGAAAGAAGTAAGAGAAATAATACCCTTCACGATAGCCATAAACCATATTAAGTATCTTGGCGTGACTCTAACCAAACAAGTGAAAGATCTGTATGACAAGAACTTCAAGTCTCTGAAGAAAGAAATTGAAGAAGACCTCAGAAGATGGAAAAATCTGCCATGCTCATGGATTGGCAGGATTAATATAGTAAAAATGAGCATCTTACCAAAAGTAATACACAGATTCAATGCAATCCCCATCAAAATCCCAACTCAATTCTTCATAGAGTTAGAAAGAGCAATTCAAAAATTCATCTGGAATAACAGAAAACCCAGAATAGCTAAAACTATTCTCAAGAGTAAAAGAACCTCTGGGGGAATCAGTATCCCGGACCTCAAGCTGTACTACAGATCAATAGTGTTAAAAACCGCATGGTATTGGTACAGTAACAGACATGTAGATCAATGGAACAGAATTGAAGACCCAGAAATGAATCCACACTCCTATGGTCACTTGATCTTTGACAAAGGAGCTAAAACCATCCAGTGGAAAAAAGATAGCCTTTTCAACAAATGGTGCTGGCTCAGCTGGAGGTCAACATGCAGAAGAATGCAAATTGACCCATCCTTATCTCCTTGCACTAAGCTCAATTCTAAGTGGAGCAAAGATCTCCACATAAAACCAGACACACTGAAACTAATAGAAGGGAAACTAGGGAAGAACCTTGAACATATGGGCACAGGGGAGAATTTCCTGAACAGAACTCCAATAGCTTATGCTCTAAGATCAAGAATAGACAAATGGGACCTCATTAAATTACAAAGTTTTTGCAAGGCAAAAGACACTGTCAAAAAGACAAAGCGGCAACCAACTAACTGGGAAATGATCTTTACCAACCTTACATCCGACAGTGGGCTAATATCCAATATGTACAAAGAACTCAAGAAGTTAAACTCCAGAGAGGCAAGTAACCCTATTAAAAAATGGGGTACAGAGCTAAACAAAAAGTTCTCACCTGAAGAATATCTAATGGCTGAGAAACACCTAAAGAGATGTTCATCATCCTTAGTCATTAGGGAAATGCAAATCAAAACAACCCTGAGATTCCATCTCACACCAGTCAGGATGGCTAAGATCAAAAACACAGGAGACAGCAGTTGTTGGCGAGGATGCGGAGAAAGAGGAACACTCCTCCACTGCTGGTGGAATTGCAGGCTGGTACAACCACTCTGGAAAGCATTCTGGCAGTTCCTCAGAAAACTGGGCATGACACTCCCGGAGGATCCGGCTATACCACTCCTGGGCATATACCCAGAGACTTTACCTGCATGCAATAAGGACACATGCTCCACTATGTTCATAGCAGCCTTATTTATAATAGCCAGAAGCTGGAAAGAACCCAGATGTCCCTCAACAGAGGAATGGATTCAGAAGATGTGGTATATCTACACAATGGAATACTACTCTGCAATTAAAAACAATGAATTCACGAAATTCCTAGGCACATGGTCAGATCTTGAAAATATCATCCTTAGTGAGGTAACCCAATCACAAAAGAACACACATGGTATGCAGTCACTGATAAGGGGATATTGACCCAGAATCTCGGAATACCCTAGACACAATCCGCATATCAATAGATTTCTAAGAAGATGGAAGGAGAGACCCCGGGTCCTGGAAAGACTGGATGTAGGGGAACGCCAGGACAGAGTAACGAGAGGGGGTTGAATGGAGAAAAGAGGGAGGGAAGGGGGCTTATGGGACTTTCGGGGAGGGAGGAAAGGGGAAAGGGGAAGTGATTTGGAATGTAAATTAAAAAAAAATAAAATAAATAAAATAAAATTAAAAAAAAAGAAACTGAATAAAAGATAAAGTCAGATCATTGGTGAATTGTGCATTAATAATCAATTCCCAGCTTCCTTCGAGGCCACACATTTCTTTAATCTAAGCAGAGAAAAATGCAGTGGGAGGGCTCAGGAAATGTAGGATTGAAACAAAATCAAATTAAGCAACTGAGAGAGCAAGCTTCTTTCCTCTTGAGAGGAAGTGAAACACGTGTCTGTGTTCCCTGCTCACGTGGGTGAAGAAAAGGGTGTGGACAGGTGTGTTTCTACCTTGGCTTTCCTCAAGGCAGGAACCTATAGGCCAGAGATGAAGCAGAAACTGTGGAACACATTACTTGTTGGCTGGTTCCCTGTTTGTGCTTAGCTGCCTTTCTTACACAGCACGGGACCACCTGCCTAAGTGTAGCACAGCCCACATTGGGCAGAGTTCTCCCACACCAGTGATCAATAAAAATTGTGTCCCACAGACACGTGCACAGGTCAATCCAATAGAGGCAATTTTTCAACTGAATTTCTGTCTTCTCGGGCTTGTTAAGTCAACTAAAATTAGCTCTCACATTGAAGAGTTTGATGCTAACTTATGGGTGCTAACTGTGAAACCCCATCAGATATGTATGAGGTGTCTCTATTTACATTTCATACTTCCCGTAGGAAAACGCACACTTTATATAGTTTTGTATGTCGAAGTTTTATAAGTTTGGTTTTGTTTCAAGGGTTTTCCTCACCCAGTCTCTGCAACTCTATCACAGTCCATGTACCTAGAGACTAAGGAGTATGTGTCCAGTGCATCCTAGGGATAGCACAGGAAGATAATTCCTTTGTAAAATGAAGTGATCGCCTCAGGACAGGGAAACCTGGTAAGTGGCTTTGTATTCCCCAATATCTGCCAAACCTGTCTGTTAGCAGAAGACATATTTAAACCCTCAGTGGAGAAACAGGATTCTATTTCACTTCTTGCCCATACTGGTTCTCCATAGACGTACTGAGGAAGACAAACACCAACATCAAGTTCGTGTGTACATACACATATTTCCCAACCAAATTTCCTATTACTGGAAGCTTCTGAAATCATAAAACAGCACACAGATGAAGCTGTAGTAGCATGAGGCTGTACTGTTACCCAACATCCCCAGTCTACAGGAATCACTGCTGAAAGGTGACTTTGGGCACCGGCTAGCTATCTGGATTCTTCTGTCTTACCCTTTCCGCTTTGCTTCCTCTCCCTTCTCTTCCTCCTCTCTTCCCTCCCCCCACACACACTGCCCACGTTTCCTGTGCCTCTACCCTTCTACAGAAGCATCTTCATCTTATCGATGGACCTAGTGCTTTAAAGGCTGAATAACATCTCTCCACACTCAAAGTTGTTCGTCTTTCTTCTTTTCTCTTCTGCACACTGATTAACTTCCTAAACTTGATCATAACTGACCAAATGACCCTGTCCCATGTGTATTTGCTCATAGGTTTGTGAAGCACAGATTTAAACACTCATCGGTCCTTAAGTCTCTCCACATATGGATTGTTCTGGGTGATGTTCCCATGTCTCCCTGCCTCGCAGAGGGTCTCAGTCTCAGAGCCAAGCCCTCCTTGGCTTTGGTGTGTCTACTGTATCCTTGTATCCAATGGTCATTTCCTCATCATCTCTTCCCACAGATATGCTACTTGATTTTCTATATTAGATATTGACATTTTTCTCTCTTGAATTGAGTGAAATGTTCTCATTATATATGCTGTGTCTCTAACTCATTCCAATTTACACGCATATAATTATTTTTAAAATCTCATATGTGTGCATGTGTATGTGTTCTCACATATGTGCATATGCAGGTTAGGGGGCAGAAATCAACATCAGGTTCACTTTAATGTTTGAAGGAAGATCTTACCCTGATCCAGAGCCCACTGGTTGGCCAAAAGTTCCAGGAATCTTCCTGACTCCGATTACCCAACACTGAGATTCTAGGCACATGCTACCAAGGTCAACAGGGGAGTTAGGAGTCTAAATTCAGGTCCTCATGCTCACATGGAAGGACCTTTACTGAACGACTCCTGGGCCCCCATTTCAGCTCTCATTATGCCCTTCCTTTGCTAAATTACAGCTGTGTGAATTCTGTGTAAGCCTCAATTAGTTGGCCTTTCTCTACTTTCTGGAGTAAGTTTTCTTTAGGACATGTCTAATAATCTTATGTCACTTTTATTAGCATATATTAATTATTCAGATTAATGGATTTGCATGGGTGTTTTGTACATTCACACAGATTGCTTTCATTTTATTCCTGAGCCTTCTCCTTCTTTTCTATCTTTTTCCTCCCCGATACTTTTCTTCTCCACAGAGTCTTCCCAGTGTATGCTCTAGTATTTGTGTTAATGTGTCCAGGTTTCTCCGTGAACTGCAGTTAAATCACCTGCACTGCGTTTGATCCTTTTCCATACTAATAGCAACCGACAATAAGACAACTTAGGGATCATTCTTTCCCAGCATTGCCTCAAGTTCTCTGGCCCCTAGGCTGCTCTCTCTTTAGCCAGGAAAGGAGCATGCGCTGCCCACAACTCCCTGGGAGCATGGCGCACAGCCCCCTGGGAGCACAGGTTTTTCCCTTTGATGTCCCTCTATGGTCCTTACTCCTGCTTTCAGCATTTTCTGTGGGCTCGCACAAACTGCAAAGACCAGGACCCCGGCCATGCTCTCCAGGCACCGCTGCCTCCTCCATCAGCCTATGCTGTCAACGGCAGCCATCTTATTGTCCTCAGACTGTCAGAAATGCTAGCCGTACTGCCCTCTGGGACAGATCAGGTATGCTGTAGACATCGCATGGGGCACATGTAGGCCTAATTTGCTTTTTAATCTCCCATGACTCCCTTTCATGTTGCCGGTGTTGTTTTAAGAACTCGCTCCATATATTTTGTGACATTGTGGCTGGCCTGATATTTGCAGGTGATGAAAGCTATTGTTTCTTGATTATATACCTTCATTTTTAAAACTGTAATATTGTCACATGTGTAATATGTAAAATGTAACATTGCTGGCCTCTTCCTTTTGTTTCTACTGGTGCCATGTTTAGTGAGAACTCCCACTAGCTCTGCTCCCTGATCTATCCTTTGGAGGAAACAGTAGATACAAGCTGTGGGGCTCTTGCTTGGTCGCTTCTCCATGAAGTCCTAGACAAGTTAGATGGACTGAGTCACCCCAGTGATATAGAATGAAGATCTGTTCTTCTATTATCAAGTAACTATGTCTCAAGTTTTAGATTTAGAAAATACAAAGTAATCCTAAACTCTGTGTGTGTGTGTGTGTGTGTGTGTGTGTGTGTGTGTGTGTGTGTGTGTGTTGGGGGGGATCCCAGAATCTGTCAGGCAACCAGTCCATCACCAGGAGTGCAGCCTCCAAGAGAGATCTGTATTCAAGGGGGTTATTTTTCTTCTCCAATCCCCCCACCTTTTTCCTGGCCTGTCTCTCCTGCTGAACTGATTTCTTTCTGAGTCTCCTAATATGAGCTGCAGTGGAGAAGAATTTATGTAAGTCAATAAAAGTATGCCCAGTGTTATTCCTGGCACTGAATTAAGGCAGGTTGGTGGGCCTTTTATTATTCCTTGAGCAACATCAGATATTTCTCCTCCATGTGTCTCACTCCATCATTAATACTCCACTGCAAACGGGCCTGGGGCAGTACTGAAACCCCTTGCAATTAAATCTCTCTCCATGTGAATTCTTTTGCTCTGGCCTGCTTTGTTTTGACATGTATATTTCCCATTGGGAGCTATATTTAAGAAAAACTAGACAATGCTAGCTTAAGAAAAATGTCTCCTCAACTTCCTTTCCTACAATCATGCCTGCTTTAAATGTTGTATCTAAAGGGAAATTTATCATGTGTCTAGTGATTTCCATCGGACCCTGAGATCTTAGAAGAAAGCACTGAGGCATAAATCTAAAATACATTCCATATGTTTTCTGTATGCAAAAGAGCTGGGCCTATCAGAGGTATGAGTTGAATAATAAGTGATGTGTTGCCATTCATTTGTCTAACGAAATAGCCAGAGGTGCGCTGTAGAGAAAAACGGGTGTTATTTCCAACACAGGCCTAGATTTCGCAGTGTGCAGGAATATTGAAGGATCCCTGATATTTTCCTCCCTAACTTTTGTCCAAAGGTAGAATTTTTAATGTTCGTATTTAAATCCTTTCGGTTGCAAATGGCAGGCTTGCATGCATGCTTCAAAAGGTGAGGTCATATCTAGATCTATTAAGAAATATCTGGAACTAAACCTCTTGTTCTAGAGCAAAGGTGGTTGTTGCATAAGATCTGCTGGATGAGCTAGGCTAACAGACAATCAGGGATGAGCTAGGCTAACAGACAATCAGGGATGAGCTAGGCTAACAGACAATCAGGAACTGAATTGAAAAGTAAAGAAAAAAAATCACACCCCCATCCCTATCTCCAAAGTAGGAAATAACGACTTCTCAGATTTGAGGGTACAGCACCAGATGCATGTTGTGAATGAATGTCTGTGGACATGGTCTCCTCCGCACTTCAGGGTCTTCAGTGGGACTGCATCTAGCATCTTGTTTCATTTGTTGGAAGACATATCCATGAGGCCCTGGGAGGAGTGGTATCCATGTGTTCTTATCTTCAGTCAAAGGCTCTGTACCACAGAGAAATTACTAGAAATCAATCATACCTCAGAGGAGTTGTTCTTTCAGCCATTGGGAAAGTAATGGGAAAAACAGGAGGGGTGGATTTCAAATTCCATTTAGAAAAAAAAAAGCTGGGTATCATGAATGTTTTCATTCTAAAATTTTCAAATAGTTCATGGCAACAATTCAGCATGAATTTTGACAATGTTTTGCATCTTTCATAACCTAACTAGTTAAATGCTTCTTGGAAATGACTTAAACAATTAAGATGTGGCATGTTAATGTGATAAATTCTATGTGATTGAACATACTAGCCATGAGACAGATAAATGAAAGTCAGTCCACCTATAGATAGTCAGTTCCATAGACAGCTAACTATTGACCACACCAATATTTTTCCTATTTATGAAGCAAACTTTGATATATTATGAATATCCAGGACATCAGCACATAATTCAGGATTATAACTATTTCTTAGAGAATGGACATAAGTTGATAGCACTGTGGAAAATGATGGACCAGACGTAGATTTCTGGTGGATGCTGGATGTGCTGGCATGTGGCATAGAATGCCCTCAAGCATCCCTGTTAACTCAGGTGGGACCAGCAGAAAGTCTTTATACCACTGACCCCACTATTTGGTAATTTGAAGATTCTCATACACAAAGACAGAATACAGATCTGAAACCCATGCCAAGAGACCAGTAGGAACTGAGAATACTCAAGGTACTGCTGGGGTATAGATAGTCTGTGATCCTGGGGTGTTGCAAGATTTTCCATGTCCAATCACATTAGGGCAGTGGAAGGCCTGTGATTGGACAGGGAAGGGGAGGCAGAGTTAGGAGTTGGGGAGGAGAAAGGATCGAAGGAGGAGGTAGAAGAATGAAGAGAAGCACGTGGCTTGGAGAAACCACAAGTTATATGGGATCTCATAGGTGGGAATAAAGTAGTGTAGTGGTAGATCTGCCCAATCTACGTGTGTAGCTTGTATTCCTATTAATTGAGTTGTGATTTCTTTAACCGGGTCATTTGAGTTGGAGATGTATCACAACACTGGGATAGTTGGGAGTGAGGACACAGAGAGTCCACAGGCACTGCATATGACAGCTTGATAATCCACTTCCCTGTCTAGAGAAAGGAAAACCTTTGGGGCCGGGCAGGGCTAGCTTTCCTGTGAGCATGCCAGACCAGGCAGGAGTGCTTCCTGGAGATCTATATCAAATTATGGAGCTGAGAGACAAGGAACAAGGTCATGGCCTCCAAAATTGGCCTTCTTGGGATGAATACATGCCCAGAAATCACCTAAGTTCCTTCCAGAAGGAGGCATTCACTGAAATGCAGGCAGCTAGACAGCACTGAACTTCCAACTTGAACCTAGAGTTATAAGCAGTCTTAAGCTGCCCAGTGTGTGTACTGGGAACTGAATTCTGGTCTTCCGCAAGAGCAGTGAGTGCTCTTAACCTCCCAGCCGTCTCTCCATCCAGGATTCTTAAGGTGGATTCTTGTTGGCTCTCAGCATGGCTGGCATTAAGATACTGCTATCAGTTTGCCATTGGTAACTTAAGGTAAAAGTTTCAGTGTGTTCCTTCTCTGAATCATGTTTTGTTATAGGAGCCAAGTAAATTTAATCACCCACAAGGGAAAAAAACATTATAAAATCCAAAATCCAAATCTCTATGGCAACAAGGCCTCTGCTTTCAGTCCTGGGATGCAGAAGTAGGATGGTGTCTCTGATGTAGGTCGATACAGAGGACTCAAATGCAGAGTCTACTTAGAGGCCTCCTGAGGGAAGGTTCTAAACAACCATTTCCCACTAAAACTAGAATTTCTATTTTTTGCAAGTCTATAACTCTGTTATTAATGCTTACATACCAATGGCTATAACTGTGTGATTTATTTAAATCAGGCAGTTAGAAGCCAACCTATCAAAGGACAGCTCTCACTTGTAAATTCTTCATAACCCATGTTTTCTGTGATAGTGCATATACAAGACCGTTTATTAAAATGAGACCTATGGTGGCTGCTCAATTAGTGATATGATTCTCCCATAAGGGTCCCATGGGGTTATTAGCAAAACACTAGGAGCTGAAGATACAAAGCCCTAAGGCCCTAAGGAAGGCTCCAGAACAGCCCCTGAGCTATAGTTTGCAGCATTTCCACAAAAATGAATCATTTCCTTTATTTTGCCTAAGGGCTATATTTCTAATTAAAAATGAGTAAAAATAAAACTTCAAAAATGCATGTAAAGTGTGTACGTGGTAGGAACACATTGCTACCAAGCAGTGACATCAAGTTGAACCAAGATTAATTCCTTAGTTACACGTGGAGATGGAGAATAAATAGCAGTCTTTTCCTCCGGTATAAATTGCCACTTTAAATTATAGTAAACATGCCCAACATTATGTTGTTTTAAGAATTATGAATAATTCAGTTTGACTCACAATGATTAAAGATTTGAAATGAAATAAAAGAGAAAGAAGTTATATTTACTGGTAAGTAGCTTTTTTTTTATTGCAGCAAATATTGTCTGAAATAAAACTGAATGACTGTAATGTGTGGGTTTCCTAGCTGAAGAACTTAGGGGAGGGGTGTAACTTTCTGATTGCAAAAGCATTAAATAAAGAAAGAAAAAGAAACTTGTCTATTTGGAGAACTGACTCCTGCTGACTCCTGCTGTGCAGCCCACTAGGAAGAAACCAAAAGTGTCTGAAACTGAAACTGGGGGCCAGGGTATCTGTTCTGATGGCTCCTGTAGCTTAGGTGCCCTTGGCCACAGCCCATACCTGCTCCTCTGTGGACTTTGTGCCACATGGGGGGAGGGTGCACATGTGATGGACGGATGCACTGATTTGCATTCAGAAAGATCTACAGACTGAGCCCGGATACAGTTCTCAGGAGGATTCCCTGAGAGAAGCTACCAGCAGGATACTGAGCAAAATGATCAGAAGTCATGGAAACCACAAGAGGAACTGTCATTGAAGAGAAGAAAGCCAGGTGTGGGCCTTTTGCTGAACACTGAGATGAGGAATATGTGAAGTCAGTGATAGGTAGAGGAAAGGCAGAGAAAAGGCTTAGGGAAGGACAAAGCCAACTTCAACCCAAGCAAACATTCCAAGCGGAAACACAGAGGTAAAGGGCTTGAAGTCGAATCCCTCCAACTTCCACTCTAGAAGATGCAAAAATACTGATTTCTGTTCCTTCCACAAAGTACAACCAACAGTCATGGATAATGTGGGTGAGACTGAAAAGCTGAGCAAGGCGACACTGCTGGGAGTCAGTGGACACTGGCTCAGTTTTTGCCCTCTTATATCTGAGATTCAGAGCTGGAAGACACCGCAACCAAAAGTTTTAGTGAGACAAACACAGTTGCCTGTCCTGGCCCTCTGTGCTTGTGAAGGCCAAAAGAAAGACATGAGGTTGGTCAAGTAAGAGAAATATTCAACACCCCAAACTCCATAGCTGAGGGAGCTAGAATACCAGTGGGTCCTGATAGCCACTGGCCACTGGGGGCCTCTGGCACACTGGGCTCAGATCCCACCTGACAGTGCCAGATGCCTCTCCCATTCACAGAGAAGACAGTAGATGGGTTTCGTGGTGCCTTAAAAGTTTCCTTGTTAGGTGTTGAGGGCAGAATTCTATCAGACCTTCAAAGAAGACCTAACACCAATACTCTTCAAACTATTCCACAAAATAGAAACAGAAGGAACACTACCCAACTCGTTCTATGAAGCCACAATTACACTAATACCAAAAGCACACAAAGATCCGACAAAGAAAGAGAATCTCAGGCCAATCTCTCTTATGAATATCGATGCAAAAATACTCAATAAAATTCTTGCCAACCGAATCCAAGAACACATCAAAACGATCATTCACCACGATCAAGTAGGCTTCATCCCAGGGATGCAGGGATGGTTCAATATAAGGAAATCCATCAATGTAATCCACTACATAAACAATCTCAAAGAAAAAAACCACATGGTCATCTCATTAGATGCTGAGAAAGCATTTGACAAAATTCAGCATCCTTTCATGCTAAAGGTCTTGGAAAGATCAGGAATTCAAGGCCCATATCGAAACATAGTAAAAGCAATTTACAGCAAACCAGTAGCCAGCATCAAGCTAAATGGAGAGAAACTTGAAGCAATCCCACTAAAATCAGGGACTAGACAAGGCTGCCCTCTCTCTCCATATCTTTTCAATATAGTACTTGAAGTTCTAGCTAGAGCAATTAGACAACAAAAAGAGGTCAAAGGGATACAAATTGGAAAGGAAGAAGTCAAACTATCACTATTTGCAGACGATATGATAGTATACATAAGCGACCCAAAGAACTCCACCAGAGAACTCCTACAGCTGATAAACGACTTCAGCAAAGTGGCCGGATATAAAATCAACTCAAGCAAGTCAGAAGCCTTCCTATACTCAAAGGATAAGCAGGCTGAGAAAGAAGTAAGAGAAATAATACCCTTTACGATAGCCACAAACCATATCAAGTATCTTGGCGTGACGCTAACCAAACAAGTGAAAGATCTGTATGACAAGAACTTCAAGTCTCTGAAGAAAGAAATTGAAGAAGACCTCAGAAGATGGAAAAATCTGCCATGCTCATGGATTGGCAGGATTAATATAGTAAAAATGAACATCTTACCAAAAGTAATACACAGATTCAATGCAATCCCCATCAAAATCCCAACTCAATTCTTCATAGAGTTAGAAAGAGCAATTCAAAAATTCATCTGGAATAACAGAAAACCCAGAATAGCTAAAACTATTCTCAAGAGTAAAAGAACCTCTGGGGGAATCAGTATCCCGGACCTCAAGCTGTACTACAGAGCAATAGTGTTAAAAACTGCATGGTATTGGTACAGTAACAGACATGTAGATCAATGGAACAGAATTGAAGACCCAGAAATGAATCCACACTCCTATGGTCACTTGATCTTTGACAAAGGAGCTAAAACCATCCAGTGGAAAAAAGATAGCCTTTTCAACAAATGGTGCTGGCTCAGCTGGAGGTCAACATGCAGAAGAATGCAAATTGACCCATCCTTATCTCCTTGCACTAAGCTCAATTCTAAGTGGATCAAAGATCTCCACATAAAACCAGACACACTGAAACTAATAGAAGGGAAACTAGGGAAGAACCTTGAACATATGGGCACAGGGGAGAATTTCCTGAACAGAACTCCAATAGCTTATACTCTAAGATCAAGAATAGACAAATGGGACCTCATTAAATTACAAAGTTTTTGCAAGGCAAAAGACACCGTCAAAAAGACAAAGCGGCAACCAACTAACTGGGAAATGATCTTTACCAACCTTACATCCGACAGAGGGCTAATATCCAAGATATACAAAGAACTCAAGAAGTTAAACTCCAGAGAGGCAAGTAACCCTATTAAAAAATGGGGTACAGAGCTACACAAAGAGTTCTCACCTGAAGAATATCTAATGGCTGAGAAGCACCTAAAGAGATGTTCATCATCCTTAGTCATTAGGGAAATGCAAATCAAAACAACCCTGAGATTCCATCTCACACCAGTCAGGATGGCTAAGATCAAAAACACAGGAGACAGCAGTTGTTGGCGAGGATGTGGAGAAAGAGGAACACTCCTCCACTGCTGGTGGAATTGCAGGCTGGTACAACCACTCTGGAAAGCAGTCTGGCGGCTCCTCAGAAAACTGGGCATGACACTTCCGGAGGATCCGGCTATACCACTCCTGGGCATATACCCAGAGACTTTACCTGCATGCAATAAGGACACATGCTCCACTATATTCATAGCAGCCTTATTTATAATAGCCAGAAGCTGGAAAGAACCCAGATGTCCCTCAACGGAGGAATGGATTCAGAAGATGTGGTATATTTACACAATGGAATACTACTCTGCAATTAAAAACAATGAATTCACGAAATTCCTAGGCAAATGGTCAGAACTTGAAAATATCATCCTTAGTGAGGTAACCCAATCACAAAAGATCACACATGGTATGAAGTCACTGATAAGGGGATATTGACCCAGAATCTCAGAATACCCTAGACACAATCAGCATATCAATAGATTTCTAAAAAGATGGAAGGAGAGACCCCTGGTCCTGGAAAGACTGGATGTAGGGGAACGCCAGGACAGAGTAATGAGAGGGGGTTGAACAGAGAAAAGAGGGAGGGAAGGGGGCTTATGGGACTTTCGGGGAGGGAGGAAACGGGAAAGGGGAAGTGATTTGGAATGTAAATTAAAAAAATAAAATTAAATTAAATTAAAAAAAAAAAGAAGAAGACTTTTATAAGAGTTAATTTTACCCATAAATATTTCAGTAATTTTGGGTGGAAGTTGGGTTGCTAACATCAGAGCTCATGTTTTAGAAACCTTTTCTTCGTAGGTGTCAAGATTGTCTTAATTTGAATAAAATAACTTTTTTTTTAAGTGGCCCAAAGGGTCCGCCATGAGCTTCCAGTTTCAGAGGAGGCAGCATTTTTCCTGGGATAATTAGCCAAGGGCTCCCCAGAATCTTCCCAGGTATCTCTGGGAGCCAGCAGAAGGAATTTTTACCTAGGTGGGATAACTTGTTGCTTCTAATGAATGGCTCCCACTCTCGGTGCAAAACCTGCTGCAAAAAGCAGCCATTTACTTGGATAATTAAGAGTTAGTGTATTAATAAAAAGTTATTGAATTGTCCTTTGAGATGCTTGTTACAGAGAGTTGTAACAAACATTCAACTTGGAATAAGAACGATTTTTTTTAAGTTCTGTCTGAAACATTATTAAACTTCTATAAATATTTTAATTTATGTCTTAGATCCTGTTAACCATGTCCTCTAGTTGTCTTTATTCTAATGCCGAAAGGAAATGATTATGCAGGTGTATGTAAAGTTTCAGAGCAACCCTCACTCATCAGCAGCATAGATGAATTCATATCATTTATATTTTATGGCATTTTTTGGAAATCTTAGATTGTGACATCAGTTATCATACTGCTTCTTGGTGACATAATGTAACCTTCGAAGTTAATATGAAGTGATGCTTCATATTTGCTCCATAAACTCCACAGTTACTGTTTTCACATTAAACATGCAAAACCATATTTTAAGAAGAGACCAAGAACATATTGAACGCATTACAGCAGACAAGTATTCAGCACTCTCGTCAGGACTCTATAAAGAGGTGGGGACCTAAGACTGTGACAGCCATGACTCAATCAACCCGACATCCCACCACTTGGCGTATGCATCAAAGGACAGACAGGCAGAGTCCTCCTGCTTGTCCAAGGAGCCTCAGCTTGGCTCAGTCACCAATTGACATCCGTCTGTTTGCCCATCTGGACCTGCCTCTGTACTTCGCCTCTGTGATCCCTAGTCCCAGACCTCACTCCTGCATCTAGACTCAGCCATAAGGCTCTTCTCTGCAGTGGTACCTTCAGCAGATCTCTAAGGAGGTTTCTTACACCACCCTCATAGGTTTTCCTTGAATCTGTCAGCTCTCTGCCTCCTTCAGTACAGCCTTTTTTAACTCTGCTGGGGCCTCTGTAATTATTCTGTAGCTATTCTTTAACCTGCATATAATACACACATATATATGCACATATGTATAACATATATATAATATATATACATATATACACACATACATATACAAACATATGTACATATACACACATATACATATATAAACATATGCATACATATATATATTCATTACATACATGTATACATATACATACATATACATACAATACACACACACACAGACAAATGTGAGAGCTGGTGATGTGCAATGTGTGATCCAAGAGAGAACACTACCCCTTAAGATTGAAATAAAACAACCATGATTGCCAATGGTCAGCATCAAGACAAATTGGGACTCGTCAGCAAATTGCAGCCAGTGAAACTGATGCATTTTGTAAATTAAAACTTTTAAAAGATATCCTGACATTGTGGAAGGACATAAAAGTTCCTGCCTATATCTAAAAAACCTGATTTGGTCAGAACTTACTAGTACAAGACTACCCTACCACAGAGCAATCTTGCCCATAAGTGTCATCCCAGCTCACAGGTCAACCAGCAGGAATAGTACAGCCATTCTTGAGTGTGAGTGTGAGCTTGTTGAAACTGAATTCCATGTCTACTACATGTTTGTAAAGTTTAACCTCCAGCCCTGAATCAGACAATGCCTGAGGAGCCAGAAGAACAGAAGACCTCAATAGAGTCCAGAGTCCATAGCACCTGATAACCACATCTAGGGTCCTGTTAACTATTGTCAAACAAAACAAAAGCCCAGCCAGATCCCAAAGTGGGTTTTATAAAACAGTACGTATCCAGTCTGCTAGTCTATGTCTTTTAATTGGGGAATTGAGACCATTGATATTAAGAGAGATTAAGGCATAGTGATTATTGCCATCTCCCATTCTTGACGCTATCTTTATGTTTGAGTGGTTATCTACTTTTGGGTTTGATTCAAGAAGGTTATTATCTCATTTTTTCCAGGGTGTTGATGCTCCACTATATTCATAGCAGCCTTATTTATAATAGCCAGAAGCTGGAAAGAACCCAGATGTCCCTCAACGGAGGAATGGATTCAGAAGATGTGGTATATTTACACAATGGAATACTACTCTGCAATTAAAAACAATGAATTCACGAAATTCCTAGGCAAATGGTCAGAACTTGAAAATATCATCCTTAGTGAGGTAACCCAATCACAAAAGATCACACATGGTATGAAGTCACTGATAAGGGGATATTGACCCAGAATCTCAGAATACCCTAGACACAATCAGCATATCAATAGATTTCTAAAAAGATGGAAGGAGAGACCCCTGGTCCTGGAAAGACTGGATGTAGGGGAACGCCAGGACAGAGTAATGAGAGGGGGTTGAACGGAGAAAAGAGGGAGGGAAGGGGGCTTATGGGACTTTCGGGGAGGGAGGAAACGGGAAAGGGGAAGTGATTTGGAATGTAAATTAAAAAAATAAAATTAAATTAAATTAAAAAAAAAATAAATAAATATAGATATCTACTGTGCCTCTGTGAAAAAAAAAAAATAAAACAGTACATAAGAGCATCTAGATGGGAATACGAGTTTGCGGTTTCTGATAAAGACTTTAAAATAGCTGTGAACGAATGCTACTAGACACAGATTAAAAATAAAGATGTTCAGCAAAGAAACAGAAACCACCAACAAAGAACCTCGAAGATCTCAGTGTAGAGCTGGATTTGAACAGTCACATATGACTCTAGCAGCCTCTAGGCTTCCTTTTCAACCGACTTCACTCACTGGGAAAGAGAACAGATCCCTTTGTACACATGTCTGTGTTGTTGGTGTAGCAAGCTCTATCCATCTGACTTCTGCCAATGAGAGGAATTTCTTGGGAAAGAAGGCTGAGCAAAGACTTGGACACTGGTCAGTGATGCTACTTACATGAGCAATGGCAGTGATGGACATTTCCTGGACTCGACAAACACACAGTACGTTAATAGAGTGTTAGGTATATCTTACTTAAAATTCTAGAGTCTGACCACCCATAGCTCCACCACTGCCAAACTCTGCAGTGGATGTTTAGTAGCTTCCTCCAGGATGTGTTCTGTCCTCTCCAGACCTATAGGTTCCCTACTGTCCCACATACAACCTCTCCACCCAGCCAGATCATATACCTCTTTCTCCAGGACATTGCCCAATGAACCCATCCTGTCTTTCATCTTCTCCTCAACCCACACAGAAACAGTGCTAAGATAGACCACATTCTGGAACACAAAACAAATTATTAAAGATTCAGAAAGACTGAGATAGCTCCAAGCTTTCTATCTGACCGTGGAATAATAAAACTGAAAATCAACAGCAAACAAATCTCCAGTAAATACACAAACTCCTAGAGATTGAGCACCTCATTCAGTAATGGTGAATGTATCAAAGAAGAAATCAATATGGAAAGGAGATACCTTTTTGAAATTAAATGAAAATGAAAATACAAAACTTCTTGAACACATGGAAGGCAGTCCAATAAAAGAAATTTATAGTTCTAAGTACCTACATTTAAAAAGTCAGAAAGTATGAATAAATGACTTAATGGTATAACTCAAATATTTGGAATACAAGAACAAATCAATTTAAAAATAGTCAAAATCAAGAAATAATAAAATTCTGAGCAGAGATTATTGAGTAGGAACAAAGGAAATACAAAGAATCAACAAGTCTGAAAGCAATTCTTTGAGATGAGAAGATCAACAGACCCTGATTACAGACATTTACTTGGCCATGACCATCACTGATCTATTCACAATACCTAGGGATGGAAGCGATCTAAATGTCCTTTGACTAATGAGTGAATAATGAGAGAATGTGGTACATCTGCACTATGGAATACTATCAGTGATAAGGTAAAATGAAATCAAGAAATTTGCAGGTAAATGTATAGAATTTGAAAAGGATCATATTGTGTGAGGTAACCTGGACCTAGAAAGACAAATGTCACAAAACTCCAAATCTTCATATATGAGTCAGATCCTGTAGTAACCACAAACACCAAAAAAGCAGAAGGGACCATTGTATGTGGCTGGAGATCAAGAAGAGAACATCATAAATTATACTACTGACTATATATTTTTAAACACACAAGACATTACATAAGTATATACATCCCACCATATACACAGTCTTAAATAAATTTGTCATTCTGGGTTGACATTGTTCTACACATGAGCCACAGTCCATCTCCAACACCAAGCATGTGGAGTTCTCTTTTGAGCTGGTGGTCAGGGCTGTCTAAGGCACTCCTAAAATATGGCAGGCCATTGCTGTTGCCCTTATTTGTCTTTCAGAGGTGGAAACTAAATCCCTATTGTGAAAGATACAATGTACTTCTGACCCAGAGCCCAGAGAACCTGAGCAGGATCTGACCTGTGTCCAACTCTTAAAGTATCAGACAGCACACTGTAAGCTTACAATGGAGTGGGGTCAAGTAACAGTCATACACAGCTATGATGCCTATGAACCACAACAGAGAAAGATCTGATAGAATAAGATAAGCCCAAGTCTCATGAGATCAGAGAGAAAAGGAAGCTACTTAAGAGAAAGTAGGAGAGAGACAGAGAGAGAGAGAGAGCGAGAGAGAGAGAAGGAGAGAGAGAGGGAGGGAGGGAGAAGGAGAGGAGGAGGAAGAGGAAGAAGAGGAAAAAGGAGGAGGAAGAGGAAGGAGAGGAGGAGGAAGAGGAAGGAGAGGAGGAGGAAGAGGAGGAGGAAAAGGAAGGAGAGGAGGAGGAAGAGGAGAAAGAGGAAGAGGAGGAAGAGGAAGGAGAGGAGGAAGAGGAGGAGGAAAAGGAAGGAGAGGAGGAGGAAGAGGAGAAAGAGGAAGAGGAGGAAGAGGAAGGAGAGGAGGAAGAGGAGGAAGAAGAGGAAGGAGGAGGAAGAGGAAGAGGAAGGAGAGGAGGAAGAGGAAGGAGAGGAGGAAGAGGCAGAGGAGGGAGAGGAGGAGGAGGAGGAAGAGGAAGAAGAAGACAGTTTTGCTGGAGGAAGGCAGAGACAAGTTGCCGAGAGAACAAGCTAGACATACATGAAGACAGAGTAATACAGAACATGAGAAGGGGCACGAAGATTAGAGCAGATTGCTAGAGACAGTTTGAGTCCAAGCAGAGCAAAAAGTCAGACACCAAGAGAGAAACCAGACTGAACCAGTCATCCTAGAGAGGAGTTTGAGCGAGAACAGTCAAGTTGTAGCAGACAGCCAGAGTTAAGAAAGAACTAGAAATGGTGGGTTTATTTAGCAGCAAGTCTCTGAGGCTGAAAACACTCTAGGCCTAGGTAAAAGTGTACAGAAGCTAGAAGCTACCAAGATTAGGCTTAGGTTAGCAGATGGAGAGAGTAAGCCTTGGAGACAACACTTGAATTCAGCTAATTAAAATTACTTTTACACACATGACCTAAAGTTCAGAGATCACTGCAGAAGAGAGAGTGGAAAGAGCCAAAGGAACAGGAAGTTGCCTATGAGAATGTGTTTCCTAGAGAGGTCAGAAGAAACACCTATGAAATTTCACCAACATGGCTACCCAAATATGACCTGAACAAGGCTGATACCAATTGTCATTCTAACATGGAAGTTAGTATGTTTTGTTAGTACTTTGTTAGTCCTAACAAGGAACTACAGGAAACTAAGGAATTCTGAGAGCTGGAGAAACAGTCTTCTCCAGGGATAAACACATTAATTGGTTATCCAACACCATATATCAGTCCTTAAAAATATATACATACAAGTAACATTAAGCAGTCTAAACAGCTGTGTTTATACACATTACCACCACCACCAAAAACAACAGTTAAACAAAGGGGCTGTGAATTCATAAGAGAGTGGGAGCTGGGCTGGAGGGGGAAGCATGGAGGGAGGAAATGGAATGGGTAAATGATGTAATTATATAAAAATATCAAATGATTTAAAAGTAAAACGTTTGTCATGGCAGCAGAAATATGCATGTATCCTAAACCCCAAGACACTTCATGGACCCTCTGCCCAGATGCCCTGTAACATCAAGTGAATTGACAGAGGTAAGTATTCGATCATTCTTTTGTGTCACTAAGTCCACCTAATTATTCCCAGGTTCAGTTTCTTCTGCAGTGGAGCCAAGTATGATTTTTGTTTCTGAGTAACCTAGGTCTCCTATTGAGCTTCTTACTTACTGGACTGTAAACATCTTTTAAATGCCAGTTCACTTGCAAACGGACTACCTAGTGATCCCTTGACTCCTTCGACTGGCCACTAACCTCTCCCTGTTCACAGAACTGGAGCACATCACCCCATGCTCCCCACATTGCTGACTGCACATCCGATGGCTTACCCTTACTGTCATCCATGTCCCTCCACTCCTTATTGAAGCCCTCGGTCTGCACTTGACTAACTTAGAAGCTGTACTCCACGATCAGCATATTGTATCTCCTCTACTCTCACACATTTCAAACCAAAGGAATGCTAAGATTCCTTTGAGTGTTACATTTTTTCCCTATGAATGTCTTGTCAATCATTCAGTCAATCTGAATACCATTTCCATACCTTTAAGTAGTTGAATGTGATTTGTTTTAATATTTTAATAATCCATATGAAATTTAAATTTTAAATAAAACATTTAAATACTTCCAAAGCATCTTTCTGGGTTTAAAATTCTCTTTAAGTATTTATTTATTCATAACTCCCCCCCACCAAAATTAATGCTTCGATAATACGTATGTTGTATCCACATAATTATGTAAAATTTATCATTTCTGAAGGTCCTCACCCTTTTCCTTTCTTTTCAGTGAGTCTGAATGAATTAACTTTGTATGTATGTCTTTTAAAACCCTCATTTTAAAACTAATTTTTATATTCCACATTTGACATTTTATAACAATATCTTTTACTCTCTTTATTCTTGAGTGGATATTCTTTCCAGGCAAACCTACCCTGTGTCCTCTGGGACATGGATATTCCAGGATTCTTAGGAAAGCAGCTCAACATTTTTAGTGAGCACAATACCATGGTACTATGTCAAAGTCCTGGGCACCCCTACCTTTACCTATCGTCTCATATGTCTACACTTATTTGGAATTTCACCTCAATTTACCTTTTATTTCCAAAAACCTTCCATTGTCTCTGAATAGTATTTTCAGAACTTTATAAATAATTACAATTAAAATGGTCTTTCTTGGTCTCCATTTGTAAAAACAGTCCACTAACATGGAAAGTGGGTAGGCCGGCTGGTGTTGTAGAAACACTTCTCCTGCCTTTAT
Organism: Tokudaia tokunoshimensis; assembly: GCA_036184795.1. NCBI lineage: Eukaryota > Metazoa > Chordata > Mammalia > Rodentia > Muridae > Tokudaia > Tokudaia tokunoshimensis. The sequence continues at coordinate 53,235,595 of BTHU01000019.1, forward strand.
TAGAGAACACAGAGTGTGGAGGTCTACATGGGATTAACAAAAATAAAAGGATGAATGAATGAAGAAATGAGTGAGTGAATGAATGAATCAGTGAATATGTCACAGCCTAGGTGCCTGGCAACCTCTCTAATTTATGTTAGGAAGACTCCACACTACCTTAGAGTGAAAGGATGGACAAATTCAAATTACATGATGTATCAAACGGATCTAACAAATATCTACAGGATATTTTCCCAAAACACCAAAGAAAACATATTCTACTCAGCAGCCCATGGGAACTTCTCTAAAACAATTGACATCTTAGATCACAAAACAAATCTTTACAGATTCAGAAAGGTTTCAATAATTCTATGCATCCTATCTGACCTTAACACAATAGAATGAAGTCAACAGCAAACAAATGTCTAGTAGGCACAAAAACTCCTAGAGATTGAGCAACTCATTGCTAAATGATGAAGTCAAAGAAGAAATCAAAAAATTAAAAATTTCCCTGAACCTAAATGAAAATATAAACAATACAACAAAAGCTCTGTCTCAGGAAGAAAATGTATACTTCTAAATTCCTTAAAAGTTCAAGAGAACAAACGCTGTGTGTTTTACATCATATGTATAAGATAGTTTTTAAAGTTTAGATATGTCTTTCTATTAGAATAACCACAGAAGTTAATTAGTGAAGAACAGGGTGTTAGCCAGGAGATCTTCTAAGGAAGGAGACATAGAATACAGTGGTATAATAAGATAAAAAGGAGGATTAAATATAGAGGGGGATGGGAGGACAGAGGAAAGAATGGAATGTGGGGAGGCACAACTAACACAGAAAGCCCTTTGAAAGCCATATGGAAACCATCTACTGTAGAACCCTCCTAAAATATTTACAATATGAAAGAAATTTAAACAGGTGCTCAACTAGATGCTTCCATTTCCAGGAAGGGGTTATATCTTGTTAAGTCATTGGCCAAAGAGTTTTCCCCATCCCACAAAACCAAAAGCCACAACAGACTGTTCCAAAATCTATTGATTACCACCTATAACTTGATGGTATAGTCCTGTCTCTGAAGCCAACACTTATGTCCCTGAACATTGAAAAGTTGAGTTGGCCCCTGATGAGAATCTTTATACTTACTGGTGCAGGAAGGTACTATGCATACTTCCAGAGGAGAAAAGAAACCATCATTACCATCCATCTATAAACCAGTGATCTACAACAGTGACATTGGTGTAATAGTGAGAGAAAACTGTTATTATAGTAAACAACCACGTTTTGATTGGCTTGAAGGCCCACCACGTGAGTAGGAACCAATACTATAACTGTGCTAAAGGAGTCAAGAACCTGTGACTTAATAAATCATAGCCTAGGGAAAATCTACTGCTACTATTATGCTAAAAAATATAGCAGCAAAATAACTTCTAACATAGTCACATATGACACATCTATGTCATGAAGACATAGATTAGTGCCTCATCCAATTCTCCACAGAGAAGCTTCTTGCAGTAGATAGGAATTAACACAGATCCACAACCACACAATTTGCAGGCACTGAGACACCTTGGAGTACATAGCTCTAAATGGGATATCTTTATGAAACCTCTCTCCTCAGAGCTCAGGAATCTATGTGGAAAGTGAGGTAGAAGGATTTCAAGAGCCAAAAGTAGTGAATTACTCCAAGGCAATGATGCTTTCCAGACACAAGAATGTAGATACACACTACACATGTGAATTCACAGAAACTGGCCAAGCATATTCAACACTTGTAAGTTCAAACCAAACAAAATCCCAGAACAGAGATGGGAAATGAGCACAAAGTCCAGCCCCTAATAAAGAAACTATTTGCAATAGATACTTCATTAGTAAGGGAAAAAAATCAGTTTTCTTTAATGCAGTGTTACCGGATATATCAACCACACTCCAGGGCAGGTACCATGGCCAGGAGTTGTTGGCTAATGCAAAATGGATGCCATGATTTTGTGCACCTCCTGTTCTGTTTCACTACTTCTTTCTTTTTAGTCTTTTGTTTGTTTTTGTTTTTTTATTTGATTGTTTGATTATTTTTGAGAGATAGAAAAATATGAATTTGGGTGGGTATTTGGGAGATGGGAACTCTTTGGGAAGACTCGGGGGAGGGAAAAAGAATATAATCGAAATGTATTATATAGAAAAGAAAAATCAGATAAAGCACAAATAAATTACCAATACTAAAAAAAATTAGAAAATTAAGAACAAGCCCAACCCCAATTCAGTAGATTGTCATAAATAATAAAAATCAGAGCAGAAATTAATGAAATTGAAACGAAGGGAACAATATAAGGACTCAACAAATCTAAGAGCTACTTCTTTGAAAAGATAAGCATGGTAGATAGACTCTTGATACAACTAAACAAAAGGAAAAAGTGACTACCTATATCAATAAGATAATATATAACAAGGAAACATTATAACAGACATCAAAGAAATTCAGGAATTCAAAGAAATCTCCTCATTATAAGAAAAGACTTTAGAAAGCTGTACTCTTTAAAGTTAAAAAACCTAAAAGGCATGGACAAATGTCAAAATTCAGCCAAACCACCGAAACTAAACCAAGAAGAGATCACATCCTAATAGTGCCACTTCCTATGGGCCAAGCATATTCAAACCACCACAAAGAGATCCCAAAATTTCTACCAGAAAACTTCTAGAAACAGCCGACAGTTTTTGTAAGTTGTCAGGGTGCAAATTAACTTAGAAAACTCAATAGTTTTTCTATACACCAATTGCAAATTCATGAAAAAGAGAGCATGGGCACAATCCCAATCATAATAGCCTCAAAACATGTCTAGAGAGATGTTTAACAAATGAGGTGAATGAGCTCTGAAATGAAATTTTAAATCTCACCAGTGATTGAAAAAGACAACAAAGACCAATCTACCATGCTCATAGATTCATAGAATAATGTGAATGTGACCATTTTAACAAAAGGTTTTTACATATTCAATGCATTGCTAATAAAAATCCCACAAGATTCTCCATAGAAGTAAAAAAAATTAAAAATGTATAAAAATCCACAAAAGGAACACAAAGAAATCCTGAGCAGAAAGTACAGAGCTAGAAGGAATAGCATTCCATATTTCAAGACATATTATAGAACAAGAGTGGAATCAGTATGATCCTTGCATAAAAACAGACAGAGGAACAAACAAAACATAATAGAAATTCCAAACATAAGTGCATGGAACTATGCCTTCTGATATTTGACAGAGGCCATAAGCATAATTTGGAACAAAGGTCCTCTTCAACAAATGGTACTGAGGAAAATGGATGTCCACATGCAGAAGAAAGAAATTGGACTTGTATCTATTGTCTTGCATGAAAAGTTCCAGTGAATTAAAGTCCTAAACTCAAAACCTGAGACACTGAAACTTCCAGAAGAGAACACAGGCATTCTCCTACATAAGTGTAGGAAAAAGACGACCCAAGAATTGAAGGCAAAACTTGACAAGTGAAACTTCATAAAACTGAGAGGTTTCTGCATTGTTAAATAAATAATCCATCAATAAGAAAGCCACAAAGTGGGACTCATAGCTAACTCTACATCTGACAGAGGATACATATCTAGAATACACAAAGAATTCAAAAATGAGAAAATCAATAAAGCAAATGAACCAATTTTAAAAATGGCTGGGATTTTAACAGAATTTTCAAAAGAATAAATAAGTGTGCCAAAGCATTAATAGTCATGTTATTTATGTAGTGATAGTACATTGTGGTTTTAAGGTTTTTTTTTTTATTAGAGATGTTTTCATGAGTTTATGTGAGTCTGGGCTTGAGAAATGTCTGTTCAAGTGCTTGTGTGTGTGTGTGTGTGTGTGTGTGTGTGTGTGTGTGTGTGTGTGTGTGTGTTAGTTGCTGCAATACAGGAAATCTTGAATATTCTCATTATAAATGTATTTGCCCTGATTCTACAAATTGCTCCTTTCTTCAGTTAATCGAATTCTTCGTTAGACAATATTTAATTTATTCTTTGAGACAGTGTCTCAACGCATAGTCTACATTGGCCTCAAACTTGTCACAGTTCTTATTCAGCCCCAAGTGTTGTGCTGCAGGGTATAGTACTACATCCATCCACTGTTTACTTTATTAAGGTCATACTCATATCCCTTTCCTTTTCTGACTTTTTATATATTATCTACATGCTTTGGCATGTGGCTCTCCAGTCTTCTCCTTTTTCTTCACTTGCGAAGTGTCATCAATGGCATTTTCTTGGAACTTGATGAAAAGCAGCTGACCATCTGAGTGAGACTTTCTTTCCAGGGTCTCTGTTCTACTCAGATCTGAGTCTCTGACGCTACACACCTTTAACACTTCTGTCTCACAGTAACTTTCTACAGCAAGGCGAGACCCTGAGTTTTCAACATCGTACTCAGAAGTGTCCCCAGACATCTGCATGACTTTAGAATGGGTGTTTCTTTTTGCAGCAAACATTAATTCAGATTTTGGTAGAGATTATGTTGACTTTGGAAATTTTATTGGATAGAATCAAATCAAGGTCTTCACATACTCCATCTTCTAGTCTACAGACAAATGCCTTTAATGTGATTTCACTAATTGCTTTTATTAATATTGTGTAGTGTCTTCATTATACACATATTTTACATCCCTAACTAATCTTATTTCAAAGTATTATATTATTTCTAGGAATATTTAAATTATCTTTTCTAATTCCTTTTCCTGGTTGTTCTTTATTAGTGTAAAACAATGCAAGTGATTTTATGTGCAAACGTCTGTGAAATCTGAAATTTGCGTACTTTGGTGACTTCTAACTCTGTGATGTGTGTGTGTGTGTGTGTGTGCACATGTGTGTGTGTCTGTCTATTTCCATGGTTCTTAAATTAGTCACCCCCCCCTTTTCTCCAAAGACAGTGAAGTCAGCATTCTGCTGCCCTGAAGTCCCATCTGGCAACTGGGAGTTTATAAAGCTAGACTATATTATATTTAGATTCAAATTAGCTGTATGTTAATGTTACACTTCTCAGCATGGCTTAGCAGACTATATTGGAATTGAAAGTAAAATCTCAAAAGACTATGAAAGGAAAAAGCGTTTTCTGCATGTTTGTGGGGGGAGCTACTTGAGAGATGGGAAAATCAGCAGCAATGGACCCATGGAGATCTTGCCTATTTTTGTATGACTGTTGCTAATCTTACTATATCTGGTTTGAGGACTTTTGTGCAAAAGCAATCTCCATGTGTGCTTTCAATTCCAGCACTAATATGACGCTGAGATGATCCTGTCTGCTTCTATTAGCTAGGGCACAAAGGAGATGTAGTAAAGTACAACTGTGAGCAGAACCATCTTGACCCACAGCAGGCAGGTCTGTAGAGTGGTGTGACATGGAGAAGCTTGAGATGGCCTCTGACAAGGATGGGGTGGGGAATAAGACCACTGATCTGGTCATGAGCAAGACAGTGTCATATGAGGAGGAGGGAAAAGCAGCTTCCAAAATATATTGAGGCTTCTACCAGCTCTAATACGCACAGGTGCCAAATCAGTCCTCCAAAATAGCACAGCCATGTGACAAGAGAAATAATGGCTTCCTCTGGGGAGCTCATCATCTGCTGTCATTTTGAGTGACGTTTGAAGTTCCTTCAAAGTTGAGCTCATTGGAAAGGACCAGCCAAATGTGCAGAGTAGTACAACTCTCTGTTTTCAGATGGTCAAGTTAACTTCCCTCATCATAAAACCACATTCTTTTCCCAAGGGAATTTCATTTGTCCTAATATGACCATGTGACTTTTAGCCCTCAACTGAGCATGCTCAGAATATGTCATGGCATTTACTTACAAAAATGCTTACCTTCATTTTGTCTGTTCTAGAATGCAGAGCTTTGAAAGCTTTCTTACTGTGAGGATATCACCAGAAAAGCATGGATTCTGTGCTAATATGTGCAAAATGAAACTTATGTCAATTATTATTAAAATTGAAGTACATCATAGAAATTAAGTATCATTAAAACAGAACTTGGAAAATCATATATTAAAGTACACACTTGTTAAGGATTATCCTCAAGATATTCCAAAATTGATATTAAAATGCCAAGGAAGTTATAACACACTTATAGAAGGATGCATTGGCATTATTTAAAGAGATGAGGGAGAATTACATATCAGTGCAGGTCCTGGCCAACATGGTGGGAGACAAGGAATTGAATCGGGCACGTGTCATTACACTTTCCATTACACAACACTTGCTGAAAAGATCATGGCTTCCCAAAAGGAGAGCAGGCTTACATGCCTCTCAGATTATAGCCATTCCACAGAAATGAAAAGAAAATAAAGAACTGCATTGACTCTACATTTCAGTGAGATTTAGTCAAGCTTTGGTGTGGGAAGCAATGAGCTCAAGAGATTGCATGCTCTTCCCAGACCATATTGGCCATATGGGGAGTCATGGCTGATGCTTCTGGCTCTCTTGTTTTTGATTTGGCTATTTTGGCTTAATCATCAGTGAGGTTTAATTTCACTGTTCCCTTCACCCTTTAGTGGGTTATTCTGTCCTTCCACTAAGATCTGTTATAGACATTTGCAACTGTGATGCAAAAAGTCATAGATGCAGAGCATGTACTTAGGACTGTGAGCATCACAGGAAGGTGTCCAGCAATGGTGGGCTGGAATAGAGGGCATGAGACTGCACACTTCATGGGCATATTAGCATAAATATTCTTCACTGTTGAGTGTCATCATGAATGATAAAACAAAATCCCAAATGTATTTTATGTCTGTTCGGTTTTTAATCAGATCTTCTAGGTTTTGTGTTTGAAGCAGAGGAACAAAGTGACTCTTGGTGAGAACCAGACTTAATAAAAATAAACAAGAAACTAGCTCTTCTTGAGACTAGTATTTTAAATACCATGTTCTGTCTAGTGTGTAGCTGAGCACACAGTAACTTTGTCCAGTTACAAGCTAAAGTGGGCATGGATGTTGACTGACAGCATGTAGACGTTCTATCACAGAAAGGGGGCTCGTGAATCAGGGAAGACTTGGGGAAGGCCCTCACTCCTGCCCTCGACTCTCTTGATTCCATTTCTTGCAGAGTTAATCCTTTCAGTAGAATAATTCTTGAAATAGAGAACTCTAAGTCAGTTCATAAAAGTAAAACCTTCACAACCAACAGATATAACTTAAAACAAATATGCATGCTTTCACATACTAGCAATTGGAATAGATGATTTTTTATTTAAATTATACCCATTCACAGTGTTTTGTACTTCATTGTTCAAAAACATGTATTTGTGACTACATAATACTGAAAGGTTGATAAAAATCCATTTTGAATTGCAGAGTTTAAACTACTTTATATTTGTGTGTGGTACAATGTATTGACACTTAAAATAACTTGTCTTGGTGAAAAATGGCAGTTGCCCAGAAGATCAATCTCTGGTACAATCAATCTCTTCAGTATTATGATTTATTACAAGCTGTGGTATCCCAAATTCAATACCTACAGAAACTTAAATTTAGGTTTGGGGGCACTTATCCAAAGCAGAAAGTTCAACTAAATTAAAAACACTCATTCTGTTTTGGTCATGAATGACTTTTTTATATGGTACAGTATTATGGAATAACCTACTAAAATCAGCATTATAAACTAGAGGTATCATAAATTATAAATACATAATACTTATAATATATTATATATAAATATGTAAGTATTATAAATCTGCATTATGTATTATATATTCAAAAATATCTATCTATCTATATATATGGCTATACACATGAATGAAGAAATCATCTATATTTATAAAGTGGTCACAGAATGATATATTATTTTAAAAAGTAACACTTTGAAGTTTCTGTTTCTGAAATCAACATTTTTCATGGTATTGTTTAAGTGGTAATCAATTATGTGGAGATTCATGGTGGGTATTTCTTAGTTCAGGTGCTACTCAATGTGTGGTTTTCTGTCTTGGCAGGACTAGGTTTTAGAGGAACTGAGAACATTTGTATGTTTGTGTGCAAGTGTGTGTGCTTGTGTATGTGTGGGTGTGGGTGCATGTGTGTGTATGTATTGAGACAGGTTCATACTATATAGCCTTAGGCTAGTCTGGAATTCATCATGTAGACCAGGCTGCCTTCTAACTCAGAGATCCTCCTGCCTCTGCCTCCCAAGCGTGTTACTACACCCAACCTAAGCTCACTGTTTTATCTTCCTTCACAAGTTTACTTTACATCAGGCTGTAGAAGGGAAGCCTCTTCGTCACAACCAACTTATCAACAGCTCTTACAAAGAGACTTACTAGAATTTATTAAAATTTAAATGTCAGTTTTTTATTAATGATGTAACAAAGGTGACTTTCAAGTATGAAAAATCCCTCTGGTTTACTGTCCAGTAGTGGACACTTGGTGGCAGGGAGAGGGGTAGAAGTCCATATTTAATGCTTCGAGTTCCAGTGTGGGAAGGAAAAATGTCTCACAGAGGCCATGAACAAGGGTTTTTGGATAACTGACAATTCAGCATGCACTGTCAGTCACAGAATAGACATGTAAGGTTCCTCAGACGAGAGGGTCAGCACTTGGCGAAGCCTGTGGTGTCAACCATCAGTCAGTGATTCATTGCTGTGTCTACCCAGAAATGGTGGATAGAGACTCCCAGGAGATCTTAGTGTTCATGTGGGCTGTGGTTTTTCTCTTCCTCAGTATTACATTTGTTGTGGCTGGCTGTGTGTTAGGGACACATCCATGGAGCATAGCTGAGAACAAAAATAGACAGAAAATTTTCTGAAGCTTAAAATCCAGGATGCTGGGTGACCCTTGTATGTCACTAAATAAAATTCAGTAAAATTGAACCAACTGAGTGGTTGTGTGTTGATAGTGTATTTCATTTCCTTGGATATTTTGGATGACAATACATATAAAATAGCCCATCTGTTCATGGAAACTAAATGTAAACAATTTGTTCAAGGGCTCAAGGGGGTGAACCTTAGCTTTTCCTATAAAATAACAGAACAACGAAGAGCAGGTGAGGACAGACAGAGACCAGTGCTGAGAGGGGTAACGAATAAGTCCTTGAAAGTCTTGGGGCTTGCAACATGTATGTGGCTCCATGCAGTGGTGCCAGACCACAGAGATGGGTGGTAGGACAGGCTATTGGAAAGCTGCCAGATCATATGCAAAATTAGAAGCCTTAAAGGAACCTCAAGTAGCTCACCTGGAGATGCCGGTGCCAGCCAGGTCAAGAGGCGAATGTGCTCCGGAAGTTCCGATGGGAAGATCCCATGGACAGGTTCCTTCAGGTTCTCATGCACCATCCATGGTGGTATGTTCTTTTTAAGTTAAATGTCAAGGATGAAAGGACAGATAGGTTAAGCTTAATGAGGTGCAAAACTCTACAGCCAAAAAAGAGGACTGGGTATCACAGACATCAGGGAGAAGTCCCTAACAGCAGATTTATACTGTGCTGGGTAGAAAAAAGTAGTACTCAGATGCCAGGAGCTAAAGGACTGAACAGCATTGTATATCCTTTTCCCTAACTTGTGAAAGTCTCACTCCAGAGCCTTAATCAGAATCTATTAAAACTCTTCTCAAGATAAAAAGCAATAGCCATCATGTTGATAATGGGTAGCAATATTTGTTGTCATGGAAATCCATATTTAAGTTATATGGCCTAATTAAACTATAAAATAACAAGGATGAATATAGTTGATTGACTAGGACTTTAAAAAAATCCGAGACCATGGATTCCACGGAAGAAATAAGAGAGAGAGAGAGAGAGAGAGAGAGAGAGAGAGAGAGAGATCCTCTAACATATGTATACACATGAATATGCATCATGTGGATAAAGGTCAGAGGATGGCATGATATAGGTTATGTCCCCAAATGCTTTTATGTTTGGTTTCTGGGTTTTGATTTTGTTATTGTTATTTTTTTCAGACAGGATATCTTACTTAATATGAGCTCACTGACTTGGCTAAGCTGCCTGGCCAACAAGCCCAGGGATTATTCTGTCTCCAACACCCTAGGGCTGGGATTATTCCCAGGCTGGCCTGACATGCTGTGTCTAGATCTTTGCTATGGGTTCTTGGAGAAAGAACTCAGGTACTTCATGCCTGTGAGGCAAGCATTTAACCAACTGAGCCATTTCTTTAGCACAATGAACACTATTTTACTAAAAAAAATGTTTTGATCTAAAATCAAACAAAAACTTCTGGGTTCACATAAACGTACTCAAAGTTCTAAGATCCCCACTTCCTTCCTAGAAGAAAAAGAGATTGTTCCTTTTCAAGAACAATCTAAACAACCTCAAATCAATAATGGTTTTCTTACCCAGCCAAGAAATGAAGTGGTCATGTCTCTGTCTCCAGGTGTGAGACTTTCAATCACCATAACCCAGGGAGAAGCTGAAGGTGCCAACCACTGCCAGAGGCATTGGCTGGCATTGCTACATAGGCTGAGTGGAGCCAGAGACAGGGCTCCTGATGCCTGCTGAGTCATGATTCTGGGATTCTGGCAGAGAGAAGCTACAAGCACTTTAATGTTGGATATTGGAGAAGGTTTCCCATGACCACTGGCTTTGGGAAGTAAGGGTGCCCCCTCCCCAGCTACATGCTTAGATGAAGGCCTAGGTGATGCCTCCTAGATGCTATGGAGGGAAACATGTTTCTGCCCTAAACAGGTCAGGGAAGAGCTCACCTATGAGAGAAGGACCTTGTGCAAGTCCTTAGCCATAAACAGCAGTTTACTGAGAAGCCAGGGCGTAACTAACTGGAATCCTTCTGACCGAGGCTCCACATTTCCCCCACCATTGCAGTCACAGGCAGAGCACCAGTGCAATCACTAGGCCAACAGGATTTCAGTCCATAGAGCTATGTGGTACCCTGGATTAGGGAAAGTACTTTGCTAATCCTACCATCAGGGCGGTCAGAGGCAAGATCACCGGAAGAGAACACATCCTCTGCTCTGGGAGTGATGGCAGCAGATAGGAAAGAGAATGTACTTAGGAAGGCAGGTGCCATCTCAAAGAACTCTGCTTGACCCAGTCCATGTTGCCCCGCTCAGAACATAAAGCTAATGCTCAAAACATGCATAAGCCAATGAATGGGCAGGAGGGAAAGAAACTCCCGTAAAGACAACACAAACCGCAGGGGCATCCTCTGTGTCTGTATAAGGGCTCTGTAGTGTGCCCATGACGGTGCCACCATCCAAAACTATTTAGTCATCTCAAAATTCCAAGAATTCCCCCTGCAAGTTACAACTCTCACCTGCTCTCCAATGCCATGTATTGGTAATCAGGCAACTGGATTCTTTCTTTATTGGCTTCTTTTACATGGTGATAAGCATCTCTACCATCACCATGTGCATTCCACCCGCCCCCTGGCTTGAAAATCCATTTATTTTTTCTTTCTTTTTTTTTTTTGTACTGTTGAGTAAGATCCCATTACCTAGATGAGCCAGAGCCTTTCAATGGCCATTCGACTTGGCTGGAAGTGGTGGTTAGAGTTCAGGCCGAAGAGAACCTGTGCTGAGCAGCTTTAAGGTGTGACTCTTCCAAGGGTGACAACAGAATGAGACCCAGGGTGCTTAGTACCAGATGAAGGACAAGCAGAAAGCTGGGAAAGGCCAGGCCTAAAAGGTATCCAGGCATCAAAAAATGGAGTCACGTTACACATGAAAAGTATCTGGTTATCGAAGTAAATTCAGGCATGCATTTATCTGCTGGAGAGCTGATTATTGAGCACCAGCAGTCGGGGAATGTGCTCCAATTATTTCACCGACGAGGCACTTAAAACACTTGCCATGGCATTATGGACAATATACGGTAATATTTCTCAATGTCATTCCATGCTGTGTCCGGAGTTTTAGCTAATCCTAGTTGCTAAGCAGCTGTTGAAGACTGTATGATGTTTGGCCACCCAACAATTAATTAAGTGGCTTGTTGCAAATGTTGACTGTCAAGCCATTCATTCAGAGTAGTTTGCATGAGGCCCAGAACCACTGAGTCACCTCCCCCACCCACCCCTGACATGCGCAGCTACCACAGCTAGGCTCCTGGGCTGAGAGTTCAGAATAGACTCAGTGCAGTCGTTTCTTGTCAGAAGAGGAGCTGTCAAGTGAGTAGAGGTTAAATATCACTGAGCCTCTGCCTCTGTCCAACCTCCACAGTCAGATCTTTCATTTGGAGAACCAGTCCATGTCTTGGCAGCCTGTCAACTCCTGTTTGCAAACAGCCTGGCGCCTTGTGATTTTGTTCACTTGTCTGTAATTTTGCAGTCAGTGCCATATGGTCACCTCATGGTTTTCGGTTCTCTCAGTGGGGAATTGTCCAAAGGACAATGCCAGTCTCCAGCACAGCATCCTCCAGGAACCATGCCAGGTATCTCGGGGAACAAACAATGGTTCAGGTCTTTGGTTCTCGACCTGGGGTTCCACCCACTTTACAATGTGGCAGTTAGGTTCTAGGTGAACCATGGGGCGACTCATTATTCCAGTCTTTTGCAAGCTGTGGTACACCTGGGCCATTCAGCTGGAAACAGAGACAGATCCTGTGGGTTAAAGTGAATCCCAAGTCCTTGGTCACTACAGGACACTGTGTGAATTATCTGCCAAGAGTTCTTAGTTGCCTCTACAAGTGGGAACAGTAATAATTCCTGTCTCAAAGGAGTGTTATAAAAGCCACGCTCCACATGTAGAGGCCATGCCAAGGTCCTGCCTGTCTCACATACTCACTAAGTGTCTGTTAATCATCCATCATCTGTGAGTTACCTCACTGGCTCCAGAGTGTGTTTCTGGCAGCAACTCCTATGGTCTCCTAGCAGGTGTCACATGGAACCTGAGGTCACCATTCATTAATATAACAATTTTTTCTTTTCCTTAATGGCATCCCACAGTTGCTCAAGTATAAAGTAGTGACAAGCTTTGGGTAAGTATTAAAAAATTGTCTTAATAAATCATGGCATTTTCAGTTTGGGTAACTTTGTTTTTCTTAGTAAGTAAGGTCTCTTGGATCTCAGACCGGCCTAACTTAATACATTGCCAAAGATGACTTTGAACCTGTGATTCCCCTGTCTCCACCTCCTAAGTCATTTGGTTCTCAATCTGTGGGTCACAACCCCTTTGGGGGTTGCATATCAGATATCCTGCATATCACATATTACATTACAATTTATAACTATCAGTATTACAGATATGAAGTAGCAAGAAGATAATTTTATGGTTGGGGAATCACCACATGAGGAACTGTGTTAAAGGGACACAACACTAGGAAGGTTGAGAAACACTGTCCCGAATGATGGTGTAACTGTAACTGGTGTCTACGAGTACAGCTCTGTGTAGTCCTGGAGGTCTGACCCAGGGACTGGTGTGTAAGAGGCCAGCATTCCACCAATCGGGTTATAGACTTCGTGTACCCTATCTTTCCTATAAGGCAGGGTCATCAGAGGACTCCTGCAAACTCATATATGTTCTCTTGTAAATGTCTTATATTCTTGGAGGCTTTACAGCCTTTGGTGTATCTGAATTCACTGTCACGTGGTGTTGCCACTACATACTCAAAACAGACATCATGTCTTTTAGACATAATGTTTTTTAAACATTATGTGTTTATATCATAATGTGTTTATATCATTTTATAAGTAAATTTACAAGTCACCACGGTGCTGAGAAACATCTCCTTGCTACCTTGCTTTCCTTTGATTTCTGGTACAGCATCAAGATCTGGTTCTTGAGATGTTGTCAGAAAATACTGGACTTCACTGGAGATGTTGAGCTGATACTATCAGTTTGGATAGTATCAGGAAGTGAACGAATGCCTACAGGCAGAGGAAAAGCATATACAAAGACAAACGAGTGTCCTGCCTCTGAAGGACCAAAGGGACTTTCTAAAATTCAGTTGAGAGAGCATCAGAGAGGGAGCAGGAATGTCTCATGGGAACTAACATGGCTCCTGGATGCCTGCCCATTTAAACCGCTGCCTCCAGCTAGTGTTTTCTCTTTGCACTGCCCTACAGTCCTAGCTCTGCCCTACAGTCCTAGCTCTGCCCTACAGTCCTAGCTCTGCCCAATGGGAACTTTACTTGGGGGTTTGGGACTTCCATGAAGCTGGTCCATCTGTGGGTTGGCAGTACCCAATACATAGGAAGGCTGAGAGGTGGGGTGACTGTGGTTAACAAGACATTTCACCTATTTCAAAGCAGTGTTCCCAGAGGCCTTTGAATCATGCCAACCTGACTCACCTCTTAGACAAGTTTCAAGGTAACAAGGTGCCTTGTCTAAGTACTACTGCTACTATTACTAATACTAATACTAATACTAATACTAATACTAATACTAATACTACTAATAATAAAAACCACAATAAGGTTGTTGCCGTTCCCTGAGGAACAATATGAGAGGCTATCATATGCTACTTGCACATGGAGATACACACACATACACACAGGCACCACACACATGAACATAACCCATAAAAATACACAAAAACCTATGCTTTTTCAATATATCAGCAACAGAAAGGGTGCAACAAAATTAAATTGCATGATTTGCAATTAATACGGTTAGGAGGAAAATCCAGCAAAATACATAAAAACCAACATGGCAAATCTTACAGTATCTGAAAAACTGTACAAGACTTGATAGGGTGGAGAGAACTTAAGTGAGGAGAGATACTGTCCTGGTCGGCTCTTTTTGGCGACTTGACCCAAGAAAGTTATCTGAAAAGAAGAAACTCCAACTGAGAAGATGTCTTCATAAGCCTGGCCTGTAGCATACCTGTGGGACATTTTCTTAATTAGTGATTGATGTAGGAGACTCCAGATCATTGTGACCACTGCCACTCCTGAGCGGGAGTTTCTTGGTTGTAGATGAAAGCAGGCTGATCACGGTATGAGCAGCGTTCTCTCATGCTTTCTGCCTCCATTCCTGCCCCTAGTTCCTCAGTGATAGACAGTTCTGGGCACATCTCAGCTGAAATAACCCCCCTTTCCTCAACAAAGTTGATTGTGGTCATGGTGTTTTATCATAGCAATAGAAACCTTAACCAAGACGGATGTTGCCCTAAAGAGTTGGAAGATTCAAATAAGCATTCACACTGGCCTGTGTGGCAGACACCACAGCAGGAAGGCTTGTTCCAAATGACGATGTGATTTTAAAATCTGTGTGGGAATGAATTATCAAGGTGAAGGGCAGCCTAGATGTATGACTCGCAGGATACTCTGCTTCACCCAGCAAAATTAGCACTTCACAAGAGCAAAGCATGATGGGAGCTTTGTCTTCTGTCTCTTTTCACATTCTGTTTCATGGAGAAGTCAGGTGACCCCACAAGCTGACACTGCATGGGCGACAAAGAATCTCAGCCTAGATAGCCCAGGGACAGGGACATAAGGTACAACCAAATACTACTGTTCTAAAAACTAAAAGTAAAAGTAGCAATAGAATTACACCTAATGGCATTCTGCTATACTGGGAGATCATCACGTTGCTCGGCCATCACCAGAGAGGCTTCCTCCTGCAGCAGATGGGAAGAAATACAGAGACCCACAGACATTACAGTGAGTGAGACCTCGCAACACTCACTCAGCCCTAAATGGGATGCCTCTACCAAATCCTTCTCCTCAGGGTTCAGGGAACTTTGCAGAAGAGAAGGCAGAGAGAGTGTGAGAGTCAGAAAGGAGGGAGGGCACCAAAAAAACCCACAATCCTCTAAATTCACACAATCAAAGCTCATATGAACTCACAGGGACTGAGGCAGCAGAGACTTGTAGCAAGTTCTCTGCGTGTCTATATCATGGCTTCCAGTTTAGTGTTTATTTTATGTTTTTATGGGATTCCTGAGTGTGCAAATGATCCAGTTTCTGATTCTTGGTCTCTTTTCCTTTTGTTTATGTGGAATTCCAATGTGTTTTAAAAGACAAGGTCTCAGTAGAGTATCCTGGCTGGCCTAGAACTCACCACAGCTTGTGGAGTGGTTAGATTACAGTGCAAACCTACTTCATATTTTGTTTCTTTTGAAGATATTTTTTGTATTTGTGTGTGATGTGAGTATGCTTGTGTGTGTGTGTGTGTGTGTGTGTGTGTGTGTGTGTGTGTGTCTGTGTCTGTGTGTGCATGTCTGTGTAAGTATATAACATATGTGTGCCGGAGGAGGGCATCACTTCCCCTGAAGCTGGTGTTATAGGTGTTTGTGAGCTGCCACGTTGCTGCTAGGAACTGAACTTTGGTACTTAGGAAAAGCAACAAGTGCTCTTAACTGCTGAGCCAGCATCTCCAGCCCCGTGTCTCCTCAGCATCAATAAAGACTCCCAATGCCTAAGAACAATTGCCAGCAATAGTCAATAATATTTGTGAAGTTTTAAACAAGTATTTCCAAGTGACTCTGATTTCATAGTCAGCACCTGGTGAGTTATGATAAAAATATACTATGACTCATAGAACAGATGATAAAATACAGGCTCATGGAGAATAAATTACAGCCCTGATGCTGTGGATGGCTAAGAGCTGAAATCTAAACTTAGAATTTAATCCACAGTGCCCTGCATTAGAATTTGGGTTATGAACATGCACGACATTTTCGTATCCACCATCTTGACTGGCACTTGATGTAGCCTAATTGTGAGGTCTAGATTCCTAAAGAAAACAAAAAAAGGATTTTTAAAATGCTGTATTCAATCTACATGGATCATTGTGAACAAGTTTTGATAGTGAGAAAAGCAATTTTTTTTTGGTCCACTGAGGATTACGTTTAAAGGCCAGTGACCTCCCATGAATCATAAAGGGAGAGGAAGTCTGAGGAGGCTTTGAAAGCACAGAGCTCTGTGACCACAGCATGTATAGGGAGGAGAATGCTTTCAGAATACAGTGATTTGAGCTGTGAGGCCTTGAGCACTTCTGCTTGGTCTACAGGCCATCATCTTATCAAGCCGGGAAAACGCAAGCATTCTGCAGTGTTCAAGACCAAACAAGGCCAATTTTTGCTCTTTGAGACTGATTTTGATTTATTTTAATCTTCCATGTTTCAAACATGGAATCTTATTGAAAGGCACGTACGTGTGTGAATGTGGTCACGTGTGTAGCATGGGGAGTGTACGGAGGTCAGTAGACCACCTTGGGTGTTGGTCCTCACCTTCTACCTGTTTGAGGCAAGGTCTCTCATTATTTGCAGCTGTATGTAGGCCCGTGAGCTTCCGGGAATGGCGTCTCTGCCTCCCACCTCACCCAAGTACAGTGCAGTTACAGGTGTGCACTACTGCCTTTGGATTTACATGGACGCCGGGGTCCAAACTCAGGTCCTCCTCATACTTGCAAGGCTTAACCCTCAGAACATCTCCCCAGCCCCAAGATTCCAGATCTCAATCATGTCTTTTAATGTCCTACTTATCCTACCACTTATTCATAAAGCTATTATTAGATAACTAATATATAAATGTTTTATTTATTAAGGATGACTACTATAAATCAGTAGACTTTATTTTTAGCACCAGCAAGCACTATTTGTTTGTAAAATCCCCCACAAATTTAAAACTGTGGACTTCATTTCAAAGTGTTCAACTGCATTCTGACATATTTCTGGCTTTTTCTGAAGCAATGTATTAGAACTACTTAATTGTTTAAAGTCATGGTGTTACTAAGGCAAAAAAATATTCTTCTTATGCTCAAAAGACTCACAGGGACAAGGAAAAGAAATTAAACTGGAAGGGAAATATGTTTCAAGATCTTCCCTATAGAATTTTGCTTTAGGTGTCATGAGGTATTTAAAAGCTAGTCTTGGCACTAGAGAGATGTCTCAATAGTAAGAACATGTACTGTTCTTCCAGAGGACTTTGGTTTGCTTCTCAGTACCCACATGTGATTGATCTCTACTGCTTATAACTCTAGTTTCAGGACATCTGACACCCTCTTCTGTTCTCTATGTGCTCTGTGCTCACATGATTCACACACACACACACACATGTGCACACATGTGCATGCATGCAAACACACATGCACATACACATAATACACACATACACACATGTGCAAGCATGTGCATGCATGCAAACATACATGCACATGCACATAATATACATACACACATAATACACATGCACACACACATATATATGTATTCTCCATACACATATAAATCCATTTTCAAGGCTACTTCTATACAGCGGTCCATTTACCACCTTTATTATTTCACACATATAACTTAATGACTCCACCACTAGCTAAAATACTTCAATAAAAATGAAACACTTCTTATATTTAAATTTTCCTATAAATTATAAAACAGAAACGATTAGCAACTACTAGACATACTTACCAAATTCACAATTAGGAGACAAAAGTATTGGCAAGACCAACTTCATAACTTTAGAAAAGTTAGTGTCTGTACAAATAATTTGTTGATAACCTAGACCGCATTGAAAGTCATGCCCTGCCAGGCTTTCATCTGCACGTGCCATGATGATAGACCAGAAGATTCAAGAAGGCATGCATGCCCTCCCCTCATCTCATCCTGGATATTATTTTCTCAACCGCGAGTTTGGAAATAATGACTATTACTTCATTCTCCTAATCATGATTTTACTGTTTAAAAAAAAACCTGCTGTGTGGTGGGAGGGGAGTAGTGTGTATGTGAGAGAGAAAGAGAAAGACAGGGAAAGAGACACGGAGAAAGACAAAGAGAGACAGAGAGATGGAGAGAGGCAGGGGCAGAAAGACAGAGAGAAGGAGAGAAAAGTGGGAATATGGTTGGTGTGTGTGTGTGTGCAAGAGAAAGTGAGAGAGAAACAGAGAGACAGAGACAGAGAGAGTCAGAATGAGACAGAGAGACAGAGAAACAAAAGCAGAGAGATGGAGAGGAGGAGAGAGACATGGAAATATGATGTGTGCGTGTGTGTGCGTGTGTGTGTGTGTGTGTGTGTGTGTGTGTGTGTATGGGTGTGTAATTGCAATTTCAGGGGATGGAATTGAGGTTCTCATGTCTATATTACAAGTATGTTACTCATTAAGGGCTTGCCCTCTCTATTTTATTAGCATGTTAGAGAACATGAATTACCCTCACATTTTGTCACTGAAAATCACCTTAATGGGGAATGATCTAAGCTGCCTCACAGTTTCAGAAGGCTGGCTACATGCTCAGCTGGGTGCATTGTTCTTCTGCCTGAGACAGGTTGATACCTCAAGGTAAAAAAGTATGACACCAGGAACTTGCTTTGATTATGGTCCAGGGAGCAGAGAGACAGTAAGAAGGAACAGAGCACATTCTTTAAGGGTGCAACCCCATGACCCACTACCTCCATTTGGACTGATCTTATCCCTGTAAAGTCAATACATCTACAAACAATTCTGCCAACAAATTTATGCATTGATTTGATGGGAGCTGCATTAATCCCCAAATCCCTCTCTGAATGTCGCATTGGGGAGCATCTCTTCAAGATGTGAGTCTTTGGGGAGGATGGCTTATATCCAAATGGAAACAGTTGCTGAAATGCTAGATTAAGTTATGGTTTATTTAATGGAGTATTGTAGTGTTATATTAAGTTCACCAAATATGTAAAAAAAAAAAACCAAATAAAATGAAACAGACTTTTGACAATTCTCAAAATCCAAAGCAATGTCCTATTGATAATATGGAGACTGTAGCCAAGCATCGAATGCGGCTGCCTCAGAATCTGTGTCCTGAGAAGACTTCTGTTCTCTGTAGGGCATGGTCAGTTGAAAGCCTTTTTTAAAGAATAGGTATTTCAGGCACATGCTCCCTTCAGAGCCACCATCCCCACAGAAGTAGGACAGGTCATGGATCCAGAGAAGCAAACGGGTTCCCACTGGCTATGCCAAGCCAGATGCATGTAGAACCTCTAGATCTCTGCACACTTGTATGTGATCTCCGTGCTTTCTTTTGTGAGGTAAGTATTAATACAGCCAGGCAGGTAAGTGCTGAGATCATGAGGCCTGTATGTAAATAAACATTGTTCTCTGTCAGCTTCCTTCAGTTTTTCCATGACTTGGGGACCCATATACTGACATGTGACGGAGAGCAGTCTTAATGACGGAAGAAATATGGAGCTTCCCACTGTCTAATGAATTATCCTACAGGCATCCTTCTTTCCTGCAAGTAGCAATGAAGTGCTAACATCTACAATATCCATGAAAACTCTGTTGGTGTTCACTACCTTGTTTTACATTAATTTTTAAAAATTAAGTTAAATGACATTATCATGCAGTTTGATCACTGCATTGCAAGCATTTTTTGTTTTGTTTTGTTTTGTTTTTCTGTTTTTCAAGACAGGGTTTCTCTGTATAGTCCTGGCTGTCCTGGAACTCACTCTGTAGACCAGGCTGGCCTCGAACTCAGAAATCCACCTGCCTCTGCCTCCCGAGTGCTGGGATTAAAGGCGTGCGCCACCACTGCCCGGCAATTTTATCTGTTTATGTCTATTTATGTATTTTTTTAAAGATTTGTTTATTATTATATCTAAGTACACTGTAGTTGTCTTCAGACACACCAGAAGAGGGCGTCAGATCTCACTATGGATGGTTGTGAGCCACCATGTGGTTGCTGGAATTTGAACTCAGGACCTTCAGAAGAGCAGTCAGTGCTCTTAACCGCTGAGCCATCTCTCCAGCCCATTGCAAGCGTCTTAACAATTGTCTCCCTCACTGCTACTCAAACAAATAAACAGAATTATTTGCTCTCGCTGGGTCTGACCATGGAGGGGAGGAGACAATCAGGAAGGATTTCCTAGACTGTTGCAGGACTGAAATCTGTTTCTGTGTATTTTTCCATCTTTAGCTTTATCCTCTAAAAACTTTCAAATCCTACCAACATTTGACCTCAGCAGCTCTGCAGAATCCCAGATATCTGTCCACAGGATAGACTCTAGTTGCTTTTGCACACACAATTCAACAGCTTAGGTGGGATCTGAGATCTTCCAATGGGAATGAAGTGGTGTCCCCTGGTGTTGAGACAAGCTGCTTTTCATAAAGGGTTATAAAGTTATTTCGACGAATTTGAGGGTCTTCTTTTACTCTTTTTATATGTAATTTGGAAAACATCTTATTGTATGTGTACACAGCATTTTGTTTCACCTGTTTAAGTTTCCATTCTCCTGTTGATGGATAGTTGTGCTGTGTCTACCTTTTGGATCTATATATAGTTAGTGTCTAATGTCACTGGACAACTAAATACCTGATAATTTACAAAATTAATAAGTACTTGATCATTTATTCAAATAAAAATCAGGAGAGAAATATGATCAAGTGAGAAATTTGTATCTGTTACTAGAATCCATACAAATATGATCCTGGAGACAGATATCTGAGTTTACTGGGCCCTGAGAATAGGAAGAAGGGTATCTTCACATTGGGTGAGCTATTTCTACCTACTTTCCTTTTCATTTACAGAAATTGTGCTTTACGCTAGTCAATTCTGTTTCATTTCCCCAGTGTATCTCCTTACTTTTACCTTCAGGGTTTCACTTTTCCAAAATAAAAAACTAAGTATTAGCTGTGTCAATTTCATACACCCTAGAGTCACCAAGGGTCTCGATGAAAGATTGCCTATACTGGATTGGTCCATGGACTTACTTTTTGGGGGTTTTCTTAAGTTAATTGATATGGGAAGTCCCAGTCCACTGTGGGTGGCACCATTCCCTAGGTAGAGGATCCTGATGATATAAAAATGGAGAGACTAGATTAACACAAACAAGCAAGCAGTGAGCATATATATACATACATACATAAATATATATATATAGATATATCTATCTATCTATCTATCTATCTATCTATCTCTCTCTCTCTCTCTCTCTCTCTCTATATATATATATATATATATATATATATATATATATATATTTCTATGTACTCTTGACCTAGGGTGTGATAGGACTAGATGTTTTATGTTCAGCTGTCTTAGCTCACTGTCTTAACTTGTTGGGCTGTAGCCTAGAATTGTGAACTAAAATAAATCTTTCCTAAGTTTCTAGTACTCAGGGTAATTTTTCACAGCAACAGATATGAAATTAGACCACAAAAATAGTCTTGGTTTATGTTTCTGTGTGACTGTAGGTCCAGGGCTTTCCACAGGGCATCCCATTTCCTCAACACCAGGAACTGTGCCTAGCTCTCTTTACTGACTATTCAACCCCATAAGATTACAGGTTCAGATCTTTTTATTTCAGTTATACATTTTCTAAGACTACTAACTGTAGGTACAACATTTTCCTTCCAACTATCTGATTCTCCTAGATTCAGTTCAAGTTCTACTTGCCATTAGTGTTCCTCCAAAGCCACTTCCAGAACAAAATTTATTGCTTCCTCTGATGTTTCATGGTATTCTCTTCTGCCATGTGCTCCTATCCTGATGTGCATCTTTATCCAGGCTTAAAAAATAAAATGAGACCAATCAGCTGTGGACTGGACTCTCTAAGGCTCTGAGCTCTATATCTTAATAGTCTCAAGTATTTTGTTACAGTAACAAAGAACTGACTAACCATATGTTTAATTGTGCACGATGGACTAGCTGAAATTCAGTGGAAAGGTCAGGTTGACCTTTGCATCTCCTGTACTTCATAAAATGTTGAGGAGAGATCCGATGCATATTTAACTGAGCAAACACAAGAATGTCAAACCACACCAAAGGTCTCTGCTACCTGTCTTTGAGGCTTCTAGTAACTAAATGTCACAGCACACATGCAAACACTATCTCAGGTCCATGGGTCCAAAAGTCCATGTCCCCACCAGGGCTCCTAGAATCCAGGGTGAAGTACCAGGTGTAACAGCCCTGAAGCTGTAAACCTAGTCCATTGGTTCTCTTTGTTGGGCCATACTTTAGCTCCAGCTGGCTGCTTAGGAATCATCCAAGCCACTTTGCTTAAAAAACAAGGAGGACTGGGGCTTATATTCTTACAAAATGGCTGACATGAAAACTCCAGGAAGAAATAGGGCAGCCTCCAAGTAAGGTGTTGTCATTTCAAGCATGTAGGAAATTAGCATACATTACTATTTCCACTTCAGAAGTCTCTGCACAGTGTCTCCTATCATTTGTTTCAAAGTAAAAGGGTCTAGTTCATGTGGGATGGTAAGTACTTACGCATGACATGCCTCCTTGCCCAAGCCAATCAAAACCCTGACTGCTTGTTATCTGACTTCAAAAAGACTGTGTTTTTTGTGGCCTCCATGTAAGTGTCAGCGCACCCTGGTTTTGTCACCAGGAGAGTCTTCTTTTGTAAAAGAAGACATATTTATCCCATATTACCCATTGAATGCCATCATCCATGAATAAAATATTACTTGATTTTCACATATACTCAATGCAGTGATGCCAGAAAGTCTTACTGAAGTCAGTGAGAGGATCTGAGACTTGGAAGAAGCTTGTCATGAGGAAAGGAGAAGCCACACAGGGTGCTCCGTTAACACAGTATGAACAACACTGGGAGACAGCCACATGGGACAAATACCTGCTTCCCAAGCATGTGCACCCAACTCTTGATCCCCTATCACCCTAAGGGAAGCTTGTGTCAATCATGAGACAGTAACCCAAGTGCTTGGAGGTGGATAGAAGCTGATTCTAGGGGTTCAACCATCAGTCCGTCTAGACAGTAAGAAAGACCCTGGCCTCAGAAAACAAAGTGAAGGGTGATAAAGAAAAAACCTGAAATCATCCTCTGGCCTCCACATATAATCACACTGCTGTGTCCACCCTCACACCTGTACTATACACACACACACACACACACACACACAAACACACACACATATAACCAAACATACATATACACACAAACAACACACATATACACACATATACATACAAACATGCACACAAACACACACATACAACACATACACACAAACACACACATATACATATATACACACAAACACACATATATACACACATACACATCAAACACACATATACAACAGACACACACATATACACATTCATATACACATACACAAATATACACACATTCACATGCATACACAACACACAGACATACACACATATACACAGCACACATACATACACATACACAACACACACAGACATACACAAACACATACAAACACACACACACACACACACACACACACACACACACACACACACACCAGAACAGCATGTAGAAGGTTCCTAGAAAGGCAAGCATTTAGCTCCTTTCAGAAGCAAAAGGAAGGGCCACATGGCTATGCCAGGGTTCTGGATGGGGCATATGTGGTTGCACTGGAAAAAACCTTTTGCACATAAATTTAAACAGTTTAAATATTAATTATCATTAATAGTTTCTGCCTCTAGACTGTGGATTCACAGTGGATGCAGCAGTAGGTATCATTTTCATTGATGTTCTTTGGTGGGTTAATTTTACAGAAGTAACAGTATATTTTTCTTCTTTAGTTTATTGCGTGCTCCATGAACATATATTTTTTCCTCACATAGCTGGAGATGGTGTTCATGTTGAACAAATACACTACCACTGGGTGCTATCTCCGGCCCTTTTAATGTTATGATTTATTTTGAGTCAAAGGACTAAGCTGCCCTTGAACTATTTCTGTAGCCAAACAGGACTTGAGCTTTCAATCTTCCTACCTCAGCTTCCCAAGTAGCAAGATAACAGGACAGCATCACTAGAAGCAGTATGAGCATGATTATAAATAAAAGATGGTCAGTTCTGTTTGCCGTATAAAATTAAAATTACAGACACCTGCAAGTGTACACATTACATATGTGTTTTGCTTCCAGGAAGGAGCTGTGACGTGGACACATGAGCATTATTAAAAACCACATGATCAAGAAGCATGCAGTTTTGTGGGCAACTCTATGGCTCTGACGTGTGACTGTGGTGTCTGATTTCCTCCCAGGCTTCCCTGTGAATGTGCTGCAGAAATGACCCCTGAGAGGAATGACTGTCAAGCATGCTCACAGCCTCTCAATAGGACAAACTGAAAAGATACTTTTTTGATTGCACTGAAGAAAAAAAATACTGCATTGTTCAAACCTTTAAATACTAAAATCAACATTCTAGGTATAAACAAAGATAGACAATGGGTTTTAATACTAGTGCAAGACTGAAAATGAAATTTTAGCAAGGAGTGGAATTTATTCTCACCAGAAGGAAATAAACATATTTTCCTTAAGAAAAAGGTGTTCATTCTAGTTAGATAAATTAATTTTTATAAAACTAAATGATATGAACTTAATCTGTGAACAAGAAGGCAGAAGGCTTTAACCATATTAAATTCCACAACCCTGTGGGTTAAGCTGTGTGCTAGTTACAGTTTCTTGTCTCTGTGTGAACCGGTTAAAACTGGAAGGATTATGTTGTTCACACTATTGAACTGTGTTTTTCTACCACAGAAGGGTCAGCCCTTCTGTGGTAGAAAAACACAGCCAGGAACAGAGAACCTGGGGTCCATCACCTCCATCCTTATCTGATCTTTGAACCCCCATCTTCAAGGTGGAGCTTTCCTGTTCTGTCAATCTTCTGAAAGCACTCTGACACTCCCAGCCCTGTGCCTCAGTCTCTTAAGGTATTTTAAACAGTCAAGTGCACCCTGGAGATTAACCATCACTATGCAAGCTCTTGTTAACTAACTAACACATACACACACACACACACACACACACACACACACACACACACAGTCACTAGCTCTAACATCCTACTACAGCCTCCAAGCAGTGTTTATCTCACAGGGAAAAATGCATTCAGTTCATGTCACCAGTCACCACATTGCACACAGTACAACATTGCTCAAAGTCCAAGTTCAAGGTCTCCCCTGAGACCCCAGGGAACCTATAAAGTGTGATTGTAAAGCCTAAACCAAACCATATATTCCTTATACACCGTGCCATAGAGCAAATCCATAGCTCAAAAGGGAGGAAGGAGTACAGAAAAAGAAGAGTTAGAACCAACGAAAGACCAAAAAACAGAAGGAAAGAGTCCATTGTGTGCTTCATCCAATAGGCTTGGATAGGTCCTTGCTGTAGGGTATCCACCTGAACCCCTAAGCTACCTTCCTTGACAGGTCACAGGAGCTAACCTACATCTCTCCCTTTTTCTCTTTAATTACATCTGGAGCCTGATTTCACATGATAATCTGGCCTCATGTGAGGGAGCTCATTCCCAGGTCTCAAATTATCCTTTATGGAAAGACCCTCAAAGTCACCAAAAAAGTGCTCGAAATTCCCAGAGGACTTTAAATCCAGTAAAGGTGCCCCAAAAATTTAACCACAACAAACTGCCACCCCACCAGGTATCTCTGTTGAATCTGAGCTCCCAGGAACGTGACTGTGTTTGAAACGAGTCCTGCACAGGCTCTGGGCTGAGGTATGGCCCTGTGGCATTCGGCAGCCCTGGTGAGTGGGTGAGTGTGGTGGCTTCTAGAAGAAATTATGGAGATAAACAAACGCTTCATGAGAAGGTAGTGCAGATTCCAGATGCATTTACGAGTCAAGGACACTGAAGGCTCTTCCTCACAGTCATGAGGGGATCCTCCCCCAAAACCTCTCACCTCCATCTCTTTCCAGCTAAAGAATTCATTTTTGACTTCCAGTGGTCCACTTTCTGAGAGCCCATCTCCCCAACACACACACACCAAACTTCTGCATGATGTATGTGATCTTATTCTTTTTAAAGTGTTTGCCCTGATGAGATGCTGATATCAGACTGACTATCATGAAATACATAACCCATGCCTGAGAGAATTAAGACAATTCAGAGGCTTAGTGCATTTGACTACATTGAGACAATGGTGACTTGGCAGGCCTTCCCTCTGCATTTACACGGAACAACCCTGTAACACATACCGAGGCAGGGCAGCTGGCTCACCCAAGAGGAATACACAGGACACGGGAGCCTTCTTTCCTTGGCTGGCACATGGGGTACTTAGGCTCTAGTACCTCCCTTTATTGAGGGGATTAGAACTGATTCAATGTTGTGAGCCATAATCACTGTGTGGGAAACAATGTGAGCCCATGGGTAAATAGGGTGCTTCTCCTCCAATCCCTTGGTCGAGAATACAAATGAATGCTTGTGGGATTCGGCTGTTTCGGGTCCTAGCTTTAGAGAGTCTTCTTTAGTTTTTTTAAAAAACTCAAATCCTGAAAAGTATAACCATCTTTCCACTGCCTAAGCCCTCAGCTGCCTAGCCACTGCTGGCCACACTGCCTCTCCCTGGGGCTCCGCGGTTACACTTGGATAAAGCCCCCTCCGTGCCCTCCCCGAAACAGCTTACACTGTGACTAATTCTGCTTATCTGTAATTGCCCTCGCTTCCCCAGGTAAATCCAAATAGTTATTCCTAGGCTTCGTGCAACACCATGCATCTTATCTCACCGCTCTGTGTCCAAAGACATGGAATTGAATAATCCAGGAGTCAACAACCCAGGGGGATTTGACCCCCAACACCTTACATCGCAGCTTAAAGCAGGGAAATAGCTTGAGTAGCAGATGCTTAGACCCTCAGCGGTCCCAGAGGGAGGAGGAAAGCAGAGAATTACTTAGTGTCTGCAGAAACGCGATTACAGAACTCCACAGACCAAACTGCACGAGGATGGAGCACGGAGGCCGACTGGATACATTGAGCAAAAAGAGTGCGAGCAGAGAGGGCCATAGCAACAGCTAAATAAATAGAGTAACCCACAGCTTACCTTCCTGCTCCCCACGCAGGGTCAGCACCATCTTTTGAAATAATCCAGGAGCGACCCATATCACACCATGAGCAATTACGGAATATAGAGATCTTAAGTGTTTCAAATGGTGACTTTAATTTCTTCATTGAATAACATTTTTTTATTCTGTGTTTGTTTTATTCTGTGCTTGTTCCAACGTACTATAAAAGGGTGAGAAAAGGTTGTTCTGGGTTTTATTTTTTTTAACAGAAGAATAATTTCCCAAACTCTCCTTTCTGTCTGCCTGAATGCAACTATGATAGGTGATGCAGAAACAGCCTCTGAGGAATGATGGTGTGTATCAAGAGGGCAGGGCAACAAAATCTGAGACCTGTGTGTGGATACCAACGTCAAGCCCCAAACTTATTCTTGAATGAGGAGAAAGGGGCATAGGCTTTACAGTTGATTTTTCTCTCCTGGATGGTGTCCTCCCATGACATAACATGATCATTGCATAGATTATTGCCTAGAAATTATGTTCAATTAATGTTCTTCTTGCACATTGCTTTCATTCGTGTGTGTGTGTGTGTGTGTGTGTGTGTGTGTGTGTGTGTGTGTGTGTATGTGTGTAAGCATACGTCTGGAACTATTGATCCAGTGGCTATGTATATGCTAAATACACACTCTTACATAGCTATAATCCACCCAATTGTCTCAAATTGCCTTAAACTCTGCCTTGTATCAGAACTTTTTTCCCTCTCATATTGACAATTACTGAAAGAAAGAAAGAAAGAAAGAAAGAAAGAAAGAAAGAAAGAAAGAAAGAAAGAAAGGAAGAACAAAGAGAAATACCCCACTTTCCCACTAGAGGGGCGACAGAGGACTAAAGGAAGGATTCAAGTGCTGGCACTCAGACTTGCCTTGGGTGTGAAGAGACACACATAAATAATCCACCTAATCAGCCCAGGCAGCTCTTCATCACTAAGGTATCCCCTGTCCCAGCTCCCCACAGACATCTCCTGCATAAATTAGTAGCTCATTAAACTTCTTCTGTAGATTGGCTGACTTAACACAATTTCCTCTAGAAAAGCAAGTACGGTGTGAAGAAGTTTCTGAAATAGAATACTATGATGAACATGATCGGTCACTTCCATAAGAACGAGGCAAACTGAATACGTGGGGATTTTCTAGCTAACAGCTGACACTTCACCCTAGTCTGACGTGCTTTCACTCTCTGTTGTACATCACAGAGGATATATGTTAGCAACCCATCAAAGCACGTACAGGCATCTACAGTGCTGCTGTCCCCACGGCAGGAGCCTCTGGAACCACTGTGGAAGGGGCCTGGTGCTAATTACCCCGATTCGATCGACACAGTCGCACTGTTGCTAAGAATCAGGTATGCTGACATGAGAAAAAGAAGAAAGGCAGACAGACTAGAGCCAGAGTGTCTTCAGTGTGTCCATCTGGGCTTTGCCAGCAAGGCAGTCTGTTATGGTCAGTGTTGTGTCATATAGCTTTCTCCAGACACTTGCAGTTGTCCAGTGGTCACACGGGATACACACCACTGAATTTCCTAGTCCTAAGAAAGAGAGACTCTTGGTGCTCTACCCTAGCTGGAGGACTGACCCATCATCCCACTGCACTGCAGGACTGGTGGGAGCCTATCACTATTTGCTGACTGATCTTTGTGGTCATTTGAGACTCAAGTGCAGTGGTTGCTATGGAGATAGGACTAGGAACCAGGTAGTAGTTTGCTACCACCCTTAGAACCCCTGCATGTGTTTCATTTGCACGCATAGGACATTCTGTAATTTCTCTGGGCAACTGAGAGAAACTGCATCCTGCTCTCTCCCCAGCCCAGCATCTATGACTTCTGGATGTTGTTTGTCTCTCCAGGACACATGGAGATGTCTGGCACCATTGGACAAGGTGTTTGTCCTCCCAAAGCCCAAGGTGGATTAATAGACTGGAAAGCAGGCTGTATTCTGGCCCTTTAAGGTCCTCTGATTCTTGACACTGAGATTGACTCCTTGTCCAAGCCCTGCAGAAGGAGTCTATGTTTCCTCACACTCTGCCTGTACCCATTTTTCTTTGCAGTGACCTAAAGTTGTGACTGCAGAGGAAGTCTTATTCAGAGGACATAGTGATGCCAGCCTGCTTCATGCCACACCATTGGTCAGAAGGCGTATACAATGGGCATTTGAGACTTGGCAACATAATACCATTGGACTGTTTGGCTCCTATGCAATTTCCCAGGTAAGTAGCTACTTAGCACCATTTTGTCCAGAATTATCTCTCGAACCTTTATTTACTAAGCACTGTTTATTATCTCTCCCTCCCACAATTGAAAAGATAAAAGTAAAAAGGAATCTGAATACAATAAGACACTCATATCATGGCTGGATGTGGTAACTCAGTAGAGGAAAAGGGTCCCTGCAGGCAATGAGCCAGGGACAGCCTCAATCCCAGTGTTAGGAGTCCCACAAGTTCACCAAGCTACACAACCATAACATAATACTCAGAGAACCTAGCTCAGACCTATACACGGTCGTGTTTGTCACTTGAGTTTCTGTGAGCCCCTAAAACCCATGCTTAGTTGATTCTGCGCCAGTGTCCTGGTGGTGTCCTCTACCCCTCTAGCTCCTACAATCTTCCCTCCCCTCATTCTGCTGGGTTCCTGTGGCTCTACCTAGTGTTTGACTATGGGTTTGTGCATCTGCTCCCAGCAATTGCTGAATGACACCCCTCTGATGACATCTAGGTGCTATCTAGGCACTGTCAGTGTGAGTCCCTCATGGAATGGATCATAAGTTGGACTTGTCATGGGTTGGCCACTTCTACAAGTTCTGCACCATCATTGTCCCAGCACAGCTTGCAGATGGGACAGATTGTAAGCAAAAGGTTTTATGGCTGTGTTGTTCCCTGAGTCCTACTACTAGGAGCCTTGCCAATTATAGAAGATGGCCAGTTTGGGTTGTGTTCAACCATTACTAGGAGACTTTGCTAGGGTCACTCCTCGGTGGATATCACTAGGAGTCCTGCTCGTTTTGGTAGCTCCCAGAGACCACTTCTGCTTGATCATAATCTTGCAGGTTCCAGGATTATGAGGGAACAAATCCCTGCTCATGAGCTCCAGTCTCCGGTGCAACACAGGGAGACACATCTGTTCTGCAGCAGACTCTGGGATGTAGACTCCCACATCCACATCTGCCCTGCATGAGAGCAAAGTCTCCTAGACTATTAACTCAGAGCTGAAGTAGTGATGTTCTTATGAATACCAGGGAGCTCTGTGTCATGATCAGAGGAAAAGATAATCACAATCCTCGAAAGTCATGACCAGTGTCACCCCTATGACCAAAATTATGAACAAAAATCACACAAGAAACCTAGGAAGAGCACAATGATTCTGTTTAACAAGGCAGTCATTAAAGGATGCAGAAATCAGTTTTGATGAGCGTGAGGGTTATTAGAGAGTCTTGGATAAAGGTTCACTAACGTTTTGTAAGGGAAAGAAGGATAAAGATTCATAAATGCTTTCTAATGGAGCAAAATATTTGAATGATGAACAACTCCTGTGCTTTGTAGAATAGAAAATGTTCCAAAAAAGTAAAATATTACTGGCTCGAAATATTGTGGGAGTGGCTTGTCAGAAAGAATCAATTTGAATGATTTGTCATTGGCCAGGGTTCAGACAAAATGTATTTTCCTAAGTTTTTCTTATTTTTTTTCTATTGGACAATTTATGTATTTACATTTCAAATGTTATTCCCTTTCCCAGTTTCCCCTCTGGAACTTCCCTCTCCCATCCCTCCTCCCCTTGCTTCTTTGAGGATGCTCCCCCACCTATCCAGTCCTACCTCACTGCCCTGGCATTCCCCTATACTGTGGCATTGAGCCTTCACAAGACCAAGGGCCTCTCATCCTATTGGTGCCAATGCCATCCCCTGCTACATATGCAGCTGGAGCCATGGGTCCCTCCATGTGTACTCTTTGGTTGGTGGTTTAGTCTCTGGGAGCTTTGGAGGGGGTCTGGTTGGTTGATATTGTTTTTCTTTCTTCTTCTTGGGTTGCAAACCCCTTCAGCTCCTTCAGTCCTTTCTCTAACTCCTCCACTGGGATGTCCGTGCTCAGTTTGATGGTCGACTGCAAGATTCTGACTCTTTATTTGTAATGCTCTGGCAGAGCCTTTCAGGAGACATCTATGATACGCTCCTTTCAGCATGCAGTTCTTGGCATCCTCAATAGTGTCTGGGTTTGGTGTCTGTATATGGGATGGATCCCCAGGTGGGGCAGCCTCTGAATGACCTTTCCTTCAGTCTCTACACTTTGTCACCATATTTCCTTTAGACAGGAGTCCTTCTGGCTTAAGAATTTGGAGGTGAGTGGGTAGCCCCATCCCCTAACCAGACCTCTGGATATGGTCTCTACATGTTCTCCCTCCCCTTTGTTGGGTATTTCAGCTAATCTCATCCCTGTTGGGTTCTGGGAGCCTCTTGCTGACCTGGCATCTGGGACTTGATGGTGGCTATTCCCAATTCCCCATCCCCCATTGCTACACACCTCTGTTCAAATTCCTGACCCTCTGTATATCATCCCCCCATCTCCTCCCATACCAGATCCTGCCTGTACTTTTCCCCTTCCCCATCCTCTCTTCATCTCAATCCCCTTCCACTCTCTACCTCCCATGAGTATTTTGTTATCCTTCTAAGAAGGACTGAAGCATCCACATTTTGGTCTTCCTTCTTCTTGAGCTTCATATGATCTGTGAATTGTATCTTGGATATTCCAAGCTCTTGGACTAATATTCACTTATCAGTGAGTGCAGACCATGTGTGTACTTTTGTTTTTGTTCGTTTTTTTTAATTTTTTATTGGATATATTCTTTATTTACATTTCAAATGTTGTCCCCTTTCCTGGATCCCCTCTCCCCCCAAAATCCCATAAGCCATCTCCCCTTCCACAATCAACCCTCCCCCGCTTCCCTGTCCTGGTATTCCTGTACACTACCACATCAAGTTTTTCCAGGACCAAGGGCCTCTCCTCCCTTTGGTGTCTAATAAGACCATCCTCTGCTGTCTATGTGTCTGGAGCCATGGATAACTCCATGTGTACTCATTACCTCACTGAGGATGATATTTTCTAGTTCCGTCCATTTGCCTAAGAATTTCATGAAGTTATTGTTTTCAATAGCTATGTATTACCCCATTGTGTAAATGTACCACATTTCCTGTATTCATTCCTCTGTTGAAGGATATCTGGATTCTTTCCAGCTTCTGGCTATTATAAATTTATGGCTTCTATGAACATAGTGGAGCATGTTATATTGTTATATGCCCTTGTTATATGTTGGAACATCTTTTGGGTATAGCTGGTCCTCAGTACTATGTCAAATTTTCTGAGTAACCGCCAGACTGATTTCCAGAGGGAGTTGCAATCCCACCAACAATGGAAGAGTGTTCTTCTTTCTCCACATTCTCCCCAGCATCTGCTATTACCTGAGTTTTTGATCTTAGCCATTTTGACTGGTGTGAGGTGGAATCTCAGGGTCTTTATGTGGTTTAGGTATAAGAATAACATAGTGGAATAGCTTAAAGAGTATTGGTATTAGGTCTTTCTTGAAGGTCTGATAAACTTCTGCACTAAACTCATCTGGTCCTGGGTATTTTTTGGTTGGGAGGCTTTTAATGAATGCTTCTGTTTCCTTACCGGTTATGGGACTGTTTAGATGATTTATCTGACCCTGATTTAACTTTTGTACCTGGTATCTGCCTAGAAAAATTGTCCATTTTATCCAGATTTTCCAGTTTTGTTGAGTATAGGCTTTTGTATTAGGATCTGATGGTTTTATTTGAATTTCTTTGATTTCTGTTGTTATGTCTCCCTTTTCATTTCTGATTTTGTTAATTTGGACAGTGTCTCTGTGCCATCTGGTTAGTCTGGCTAACGGTTTATCTATCTTGTTGATTTTGTCAAAGAATCAGCTCCTGGTATGGTTGATTCTTTGTATAGTTTTTTTTTCTTTCTACTTGGTTGATTACAGACATGAGTTTCATTATTACCTGCTATCTTCTCCTCTTGGGTGTATTTGCTTCTTTTTGTTCTAGACCTTTCAGGTGTGCCAATAAGCTGCTAGTGTATGTTCTCTCCAGTTTCTTTTTTGAGGTACTCAGAGCTATGAGTTTTCCTCTTCCCACTGCCTTCCACTGTGTTCCATAAGTTTGGGTATTATGTGTCAACATTTTCATTAAATCCAGAAGTCCTTAATTTCTGTCTTTATTTCTTCCTTTACAAAGTTACCATTGAGTAGAGCATTGTTCATCTTCCATGTGTGTGTGGACTTTGTTGTTTTTGTTGTTTGGAAGACCAGCCTTATTCTCTGGTGATCTGATAGGATGCATGGGATTATTTCACTCTTCTTGTATGTGTTGAGGCCTGGTTTGTGACCTCAACACAACTTGACAAATTATGGTCAATTTTGGAGAAGGTATTATGAGGTGCTGAGAAGAAGGCATATTCTTTTGTTTTAGGATGAAGTGTTCTGTAGATATCTATTAAATCCATTTGGTTCATAACTTCTGTGAGTTTCAATGTGTCTCTGCTTAGTTTATGTTTCCATGATCTGTCCACTGATGAAATTGGGGTGTTGAACTCTCCCACTATTATTGTGGGAGGTGCAATATGTGCTTTGAGCTTTAGTAAACTTTCTTTTATGAATATGGATGCCCTTGCATTTTGGGCATAGATGTTCAGAATTGAGAATTCTTCTTGGTAGATTTTTCCTTTGATGAGTATGCAGTGTCCTTCCTTATCCTTTTTGGGAATATTTGGTTGAAAGTTGATTTTATTCGATATTAGAATGGCTATTCCAGCTTATTTCTTGGGACCATTTGCTTGGAAAATTTTCTTCCAGCCTTTTACTCTGAGGTAGTGTCTGTCTTTTTCACTGAGGTGCATTTCCTGTATGCAGCAAAATGCTCTGTGCTGTATACATGTCCAGTTTGTTAATCTATGTCTTTTTATTGGGAAATTGAGTCCACTGATGTTAAGAGAGATTAAGGAATAGTGATTGTTGCTTCCTGTTATTTTTGTTGTTATCTTTATATTTTCATGGCTATCTTCTTTTGGGCTTGTTGAAAGAAGATTATTTTCTTGCTTTTTCTAGGGTGTAGTTTCCCTCCTTGTGTTGGATTTTTCCATCTATTATCTTTTGTAGGGCTGGATTTGTGGAAAGATACTGTGTAAATTTGATTTTGTCATGGAATATCTTGTTTTCTCCATCTATGGTAAGTGAGAGTTTTGCTAGATATAGTAGCCTGGGCTGGCATTTGTGTTCTCTTAGGGTCTGTTTGACATCTTCCCAGGATCTTCTAGCTTTCATCATCTCTGTTGAGAAGTCTCGTGTAATTCTGATAGGTCTGCCTTCATAAGTTACTTGACCTTTTTTTCTTACTGCCTTTAATATTCTTTCTTTGTTTTGTGCATTTGGTGTTTTGACTATTATGTGACAGGAGGAATTTCTTTTGTGGCCCAACCTGTTTGGACTTCCATAGGTTTCTTGTATGTTCATGGGCATCTTTTTTTAGGTTACGGAAGTTTTCTTCTACAATTTTGTTGAAGATATTTACTGGCCCTTTAAGTTGGGAATTTTTGCTCTCTTCTATACCTGTTATCCTTAGGTTTGGTTTTCTCATTGTGTCCTGGATTTCCTGGATGTATTGGATTAGGAGCTTTTTGCAATTTGCATTTTCTTTGACTGTTGAATCAATGTTTTCTATGGTATCTTCAGCACCTGAGATTCTTTCTTCTATCTCTTGTATTCTGTTGGTGATGCTTGCATCTATGACTCCTGATCTCTTTTCTAGGTTTTCTATGTCTAGGGTTGTCTCCCTTTGTGAATTCTTTATTGTTTCTATTTCCAGTTTTAATTCCTGGATGGTTTTGTTCAATTCCTTCACCTGTTTGGTTGTATTTTCCTATAATTCTTTAAGGTATTTTTGTGTTTCCTCTTTAATGGCTTCTACCTGTTTACCTGTGTTCTCCTGTATTTCCTAAAGGGGGTTATTTATGTCCTTCTTAATGTCCTCTATCATCATCACGAGATGTGATTTTAAATGAGAGTCTTGTTTTTCTGGTGTGTTGGGGTATCCAGGTCTCACTGTGGTGGAAGAACTGGGTTCTGATGATGCCAAGTAGCCTTGGTTTCTGTTGCTTAGGTTCTTGCACTTGCCTCTCTCCCTCTGGTTATCTCTGGTGTTCATTGATCTTGCTGTTTCTGACTGGAGCTTGTCCCTCCTGTGGGCCTGTGAGCCTGTGATCTTAGATGTGTCAGCACTCATAGGGAGACCAGCTCTCTCCTGGGCTGGATTTGGGTAAGGAGGGCTATGGGACAGCCTTAGCTCCTGGGCTCAGATGGAGACAGGAAGGATCCTGTCCCTGGCTGCTCTGCAGTTCCTATGCCCTGTGTGCTCCTGGCAGGCACCTCTTTGGACAGTTGTTAGAGCAAAAGTGGAGATTCACCTGTGGGCTTAGACGTGGGAGCACTCCTGGGAGACCAGAGGGCTTTGCGACAGCCTTAGCTCTGGGGCACAGATGGAGACTGGAACCTATGTTTTTCTTTTGTTTCCTTTTAAAAATGCATTTCAAATCAACTCACTGCAAATCAATCTTAAGTAGAAACCATGGTGAAAGCTGGGAGTTATGACGGTACATGCCTCTAATGCCAGCATTTGAGAGACAGATGCAGGAGAATCTTTGTGAGTTCAAGGCTAGATAGGTCTACATATAGAGTTCCAGGACAGCCAGGCCTAAAGAGAGAGACCCTAATTTCAGAGAGAGAGAGAGAGAGAGAGAAAATGGCAGGGAGGGGATCATAATGTAAACATGTACTGAATTTGGACCCAATTTTTCCTTTGTTCTTAACTTCAATGAAAAATCAAAATAGAAGAACAAACAAAAAAGAAAAAGATACTCCACATCACCACAGCCGACCCTGGAGTCCACTAGTAACTCCTGGGCATTGGTTCTGAGCCCTCCTAGGTGACAATACTTGTAGTGGAGGAGTCACACATGGCCTCTTCTAATTGGAAATAACTACCAACTTGCTTTGCTTATAAGCTCTCTGCCATGAAAGTGCAAATTGTCAAATCGGAGGATCCTTAATGAAACATTTTTTGTATTATTGAAAAAGCCTTTTTGGGTTATCATTTAATCATCTCCCTTCATGTTTTATTAATAAACTCATATTTCCTTTTGTAAAACTACCATAATGAAAACCTGTAGTTAGCAGGAGTATGCATCGATATCCTTACTTTGTGAATTAATCTTTTACATCAAGTTAGACAAACACCATCAAGAGAACATTCCCTTTTCCTTCCTGGAAACTTAGAGAGCTGGCTTTCAGCTAGTCCAGTGTCTTCAGAACTTTCTGGAGACTTTGACTATTGCAAGTATTCCTGCATCAGTGTTCACCTCACGTAAGAAAGAACAGGACAGAGCTATCAGTTAAGCAATGGCCTGGAGCAAGTGGGCACTTCAGTTCTCCAACTCAACCTCCTGTTTATGTTCAGACACTATAGAAACAGACTTCAAACATAAATCACCTCCCTAAACCCCTCTATTCAAATTCGTTTTTTCAACATGGAAAGTGGCTGAGTGCTCTGCTACCTAGAGGGACGGAGCCTAGAGTTTGCAGGCTACTAACTCTTCAACACCTAAGATTCTTTCTTCTGTCTCTTGTATGTATGTGTGTTGTTGTGCAAACACAAACTCTTGGAAGCATACTCTGTACCCCTGTTGCGCTGAGATACAGTGATATCATTGAGGACACTGCCCTCTGCTGGTTGCTCTAGTGGGTATTTCCCATCCCTGTTCGGAGGCTTTAGACTTGACTATGGGACTCCATCATCAAGGTAGAGACAGCATGGAGGTTTGTTGACACTAGAATATACGTTTCCCCTCAAAAATCTCTCAGGGCAGCATTCCATGACCAATGGATGAAAGAAAAGGGGGAGATGAAGTGCCAGGAATCCAACATCTCACCACCAGGAATACATTCCTCTGAACAGTGAAAGACAAAGTTAGTAGCGTGAAGGGTCCTAATCCCATAAACAACTAGGACCTCCGATGTCAACTGTAAGGACCCCAGGAATGTTGATGAGCTTATCCCAGGACCCTCGCAGTGCTCAGATGCTAGCAGTTCTAATGTGGTACCCAGACATTTACTCCTGCTGTTCTCTCTCACTTGGGATAAATGACTCAAGCCAGTGTACTGAATTTGTCTACGGCTGGTGTTACCAAGACAAAGTGCTGAAAGCCAGCGACTGTTTGGGACATGACTGTGGGAAACCCTTAAAGCTAAGAAAGCCAGGCAGGCTGGGGAGGAACACAGTGACCAGCTAACACTGAAGAGCCATTCCAGTTGTTTTCCCCCTTTTTAATAGAATTATTTTCTTACCTGAAATTGGGCCTTATGTAAGGTCTACTCATGGACACCAAGCCCTCAGGCTCTTCACTACTTGCTAACTACTCACTGTGGAAGGGTATCTTGTTGATGAAATAGTCAATGCCTTCTACACTTTCCTGGGTTCCCTCCATGTTGCTGGAAAAATTCCTCTTTACATTCTGGTCCCTAAGCAATTAGCAGAGGGTCACTTCATGCTCATAGAACCTGTCTTTAAGTATCTGTTACTATTCCTATGTAAGGAATTCTTGCATTTTTCTAAAAGTATGCTAGCTCCTAGGTCAATAGCCTAGACTGCTCATTTGTCAGCCATGTTTCTCGGCTGTTTTATCTTTGTCAAACCCCAGGGTTTGGTCCATCACAGCACTGCAGGCAAGCCAGGTCCTAGGATTCCTTCATTTTCTCCTTTCTGCAGGGCTTCAGTTAGGTGCTATTTTTCAAACAGAGGGATCAATCTTGAGAGACCAAGCCTATATGAAAAGCATTCTGTCACAGAATAGCTATGTGAGTACTATTCTTGAACTCACATGCAAAACTGGAATCCCCCCCATAATTGGAATGCTGCGTGAGTACTAATATTAAACTCACACACAAAACTGGAATTCCTCACAAGTGCAGCATAGTATCCCTGTGTTTAAGCAGCCTCCCATATCACGTCCTCTGTAGTCTATGTTTAGAGTTTCTGTTAGAACAGTGAAGATAATGGGCATTTATTGACCTGAGATGAGGCAGAAGCAAGTTAGGATGGACTCGCTCTGCTCCCTTGTCCTGCCTGCTTCACAGTAAAGGCAGAGCTTTTCCTCTGTCAAAAAGAAAAACAAATATCTTGTTACATAATAGCAGATATCAAAATATATTTCTTTGAATGCTGCTCATATAATTTTAATAGCCGGGGCTTAAATAGAACCATTGTGTTCCTGTGACAACTGAAACATCAAATGATTCTAGCATAATCTCTTCCTTTATTCTTACAGAATAAATGTCTTATATAAAAAAAAGCTTATTCTGAGGCCAAGTAGGTAAATTATTTATACAGTTTGTTCTAATCTATTATCTTAGATCAGAAATGGCTCTCAATGATGGCTTACCACTGTGCTTCTGAGTGGGAACACAGTTATCATTCCGGGGTCATTTCAAGTCTGTGTGATTTGGCCCCCAAGTCTCTGTGATATTATTTCCTTTTTAAGAAATCAAGTCTGTAGCCTAGAACATGCTGTTTTTCCACACACAGCTGATTGATTCCACATACGTGTTATGCAGAACTTATTATGAAGCAAGAGGCTTTAGAAAAAATTATATTCCACATATATTTATGTACTAAGACAGCATCATAGTAGTTGATACTGGGGAATCTCTGGTTAAAATAAAACAGGGATGAGAGAGATGTCTCATTTACTCACGGCACCTACTGCCAAGCCTAAGGGTCTGAGTTGGATTCTTAAGCTCTCAAGAGAAAGAGAAAATGGATTCCTACAATTCTATGTTTCTATGACCTCCTCCATGTATGGTGGTATGTGCATGTGCCCATATACCTGTGTGTGCACGTTTGAGTCTGTGTGGGTACACATACACACACACACAAACACACACACACACACTACAACAATTAAACATATATATATAAAGAACAAAATACAGCAAGTCTGCACTATGACAAACAGTAGTCATTCCAAAGTGTGGAAGTGACAAATAAGGGCTTAAAACACTTGTGTGGATAGCCAGAGGTGATTTTTTTTATCAGCAATGTGCTTTATGATTAAATGTGAAGTTTAATGGAGGAAAACTGATCTGTCACATGTAGAGTTGACATCTTCAGCTTAAGAGAAGTGAATAGATATGCATTCTGCACTCATGGGGAAAGCAGTAACGGGGGATACTGAAGAGCACAAGATCTACCAGTAGTCCTTGTGCCCCATCCTGATGAAATGCCCAGACAGAAGCTTGAACTGAAATCATCCTTAGAACATCTCATATTATGCCTTCCTTCTATGGCCTCCCCACAGGGATTCTGACTCTTCTGAACACTGCCTGGCCTCTGACAGTTTCCTTTGAAATTTGGGCTGAGACTTCTATGTACCAACAATTTTTATGTTCTTCATCTCTGTACAACCTGTGTTGTGTAAGCAACACTGAAGACTGACACCAGCTCAGGTTACTACCTGGGCCATGGTACCACTGAGTGCATGATGGCTGAATTTTTCCTAAATATTCTTGTACAATCAAAATACCCCAGGACGCTCTTCTCTAAGCAATTCCTTTCAAATGAGCTAATCTTCACACCCTTTACCTCATGATTGGTGGGGATTGTCAGATTTCACAGGGGTTCTCCAACATCTTTCCTGTCATCCTGAGCACAGAGTCACAGCTCTAGGCGAATTTTATGGGTGCTCTGTGTGGCCAACCCATCCAATAGGAGGCGCTGCAGGTTTTGTAGATGGCTAAGATGTCTGCTGTGTTGGGAGTTCTAGCTTTGATTGGTTCAACTTCCCTCCTCCTGTCCTCAGGACCGTTTGCTTCCGAAGATACAAAGTTGGTTTCTCTGACCTGAAATAGTCCTTCCATTTTTCAATGTTCTGCAGCTTTGCTAAGGGAGACTTCAAGATGAATTAGAGTGCTTTTTTGCCATTTTAACAGAACTTTGTAGTGTCAAAAATCAAGTCACCTAGAAGCTCCCAGATGCACTCAAATTTATTTAACAAATTATAATTTAGTCAGTGCCTTGGAATAAGCAGTTATAAATGACACACTCTACAGCTCGTGTTTTCATCTCAGCATACTGAATTAATGCATCTCTTATTGCACTAGGCTAGTGGGGTTTTTTCCTCCTCCTCCTCCTCCTTCTCCTCTTCCTCCTTCTCCTCCTCCTTCTCCTCTTCCTCCTTCTCCTCCTCCTTCTCCTCCTGGTAGCCCTCTTGTGTGGTTTCATCACACCCGTGGTTTAATCTGCTGCAAGGCAAGTGCTTTTTTTTTCCTTTTCACAGATGCTTAGGTAAGGAAAGGATAAAGAGGTAGATTGCTGGA
Source organism: Tokudaia tokunoshimensis (assembly GCA_036184795.1). Lineage (NCBI taxonomy): Eukaryota > Metazoa > Chordata > Mammalia > Rodentia > Muridae > Tokudaia > Tokudaia tokunoshimensis. The sequence continues at coordinate 53,276,640 of BTHU01000019.1, forward strand.
TGATGGTCACCCTGAACAGAGGTGGGATCATCAGTTAGAGGAGGAGACTCTTAATGGCGGAACAAGGCATCTCCTTTTGATATATTCACTGCAGGGTGAATACAGCAAAGAAGAAAGTGCTGCTTTCGATAATTCCTTGGTCAGTCTGACTTGGCTGATCTGAATTAACACTGGCATCATTAACATTGTTCATTGACATTAGTCACTCAGACATTTATGATAATGAACATATCCTGAGTAAGACATCATCGGTATTCTCAGCCCTGACCTCAGCACCGGCACTGTAAGGGATAAAATGTCTAATTATGTCGTGGCTCTTATACTGATGCCTCTGTCTGCCCCACTCAATCCCCTTGATTTGCGCCTGATTTTTGTTATTATCCTGTCATTGGCCAGTACCATATTAAGAGCAATACTAAAATTAGCCAGGGATAGGTTTCGCCCTCCTGCTCCTCAGCAGCTAAGTTGAAGAGTAGCTCCATAGCTTCTCACTTCTATGTGTGTGTATAAAGAAATAACAGTGGGTTGCAGGCGGTGCACAAGTTACCGCCACCCTGCTGCACTGTTGTAGAAACTAAACCACTTTTCAATAAAAATCACAGCAAATCCATTTCACTCATTATCGGTTTCCCAATTCCCACTCTGTGGAAATGGTACCTACCTGTCCCTGAGGCCCTGATAGGGCTGAAAGAACTGAAGGGTCGCTGAGGCTGGGGAGAAAAGAAATTCTACCCATCTGTGAAGAAAGCCATCAGACTCCAGCGTTAAAGGGCTTCACGAATTATTCAATAGCATCAAGAATGTTTATTTTTTTAAAAATGCTATCTAAGAGCTACAAAAGAGCAAGCTGGGAAAAAAAATTACAGCCAGATGTGGAGGTGAGGTAGGGGTGGGCTCATGAACCTCCATCTCTTGCTGCGTTTAGCAGTTGGCAGCTGTGAGAGGCAGGAGTGTCAGTTCTCTTCAAGGAAGTGGCCTCTTCGGCTGCCCATGCTACAGAGATGACCGTTCATCTATAGATAACACTGGTTGGACTCAACGGTTTAAGGAGAAAGGATCTAAGATGGGAGGTGGGTCTATGGCAAGGAGAGTCTGGGAGGAGTTGAAGGGAGATAGAGGTGGGTGAGACAAAATACACTCTACATCCTCAAAGAATTAATTTAAAAGGTTAAGAAAAGGAAGCGTCACCAGGGCATCAACAGTAAGAAAACAGCTATGCAAATTTTAAGTTCGTTTTCGTTGTGTTTTCTTGACTGTTGTTTTGCGGGTGGTTTTCACGTTAGTTGAAATTGCTCCTTGATGGTATAACGCATGTATAGAAATGCATTGCAGCTGCTCTTTAGCTCCACTCTCTGTTCTTTCTCTCCCACTCCATCAACTCTCGTTCCTCCCTGTAGGGACCTTTCCACACTCGTGTCTTTCTCTTTTGTTTTATAACCGTCTAATTGAACCAGGGCTGTTTTGTGTGACCAGGGGTTTCAAAGTGTCTTTGGAGCCTAGTGGGTTCTCAAAAAAGACGATGATGTCTCTTCCTCTTTCAAAATCTATTAGCAGTCAATGATTCATGGACAGGGCAGAAGTCCCACGAGCCTTCCGCCATCCATGACTGACTGTTAACAGGGCCGGTCTTTTTCTTGATTACAACAGCTGTCCCAAGGCCAGAAACAGGTATTCCTCAGGTCGCCTCCCCATCTCTCAACCCTTGCATCCCTTCTGGTCTCTCCTCTTCAGTGTCCCCTGAGCTTTAGGGAAAACAGCATAAGTGTCAATTTTAGGGCTGAGCTTCCAACCTCCACGTCGGCACATTTCCTTCCCAAGTTGATTTTGTTCATGGTGTTTCTCACAGCCATGGAAAGAGAACTACTATAAGGCTCTTGGGGGCTAGGGATTGCATTGCATTGTTTTATGGACCTGAGGACTAAACCTAGCATATAGCTTCCCATGCTGGGTGAGTGCTTTACCACTGAGCTACATCACCAGACCATTTACTTTTTTCATTTGAAGTACTTACTCTCTCACTAAGTTGTTCAGGCTGGCTCTAAACACACTTGACAGCCAAGTCAGGCCTTGCACTTGTGATTTTCCTCCCTCAGCTACCCAGGTATCTGAGATTAATGTTATGTGCCACCACTCTTGGCTCTAGCCCTATCAAAGAATTATTTCCAAGGTGAGAAAGAAAAAATGTGTCGATATGCACAGTTAGAAGCACAGAGCTGGACCGTGGTCTTCTGTGGGTGACTTGTCTGAGCAGATTTCACAATGCATTGTTGCGATGCAGTGGCTTGTAACTTCCTGGGTCACAACCCCTTTGGGAGTCACAGGACCCTTTCACGGGGTTGCATATCAGATACCCTGAATATCAGATGTTTACATTATGATTCATAACAGTAGCAAAGTTACAGTTATAAAGTGACAAGGAAAAGAATTTTATGGTTGGGAGTCACCACAATGTTAGGAGCTGCATTAAAATTTCTCAGCATTAAGGAGGTGGAGAACCACTGTTGTAAGGAAATTAATCTGTGAAGCCAATGAGTATCAGAAAACAGTATCATGTCAATGACCAAAATGTTATTTCTTTTAAATCTGTGTGAGCTCTTCACTTGGGTCTAAGAATGGACATTGAAATCTATTTCAGCTACTCTTTTCCAGTTATAAAATACAAGTAATTTTCTGTTTGAAAATATCACTGTAAATTTCCTATAAAACTACCTTTTGTGGCAGGGAAGCATAAATTTGATGCTATTAAATGGTTGGGTTATGAGGATGAATATGCAGCATATTTTAGTGGCACATTTCTATACAGTTTACACACAAACACCTACATACACACACACACACACAAGCACACACGCGCATGTGATTACAAAAGGCACGCATGTAGCAAAGCCAGTGTTTCATAAAAAGCCTCGTTTTACATAAACGCTCGGCTGCATTTTGTCCTCTTTTGCATCGAAGCCCATTTCTGACTCTGTAGTGTAAAAGTCCCTAACCACGTGAGCTCTCTCTTTCGGGACATGGGAGCGTCAGCATTTTGCATTCACAGTGGGCAGAAAATACCTGAGAACAATGGAAGCAAAATTGAAATGAGAACAATCAACACAAACCCAAGAAATCAATATCACATCTGAACCCAAAATTGTACATCCATTTCATCTTACAAATGCTCCGCTTTCCTTGCCTCAAGAGGGGCACGATGCGTGGATGACCGTGAGAAATCTGGTACTAGTTAGAAGGCTACTTTAAATATCTTTTTTTTCTCACAAAAGGGCATTTGGAGAAGTTCTTTGCTTAGAATAATTATTTTCATATGGTAGAATTTATCTTTTTTTAATTCGTATCTGTGAATCCATTCCCTATTTAAAATGCCCAGAGAGGAAATTTAGATGGGGGTTTATGAGATTTACAAAAAGCTGGCTAAATTTACATCCGTCATAAATATGTTTCATAAAAGTTAGAGCTGTTTGTCGTTATGAGTAATCAGAGTGTTGATTGGAATTCTAAATCATCCTTTATCAAGACAGAAAACATCACCCAGAAAGCTAAGCGATCTCTCTTGTAAGTTAACCAAATAAGACCATCCATGACCCTTTGTGCCCCCAAGCTCCCACGTGAGCTGTCAGCTTCAGGATAGCAATGCATGGCCCTGCTGAGATCTCTGTGTTGGGCTTGAAATAAAGGGGATCAGACAGGAAAATTAAGCTCACAGTAAAAATCTGTCACGTAGTCCTGTTTGACAATTAGGTGGGTCCCATTACCGGCTTTTTTCTCAGCACACCATGATATCAAAATGCCCTCTTAAAAACTGTACAGCCCTGTTCCTTGTACACTGTCTATTTTTAGGAAGCTTAGTATATATTCAGGTAGGGGATAGCTACCAAGTCCTCTGAATTTTAACTGAACACCAAAGGACTTGGGTACTTCAACTTTACTGCCTTGTTCTGTCAGTGCCTTATGATGTCACACAATGTGAGTGTGACGTCCCCCTTTGGCGTCCCTCACTGAAACGGACCATGCCAGCTTCTGCAGCCTGCCACCTAAACCTTCCAAAACACGGAAGGTGTTACCACTTGTCAGTCGATTCTTAAAACTGTGAGGTGTTTTATCCAGGCCTTACAGTTTGACGTAAGTTTGCAAATTTTCTCAAAGAGGTTTTAGTGACTTATCCTAAAATAGCCCACCCTACCTCCCTTGCACACATTGGCAAAGAAATATGCAGATCTTTTCTATTGAAAATGACACAATGATAAATAAAGCTCCCTTAAGATAAGGACCAGAACCTTCGAGTTAAATTCAAATTACAGTAGTGGACACATGCCTCCCAGGTTCTGAACTCTCTTTAGTTGGTGATTTTCAACTGAACATTGAGGCTGTATTTCTTTTTTTTCCTTTTTTTTTTAATTAGATATTTTCTTTATTTACATTTCAAATGTTATTCCCTTTCCTGGTTTCCCCTCCGAATACCCCCTAGCCCATCCTTCATCCCCCTGCTCACCAACCCACCCACTCTTGCTTCCCTGTCCTGGTGTTCCCCTATTCTGAGACATCAAGCCTTCTCAGGACCAAGGGCCTCTCCTCCCTTTGATGTACAACAAGGCCATCCTCTGCTATGCAGCTGGAGCGACGGGACCCTGCATGTGGGGATCCATCACATATACAGTTACCAAACCCAGACACTGTTGTGGATGCCAACAAGTGTTTGCTGACCGGAGCCTGATATGGCTGTCTCCTGAGAGACTCTGCCAGTACCCAACAAATACAGAGGGGGATGCTCTCAGCCAACTATTGGACTGAACACAAGGTCCCCAATGGAGGAGCTAGAGAAAGGACCGAAGGAGCTGAAGGGGTTTGCAGCCCCATAGGAGGAACAACAATATGAACCAACCAGAACTCCCAGAGCTCCCAGGGACCAAACCATCAACCAAAGAGAGTGTATTTCTAATGCATCCTCTAAAACTGTGTTTCAACGTAAAAGAAGCTCTGCCTATCACAGAACACAAAGACTGCCCTCATTTGGTCTTCTTGTTCACATTTTCAAATGTGAGAGGGGCTGAGGTTGGTAGCAAACATCCGTTAGAATAAATGGACTTAGTTTGCAGCAGTAAGGTGTGTCTCTACAACGTAGCTCATAACCTCCGTGATTGCAACACTTTACCTATGGTTGATATACACTTTAGAGTGTCACACCATTGTGCACACAGTTTCAAATATGCAGATAACTGCAGATTAATGCCCAGCAAAGCACATCACCAGACCTCACGATCAAGGCACACACAGACGAAGAGCTGTAAAGAATCCCCAAATGCCCCGGCGTAGTTTTCTGTTTCAGGAATGTTACCCCATTACTTGATGCTTGCTCTTCTAATATTTTTAAACAAAGTAAGTACACATACTACTGTGAGATTATAGAGGTTGATGACTTATTCTACACACTGCAAAGCCCCAAACAGAAGGGCTGCAGGCAGGATAAGTGACTACTGGTCACATATCACATTAATCAGGCCCTTTGTTCTTCTTGATGGTCCAATCAAGGAATGTCCTTGGGACTTTGCAAACACCGGCCTCAGCCATAAATACAAGAAAAACACAGTGTCTTCTAGCCCTAGTCAATAAATTTTTGATCCATTTCTTAAAGGCACAACACTTGACCCTTCCCTAACATTTACTTTCCTACTCACAGAGGACTTTAAAAGAGTGGGCTCTACTCTCCTTAGGAGGCCAGAAACGTATTGAGATCCGCCCCCCCATCGTGCTGTCTGTCTGTCTGTCTGTCTGTCTATCCATCTGCTTTCTGGCATTTACAAAGAATGATATAGCTCTTGCCTAAAGGACGACTCAAAGTTCTCTCAAGAGCCCCGTTTCTCCTCTCAAACCCTAACAATGACTATAGTTTTAATTTTTAACAGATTGTACTTTTCTGGAGAGCCAATGACTTGCTCTTCATGTCTCGCTCAGCTTGCGTTCTTATAGAACCCAGCACCACCAATCCAGGGATGGGCCCACCCAGGATGGGCTAGGCCTTCCCCCATTGATCACTAAGAAGATGCCACCTTACAGGCTTGCCTACAGCTATGGAGGAATTATTTTCTTAATTGAGGTTCCCAAGTCTCAGATGTGCATTAACTTGTGTCAAATTGACATATTTCTTCTCTCCAGCATACCCCCTTTGGTGTCCTTAATACCTTGTGTCAGCACAGATATGTATCAGCCATGACAGTGCTATTCAGTGTCTCTGTGTCCTGTCAAGTCCTTCGTCTCCATCTAGCAGTTACTCAGTTTGCAGCCACACCTGCTCATCAGAGCTTGGTTGTGTGCTGGAGGCCAGCCGCCCTCTCTAACATGTGTGCGCTGGCTTCTGCTTTAATATCTTTTAACCTGTTGTACTTTTCATATAATACCTCCTCTTAAATTAGCAATTTCCTAGGTAAGACAAAAAAGAATTATCAAATTTGAGAGTTCTGTCTCAAAAGTTCATCTTTCCTATGTAGAAATGGAATTTGAATATATATATATATATATATATATATATATAAATGTATAAGTGTATATATATATGTATATGTATATATATATATGAAAGTGGTTAATACCCTAACCATTTCATCCATTCTCCAGTATGATTTACATAAGAGCAAAATATTATATTCCATCTACAAGAAATAATAAACACCCTAAGAAATTTTAATGAAAAATATATATTCAATCATCATGTGATAATTGCCAAATTAACTGGTAAAATCATCTTCTTCCTTTCCTTTTAACATATTTTTGCAGCTGATACTTGTTGAGACTTGATGATTTATAAGTTATATTAAACATCACAGGAATTACTTGACAGAAATTCAATCTGAGTTTAAAATAGTTCAAACTGGGCTTATATAATATATTACCAGAACGTTAAAGATTATAAGTTAAGTTCCTAACTTCTTTGACCTTCAAAATGATGCATACCATCACAGGAATTATAAATAACAGTGTCTGTGGGGAAAGCCTGCATAAATCAAAGGATGGAATCAGCTTCCATAAAGTCCCCTTCTCTGTACAGTATCGTGAGAGAAGGGGATAATATTTTTCACAGAGACCAACACATACCTGAGAAAATAATTTTAAACACTGTGTCTGCCCAGTGGTTCTGGGAGAGCCGAAGAAGAACAAGAAAAGGATGGAAGCTAAGGAGAGACAGGGAGACAGACAAACAGGGAGAAAACTGCAGGAGAAGAGAGAGGAAATGAGAGCGAGGGACAAGAGCGGGGAGGAGGCTGACTCAACCCACTCAGTAAACACTGGCATCAGTCCATTAATGCCTATTGGTAGCCCATGGGCAGCCCCCTGCCTCCAGGCTAGGCATCTCCATAGCATTGTCTCCCTGTTGCTTTGTTGCCTAAACTCCACCTTTCACCCCCATTGCTTCTCTGGTGCTTTTAATAAATCAGCAAAAATGAATGAATGAAATGTCCATTTTCTGATACCTATCACGGCCCCCTTTCTCCTATGTGCCTTTTTTTGTTTTGATGCTACGATTCACTGCATGAATTGACTCAGATGCTCAGATATAGAGTTCCCATCCAGGATCCTGGCTTCAGATTGCCCCGTGTGACATTAAGGAGGCACACGTGTGACTAGTGGTCCGCACAGTGGTCTTCTAGTCACCTGCTGCTAGATGGCCCACTAACAGTCTGAGGAAGTCACAGACACTTCAGTATTGCTTGGTGTCCTGACTCTTATGGCTACACCAGACCACACCAGGACAACAGAATGTCAATGTCAGCCCTGAGCACCATTAGCAGTATGAAGGAGATTTCTTCTTTATCAGATGATATGAAGAAAATTAAGACCCAAATCTGTTATCTGGGACAGAATCATGATCTGATCAGCTTGTGTTCTTGTCTCAAATATCCCTCTCCCTCCTGCGTGCGTGTGTGTGTGTGTGTGTGTGTGTGTGTGTGTGTGTGTGTGTGTGTGAATGTTCCTATTGGGTGGGTGGGTGAGCATACTTGCAAGTATGTGATGGATGTGTATGTGGAGACCAAAGGTTGACCTCAAACGTCATCATCTGTGGCTAGCAAATTCAAGGCATCCCTTTGTGTCCATCCCTATTATTGGAATTACAAATATGCTATCTTTTTACATGCGTACCAGAGATCTGAACACAGGTCCTCCTACTTACACGGCAAGCACTTTACTGGCTGAGCTGTGTACTCAGACCTCAAAGTATCTCTTATAAATATCAAGACACTGGTAAATCACAGGCCAAGCTCTAAGATGAAGCCACAAGTTAAACCTGGACAACATGTTGCTCTGTGTCCTGAAGTATGTCTGCGGACCTTGCTGGCTTGTGGGAGGCTTTCATCTGTTCTAGACCCTGTGAAAGTCTGTCTGGATCTGGGTGGAAAGAGCAATAGGGGGGCATATTAAGCTCTAAGGCTTAGTTCTTGTCAAAGATGAGTAGAACTCATGGAGACAGGCTTCCTGGAATAGGCTAGTGTGTCTGTCTCCTGTGAGCAGTGAGCAGCAAAGATCAGGCAGAGGAACATGGAAGATTTGCCTCAGAGATACCAGTCTCTTTGAGTTTCCCTTGGGTTGTTTTGGGTGTTTACATACCTTATGTCCCTAGGAAGGTTTTATGGGTACAGGACTGGAAACTGTCCCAATTCCCAAACATCTGCCCCAGAAGGTGCAATGACCTGGTGTATTAGTTTTATTAGTGAGAAACCCATCTCTCATCAAATGACATATCATTGTTCCTAAAATTTCAGTAGAGCTTCCAGTCAATTTGAGGATGTGCAGAACTCAAGCTGGTCTGTCTAGGCTTTCGAAGCCCGTGGCACATAGAGGCGCATCGAGTGCAGCATGAATACATGATTTCATGCACACTGCCAATGCAGTGCATGACACTGTAGTATAATATAATTCTCACCCCTAATTATATATTCTGGTTTTAAATGACCTGTTGAATGTTCTTTTTAAAAACCAGGTTTACATGGTCTTCTCAGTTATATTTTTGTATCATACCTTATAACTTAAAATCATCTCTGTTTTCTACTCCATTTCCCTTCAGATCCCTCTGGCAAAATAGCTCTGACATGCTTTAACAGCAGGAAGAGTTCAACACATTTCATAAGCCAAAGCCTCTTATTTCTAGGCTTTGCTTTAGAGTATAGTGTGCCATCTTTCGATAAATTCTATGCAGTCTAAAACGTCTGCTTGTTCTCTGCTGAATCTTTTATGAAAAGGACACTTAGAAGAAGCTTCCTAATTTCACAGTGGCTAAAATATTTGTTGAAATTTTTATAATAAATTAACATAGCTATTCCAGTCCTTTGCTCCGTTCTGATTACCCCTGATGCCTGCACCCACAGAGCTCCAGTTTTCTTTTCTCTTCTGACTGCTCATTCTCTCAGAAGAGCGGCATCTATACACAGGAAGCTGTACATATAATAAGGGAGGAGTTGATGCAATCCCACCTCCACACTTCAGTCTCCTTCTACTTGATAAAGGATGTGGGCAGATGCTCACAAAGTAGGTAGCCCCGCTCAGTTTCCTAAGGCCGATGCTACAAGCAGAGTAGACTCTGGAACGGAACAGAAACCTGGCACTATGATGAATTTCACATCTCACTGGATAGCTCAGATTTTCCTGTGCTTGGAAACTTCCTGCAATCCCACGAGTCACGGGATATTATGCCCATACACTCCTATGCCCTTTGTCCTCCCTCAGGATACTGGTGTGCTAGATCCCAGAACTACCAAATAAATTGAGACTCCAGGTTGGGTACTGGTGATGAAGTTGCTATATAGGGTGGATTATGATTCCATCCTCCGTGGCATTCTAGTCTAAGGGGACTCAGCAGGCAAATAGATAACATAACAGGATCTAATGGTTGAATTGTGTGGGACAGAGAAGGCGTGGTTGGAAAATGTGTGACTTATGATCTATTTGGGGAATTGGTAGGACTAATGTGCAATTTTAGGCACCCATTGCCTGAAAATACCATAATTTTCTGTTTGTTCTTGACTTCAGTAATTATCAAAGGAGAAATTTCCTGCCCTTATAATGAAATGTACAATTCCTGTGTTTAAAAAAAGGAAGAGGACAAATCATCAAAGCCAATCAAATGTAGGCACTTGCAAGATCAATTATGAAAATGAGAGAGAGAGAGAGAGAGGACTTAAAATTCTAGGCTTTGTTCAGCAAGACCTACTCTTTTTTGATATTTTCTTTATTCACATTTCAAATGTTATCCCCTTTCCCAGCCAGCCGCCCCCCCTCAGATATCTCCTATCCCACCCTCCTCCCCCTGCTTCTATGAGGGTGCTGCCCACTCACCCAACCACTCCCACCTCCCCACCTTGGCATTCTCCTCCACTGCGACATCGAGCCTTCACCGGACCAAGGGTCTCTCTTCCCATTGATGCCAGATAAGACCATCCTCTGCTACATATGCATCTGGAGCCAAGGGTCCCTCCATGTGTACTCTTTGGTTGGTGGTTTAGTCCCTGGGAACTCTGGGAGTACTGGGTGGTTCAAATTGTTCCTCCTACGGCGCTGCAAACCCCTTCAGCTCCTTGGGTCCTTTCTCTAACTCCTCCATTGGAGACTCTGTCCAATGGTTGGCTGTGAGCATCTGCCTCTGTATTTGTCTGGCTATGGCAAAGCCTCTCAGGAGACAACTATATCAGGCTCCTTTCAGCATTCACTTGTTGACATCCACAATAGTGTCTGGGTTTGGTGACTGTATATGGGATGAATTCCCAGGTCAGGCAGTCTCTGGATGGCCTTTCCATCAGTCTCTGCTCCACACTGAAACCAGATACAAAACTCCAACTCTAATATGAACAGGAAGCTGGGCTGATGGGAGGGCCATCCTACTGTGTGGTGGGCCATCCTACTGTGTGCCAGGGAGGCTGCTCATGTGGAATTATGCATCTCAAAGTCCAGCCTCTCTTCAGTCATATGTGCTCTGAACAGAAAGAGCCCATGTATGCTACCCAGAATGCTGTGCAAAGCTTCATGCAGCAAACTCCATTTCTTTTGGATAACGTGCGAGAGATTCTCATTTTTAATACGTATCATTTTCCCCCCAGATTCATCTCTTAAACAAGCAGTGTTTGTTTGAGCTGCTACTGTGTCTCATCTACCCGAGTAACGGAGGTGAGGGGAGGTAAAGGCAGCCTTCTACCCGAGTAACGGAGGTGAGGGGAGGTAAAGGCAGCCTTCTACCCGAGTAACAGAGGTGAGGGGAGGTAAAGGCAGCCTTCTACCCGAGTAACGGGGGTGAGGGGAGGTAAAGGCAGCCTTCTCCGGCACTGAAAGGAACTGTGGCGCCAGATGCTGCTCCCACGTTCAGTTTCTCACAGAATAGCGTGAGTTTTCTGAAACTTTAAGTTGTGCAATTTAAAAAAAACACTAAAAATCACTTCCAACAGCCACTTTAGAGCATCTTATCTCATTACACCTTCCCATTGTTTGCTTCCTGGGCTCACAGCTCTCTCTTCCCATTTCATGTACAGCTTCCAACTGAGAGCGCAGGACCCTCATCTCCAGGGCAATCAGCTCAAGTTGCCATGGTGGAGCCTTCTCATCCCCATTCCGCACTGCCAGAGAGCAATCCCCACGCGGTTGGGGGTGACTTTCTCCTGGTTCTTTACACAGTGCATTTGAAGAAAGAGAAAAGTCAAGCTTTGCACAGGTCGGCTTTGTGAATTACAGGGACACACACAAACTACAGCATCAGCATCGTGTGTCTGGGTGCACTCTGATGAAGATCAAGCATGGTGTTTCCCCACAATGTAGACTGGGCCTGTTAGCCTCCCAAGGGCAGAACTGTGTGATTCAAACGTGAGATTTTCCTGTAAACCAGGTAACACTGGCTTGTGTTGGTACTTCTCCATATGCATGTTCAGATGATATCACTCTACTCTCTGAATTTATTTTTAAAAAAGGAAACATAGCTGCAATTGTTTTTAAAGTACAGGCATTGATAGCCAATTGTTCTAAGCACCAAACTGACCAAAAACAGTTCTCATATAAATAGCTGTTGCTACAATGAATTGCATATATATTTTATGTCAGCATCTGGCAGTCACATAAAGATAAGATGTGATTGTGATAGTGTATATACATATACTGTAGCACCTGATACATTTCAAATTATTGAAAAATGCTGTATTTTGGTAATGTGTCATATTTAATCCGGGACCTATGACATAAGACAATGAGACTCCTGTTCGGAGGCAGAGACAATAGGTGTGCTGTTGCCATGGAGATAAGCAGGCAATGTGGAGGAAAGGCAGATAGTGATCTGTAAGTGTGGAAATAGTGCTTCCCCTCTGTTCCTTCCACTGGACCCTTAGCTCCTGTCAATGGGGATGGGGAAACAAGCAGAAGGATAAAGACTCCAATTATGTCGCCATTTTTTCATGGTCCTCCCTGCAACCTTTCACTTACCCTTGTATACTCTGAGGCCACACAAAGAACTTTCTGAAGTTTTCCCAAGAACAAGTTTCCCTTTGTCTCTTCCTACAATTTTATGTTTTTTTCCTCTTCCACTTCTGTAAAGAAACCAGAGCTCCCTACAAGCAAGGCTTCTATTTTTTTTTCAAAGACAAACTTAGGTCTACCAGAAAGTTACCTCTTGGTGTTCAATTCTCCCTGTTTTCCTTCTCTGACATTGAGTCACATCCCTCTCAGCAGCATGGTGCTGCAGGTGACAGTCACGGTGGCAGCACTGTGCACAGTTCAAGTAAGGGAGTTGTCAACATAGTCTGGCCAAGTGACTAAAACCCGGCCTAGAGACTCAACCAATGTCCACAGTGATGTCAACAACTGAGGAAGTCTGACGGGTAAGGGTGGGGAGTTAAAGAACACATACATATAAAGAAAAGAAGTTACTATCCTCCTAAATTTAGCCACCTCCTAAATTTGCAGTCATTACCACACCTGAATGCTTAAAGGCTCCCTTTTCAACTGATGCCAAAACCGCTCAATGAAAGACTGCTTGATAGCAGGGAATTCATGACACACTGGGATCTCACACAGTTAATGAATTCATCACTGCAGCTAGAAGGTGCAGTACTGGGGAAGCGACCTTGGCTTGACCATCAGATGGAAACTCAGGCACGGTGAGCCTCCTGCACAGGCCTGAGCAGAAGAGACGCATTGCACGGCATCATTTCTAAAGTTTTCTACCTGAAATCAATCATATATCACCTAAGACACTTGTGAAAATATTTTCTATGCCTTTGGCACAGTGTTCTTCTCCTCTGGAAGAACCAATGAAAATCCCTTCAATTTCCTGTGCCATAGAGAACATCTGGAAAATTAGATGCCCTGCTATCCCAAAGATGTGTCTTCCCACTGCCAGGTACCAGCTGCCTCAGCTAGCTGTGGTTCTTTTTGTATTCCCTAGAAATATATATGCTGTCCTAGAATGATTTATTATAAAGATGAATAATGCCCAAAAGAATGGTTATAACAAAATTCAGGAAAACATTGAGAAGAGAGATGTTGCAATATATACATAAAAAGAACTTGTAAAATATTAGGGTTCATATTTGGACACATCTTACAAAGGAATAAAATGTGTGTGTGTGTGTGTGTGTGTGTGTGTGTGTGTGTGTGTGAAGAACTTATAAGAGACAAATTGTCTCCATGTTAAGGGATGTCATGAAACCCAAATAAAAGTTAAGCAAGGGTAGAAATGCAGAGGTAAAAGTCATTGGTCAATGAGGGCTCAGCTTGGATGGAGAATGTGATGGTAAATGTTGACTGTCAACCCGATAAGGCCTGGAGTCAACTGAGAGGCCTGCCTCAGCGTCGTCTGTGAGGCCTTTCCAGGAAGGATTAACTGAGGGGCTGGGTCCCAGCTCAGAGTGGGCAAGTGATGGCACCTTCCATCAGGTGACCCCAGTAGAAAGAGGCATGAGGACACACAGCTTTGTCCGCTTGCCTTCACTTCCTGTTGGTAAGGATTTCTATCCCTATTGATTTTGCTGCTGACAACAGAACCCATGTCTTCCACCTTTGACTGTGGACTGAAGATCAATGACTCTGTCCAGGAATTCTCCATGCTTTGGGGTCAGATCAGGACTGCCGAGGTGTCCAGGATCACAGGCTGAGCCACTGTATCCTTAGCCTCTCAGGCACAGAGATGGATGTTGTTGGACTACTGTCTTCGTCAGGGTTTCTATTCCTGCACAAAACATCATGTCCAAGAAGTTGGGGAGAAAAGAGTTTATTCAGCTTACACATCCACATTGCTGTTCATCACCAAAGGAAGTCAGGACAGGAACTCACACAGGGTAGGAACGTGGAGGCAGGAGCTGATGCAGAGGCCATGGAGGGATGTTTCTTACTGGCTTGCTTCCCCTGCCTTGCTCAGCTTGCTTTCTTATAGAACCCAGGACCACCAGCCCAGGGATGGCACCACACACAGTGGCCTAGACCCTCCCACACTTGATCACTAATTGAGAGAATGCCTTACAGCTGCATCTCATGGAGGCATTTCCTCAGGGGAGGTTCCTTCCTCTGTGATAACTCCAGCTTGTGTCAAGTTGACACACAAAACAAAAGCCAGTACAAGTACAGACCCTGCTTTGCAAACCAAGCTATAGATCCCCTTTCTGTGATATCTAACTGTCATGTCTACACTGTTCCTCTTGAGAACCCTTCATAATATAAATACTTCTTGTTCATGTTAATGTGAAAAGATCATTATCCATTCACCAGGGCAACTGGATCATATACATTTTATATGCCCCAGTGTTGTATTGATATTAAATTGATTGCATTTGATATCATGTTCCCCTTAATGGGAGATAGAATGAAATGTCATGACCTTTGTTCCAGTGTGCTTTCTGCTGCTATGATAAACACCTTGACTTGGAGAGGAAAGGGCTTATTTGGCTTCCATGTTTTAGTCTGTCATAGAGCGAAGCGAGGAGCTTGCAACAGAAACCATAAAGGAACTGTGGCTTGCTCCCAGGCTCCAATCCAGCTAGCTTCCTTATACAGCCCAGGTTCATCTGCCCAGGAATGGCACCGCACACATTGGTTGGGCCTTCCATCTGTTAGCCATCAAGAAAAGTCCCCAGAGACATGTCCACATGCCAGCCTGATACAGATTATTCCCCAACTGGGACTCTCAGGTAACTTGGGCTGTGGTAAGTTGACAGCTGAAGCTGACTGAGAGAATATCTGAACATGTTTTTATATGGTAAAACAAGAGCCACAAATGATTAGGGTGGGCATCAGGTAAGGACATAAGATGTATTATAGCATTTTTTTTCAAGGAAGGGATCAAGTTGAAGTCTAAGAAATAAAATCATAAAAAGTGAGAAGGAGTAGTTGATGTCTCTTTTGTGTGTGCATGTGCTCATAGGTGTCGGCATGTGTGGTCATGTATATGTGGAGGTTACCAGTCATCCCTCAATCACCCACACATGGATCTATTGAGACAGGGACTTTCAATAATCCTAGAGCTCACTATTTAGCTAGACTGCCTTGTCAGAAGGCCCCAGGGATCGGCCTGCCCCCACTTCTCTGGGTCTGGGATTGTAGGTGTGTGCTACCATGCTCAGTCTTCATTTGTGGCAGCCATAACTATTACACAGTATTGAATGTTAAACCAGGAAACCTTGGGATTGGTACAGTTTGCACGTCATTCACTCATATTACTAGTTCATGTGTTGATAGAACATGTAATGATACTTTTGTATGTCTCTGTTTTTAAAACAAAGGAGATAGCACTTGCTATTTTGGTGTGTTGATTTTCTAACCCCTAGCTTGATGGGTATCATCCTCTTCTCCCTCAATGTCTAGCCACCGAGAGAAGACTTGGGAGTCCACACTGCAGACATGCACAGACAAGAGAGAAAAGCAAGTAATGCATTAGCTTTATTATGACAACTCTTCTGATTTCATCCCCCCCTCAAACGGCTGCAGACAGCCATAACCGGTTTAAAATGGAAAGATATAGCTGTCTCCTGAGAGGCTCTACCAGAGCCTGACAAATACAGATGCAGATGCCTGGAGCCAACCATTGGACTAAGCACAGGGTCCCTAATGGAGGAGTTAGGGGAAGGATTGAAGGAGCTGAAGGGGTTTGCAACCCCATAGGAAGAACAACAACATCAACCAACCAGACACTACCCCCCCCAAGTTTTCAGGGACTAAACCACCAGCCAAATAGTACACATGGAGGGACCCATGGCTCCAGATGCATATGTAGCAGAGGATGGCCTTGTTGGACATCAATGAGAGAAGAGACCCTTGGTCCTGTGAAACATCAATGCCTCAGTGTAGGGGAAAGCCAGGGCAGTGAGGTGGGAATGGGTGGCTGTGTGGGGGAGCACCTTCGTAGAAGCATGGGGAGTAAGGATAGGCTAGGGGGTTTGCAGAGGGGAAACCAGGAAAGGGGTTAACATTTGAAATGTAAACAAATAAAATATCCAATACAACAAAACTGCAAGAAACTGGGCTATTATTTAAATGTATTTTTTAAATAAATAAAAACTTTAGGTGTATTATCATCAATGGCTTGTCCTTGTGCCAACTAACCATTGAAACCATCATAGAACAATTTAGCTTTATCGTGTTTCCTTCGCTGTTATAGGAACTTAAATAACGAAGTTAAGGAAGAGGTCATAAAGCGTGTTACTTGCAGCTTAGATGCTATTGATGGCTGCACAGCAATAGCTACTGCCTTGGCTGCCGTGGGAGGCAGTGCTCAGAAAACTCTGAGGTGAGTATTTGGAGGAGTAACATTGGAAAGCTGCCTACCAGTAGGAAGAATTGACTCTATTAGGAGATATAATAATGACACAAAACAACAGAAGTTGTTATTATGAGGGCATTGTGCTATTATGGGAATAAGAGACAGGGTATTAATTGTTAATAGGAAACATAGATCACATCTAAGAATACCATTTTATTCTCCATTCTTTTCATTAACATAAAACAGGGTTTTTCTTGGCATCCTTATGCATCTCTAGAAAGAAATAACAAATGTACATTATATATTATACAGTATAGTATATACAAATATAATATATTTATTATATTTATTATCTGTTATAATACACTCTATACAAATATATTATTATAATATATACAAATATTATGTTACATATTATATATGCAAATATAAATTATACATTTATAAATGTATACTCATGGGCATGTAGTCTCTTATAAGTGTTTAAAAGTGAACGAACGACATGACTGAGAAGAAGTGTTTAGAAGAGAACAACTGGTGAATCATACATCAGTTTCTGTTTTCCTTCCTTTAAGTTTCACAGCACATGGGAAGGGGAGGAAGGGTGCCTCTATGGTAAGAGCCTGACACTTAAGCTTATTCCTTCTCAGTGGCAGGCCTGTTCAGGAAGCTCCATCAGTGCTCAAGAGAGAGCAGGGTTCCTAGTCAGTCTGGGTCTCAGGGGACATCGATCAGCATCAGGCAACACACAGCAACCTCAAAGTAGAGTTAATACCATCCTTGGTTGACATCTTCTCTCTGAAGTGGAAATTTCCAAGTCTCACAGTCAGAGGTTTCTGCCAGAACACAACTTCGTTGCAATGTTCCCAAGATCAGTTACCTCCTCTGAAATGAAACGTTCCCTCCTCGGGGAAGAAAGGATTCTCTTAAGATCCATTCAAATGGGTCCACTCAGAAAGAACTGAATACTACAATATAAAACTATAAAAACAAAAGCCATCATTTCAGACTCTCCAATATGGCCTGATGATTTTGTCTGTGGATAATTAGTTCAGTAAGTCATTTTGGAGGGATCTTCGGATCTAGCTACTGTGGGCAAAAAGGGATAAGAGAGAAAGGTGTCATCATGGGGACCAAAGTATCTGTGGGAGTGGATTGAAGGGGCTCCAGCCTGCAGTCAGGTGGCTTTGTAAAGCAGACACTAACAGCTCATCCTCTGTATATGTATGACCAGGTAGAGTTCTCAGGTTAAACCTGCGAGTGCAGTGTCTCTGCAAACAAGACTCCCCCCTTTTCTCGACTGGCATGGTCACCATGAAAGAACACACTTCAGGGCTGGACAAACAACTCTGCCTGCTCTACAGTTTCACTGGGAATTCCAAGTCTGAATTGTCTGAGCCACAAACTGGAGGGTAAAGGCTTCCTGCTGAGGGGTTTCAGCATAGGGTTAGAGACAAGATCACCGACCACCCCAATGTTGAGTGCTGTGGCTCAGGACCACAGGTAGGGCTGGAGAGGGGATGGACATTGTCCACCATGGTCCTGCAGACCTGGAGAGAAGGGGGATGCAGATCCTGAGGAGGGTGATACAACATGGCTGGAAAGGTTATCTACCATGAATAGACACAAGTCTGAAGTGAAAACCCTTCGGGGGCCACATGACTTTCTCTCCTCAGCATATGTATGTCTCTAACAGCTTCTTTAATTTTACCCAGTGAGTAATGTCTGCCTCAGAGTGTTGCAAGGTCTGAATGGCAGAAATGTACACATAGCACCTGACACCTGCCTGGGAAACCCAAGAGGAGCCATGCTGCCTCAACAAGACACTTTAACTTAATCCCAAGAGTGACCATATTTGGTTTTTTACATATCTTTGTCACAAAGTCTAGAGCACACCCTTTGGTTGTGGCACAAATAATTTTCTGGCTCCTCCTCGGCCTCTTTTCAGACTGTTGCACTAGAGTGTGGCTGGAGGTAAGCTTCCGGGACTCTGTCATGTCCCCTTCCTCACACCCTCAGAAAAGAGATTTAGAATATTATCACATTATTTAATGCCTTTCAGAATGGAATCTCATTGTTTTACATTTAAATTTGTCATGCGATTTTAGATCAGTGAGTCAAATAGTGACAGTAAGTGCTGTGATCATTAATAAAAATGAAGGGACCAGGGTCACGAGGCTTGGCAGGGCAATTGTTCTTCACAATCGCCAAAATTAGACAAAGAGATCCATCACCGATCTAAACATATTGGGAAATTTCTTCAGAAGGGAAATCATTTTTAACCATCTTAACAGAGGAAACGCCTGTGTAGCTGTGACTTGAACATAGAACAAGATAGTAATAAATTTCTGAAAGAAGGTAAGGCATCTGCTTAGACAACAGTTCTGTGAGGGAGAGGGTGATCCTTCATCATTGTTTAACATTTAAACACACGCAGCTCTGAATTATTCACTGGCTTGAAAGCCCATCATACTCGTGACCGGGAAACAGATTGCCGTTCTGTCGTATTTGACATTACCCGTTCATTTCAGTGATGCTTAACGGATCCAGACGACTGACGATTAATATTTAATATTCCATCCCCTATTAGTACTTACGAGGAGTGTCGCAAAGTTAGAAAATAAGAAATCCAAACCAGGAGTTCTGCTCAGTGTAGCCGACCGGCAGTTCTGTGGAGACAGAGAGGGCAGCGGCGTGGCACATCCGCTCGCTCAGAAGTCTGAAGTGTGCTTCAATAACCTGCTGAACTCCAGTAGCAAGAAGAGGAACTTTGGCGGTAAAAATCACTTAATTGACTCCAGAGGGAACACATTGCGAAAGGTGTTGAGGAAGGGCAAGCCCGGAGGGGCTGGAAGAAAGGTCTTTGAAAAAAGCTGGTTTGGTGTGATGCTCTCTGCAACACCCACGAATCCGGCAACTGCCTGGCTTAAAGTCTTCCCAGGGCTAAAATGGGTTAGTTTTCTCACTGCGGACCACACGTGACGCATGCCCACTGAGTTCAAAGTCAGAGAGAGTCTCTGAAAATATACTGAAAGATGTTCTGAGCTTGAGGAGCTTGCTGAGCCTGAGCCAACTGTGGAGACACAGCTCTGGGACGGATGCGGTTCCCAGTGCAACCAGGAATAGGCAGCCTGGCTATGCAAATGGTGAGCTGTGCCTGCTCTGGGGTCCCCAGAGGCTGGGTGGCCGACTGTACCTACCACACTGCTAAAGCAATGGTGGGCAGCTGAGAGCAGACCAGTCTCTGATGGCCCAGCAGGGGCATGGAGCTGAGGCAGAAAGCGGGTGATGTGGTTTGCATGTGAAATGGGCCTATAGACTCATCTGTTTGAACACTTGGTACCCAGCTGGTGGTGCTGTTTGGGAAGGTTGTGGGGAACAGGTGAAGACTTGCTGGGGTGTGATTGGGGAAGGATTCCCCTTCCTGTTCCTCATTCTCGTTCTCTCTCTCTCTCTCTCTCTCTCTCTCTCTCTCTCTCTCTCTCTCTCTCTCTCTCTCTCTCTCTCTCTCTCTCTCCTGGGTATGGATGCAATGTGATCAGTCATCTTCCTCTCTTGTAG
Organism: Tokudaia tokunoshimensis; assembly: GCA_036184795.1. Lineage (NCBI taxonomy): Eukaryota > Metazoa > Chordata > Mammalia > Rodentia > Muridae > Tokudaia > Tokudaia tokunoshimensis. The sequence continues at coordinate 53,296,912 of BTHU01000019.1, forward strand.
ACATGTCCCTGACTGTTGTATGAAATTAAAAGACAGAGGCTGTTAAACTGGACAAAAAGTTGAATCTATCAAAAAACATTTAACAAGAACAGTAGTTAAAGAATATACAGACTAAACTAGTCATGCCTATTCTAAAAAAAAAACAAAAAGAACAATATATGTGGAAAACACAGATACTAGGAATGTCAAGTATCTGTACTAATACAAGGTAAAATGGTCTTGGGGCAACCAGGGTCTGATAGGGCCAATCCATAGTGATAAAAAGACCAAGGCCATATCTGAGTCTTAAGTGTGCATATGTTGTATGCAGATTTAAAACTCACCAATCAGGCATGAAGAAACTTGAAGAGGCTAGTCATCATCACAATTTGAAATTTTAATACACACAGCAACTAGCAGTAGATAAAAATGAGAGGACCATTTGAACACGCTATCAACCAGCTACTTCATTTCTATAACTAGGAGCTCTATCACTCTGTAAGCAGGAACGCATGTTCCTTCCAGGCTATCAATCATGGCTATCAACCAAGATGGAGCACAAGCTGGGTCAAACGACGCTGACGCCCAGGACCACGAGAACTGGTTAGAAACAGATAGAAACCGACATCAAGGATATCCTCAGGTGTGTGGATGAAGAATTATACTGGAAAAGGCCCTTAGGGTTAAGAACGAAACCAAAGAGGAAACTGAGAAATACAGACGAGTTCTTGAACGAAAAGAAAACAATCGGAGGACATTACCTGATCACAGGGGATTACCAAACACAGCAAGCCAGTCGGGGGCCACTGTCCCTGAGAACATCATGGCCCTGAGGTCACTGTGTCCCCAAGATCTGAGATCACGTGAGCAAGATGCTGTTCAGAAATAAACAAGGAAGTAGGGAGGAAAATGGAAAGGCTGAGTAGCAATAAGGCTGTTTATCTTGGAATCTGCCCCTTTTTTTAAATATAAATTCTTTCTCTCCTCCTCACAAGAGGGCTCAGATAACATGGACAGTCTGCTCAGTAGGAAACCGTGTGTATATCAACCATGCCAGCTTTGCATATGATGAAGTAGGACTGTCCAGTCTAAAGGGCAGCTCCAGCCCAATGTAAATATTGAGCAACTGTGCTGTGCACCAAATTTATAACTGCCTTTAATTGTCAATAAATTTTATGGCTGATATCGGATTCCATTTGCTAGAACTTTCAAGTAAGGCTGGGCATCCAGTTTGTGAATTTTCTTTACACCTACAAATCTTACAAAATCTAAATCAAATAAAATATTTATTTGGAAAAATTAGCATCAGGGAGAGTCCCCGTAAGTGTGAATACACCTGACATTTCCAATACTTGGGCCTGGATAAAGAATGCAAAATACGCATTAATAATTTATGTTGATCTCATGTGGAAATCATAATGTCTCAGATACACTGGGCAAAGTATAATATACTGTTAATATTTACCTCACCTGTTCCTGAATTTTTCAGTATGGCTAGCAGGGAGTTGAACGGCATGTACATGCATTAAGATTGCCCTCATTAACGCTAGGAGTAGAATATCAAAAGTTAACTCTCCTCTGGTCATGTTTTTTTTTTTTAAAATAACTTGGCAAATTCACAATCCATATTGTAACCCATGATCCTTTCTTGAGGGTGTTAAAACACACATATCTGTAAGTTAGAGGCTCTGTCCAGTGAGTGGTCAAAAACCCAGATACTGGACCTCATTTTTTAGTGGGAATTCTGTGACAGGAGTTCTCACTCAGCTGACAGTGGCAGAGGGGTCTACTCTGTGCTCAGCTTACAGTTGAGACTTCCCGGTAACACATCCTTTCCAGATATTGTAACATTACAGGACTGGAACTGGGAAAGTTACCTCAAATCTTTATTTGTCACACACGAGGGAGGGCAGGGCTCTGACACCTCTGTTCCTTTTATTTCCAGATCTTTACTCAAAGCCTGTCTCAAGTTGCTGTTCAAAAATTATTTGTTAGCAAAACTAGCTTTGAGCTCCCTGTCTCTGCTGTACAATTAAAAGGCCATTTCTAGTAGTGAAAGCAAATGCATAGAAACCTCAAGCTGCGGGAATTGGTGACTATTGAGCAATGAAGCTTAGAACGGGGTTCATTAAAGGGCTACAAAAGAAGACTACTTTCTTCTCGAGCCATTTTGACCTTTGTCACATGTTGTATTGACACAATGTTTCTCTTTATCTAGCTCAAACTTTGTTGGCACTTCTGAATAGCAAATACGATGTACACTCTCAGGAGCAGGTGTTTATGGTGCATTCACAGGAGGGCTCCGAGGTTCTCCTAAGACAGTTACTTTCCACAGCTTCTTCCCCAAGCTAAAGTTGCCACACCTGCCCAGGAGGGGGGTCAGGGGCAGCTCCTCCAGCCAGCAATGCAGTTGCTAAGCAATCAGGGAGAGGAACTCGATGTCACATTTGAAAAGTATAGCTTTATTTATTATGTAGTCAAAATACTAAACTTTTGGAAGAAACCGTAGGATGAAAGTAGAAGAGAAGAAAATGTCTCACACGGGATAAATCTGGCCGCACTAAATAGACAAAGCAATCACACCTCAAGTACAAGGACTGCCAGCCGACCACACACTGCCCACAGCTGTCTGCAAACCAGCTACACACTCAGACCAGCTCCCAGCACTGCTGTCAGGATGCAAGGGGGCCTGGGGGTGGCAACTGCCATCTGCCCACATTGCTGCCACTTTAGACTATTTCCAGACAGCAGGCCCTTCCCTCTTCCTGCAGAAATCCATGCTTAACTCAAGATGATCCTTTGCGTGATTCTATCCTACATCCTTGTCAGCACTGACAAGCTCAGGGTATATTTTATTTCAAATGCATTTGTATTTGATCTATCATTATACGTATTGCTTGAAAATTCCATAGATGAATGGAAGGTGTTTGGGTCAAGTGAGGCTCCCATTGTCTCCCCTTTCAGCTCTGTCTCATCGTTTGAACTCCCCAACTTCATATCCTTTGTCTTTTAACCCATTGGATTTAGCGCTGCATGTATGTGTATGGATATATCAGAGGCTGCATCCCTACATGACACTTATTTTTTTTCTCCCTCAACAGCCATCACTCCTCAGCGAGGGATGGGATTTTGTAATTCCCTCCCCATGCATACTGGACTTTTTGTCTGGCTTGGTCTTGTGTGAGTCCCAGCTTCTCAGTTGGGTAGGCCCTAGGGAAGAACCTACTACCATTATTCTGCTAAGTGAACAAAAGAATAACCTGTCCCCAGAGTTCTTACCTTTATACATAGATTAGTGAATCTCCCAACCTCTTTTTTGCAATAGATGGAAATTAATACAGGGACCCACAGCAGGTCAGTGTGGAGTGCTCAGACCCAAATGCACCATCTGTATTCTTATCACACCTCCTTTAAACACTCAGGGACCAATGCAAAAAGAGGATGGAAGACTGCAAGAGCCAGCATTGGTAGTGGAACTCGGTGAAGCAGCATCCTCTGGACGTCACCGCACTATTGTACTCTCCTTTGTGGAGTTTATGAGTTTATGACAAGGGTCTGTGGTTCCACTATAAGAACATTTTTAGAACTTACATTGAGGATGCAGGAGTTTCCATTTGAGAAACACACACACACATGTTGCAGGTTCAAGGGGACATGTTTCACCCCATGCTTCTTATTGAAAACATCCTTTTAGATGCTCTCTATCATTCCTGGTTATGCAAATCCATGCACAGGCCAGTCTTCACTAGAACAAGCTTTTCGGAACTGTTAATAGTGGGAACTTTTCTTCTTGCTATCAGTGCTAGGATATGTTCTGCTAAGCAAGACACCTTGTTATCTTACAGAAGTGCTTAGGGCTACCAATGTAAATCAGCACGAAGTGCGTAAATTAGACCAGAATTAAGCCAGCTCAGGCTGAGGTTGACCATCCTGGATGGAGAAGGCAGAAGGACATCATACCTTCTATAGCACATGAGTGACAGGTGTTCCATTCTTCCATTTTCTATCAGTCCCATATAGTTGATACATTGTAGCAGGAGCTCTGATGTTACACCTGCCTTAGCCCTGATTCATCCTGCTGGACACCCGCCTGGTGGAGTATGCAATTGTCTCAGGATATGAGAGACTCTTAATTCTGGACCATGTTAACTGAGGGCCTATTTCATTAAGCATATCCAGGAGCTAAACATACACTCCTCATGCTTGCTTTTTTAAAATTACATTAAGGCTTTCTATTTTATAAGTTTGTTAGATGGACAGAAGGAAAAAAAATACCAGTTCTTTTTTCATTTAGGAGTAAAAAAGCTCACGTTGCCAATTATTTTAAAATTTCCCAAGTCACTGTCCTTATTTTATTTTAGCACAAAAATATTTAACCAATCTCTTTTCTTCACTGAGATGCTAAATATGCTTTTAATTCATGACATACAATTGCCATATTAAATTACCCAAGTTAAATTTGACAGCTTGGGCAGAGATTCCTAATTGAATAAGAAAAAGCTCATGAAAGTATTTTGTATTTTCCACACTACATCAATTAAAAGCATACTCTGTTCCGTTCTATCTTGATCATCAGAGTCACCTAGACTCCTCAGACTTCTCCACAAGGGCCAATTTTAAAAGTTATTATCTCAAACTGATAGTTGAAAGGACTTGCTACACCAACATATTGCTGCCTTCTTGTCTATATTTAATCCTCTCTCCATTCTGATTATCCAATTCTGCAAAGCCCTATACTTCACAAAACTATAATTATACCTTCAAGGCTATTTAAGCTTATTTTTATATGCTTTGATTAAACTGAAATTCTAAAAAAATATAAATAATAATAATTTCCTAAGGACAAATGTTATCAAAAGAAGGCTTCTCTTCCAGACACCTGCTTGGCACCCAGGTGTGGAGTGAGAGCTCTTGGAGCATCCCCACAAGTGTCAGTGATGGGAGGGGCCCAGCCCAGGTTGCCTGGCAACTCTGGCTCAGGACCAAAGAAGGGAGCCTTAAATTTCAAGACCAGCTCAGGACTCCTGCTATTCTAGGCAGAAGAGGAAAGAGCTATTTTTAGATAACTTATTTAAATCCAATACATTTCAGAGTTATTTTCCTCTAATTTAGTTCTTTGACAGTTTCATACACATATGTATATTGGGCATCATCATTTCTCTTCCATTCCTTTAACTCCTTCCCATCTCTCTCATGATTCTTTCCCCTGCAGGTCCCTTTGCAATATTCATGACTTTGGCTTTTGATTGATGACATTTAGTCTAACCAGGGTCATCTGTATGAGCACTGGGTTGAGCCTGGAAGGTCACCAGTGAATACACACCTGAAGGTAATGACTGCCACCACCTCAGATCTATCAGTAGTCAATAGAACAGCAGTGAGGACTAAGACCATAAAGCCCTGCCCCAGCCTTTTCTGGTGTGATGCCTTGCATATGCTTGGTCCAGGGAGTTGCACTATTAGGATGTGTGTCCTTGATGGAGTAGATGTGGTCTTCTTGGAATAGGTGTGTGCATGGGCTTTAAGACCCCTGTCCTAGCTGCCTGGGAGCCAGTCTTCTCCTAGAAGCCTTCAGATGAAGATGTAGAACTTGCAACTCCTCCTGTACCATGCCTGCCTGGATACTGCCATGCTCTCACCATGATGATATTGGACACAACCTCTGAACCTGTAAGCCAGCCCCAATTAAATGTTGTCCTTATAAGAGTTGCCTTGGAGAACTGAAGGGGATTGCAACCCCATAGAAAGAACAATATCAACCAACCAGACCACCCAGAGATCCCAGGGACTAAATCACTAACAAAAGAGTACACATGGAGAGACCCATGGCTCCAGATACATATGTAGCAGTGGATGGCCTTATCTGACATCAATAGGAAGGGAGGCCCTTGGTCCTGTGAAGGCTTGATGCCCCAGCATAGGGGGATGCTAGAGTGGTGAGGTGGGAATGGGTGAGTGGGTAGAGGAGCACTCTCATAGATGCAAAAGGGAGGGGGAGGGGGGATAGGATGGGAGGTTTGTTGAGGGGAAACTGAGAAGGGAGATATCATTTGAAATATAAATGAATAAAATGATTAATAATTAAAAATATTACACAGAAAAAAAAGAGTTGCCCTGGTCACAGTGACTATTCACAGCAGTAAAACCCTAAGACACCTGACTGAGTCAAGTAGAAATTTGTGTGCCTTCTGCATTGTGGTAAATAAACCCAGAGAAATCATTGAATGTAATTAATAAGAGACATATTTTTAAGTATGTCTTGGTACAATGAGATGGGGTATCTAATGATATTTTATTAGCCTAAAATATATATTTTGATCATATTCCCTTTCTAATACTCTCTCCCAGCCATGTCAAGACCAAAAGTAAGCCTGCTTTCTGCATTCTGGGCTCCAAATGAAAGTTTGTCTTTCTGGATCTCACGTAGTTCACTTAACCTGATGGATCTCTTGCATACATTTTCCCTCAAGTGGTGTTCTTCCTTCCATGGTCTTGAAAGCTGAACGCAGCTCCCCTGTGTGTGCTGTAGAGCTTCCATCCCACCCTTCTGCTGCTGGATACCTGGGCTGATTGTATGACTTGGCTCTTGGGCATATTTGAGACTGTTTCACTCTCTCTCTCTCTACTTTTATACTTTGGATTTTGCTTTTCCAGATATTTCTGAGAACTCATTATGGGAGTCAGAGAGAGGGAGAGCCTCTCTGGAAGAGAAGCCATGGAAGTCAATGCCCGCCCTGGCTGAAGTGGTCTGTTGGTGTCCTTCAGCTGAGAAGCCCACTCATCTCCTCTCCTCATGCCTGAAGAGGGCTTGATGATTATCACATTATTTCCCTGGACAGACTGAAAACACAGGTGCCCCATGGGAAGAACAATGATGTTGGTCACTCAGAAGTCCCAGGTCTAAACCATCAACCAAGGGGTACACATGCTTCCAGCCAAAAATGTGGCAGAGGAATGCCTTATCAGGCATCAGTGGGAGGAGAGGTCCTTGGTCAGGTGAAGACTTAATAGATGCCCCAACAAAGGGAAATCAGGGGTGAGAGTGGGGGAGGTAGGAGTGGGTCAGGTGGAGGAGCATATATTTGGAGGCAGGGGGTGGGAGGAGGGGTTGGGGGTTTTCGGGGAGGGGGGAAACCGGGAAAGGCTTTAGCATTTGAAATGTAAATGAAGATTATGTTCAATAAAAATGAAAAAAAGAAAGGAAAAGAAAATGCAGGTACCAAAAATCTAGAAAATAATTTTACAATTCTTTGTGATTTAAACATTGTGTTTTTATGAGATCGCACAACCATTCTATCTCCAAAAGGAAATCAAATCGAAAACAAGGATTATTTCTTTCTGTAAAAACATTACTCCCTCTCCTCAATCCTCTGAGATCCTTTACTTGGGAAACTTCATCACCCTGAAGACTTCCATCATCTGAAAATGATGGCACAGGTGTTAAAAACTTGATGGGCCTGTGCTTGGCATCCTGACTCTGTAGGGACTTATTTATTTTTTTATTTTAATTAGCATATTTGGTTGGTTTCCTCGTGGTGTTTTCATACTTGGTTTTAGCTGACACTTCATCTCTTCATCTCTCTGCCTCTCTCCATCCCAGCTCATACCTTTCCATTCCCGTTGTCTCCCCATCTGCTTTCATATCATGTATACACTCTTATTTTCTATACCTTCCTTCCTCAAATTGTTTTCATTTGTCTGTTTTGCTTTGGTTTGTTTTTTCCTTCGTCTTGTTCGTATTTTTTTTTGTTTGCTTGTTTTTGTCTTCTCATGGGCCCCTTACTAGTTTCCCAACTTCTACACATGTTCATTTCTACATAAATATGAATGCACAGAAATAGAATCTAACATCTGTACATGGATCCTGGGTTACCTCACTTGATATAATATTTTCCATTTGCGTCTATTTCCCTGCAAATTTGATAATTACATTTTTTTTGCAGTGGAATATAATTCCATTGTACATATGTACCACATTTTCTTTATCCATTCATCTGTGGATGGACATGTAGGCTTATTCCTTTTCCCTGCTATCATGAGCAGGTCAGCTAAGAACACATATGTGCAGGCATTTCTTCATGATTGAAATGCCTCTTGTCAAGGTCAGTGAAGTGTGCCTTTCCTGATAGTGCATGTCACCTCTCCCTCAGAGTTATTCAGGTAAATTTGGAGTGATCTGAGTGTTATCAAGAGCGGTGTTAGAGCCTCATTCTCAAGAGCAGTTATCACTCACCTTAAGAACTCAAACAGAATGGGTTTCCCTGCTCTGTAAGGAATCCGAGACTTACTTTGGTATATGCAGTCTTCACATATAACTGTCAATAGGTTCACATTCTGGCCAAATGCTCATTCAACAATAAGGCTGTTCTATTTCCCTGCTACTTTGATGACCACATTTCTGAACCGAAAGGACATTTTGTTGTTAATTATACTTCCCTACCAATTCTCAAACACTTCATGGAACAGGTAAACTTCATAAACACAGTGAATATGTGTAAGTATTGACTCTATGTGAGCCCCAGTGCCAGATGTCCTGTGAAAGACTCAAAAATCATTCTTCTTATTACTAATCTTATTTGTATTGTCTACAGCAATAAGGATTATTACTTTTTTATGTTTTGTTACAATTTATTTTGGCTCTGCTATTCTATCCCTAAGATGCACCTGGAATTCTGAGTCATTTATCAAATATGAAACAGTGAAATACATATCTCACTTCACCTCTTCCTCCTCCTCCTGCTCCTCCTCCTCCTCCTCCTTCTTTTTCTTCTAACATGTCACCTCTTAGGAGCTCACTCATCTGAGTCAGAGAGCCTAGACAATCCTGGCCTGGTTAATTATGACTGTGAACCACACCTTTATCTCTGTACTTAATAGAGATTTGCTCTTTATCTCTCTCAGTGTGCCTGCATTAGTGCATGTGTGCCTGTGTGTGCATGTTCATGTGCATGTGCATGTACGTGTGGTGTGTGTGTGTGTGTGTGTGTGTACATTCTTAAACATTTCCTCCCAGGTTCATTTGCATTAAATACTATGAGGAATGAAAAATATTTCCAAAGGCAGAATTAACACAGGCATTATAAAGACATTTGATGAGATGCTTGGCTTCAGGAATAAGCAGGGCTCATGCTCCTTAGAGGCATTGGTCAACTAACTACTAAAGGAAGAACCAGAGCAGTGTAATACATGACAAGTGGAGGAGAGCCTGGGCCTGCTGAGTGACAGGTATGCTCAACCTCTGTACAGCCACTCCAGCGCAGAAGACTGAATTTGAAAAGGAAGGGGTTTCATAGGGATCATAACTAGCAAGACGTCCGACATTGAAAGTTGGGGTGTCAAATACCCCAGGCACCAAGATTAACAATCAGTAAGTGGGACCTCATGAAACTGAAAGGTTTCTGTAAAGCAAAGGATACCAACAATAGAACAAAGCAACAGCCTACAAAATGGGGAAACCAACCCTGCAACTGGCAGAGGACTAATCTCTGAAATATATATAAAGAACTCAAGAAAACTCACAGAGTCAACTAACCTGGGCCAAAGGTGCTCACAGAGACTAAACCAACAATCAAGGCACTGGAATGGGTCTGACCTAGGCCCTCTATATGTATGTTACTGTTGTGTAGCTTGGTCTTCTTGTGGGACTCCTAGCAGAGGGAGCAGGGGCTGTCTCTGTCTCTTTTGCTTGTTTCAGGGGCACCTTTCTTCATACTGGGTTGCCTTGCCCAGCCTTAATACAAGAGGAAGTGCCTAGTCTTACTATAAGTTAATAGGCCCTTTTTTGAAGCAAAACAGATTAGGGGAGGGGAGAGGAGAGGAGGGAAGGAAAATTGACTGGGGTTAAAAAATACTAAAAATAGAGACATAGAGATATACTTAGTTATATAGGTAGACGAACAAACAAATAAATGCAGTTAGAAACGAGAGAGAGAGAGAGAGAGAGAGAGAGAAGAAAAGAAAGAAAAAAGAAACAAAGAAAAAAGAAAAGAAAGAAACAAAGAAAGAAAGAAAAAGGGAAAGAAAGAAAGAAAAGAAAAAAGGAAAGAAAAGAAAAGAAAAGTGTGTTGATGACATCTTAGGAACTCATATGAGCCTTCTGGTACTAGGTGCCCTACAGACATTCTCCCTTCTCCTCATTTCCCTCCACCCTGCATAGGGAAGCTAAGATTTCCTCAGACACCCATGGAACCCCTTAGCTTTTTATTCTTGCTTCAGTCTGATAACATAAAACAGATTCTATTTAGTTACTATTCTAAAATTCTGATTAGAAGTTTCATCACAACCAGCCATATCCTTTCAATATTAACGAGAATGAAAACAGGCGCTTACGCGTCGGCCACAGGGACACGCGTTAGCCAAAAGCAACGCATGCCCCCTTCCTCCAAAGCTTTCCTCGCATTATGCAATAACACGTCTAAAACACCACAGGACTCTACAGTGTGCTACGCAAACCAGCACCATAAGAGTCATCTTTGAAGTCAGGCCTCTGAGATCTTCCCCATCCTCATTTCCCTGAAAGAAATGAGGGCATAAAACAGATTTAAGGTGACGCAGGGCATCTCTGAGAAATCGGCTGCAGTGAGACCCAGCCCGCATCTCAGCATCACTTCCTGCCCCACACCTTATTCGCCAACTTCATTTTCTTGGTTTGTATTCCAACAGCGCGTGTTACCCGGAAGGAGAGAAGCATGCTCTCCATTCTGGATAGTACTGTGGTCCTAGTCAGTGCTCTCTGTGCCTCTGAGTACCCATCTATCTGTTCGTCCTCATCTGCCTGTCTCTCTACCAACCTCCTTTCCTTTTTATTTTGCTCGCACCTTCCTCCTCCAGCGTCTGTCTCTGAATCACGCCAGTACACCCGTTCCTCAAGCTCGCATTGCTCATGTACACATGTTGCGCTCACTTACCACCCAACCCCCCCACGCCACTCACATCCCACACATGGCATGTGAGGGCAAGGTGCAGCTGAGGTTTGTGTCTCACGTTTTCTCTGCAATCCATCTGTTCCCACGGATATCAGTGTTGCGCTAGGAATGGATTGCTTCTCTCGAAGAGCCTGTTTCCCTTCTGGGAAGACAAGCAACCTGCTGTTTACCGGTAATGAGAATCCTGACGACTCAGACCTAATGGCTTTGGAGTGTGTGTGTGTGTGTGTGTGTGTGTGTGTGTGTGTGTGCATGTGTGCGTGTGTGCGTGTGTGTGTGTGTGTGTGTGTGTGTGTGTTGTGAATTCTAATCATCAGAGAATTGTTTCAGTTAAATGACAGCAGATTGGTTTTAACTCATCTCATGTTACAGAGAAATGTTCAAAACTAGCAAACTGAAATCACAAATGCTTCACTCACTCAGGAGCCCTGAGGTGGACGTTTGTACCCTTCTATAACCTTTTGGATCTGCACACCTGCTTGAAGTCCTGGGGGGAAAGACTAAGTTGTAGGCATTTGCAGATGTAGGTTATTGATAGAAAAACGACCCCACCTTCATTTAAAGATCCGAATGTTTGCTGTTCTGAGCATCTGTGTATCACATTTCAGACTTTCACCTGTACCTTGAATGAGGATCCTGTGTCCTCTGACTTCTCCATCTGACGGTCCTTCTTCCACCCAATTCCCCTTTCTGAACCTGGTGGTGGTTCACATTGTGCCTGCAGCTTTAGCTGAGCAGACTGAAGGTCTCACTAGCATTCCATGGATACTGTCTCTAATGAAGGCAAGAGGTGTCCCTCACACAAAGCCATCAGAAGCAACGTGATCTAAGGCCTACATTTCTCCCATCATGCCCAGACACTACATGACTGACTCATCTCTAGCCTACCACATTTTTCTTTTTTTTTTTTTTTTTTTTTGGTTTTTTGAGACAGGGTTTCTCTGTGTAGCCCTGGCTGTCCTGGAACTCTCTTTGTAGACCAGGCTGGCCTCGAACTCAGAAATCCTCCTGCCTCTGCCTCCCAAGTGCTGGGATTAAAGGCGTGCGCCACTACCGCCCCACATCTTTCTGTATAGTCTTAAAAGTAAACGATATAAAAATTAACGACAGGAGACAAGGAGTTGGAAGTAAACAAAGTAGCAGGACATCACGATGGCTCACGCTCAACCTTTGCTTCACTGTGGCCACACAGCCCCAGGACCGGAAGCCACTCAAACTCTGGCTCCCTTTTAAGAAACTGTGGCAAGGAAAAGAGCTTTGTAAAGACCTTTAAGCGTGAGAATACAAAATACAGGTAAGGATGCAGAAAGGATGGATGAGGGGTGAAAACGGAGAAACACATGAATGTTTTGGATCTCTGAACAACGGTCCTCCGTCTGAGCAGCCACTCAGTTCTGCAGCAGCAAATGCAAGGGGGTTCCGTATTCACCCTGGAGTGCAGCTCAGGCCTGCACCGCTCTCCTGGGCCCAGCACTGCCGTCTGTGATTTCCCAGAAGAAGCGACCCATGTGCCTTTGGTTTACTGCTGTAATGGGGGAACTCTCGCAGGCCTATCACGGGACAAAGCTGCAGGCAACCCTCCTGCATTCCTGTCAGGAGGGCAGTTGCCATGGGGTAGCGAGTCAGAGTGCTCTGCACACATAAGAATAAAATTCCAGAATACAATTGCCAACAGGTCACATCTCAAGAGTGTCAGGGTTTCAAAAACAACGAATAAATGTGGGCAAATGTAACCAGCTGGCTTGTGTTCCCTGGGTTGTAGGAACACCGCCAACTCAAGTTGCCATCCATACATTATGATTACTAGGCTCTCATGGGTAGGGTCTCTCCGTTCTGATACCGTCACCATCATCAGCCCCCTCTTCATCACGGTAACCTTGTCAGGTTGAAATGTCGATCTTGGTCCTAATTTGCTTTCTTCTCACTGTGATAAGCCATGTCTCTAGAAGCCGTATGTGGATATCAAATGCTTCTACCAGAAAACTGCCCTTCATGCTAATGGACCAGCCAGCTCAGTCTACCCTCACAGAGCAGACAGGACCGGAGGGCTTCTCCAGCCAGAGGCCTTACTCCACACACCCCAAGGCTGCAGGGCCACAGTGTGTGATCACTCAGCTCTCAGGGGCTGCTCAGTAGCCTGTAGACCACCCTTGTGCCTCAGATTACCTTCTCTGTCTGGAGGAGGATTTGATGACTCTTAGAAAATGAGTCACACTCTCACTTTAATTCTTTCAAAGACTACTTTTAATGATGGATCTCACACACTTTAACCTCCCTTCAAGTCCACCACCCACCAGAGGTAGTGGGAAAAAAAGGATACAGGGGAAATGGACCTGTTCAGAAAGTGTTCTTTGGAGTAAATCTCATTTTCATTGACAGGACATCAGTTCAGTTCACAGGTTAGCAGCGGCAGCTCAGTCCACTCACAAACACGTCATAGATATACCAGCAGTCCAATTCAGTAGTAGCAGCAACGGAAAACCTAACAGGAACAGCCAGACCTCAGCTGAATCAGCATGAGTCAGGAGGAAGAATTGAGACCGGCAGGGATGCCAGAAGAAGTTCTCTGCCATGCTTCTCTAAGGGAAGCGAAGATCAGAGAAGATGCAAGACCAAGAAGTGTAGCAGAGCTAGCGCTACAAGCAAGCTCCTCTCACAGTCCACTGAGTCTTATTTATACTCCCTGCAAACATCACGTGTCCTCCACTGGTCTTTCCTCACCAGGTGTCTTGGCTCAGTATGTGAGTCTGTCTCAGCTGACATCACTCTGCCAATTGGCCCAAGTCCTCAAAAGCAGCAAAAAGTTGCAACACACCACTAGATGTTTTTTGATGTGTTTCTCTCTATGGAGTCCCAACAAATGGAGTTCAACTACGCAATGTAAGGAGGACCAATACATGCGTGTCATTAGTGAAGAATCCTTCATCACATGTTCTTTCACATGCTTGCTTTATCAGAGCATCCTTTTACTTGTGTCCACTTCAGGAAAACACTCCTTCACATGTTTGCCTCAGCCAAACCCCACCCAGCATAACTGGCTTTCCAGAGAACCCTTAAATTTCCACTTCACCACACTAATGAATAAGGACTCTATCTCGTGACTGCGCTTAGCTTTAGCCATCTCCCATTGGTTAAAGTCTCAACGCATGCACTTTAAAAAGACAAAGTTCATTCCTTTGTGGGATAGCCAGCTAATAGATATTCAAAGGCCTTTCCAATCTGTGTGTGCTACATTTCTACAGTTCAGCTTTCTAACTTGTCCCTTCATCTTTCAGTCATTTCTATTTCTCCTGTGACAAACTGCTATAAATGTGTTGGCTTAAAGCAGCCTGTATCTCTGCGCTTAATATTCTAGAAGTCAGAGGTCCAACATCAGTGTGGACAGAGAGGGTCTCCTCACCTTACAAGTGATGCAGGGATCTGCTTCCCTATCCTTCTGGCTTCCAGAGTCTTGTGTACTCTTTGGTTCTGGGTTGACTGTGCTGACAAAAGACTGTCTTGTGCTGTGTGCTTCTAATGTTCTAGCTTAGGTCTCTTCAACTTTCTCTTGCAGGGGACCTCATGATGACACTGGATAATCCCAGACAAGCCACCATCTCAACATCTTTCCTTTACCACACAGTCTTTCTAACCTTGTAAGGGTAAAGCCCCTTGGAGAGTCTCATGTACTAAGAAGGGAATATCCTCAGAGTTTGGGTACTGATGATTTTTTTTTTTATTCAACCACACAGTAAATGATACAAGGAATGGAACTACATTCTCATATTGTTACCGGGCACCATAAAACATCCTTTTATATTCTGACTTAACTGCTGCATGGATTTTAACTTACTGATGACGAGGCAATGGTATTTAAATCTCAGACAGTATGCTGTAAGAAAAAACCACTTCTTCCAATAATTAACATATTTTCTTTGGAATCCTACTGCGGAGGTTTCTATAATGATTGAAATGCAGGGTGGTGAGAATTATATTCAATTTCTTGGTGATTTCAGATAGTATAGTAATGAGAGACAGGAATTTGGATACTCGGCACCATAGTATATGATCTGTATAATTTCATTCATTTTCATTAGTTTGTTTTGGGGAAGAGGTCGGTAACTTTTTGTATTGTTTGATATTTGTTCTTCTTTAGACGGGGTCTCTTGGAGCCCAGGCTTGCCCCTCACACGGGCTAGCTAACTCACCAAGCCACCTTCTTTCACACTCTGCTCTGTTTTTAACTTGTTCAAATTTAATATGCTTCTATTAAATCCCTATGAATTTAAGAAAGCGAGGGTGGGTACTCCTTCTAGGATAACTCTTCCGGAGTTTGTAAGTGCTGAGAAACAAGTGAATTAGGAGGGGCCATGCATGAAACAGAGTGGCTGCCCACTTCACACAAAGTCCTCCGGAGGAAGCTCTGTACCAGAAACAGACAGACAGACATGTAAAAGCACACCTGTCTCACGCCCAAAACCAGAGTTTAAGGGTGGCCCTAGAACTGCACAGCTAAAGTCACATACCTTGGTCTTCCTTTGAAATTCTAGTCAAAGAATCTCTGCTCATTAGGTTTTCTAAGTATGTTACATCCAGGAGCCCATTTCTTTACCTCCTTGTCTCTCTGGGATGTGGCTTCCAACAGTTTCCATTTTAGTAGCACTTTCCCCATGAGCCTAGAAGGTTCTAGAACAGCTCTAATGCTGGAACTTAGCACCAGTATCCCAACATCCACACTCTTCCCAAGGCCCACAGGCTCGGAGCACCCCCTAAGTGATGGTTCACTTTACATGTAAGGTAATTCTGGTGGGATTTGTCTCCTCCCTGATTCTTTGGACAGCTTCTCTTGGTAATCAGCTGGGCCTTGTGCTCCACTGACCTCGTATTTGTAGGCTGCAACACTGAATCTCACTGGCACAAAGCTTATTTCGGCAAAGGCCCAGAAACTACTTAAGGTCAAACTGTTGCATGTAGCCATAGCACGCTGTGGCTCACGGTTGAAAAAGAAAACAACCTCATTAACATGACTGTATGATAACTAAATGTTATTTATCAGTGTTATTTCCAAAGATAAATAGATAACTTATGGCAATAACCGGAGCAACATGAACAAAGAAGCAAGCTATGAAATTACATAACAGATCCAGAACCACTTTTCTACCGCCGGGAGCCACTGAGAGCAGCTACAGTAAAGAGTGAAGCTGCTTCCCCTCCCACTCTCCGTCTCTGTAAAGTGGGACATGAGCTCCATTTCTAAGGATAAGCTTTTGATGCCCTGTGATCTACATAGGTGAAGTCTCTTCTTGGCCTTTATCACTCACTTGGCCCTTAACAATCTGCAACTGTGGTGTGTTGCAGTTACAGTTGACAAGTATTATTCTTGCCAGGGTGCCAGATGAATTCACCCTGAGCACTGGAGAGGTACTTGCTAAGCCACTGTGTGAGAGGAAGAGGAGGATAGGATATTGTCAGCTGTGCTCATATCCACCAAGCCACCAACTCACGTCTGCTTTAAGGTGCATTTGAACTTGAAGACATTTCATCCTGTCTGGGGCTCTAACTCAGTAGAGTGCTTGTCAGATAGCCATAAGACCCCTAGGTGGTTGAGCAGAACCATATAAACCAGGCTTGTTGGTGCCCATGAGTAACCCCTGTACTCTGGAAGTGAATGGAAGTGATCTTTAGCTAAACAGCAAGTTCAAGGCTAGTATGGGAAACAGGAGACACTGTCTAAACATGTTAAGTAAGATGCCTTACCTAATATCATATGCTGGTCACTCAATGAACTCGAATGACCATAAGTCCTGAGACTTATGGGTTAACTAAGTTTTTTCCATATACATACTACATCCTTTATGCTAGGTGGAACCTCAATCCTACCCTTTAATGATGTTAAATCTCCAACAAAAGCATTGAAAGTTTAAATGGAGCAGCATTGAATAGACTGCAAGGAAATACTTAACTACAGTAGGAGTGTGGGAATTCTCAGCCCCATCTAGGAATTCAGCATCAGATACCACATACAGATTTACTTTCCCTGACTGAGCATGTCCTTAGAGATCCTGGATGTGTTGCTTTTATCACTGAAATGTCTCTAAGAGCAAGAAGGCTAATGGGAACACCAGAATGGATGAGTATGTACAACCAGTCCTCTCAATTCTCTTCTACATATTCTATTTTTGAAAGCAACTTCTTTTAATTTTGTTTCTTGATTGATTGCTTCACTTTACATCCAGGTCACAGCCCTTCTCTCTCCTCTCCTCTCAGTCAAACCCTTACAAGTCTGTGCTAACAACAGACTGCCTTGTGCTGTGTGCTTTTAATGTTCTATGTTAGGTCTCCTCAACTTCCTCCCCAAGGTGATCTCATGATAAGGCTGGATAATCCAGGACAAGCCACCATCTCAACATCTGTCCTTTATCACACAGTCTTTCTAACCTTGTGAGGGGAAAGTCCCCTGGAGATTCTTCTGTACTAAGAAGAGAATATCCTCAGAGTTGTGATACTGATGACCTCCCTCCACTTCTACTCAGAGAAAGGGATGCCCCCACCTTGGGTACCACCTTGCCCTGAAACATCTAATCCCAGCAGGACTAAGCACATCCTCTCCTACTGAGGCCCACCCAGGCAGTCTAGTTAGGAGAAGGGGATCCAATAGCAGGCAACAGAGTCAGAGACAGCCCCTGCTCCAATTGTTAGGAGACCAACATGAAGACTGAGCTGCGCATCTGCTACACATCTGTGGAGGGTCTAGGCCCAGGCTCTACATACTCTCTGAACCCATGAGTCCCCATGGGCCTAAGTTAGTTGACTCTGTGGGTCTTCTTTGGTGTCCTTCTAAATATTCTGACATCAGGACTTAGCAATGGCACTGGGAGGCAGGTGTGGACTAAGAAAGAAGCAGTTCAAGGAAGACTGGCTGACCCACACGAGCCTGGGCATCACTCTGGGCAGCTCTCAGAATGTGTGCATGGGCTCACTGCAGAGTAGTGAGTGACCTACAAAATATAACTGCAGTCATTTATAAGGTGAGGGTGTGGCGTAAGACAAGGGGTTTAAAAGATAGGGTGTGGCATAAGACAAGGGGTTTAAAAGATCATGGGCAATCTAAGACCAAAAAAGGAAACCTTAGAGGATTGATAATAGCTACCTTTGTAGCTCATGATGCTAGAGATTAGGAAATGAACCAGATTCAACAAGTGCCCACTCTCACCGGGTATAAAACATGTCACTAGTGTATGGACATCGGACCAGTTGGGGAGGTTCTGAGTGGCCTCAGTCACACACAGAGGGACACCAGGAACTGCCCACCAGAGAGGACTGCAGGAGGCCCAGACATGAGCAAGACTTCTTGTCTGTTGTTTTGTCTGAGGAACTGTGATGCCCTTCAAATGAGCCCTCACCTCTATGCAAGAACCTTTCTAACAGGGACGGGTGCAGGGTCCTGGGACTACAGCTATCTTCACCTGCTCTGATAAAACGTCTTTCTTCAGAAACCTTGTCAACCTCAAAGACTCTATTGTCTTCTGTACTCCAAGCCTGTTATTTGGCATAACATTAGGTTGATTCATTTAATCCAGTCACCAAAGTGAAAATAGAAAAAATTAAATGCAATGTGGTTTTCATTTAAATGCAAGTCTAGGTCATGTCCTCAGAAAATACCCTGATATAGGTCCGTGGTACTAACAGAGAGTGACATTCAATCCACACTATTACTGACACTGTGCAGGATGGTTGAAGTCCAACACTATCTTTCCTAATACAAAAGTGAAATCGGGGAGCTAGAAAATCAGATGAATTGTTGCTCCTGGCTGAGACTCTGCCTTAAAACACATCCTCTCTGTGCCCTTTAACCTGTTTTTATTGTGGGAAGGTCTAATTTCCCCTTCAATTTTATAGACTTTTGGTGTATGTAATATTATGGGTTTGAAGTTATTGCCTTTCAGAACTTGGATTCTGTCTTCCCAGGCAACCTGTGATTATTACCTCAAAGGGAATAGGAGATGGTTTATTCTTAGGAAAGATGACTTATCCTAGCTGGAGAACATGGATTTGAGTTGGTCCAAATAACACACTCCAAGATAGAAATAAGGCCATGTCTTTTTTTTTGTTGCAGTTTTAGGGAAAAATGAACTCACAAATCAGATGATGAGGTTATAGCTCACTGGTGGACCAATTGCCTAGCACTTATGAGGCTCCGGGCTCAATTGCCATCACTTCCCCTCCCCTACAAACAATTAGGCATGTTTGGTATGGAGAGATGGCTCAGCAAGTAAAATTCTTCACCATCAAGACTAATGTTAGACCCTTAGGACCCACATGAAGTTTCCCCGGGACCTCAGATGTACATCATGGCACAGGTGCCACATAGACACACACACAATCAAAATACATGTACTTAAAAAAACTCTATAAATATACAGGCAGACTAATTTGTTTCAGTGGGTTAAATAAGACATGGAGTTGTGAGGGAGGATTCTTGAAGGAGTTGATGGGAGGGATGGGGGTAGATGCAATCAAAATACATTGTATAAATGCATGAAATTCTCAGAGACTAAGCAAATAAGGTGTTTTAGATGCTTTTGTTTTCATTTTTAAGACAGTCACAAATAAAACCATTTACCAAATACACTGATATAGACAGAAGGGGGCAGCTATAATGGAATGGGAGAATCCTGTTATGTATTTTATGTTATCTGACCACATCTTCAGCTTTGAGGTTGGTAGAAGCTAGAGTTTGCTAAGATGCTACAACCCAAAGATCCACCTGATACTTAAGCAGATTAGGACAGACATAAAGATGGGTAGCTAGTCATCTTGAGGGAACTGATGACAACTACAGACAGTTCTGTTCTAGACATGCAACATTCCAACTCTGCACAATCCTGAAATCTTACCCTGCAACTCGCTTTCATATCCTTGGCTTTTTTTCTTCTTGCAGGGAAGGGGGTTCTCAGTACACAGATACCAAGGGCAACAGAATTGATCTACCAAATTTATCTCCAAGGCACAACTAGAATCTCACCCCGGTAATAGTTAACTTACAACCAATCAGCCCTAAATGAGGGTAATTGTCTCGTGGAACAGAAATGATCATCTCCTGAGGATGGGCTGTACTATAAATGGTGCCAGTGATAAGGACTTCTGAACCATTCCCAGATCCAAAAGGGGATTCCCGTCTGACAGACACACACAGAGATAGACACACACACACACACACACACACACACACACACACACACACGCACATTCACACCAGCCCACCAGACCATCCATTGTTTTCCCATTCTATAAAATTACCAGGATCTCAGACTTGGGGCTGTTGAACCTCTGTGTCTATTCCTTCCAATGTGGCCAGGTTGGAGAAAATCTCTTTTTTCCACCGTTCTCTTTGATTGCTGTATTAGACTGGGTGACCCCACCTAGTCAGTTGGGAGCCCTGGAGTTAGAGCCTTTGCCATGATAATATAATGCTCAGATAATATAATGCATAGTTTTCAAATAAAGCTTAGTGAATCAATCACTGTCTATCTTTTGGTTGTCTTTATCCTTTTCAGGTTACTTGTATTTCCATATGAATGTTAGGTTAGCTTGCCCATTTTTTCCAGAAATGCAGATAGCATTCCTATAGACATTTCCTAGCAAATGCTAGTAGTGTTCCCAACTTTATTTTTCTTTGTTAAAACTCTTTCACCTTGCTTTGTTACTTTGAAATTCTGCCTTGATATATCTGTTTTTAAGCCACCTCATTAATTAAATTATTTGAATACGTAGAGCAATTTGGAGACTGGTGCCTGCCTTAACAATAAGTCTCATAACGTATGTTTCCATTTGCTTCAATTTTCTCTTATTTAGAGCCATATTTTCTTCTTTTGGGGATATGTAGCTTGCACTTCTCATATTATTGTACTGTATTATTGTTTCTTGCCTTTTCTCTTATATTCTGAATGATTATATTTTAATTCCATCTTGTGTTGCTCTGGCTAGTGTACAGATCAATAATTAGGATTTATATGGTGGTCTTATGTCTTGAGACTCACTGACATGTTGGTAACATGTCTAATAGGTGTTAGCTGCATTCCTCGGTGTTTTCTACATATGGTCGAGTCATCTGGGAGAAGACACACTCTGACCCCTTCCCTCGAACTAGATTTGTTTATCTACCTTTTTCTCTAATTGCCCTGGGCACATCTTCCACTGCAATAATTCAGAGAAGCAGCACACACTCACACATCCAGCCTTTTCTCTGGCCAACCAGATCGATATCAGCAAAAAATGGACAAATCTTTTCTATAAACGATGTGAGAAGACAGAAGCTCTCATCAGTCAGGATGAGGTGGGAACTTCTTACAGCAATTTTTGGGAACCATTTTCATTTATCTGTGGAGCCCTGAAGGATTTCCATATCTCACTTCCGTGCATAGGCATGAATTTGGACCAGTATATCTTCTGCATAAATCTTCCAAACAAAGACTAATTCAAACATCAAAGAAAATAAAATAAATGGATCATCGAGGGTAAATTCATATAAGAAAATTATATGCAACAATAAAATCAGAATAAACATAGCTATAAACAACCCAATGAAAAGCTTTACACAAAATTTCGTGGAAGAATTATTGCAATGTAACTCATAGAGCACAGGTTTATATTCATGCAGAATTGAAATTAGTAAAAGTAGGAATGAACACAGAGGTGGTAAAAATGTCTTTATAAACAGCAAATAAGTGCTTTGCAAAGCTGAAGGTGATAGACACTTCCAGGAGGGAAGAAAGGAGATGAGAACGCTTATAATATTTATTTTCTATCACTAATTGTCTGCATGTTGTGTTTTGTAAGGTTATGGCACGGTTTCTTTTTTTTTAATTTTCTATATTCTTTATTTACATTCCCAATGACTTCCCCTTTCCCAGTCCCCCCTCCCCGAAAGTCTCATAAGCCCTCTTCCCTCCCTGTTCCCCAGTCAACCCCCTCCTGCTTCTCTGTCCTGGTGTTCTCCTACACTGCTAAATCCAGTCTTTCCAGGACAAGGGGCCTCTCCTTCCTTCTGGGAAATCAATTGATACATGAATTGTGTCTTGGGTATTCTGAACTTCTGAGTTAATATCTATTTATCAGTGACTGCATACCATGTGTGTTCTTTTGTGATTGGGTTACCTCACTAAGGATGATATTTTCCGGTTCTGACCATTTGCCTAAGAATTTCATGAATTCATTGTTTTTAATTGTTGAGGTCTCTAATCCAGTTAGAATACATACATTCTTTTTTTTTCTAGTTTCTCTTTTGCCTCCTGATTAGAGACTCTTAAATTACCTCCACATTTTGCATATCAAGGCAACATGATGCCATCAGACCCACTGAGGCTTCCATCAGTGTGGACCAGGAATCCCTGGCTCTATTTGTCTGGCTCACAAAAGAGAGACTAGATAGGATGATCTCAGATGGAATCTTAAAGAATTAGAAGACAAAAGTAATCAAATCAGAGACATCAATGAAGACAATAGTAATCGAAACAGAGAGACTAAGGAAGACAATAGCAATCAAATCAGAGAGACTAATGGATATTTTCATTGTTTACTTTATTCCTAAAATTATCTTTTCACTTGTTTTTTTTTTTCACTAGGCACTGATGATATTATTTGTCTCCTGTTAAGAGAGATTTACTTTTGAACTCCAATTTTCAAATCACTTTAGATAAACAAAAATGCTCATTATCTCAGTGATTCGCAGTCTGACTCTCCAAAAGGCAATTAAGAACGTCAGTGGATGCCAGCTATTTGCAGTAGTAATTCATCACCCTTCTGGCCTTTCCCTGAAAAGATCAAGTAGAGGTTTTATACACCAAATAACTCTGAGCGGTGTTCTGTTATACTAGCTCTGATCATAAAATACGCTGGGATGGTTAAGTAAGACACACTGGCACTGGAGGCCAGTCTTCATGTTGGATGCAGTACCCTGATGATAAGCTTGGTTGGGATGTGCCTTTAAAAGGGAGAGAAGAGAGGACAAGCAAGAGGGGAGGAGAGAGAAGAGGGAAGAGGGAAGAGGAGGGAGACCGGAGAGGAAAGGAGAGAGGAGAGAGGGCTAGGGAAACAAGCATACCCCACACACTTTGTCCTGAATTGCCTGTGAGAATTTGTTTTTTCCCGAAGAGTAAAATATTACAGAGCTGAAAATTACCAGAAAGTGTTCCAGACATGGAAGAGGTGAGCATAAGCCTGGTCTCTGTGCTTTAAGGTGCTGGTGACAGGGCTGCATTTGAAGAGTTAGAAACTTAACTGGGCATGAGATTCATGCTCTGGTAATGTAAGTGGTGTGGCGCTGGGTGCGGCACTGGGTGTAGAGCATGCCTGTCATGTAGTTGTCAGGAGGCACAGGCAAGGTGATGGCAACTTTGGATTCATAGTGTGCGTTCGAGGCTAGCTTGGGTTACACACTCAGGCTATGTGTCAACCAAAGAAAACAGGCAAAGGTGTGGAGTCCCTTGCTTTCTCAATGACAGAGACTTTCTCTAGTCTCAGTGGATTAAGTGCATCCCACCATCAGATACGGTGGTGTTCAGGGAGGGAGTAGCCCTGCTGAATATCCTTGAGGATGTGGAGCCTGGTACCTTTGGCCCCTTGCTCACTCTCTCACTATGAGGAGATGGAGCCCTTAGGACCCCCACTCTTCAGAAACAGAACTTGAAATATAATAAATTTGAAATCAAATTTCTGTTAAAAATATTTGAATGAATGAGTACACAAAGGCTTGCATCTGAAAGCCAAATAGGCTGCTCCTTACACAACAAAAATTATATATATTTCTTGGGCATTCAGAGCAAATAAATATGTATTCCATTCCTCCTTTCTCTGGTAGATAAATTATTTCTGATATACAGCAAGTTCCTTGAGTTATTCATTAATATTTAAAGGAGACTCATTTGAAAAGAGATTTTCAGTTGTGACCTAAGGCAAGAGTCCCTTTTGTTGTGAGAGAATAAGGCAGGTGAAGAAGATGGACTGATGGAGTGATGACTGAGAGTCTGAGTTTCACAGAGAGCATCCTTTATGGGAACATAAGTGAAGAAAATAATGAATCCACTTTAGAAAAACTGGAAGAGAAGTGTCGATCAGAATGGCTGGAATCCATATCTGTAACGTCATCTTTTTGTTATTCACGAACCTCGGCATAATTGTGCACACAACCAGTGTGGTGGCATCTCCTACCCACCCACACCCACCCCCAGTGTGCACAAGAGCTCAGTTGTGCTTTCCTGAAAGGCCAAGGGAACCCCGTGCTCACCAGTGTCGGCTGACAAGATGGTGGGAGTGCAGGAACCCAAGCCTCCTCAGGGCAGACAGCAGCAACAGCAAACCCCACTTAATTCTAGAATCTTACAAGGTAATTTGGATTTTCCACATAAGGGTCATGCTACCTGTGATTTAGAATAATTACCTGTCGCTCAGTCCTCTTCGTATTTTATCTCCTCTGCTTATATACAGCCCTGGCTAGAAGCTGCAGAGCACATTGGAGTCATCAAATGTTCTTGCCTTTCTCCATTGTCTAGGGAAAGCCTGTGTGGCCTTTGGGATCACATGACTGTTACTTGGAGTCTTGAACCTGTCAGAGGCCATGTTTCCCCCTTTCCTGTATTCATGAAATCCACAATAGACCAGTCACTTTGGGATACCTGTGTTTAGGCACATAGCCTTTCCCTCTGGTCTCAGTTGGATAGGTGGAAGCCATATGCTCATTTTATCCTTTGTCTACAAAGGTCTACATTCTTGAAAAGCACCTAGTGCTATTCATTGTATTTTTGTAACACCTTAGGAATGAAGTGCTTGGGTCATATTAAGTAGATATTTCAATTCAA
This sequence comes from Tokudaia tokunoshimensis, assembly GCA_036184795.1. Classification (NCBI taxonomy): domain Eukaryota; kingdom Metazoa; phylum Chordata; class Mammalia; order Rodentia; family Muridae; genus Tokudaia; species Tokudaia tokunoshimensis. The sequence continues at coordinate 53,321,651 of BTHU01000019.1, forward strand.
GGGAACAAAACCACTCCTGTAAATTATACCTGTTTGCTCTCTTGCATGGTGAGGTATAATTTTTCTACTTTTCCTTTTTTTTTCCTTTTCAAATCTTCTGTAAACCTTTTGAGTTTCAGACTCATCCTTTGGTGCCTGCCTGGTGGACACTTTCGCTGCCACGCTTGCTTATTTCAAATGTGGTTCTGCTGTTTTTATTTTAGCATCTAGGATTCTTCTCTTATGTGCCACTTGATTTGTTAAGGCATAATACAGATTTCAACTACGGTAATATCAAAGGAAATAAGAGGATGGTTTTTTTTTCTCCTTGAGTCAATGCGTGTGACCATTGTCAGATTACCCCCAAATAACATGTTCCAATGTGGACACAGTTTTTCAAACTTTTTGTAGTTATAAAACAAGAGAAATTTATAAATCCAGGTATTTACCAAATGCATTGGTGGGCGTCGTTGGGAGGTAACTTACACTGAGGCAGAGGATGCCAGCAATGGACTTCAGATGGAAGATGATGTTCATAGCTTCGGGGTTGGTAGGAACTAGAGGCCTAATAATACCTCTCAGAGGTTTCAAGTAACAGTCACAAGGATATTGGGTCACACAAACTAGTGGGAAGGGATTGGCTACTAAAGCAAGTAAAGATAGCCCAAGACTATTTGGCTCCAGATTTGCAAACTTCCATCTCTCCACAGTCATGGAAGTTCTAATCAGCCTTGTAGAAACTTTAACGCATGAGTGACTTTTTTTTTCTAGGAATTTCAGTTTGCAGTTATCCAGGAACATATCTGAAACTTCTATTAATTAAGCAGTGTTTCTCTGCATGTCTGTTCTGACCTATTTTAAAATAATTGTAAGATCATTTTTCCTTTTCCCAGATGACCCTAGTTTGTGCTGACTTGATAAAAAAAAGAAAAAGAAAAAAAATAACCACACAAACCATTTAGTAATAAAAGATTAATATTTGTATTTCTAATACTTCATGCATCACGTCTCAAACTGTTTAAATTTTATCACATTACAAATGTCTGAATCAGTAACTTAATATTAAAAGCTCCGCCATGGTACAGATACCCCTTGGGTAATATATTAGTTTCTTTTAATAACTGAAATAAAACTATCTGACAAAAATAATCTAATGGCAAAAGGTTGTTCTGGGCTAATAGTTTATAAGGTAGTAGTGCACAGTCACCTAAGTCACTTGTTTCTTGATCACAATGAGGCACATCACAGCAGGTAGCTCCTGACAAAGAAGAACTTCGCACCCAACATTTTCTAACAGTTTCCTCTGAGACTGAAACATTCTTTTCTCCAAGCAAGTTGGCAATAAGGCCCTCTACTGACTGCCATCTACCAAAAGACTTTCAGGAAGTCATCGAAACAGACCAGATTCCCTAGGTCCCTCCCTGCCAGAGTAAGCAATAAAAGCTAAGAGGCTTGCTAAAGAGCAGAACCAAGCTGCAAAGGAAACACTGAGACCAGACCAGGTGCCTAGGGAGAGTACAAATCATCCAAGCTGCCAGAAGAGGTTTAGACTCAGAAAGGACGCTCAGCAACATTCGAAGTACACAGGCTCTGCAATGAGTTCCAGGTTTCTCAGATTTTATGAGCTGACACTCGTGTTGGACTGAGCCTTCACCTTGGTACCTACAGCTGTCTTTGAGTCATTTCTGTTCCTCTAAGTGACCACTCAACCATATACACTCCTGTAAGTAACTCCAGTCAAACTCATTGGTTCGCCAAGGTGGATTTTGGTGGTACCCACAGGTTGGTCTGTCATGGGATCCCTATGTGGGGTGAGTAGTTGTCTATCTCCCCAGGGAAAGCTTTGTCACACAACACCCCACTAAGGCAGAGAAAGGAATGGAGAGGCCAGAGACAAGATACAGCCTTCATGGCGTTCCTGGAGTAAGAATTTATCTCCTTGGACTGTATTGATACTTTCTACCTTACGGTAGAACAGTAAGAGCCTTCCCACTCTGATGCAGAGAAAGGAATGGAGAGGCCAGAGACAAGATACAGCCTTCATGGCGTACCTGGAGTAAGAATTTATCTCCTTGGACTGTACTGATACTTTCTACCTTACGGTAGAACAGTAAGAGCCTTCCCACTCTGATGCAGAGAGAGAGACCAGACTTTAAAATAACGAAGAGAGGATTAAACCTTGAGCAGTTTTATCGCTTGTGTTTCACGTTTTGTTTTTGTTTTGATTTGTTTTGTTTTGTACTGTTTGGGGATTTGTTTTTGTTTGTTTTCGTTTTGTTCTGTTTTAGGGTTTTTTGGTTTTTGGTTTTTGTTTTGTTTTTGTTTTTCCCCCCTTAGGAAAATCAGTGTAAGACAAGTAAATATTACCAACTTGTTTCTAGCTATTAATGGGTGACCTTAGGGAGTCGTGTGCTAAATGCATGTATGTTTTCTTAGCCTGGAAGCAAGCTTCAGAATGAATTAAAATGATTTGGTTTCCTCTCATAACAGAGGATGTGTTCATAGCATAGCTCATACTTCAGCACGAAACATGGATGAGAATAACTGAAGAAATGTCCCTGGGTGAAAATATGTCTATATTCATCTAGAATTACAAATAGAGAATATGAAAGAGAGAGGGAGAAATTTCAAGAAACTGAAGGGGTCCAGAGATGCTTACAGCTACACAGCCCTACTAGCCACATTGTGATCAACAGAGACAAATGATGGGGAT